>OZ018330.1:4942200-5542200 GCA_963969495.1 Ceratothoa steindachneri
TCGTCTCGTTTTCTTATCGGTTCCATACCAAGTTATCCTTCACAGACTTAGCAAGAAGTTTGGCTGGATCACAATTCCTAAGTGCCGAACAGGAATTTCGGGAGCCAGACAAAAGAAGATCCGCTCACCCTCGAAAGACTCTCAAATTGCAATCTCAATAATTGTGAGAAAAAGGATTAATCCCCAAGGAAGTTCCAATCTAAGTACTTTCGGAATCACCTCGTTAACCAAAACCCAGTTAGTCAACCCTGCGAAGAATACGATGATACTAGAAGAACTCAAGAGCTACCAGAAGAGTACTCCTTGAGCCCTGAGTACAATTCCTCTCCTGTCTTTCAGACGTATAACTGGATAGATAAAGTTATAAGAAGAATTAGACATCGTTTCCTACCATCTCCAGAACAACCACCCTCCTCCCTCTGTAACGCGAATAAGCGTAAAACAATCCAATATAGCAACATCCGTCAACCCCTGTTCCTTTCAAGTTCATGTAATTCCAAATGACCATATATATTTGTTTGGATTAAGTAGGATTTTAATGCTGTAACTAAGCTAACTAAAGGAGAGATAATATTTAGTAACTCCTGTCTTATTTTTTAGTTAGTTTAGTGGAACGTAAATTGTGACTAAATGCTGTACTAAAAGGTGTCCATAAATTAACTAACTAGCAATTGTTTGCTTAAGTGGAGCCTACTTTACTTTGATCAGGACTCGCGTCAGGAATAGGTCCTTATTTTATTCTTGCGAAACATGTTAAACTTCTAGAATTTATTGTAAATATTTGAGTTAATTGATAAATTTAAAAGATATACATTTTTGGTTAATTCTTGGTGTTTCACTGTATCCTTACGTGTTGACCGGCTCTTTCCTTAAAACGGATTAAACGCTGTGGTACTCTCATAAATACAGTACTTAATGAGTCCACTCAGCCAATAGAGGAATTGTTTCCTTTCCTAAGTAGTAGTGTCAGACTGGCGCGCTAAATTCATTAAATATATAATTCTCTGACAAAAAGAGGCAGCCACAATTCCTCGATAGCCATCTATTAACGAGGCAAAATCTCTCTCTGTGGCGAATCTATAAACCTTTATCTGACAGGAATATTAAATTCAGAGTTAGGAAAAACTATATTCACTCTATTATCATCAACGTATGAACATAAATATGAGTAGTTAGGTGATTGAAGTAAATCTTAAAAATGACTCCTTAAATAGGCAAAACCATGCATAAATAATTTTAAGTCGACATATGTTCCAATTCAGAGGAAAATAGAACAAAACTTGAGATATCAATGCTGTGATATCGATGTGTTTGATCAACCCAAGAAATTAATTAATTTAATTTGGATAATCTCGATGGCTGTGACATAAAATTAATATTTTCAGTCTTTACTGAACTTTTACATTCTAAATAAGATAAAAACCTAGAGAAATATAAATCTCCCATGGAACTTTGATATAATAGGATGATAAAACTTTTTTCAGGACTTTCGTTGTGTTGTGATATCTTTGAAGAAATCCTTCACAACAAGAGCACCACAGAGCCCTTAGCCATGAATTCTTCTTATCACAAAAGTATTATAGCTCGTCGCAGCACGGAAACGATGGATGTGCAGAAAAAAATATTGATCTTGGTTAATTTTTCGGATGATAATGAGGTTGAGTAATCTGCTAAGCCAATATCTAAAAGTGGCAAGTTCTTATCGGTTATGAATCTCCCAATTAGCTTCTGTCCAAATTTCAGCCTTAAAATGGTAGATGATCAGAATTCTTCAGAGAGTGGATCCTTGGTGAATTAAGATCTTCTCTCATATCCTCGATGACCAAATATTTCGCACATACTCGTATATTTTAATTCCTCCTTTCTCCTTGCCGACTGAAAGAATATTAATGCAACAAGAGTGAAGGGTTCATGTCCAGAGATCCCAATAAAACCTTACTCGGATACAAAAACAAGATGGAGGATTAGGTTGGTTATTTCGATAATAGAAAGTTATTTTTTAGTGGTTTGGCGAGCTAGTTTGTCCACGAGTGCGGTTTGTTTTCTGTTGACGGGCGAGCCACCTAAGTTCCTTGGCGTGTTGACAGGGACTTACTCTGCTCATCAATTGGTATGACTGGCAGGTAAATCCTCAAGTATTTGATGCCTTAATAATGGTTGGTAAATTAATGTTAGAGGAAGCTTAAATAAATGGAAAGGACATAACTTGAGAAGGTCACAGAGGAGAATAATAAGTTTGGAATCGTTTGTGTCACTAAAATACCGCGCCCCTCCTACCCCTTGCATTACCTATTAAAACAAGGTAATCCCTCATTTGATTTGATTCAGGCAAAAAGACCTCAGAGCGATGGTGTGCAATGTGTTCAAGCATCTCGTCCACTCAGGGTTCGCGCAATCTTAATAAAGGCCTAGGGATTTCTAGTTAGTTTTAAAAAATATGAAGCAAATTTGGAACAATTAAAACAACTCAAAGAACACGTTCTGTAAGTATTCCTGAACACGACATTAATTTATTAATAAACTAATAATAATATTAATAATATTTGGCCGTTTTTGTTTTTTTTCGAATTGAAAGCGCAATAACACTGAGGCCGAATCGCGCAGAAAGTTGGTAAGAAGACATCTGTAAAGGAAGTAGTGAAGAGAGAGGAAGTGATATGTTGAAGAGGCAAAGCTCCAGATCCTTCTCAGATCTTGGAGTCTGGAGGGCACACAAGACTCGATATGTAATCTGACATCTGTTTGCGGGTGCATTAGAGAAAGATGAGGGAGGGGGTTAGAAGGAGAAAAGTAAGAGGAAATACAGACATGTTAAGATTCACAACCCCAACCAATGGCTAAGAGGGACACGCCCTCTCTCCAATTTTTTCCATCTCAACCAGTAATAAAGAGGATAATAAGCTGCGTGCGATTTGCATCTAATTTTATATTTTTTACACGGAAATAACGAATACAACCTTGTTAATAAAGTGGCGACAAAGAAGAAAACGAAAATATCTAGAAGTCAGTTTTAAGATTATTTAACGTCATCGCAACTGATTAATCAGTCAATAGTTATTACAACTCGCGTAGATGCGCATAGGACGTCGTTCTTATTTGATTGACTCCGCCAGTAGCCACGACCAACTATGAAGCTCTACATGGGAACATCTGCCATACAGAAACGGATTTTATCTCTCACCATTGATCCGTCTCTACTTTTATTTTCCGATTGTGATACACGAAATTGATCGCGCCGCAGTTTTCAAGTCTTCAAATATACTTTCTTCCAAGTCATTGGGAATCGATCAAGATTGAATTTTTCAGGGGAGAACAAATTAGTGCAAGGATTTCTCAAAGTTAATGTTTAATTTAGGCTTAAAGGACGTTAAAAGAAAAGCTCCCCACGTGGCATCAAACGAATGATCGAACGACAACAGCGTGAAATCAAAGCTTAATCTTTTATTTCAAGATACAATCAATCTCCACTGGGTGAAACATCTGCCCATGGTTCTTCTTGCGATCCGTTAGTTAAAAACACCCTCACGACGCCCGAGTAACAAGCCATATCTTTTGATGGAAGAAAATAAAAATATATAAAAATTATTAAGAAAGGTAATAAATCGGAATTGACAGGTTAAAGATAGATAACTAATTAAATGCTTTTAAACCAATGACCACACAATTTGGATGAAACTTAACAAAATCCATGAGCACCAGAACAGGTTGAATTTTGTAGGTAGTCAAATAAGAGTCTACTACTCTTCATCATAAGTGCTGCTCTGCATCATAACTTATTTGAACAATCCCTTTACTGGCTGCATCATCACTCCACTAAGAAAAGTCCTGGAAGCAATAACAACTACGTAGGTCAGCATGGTTACATCCATTCAAGGAAAAAATGTGTTTATCTTGTTAATTTATCACAATCTTTATTATTTCACTGTGAGGGAACAAACCTTAAAGTCCACCTTGAGCTCCCCCTCCCTACAAACAGAGACTACGTGGGCCTAAGCTAGATCTGTAAAAGCAAGGAGAGAGAACTATTCTCGGCTTATTCTCCGCTGAGACGCATTTTTCCGCCTCCCCCCCTCCTCCTAGCTGGAGGCCAGGTTCAACCCGAGAAGAAGCTTCCTCGGTCGTCTTTTCTCGTCTCGGCATAAAGAAACTGGTGCCAATGGTTATTCCCAAGAGACTGCCATTCCTGGAGGTTTTCTAGCGAGGAAGCCAGAAGGGTATTTGACTTATGGTCAACCCTTACTCGTCAGAGAGTACCGCCGACCCTTGCGGGAAGATACAGCCCTTCCTCTCGAGTTGAAGTTATGAGTTAGGTCTCATCGGCTAAACACATTGTCGTGAGTTTGGCCACAGTCAATCGGCAAATTCGTAAAACGACTTTTTCTTTGTAGAATTGCGCGAACCACTCTTCTCATCCAGTCCAGGAAACCTCGCTCCTCATCTGAGATCACTCATTCCAATTCGAGAATGTCTCGCTCATCCTGGCAATTACCTTACTGGAGCTTGCTTGAGCCGCAAGACTAGCTCGCCTCGTAAGAATCGCTCCTCTCACCAAGAGTCAAGCCAGCATTGTAAAACTCTTTCACCCCTTTACGAGGATAATCCCCCCCTTTTTTCTTCGCCACCTGGTATCCTCCTCCCGACCCTTTAATTGGACTCCTCAGCGTTTACCAACATTTTTCCTGTCTGACCAGTATTTGATTGATTATTTCCTTGGGAGCGACATTCTTCTCCCATTCCTTTGCCTCTGTAGACATTTTCATAATTAGCATTATTAGTGTAATTAAAGATTAATTTTGTTTTTAATCATCCAACAACCACAAATGAAACATTATTTAAATCTTCCCTTTAGCCAAACATTAATCTCCTCATGCACTACCTCCTATTAGTCCTTTGCAGCTAATCTATCCATTTGGCCACCTGCAATGTAGGTAGACTGCATTCTCTGCAGCGAAGGTATCTTCTTACGAATATATATATATATATATATATATGAAGGTTCTATTAAAGTTTACAGCTGTGGCATCATTATTAATTTTAACTTGTATTTTCTTAATATTTATTACAAGTTTTTTAACGGGGTCTTCGAGGTGAGAAAAAACATCCGCAAATGACATTCTTTATTCCAAGAAGGCTTTCGGCCATGTTACCTCATCTTCAGAATGAAGAGAAATGGAATTATTTATAAATTGCTACATTATATATAGTATTTCTACGCAAACATAAGTATTACAAAAATTGGCCAATCATGGTGCGGGAAATTTTTAAGGAAAAACTAAGCGTTACAAGAAACATAAGATTGGAAGGCTCAGATTTGAAAGATGGAGCCAGATAGCGGAAAAACTTTTCTTACTCACGAAGAATCTTACGCAATCGAAACCTTCAACTTTGTAAGGCAAAAATCACAGAATAGACCTTAACTGTTAGAGGAAATGATTACTGGACTCTTTACAAAGACGCACTCTTACTTTCCTATCCACCATCTTTATGGCGAGTCGGGTAGGGAAGCTTGAAGTCTCCTTAGATACCTACTTGTGCAGGAGCCATATCCAAACCTGGCGGCTAACTCGGCGCCGGCCGAAGCTTAGATCGGGATGGGTTTGATCCCGTGTGAACGGCGGACACATGTCAGGTGGAGCAAACACTGCTAGGGCTAGGGTAAAGGTAGGTAGGTAGGTAGGGAATACTGAATCGCTAGCTGAATAAGCCAATCAGAATAAACAGATGTAACAGCAAGATATATCTACCTCTTCTCTTTTCATTCTCTTTAGCCGATGAAGAACAAAAAAAGAACCAGTTATTAAGAAGATGGACAACACTAAACTGGTCCATTTGCGCGTCCAAAAGGGCGCGCAAAAACGCGACAGGACTAACATATTTAAGATAATCTACGGGAAACTCGATGTAGTACAGGTTAAGCTACTAAACTACACTAACTCCTACATCTCTATTTGCAAAAGCAACAGAGATGGCAATAAAATCCTTTTGAAAAAAGCCAGGGAGGAATTATCAAGGATTGGATTAGAGGCTAAAGTGCCTCTGCAAATAGAGGCCCAGAAGACTGTATACTGCCGCCAAATTGACCTCTGGATAGGAGACGACAACGCGGACGAGATAAAAGAGGAGATAGAGAGAGCACAACCATGGGAAAAAGTCAAACAAATAATAAAATTCATCAAACATACAAACAATACAGAGTATTCCCACGTTTTCAAGGTAATATTCTAGGAAACAAATATGGCTGTGAAGGCGAGGGAATCAGGCATTCTCGCGTTTAATCTAAAAATCACGCCCGATGAAATCAAAACATATAAATTCATCAGTATACTAACTTGCTTCAACTGTTACGCGCTCGAAAAGCACAACTCAAGGGACTGTCCAGTAAAAAATATGAAATGGTGATCTGAGTGCAGCGAGAAAAACCATATGTGGCGAGATTGTAAATCGCAGACGCAAAAAAGTTTAAACTGCAATGGAAACCATCCTACCTGGGCAATGGCATGCTCGATGAAGCGTGAGCAAATTGAAAATATGAAAAGAAAGAGGGCTAGAGAAGAAGAAAAGCAGAATCTTCCATTCGCTAAAGTTGCTAAAGTCACAACCGAAAAGATCCAACCGGTAAAGAACGTTATCGAAGTCAAACAAGGGAAGGCTCTGGCTTAAATTCTACACACACATGTGTTGAATGTAGCAAACCCGGGCTCATATTTAAGGGAATTAAATCTAATACCTAAAAACAACAGTTTAGACGAGATGTTTTTCCCCAAAACCCATCATCGGCGGACATACCCAGCATCCAATACAAATCAACAAATATAGACAAAACTCGAGAACAGCAAAAAGGCCCCTAGCCAAGAGAGAACCACAGAGACCAACCAACAAGGCAACGAATAGAGACCCGAGACTAAGGAAGTCTACACAAAAAGGACAAGAAGAAGGGATGGAGATAGAAGTCACCACTTGCAACAACAATAATAAGGAAGTGAAAACAGCAAACCAAACCCAAGGAGGACCTATTCCAGCTCCCTCCTCAAAACTTGTGAATGAGAAGAGATGAAGAACATCAAGGCTTCATCCTAAAGATTTACGCCTCTGAGTAAAAGTCCTTCCCTGATAACAACGAAGACCTGGCGCAAGATATTAAAAAGGGACTCTATAAATATGAATACGAATGCCCGTATTCAGAACGTAAAGTATTCACAATGATAACAGCAGGCAACTTAGAAATCCCGCAGGAACTACTTTGTACGCTAAAGAAGTAAAAATTCAAGAAGAAAAGAAGTGGAAAGACAAAATCGCCCATCAAGCACGTAGCGCATAAAGCAGAGAGAAGAGGAAAGAAAGAAGAAAGAAAACATAAATAATTGCCCACGCAAGAAAATTTCAAATAATAAGCCGCAAAGTAGCTGGATGGAATGAGAAGAGATTCTTTCTGAGCAACGCATACTTAAAAGAAGACCTGGATATCATTCTGCTAAACGAGATCAACATCCGCCCATAAATAAATAAAATCAATATGTTCAATTTCACTGGAATTATCAAAACCACAAATGACATCAACTACGACCAAGTCGCTATGACAATACGTAATGATATAAGTATAAAGCTTCAAAAACTCAAAGACCTTGACGAAGCATATCTAGCGATAAACATTAAAACAGCAAAGGGCAATCTTATAGTTGCAACGGGCTACCAATCTCAAGGAGAGACTTCTTGCCCCTCCATAACTTTATAGAAATATTTGGCCACAGAGACCAAACAGTCTTCATGAGCGACTTAAATGCCCGGACTAGAGCCTCTGGCTACACTCAGAACCACAATAGAGCCTGAAGAAACCTCGACCAACTATTGGAAACAGGGGTAGTAGAGCGTCTAGGACCGGAATTTCCAACATATCTGAGCCAAAATAGTGCTACAAAACCAGATATAGTTTTGGCAACCACGAACCTTCAGTTCAATTACATCATAAAAAAGGCCCTTATCAACTAGTGACCACAAAATTGTGGTCATAACTTTATCTATGGACCCCATTCAAGTTAAGTGCCCACCAAGAAAATCATATAGGCAGGCCGACTGGAATAGCTACGAAGAAGAGCTCACTAATTACGGACAGAGAGACCTAACTGAGGCCTCACTAGAAGAAATAGACCAAGAGTTTGACGACATCATGAAGGCACTTGTCAGGGCAGATAAAAGACATGTTCCCAATACAACGTACAGAACTTTACCGCAACCAATCAGGTCAGCCCAAATCGAATATATTGAAAGGGAATATAAAGTCACAAGTGATTCAATCGAACGATATGTCCTTCAGAGAGGCGACTGTGCAAAACTGCGGCGCGTGAAAGAACAACTAACAGAGAAAATAAAAATAGAAAGAAACAAAATGTTGGACCTTTTCGTGGAAGCCAAAGATGATGAATTAAATCATACCAAAATATGGCAGAAAAATAACATCGCCAGGGAAAAGAGAAAGCCGAGGCCTAAAATCAAACTTCAGAACAAAGATGGAAAGGAAAAGGAGCCCCAAGAATTTGAAGAAGCGTTCCGTGAGCACTGTAAGAGGGTTTTTGATATCTCCCCCAACGAAAAGGACGGTTTCGAAAACGACCACGAAGCAAGAGTGGTAGAGGACTTGGAGGAAAATCACTAAGAAATAGTCCCAAACATAGCTGCTTCAACGCCACTACTAATAGATCAAGGGATCGAGTGGATAACCCTACAAGAAACTCAAAGAACGCTGAAGGCTACAAAACAGAAGGCACCTGAGGCATTGGGGATAACCAAAGTAAACTCAATACGCGCACCAGTCACCTTTTTGTCACAGATAGCATCAGCATTCAACGCCTCTCTAAGCGCAGGATACTTCTCAGATACACTAGAAGGGCAAAGATTATCTTTCTACTAAAACCTGAAGAGCCACCAAAGAACCCAGCAAACTTCAGACCAGTCACACTACTGGATACAAGGGCAAAATTATTGGAGAAAGCCATAAAAGATAGACTAGTAAAGCACCTGAAAGAGAGGGTACTGATTCCAAACCATCAGCACGGATTCAGAAAGAACAGAAATACTGAGACGGCCCTGGTCATTCTGGTCGAATCACTTGCATAGGCCAAATACGATAGAAACTACACAGACATCGTACTAAGAGACGTCCAAAAGGCATTTGATAAAGTTTGGAGAATCGGCCTGAAATATAAAATCAAGAGACTAGGTATACCCTCCCCCCCTAACCAAATGCCTCTGCGACTGTAGAAAGCTTCGATGGCCCGGAATTCGAAGTCCTCCAAGGTGTCCCCGTAAGGGGCTGTATTAGCATATATATGATGAATAACCAAGGCCAATCCACGATACGCCACCTATATGCAAATTGCAGACGACATTATGATAGTGGCAAACGGCACATACATACATCCTCCAACCGTGGCCAGAATTACAGCGGCCGTAATTGGCAACATTAACGAGTTTGAACGAAAATATAAAATTCGCACCAATCCAGAAAAGTTTTCAATTATTCCAGTATGGAGGCACTTGCCCTCGAAGAGTAGTGATTGAAAAGAAGAGATACCGCTATGTAAACGACGGAAATGTACTCGGGCTAAAAATCACCCGAAGTGGCTATTGTAAACACATTGCGAATAAAATCAACATGTAGTAAAACTGTTCCAACTCAAAGACCTAAAGAAAATATACAACGCCATCTGTAATCTGTAAGGCCACGGTGCTCTCCCCAGCTGTCCCAATCAAACCGTCTTTCGAAAACAAGCGCGATGATGCTTCAAAAAGTGCAAAGTTCAGCAGTATACATAATCACCAACACAAAGAGAAGAGAATGCTAACGAATAAGAGATCTTCATAACGAGATAGAACTCCCAACTACGAACGTGTTCTTACACAGAAGAGCAGTTAAGGTGTGGGACAAACTGGATCGTATAATGAACGACGACGAGAAAAGAGCGATTGATATTCCACATAACCACAGGATAGACAACAGCGGCAACTTTAGAATCGATAGACCCGATTCGAAGGAAGAACCGTCCCCATGATACACTGCAAGGTGAGATTGCAGACTCAAAGCAGAAACAAAATCAAGGAAATCCGCAACAAAAATAAAAACAAAAAATGCAAACTAGTGAAGAATTACAGAGGCGCGAGAGCCCCATCAAGAATACAGAAGATTAATAAAGAAGAATAAAAAATAACAACCAAAGAGATAGCTGGTTACCCAGCAACTAACTCTAACCCTTACTCATTACTCTTCACCACTTTATCTTAACAAACCTATCCACTATACTATGACTATACACTTTTAATTGTACCTTTTTCAAAACGTAAGACGTAAGGAACGATGGAGATAAGACAGATTATTTCCAAGTTTCTCAAGGATAGATGAGGGAGGAAGGGAAGACGAAGAAGGAATCTACGCTTATAGAAAGAGATTAATACTCGACGACGACTAAGAGTACTTAATTAACCGAAACAAACGAGAGAATAGCACATAGTCAGTTATACCTAGGATAGGAATAGGAAATAATAGATAGAGAGGTAGAAACCTACAACAGTTTTTAGTAAGAATATTTAGTAATAACGGTTTGAATGCCTCATAAATACCAATACTAATTTCTAACTTTATCACGATATCTATACTACCTAAAATGGACAGAGATAAGCCTGACCTCCAGGCAATTAGCATCTCTTTGCAAACCCCCTACTTCCTTTAGCCTTATGCATCTATTCGTTTTTTACCATCATATTCGCAAACGGGAGTCACAGTGATACGTAGGACAGGGGACACGATAAACTGTTATAGTAATAGGTAAAGACAAGCGACGCATCGTGGTTCGAATTCCACGCTAAGCTGTTGGTCCCATGACTAATTAAGTCCACTTTTGTCTCCTACTATTTTCTTCTTTGTCCTTCTTCTTCCTCACCCTCTCACTCCTAACCGCCGTACTGACAGTGCTTGGAGCCTACTTTGGCTCTAGAAAGTATGACTATGGGGGTCTATAAAGGAGTACCGGGCCTCCCATCCTCGCTCCTTGGCCGCTTCATGAGTGCCAAGGGGGAAAGGGAGAGGGTCTGAAGAGTTGTTCTTTGTTTCCAACCTCTCTTTTCATTTCATTTAATTTCTGACTATTTGACAAATCAGAAAGCCAACACTTAAATACGCTGAAGAAATACAAGCAAACCGGCAAAGGAAGTAAAAGCAAGGGTAAGTTTTTACGAAATGCCTCTAGATTTCTAATTTACCCTATCCTGAAGGAAGCACTGAAGGAAGAGTAATTTTACTCGGGTGCCCAATCAACAGTATGTGCCCTCCCCCCCAACCCCGCTCTCCATTATGGAGCCGCACTAGCGATTGTGACTGCCTTTAATCATCTCGTTCCAACTATGCACTTCTGTGAGAAAAGCCTAATCGGAGGCACTGGGGAAAGCAGGTTTGAGGATTAGCCCACTGTAGAACCTGGTGTCAGAGGCACCAAGATCATAAAGGGAAGTACACCCGTCTCTATTTAAGCCGGATGCGGCTCTAATACCCAAACCCACGAGGAGCGGCACCCCCGGTTAGTGCTGGTTGATTCCACACTAACCGACAAAAAGTCCGCCATTCACACATCGCGAGCACCCTTCCCCCCCCCCCCCAGGTTAATACCCTTATCATCATTATCCCATTAAGGCAACTCACAATTGCGAAGGCTGGGACAACCCGGAGCGGGGTAGACACCAACAAAAAAGGACACTACTGTAAACCCAACTCAAAATTAAGGAGAAAGAAAGAACCGGTTATATTAGAAACCCAACAAAGAGGTATATGGAGAGGAAGGCCTAGTGCTCCATGTCCTCAACCATTGAGCTCACCATGACAACAAGGATTCCTCTTCGGATGCTGGCAGGCCAAGAAAGACCTGAAAGAGGAAAAGTCTTTGCATTGGTCATCGGAAAGTTAAACATCTCCCTAATAAGATTAATAGATGTCGCAACTAGCTACATCGTAATTTGCGAGAAGAAAATCAACGTCTAGGCACTAACAAAAGAAGCTTAATCGATGCCCTAAAAACAATAAACCTCCAACCAAACATCCTAGCAGAAATCCTAACCTCCCGAAGCATTAATTGAAGAAGGCTGGATCCATGAATCGGACACAACGGAAGGGAGGAAATAGAAACTGAAATAGAGAGAAATCACAGCTGGGCCAAAGTCTGGGAGGTTGTGAAATTCAAAAAACGAAGAGAAAACAACGAATACAACTATCTGCTCAAATTAATATTTACCAAAACAGCAATGGCAAAGAAGGCGAAGGAAGTAGGGCTCCAGGTGTTTAACGCACCAATAAGCAGCGAACAAATTGAGAGGGAAGATTTTATCCCAGTCCGAGTGTGCTTCCGCAACTTTAAAATAGAAGGCCACACGACCAGAGAGTGCAAGGAGGAGCGGGAGACATGTTCACGATGTGGCTAGATGGGACATAACTAGAGGACGTGCAAGAGCACCCAGGAAATATGTGTTAATTGCAAGATGGAAAACAGGGCCATAACCATGGTATGCCCATTAAAAAAAGAAATTATAAGATAAAACACCAACGAGAAGAGAGAGGCAGAAGTGACAGGCAAAAACACCGCATAGGCCAGCTCGCGAAGGCAGCCATAAACGAATACGAAGCAAAGAAGGTATGCCTAAACATTAACAGCGAGATAAAAAGAGACTTCAAGTTAAAACACTTACCTGAGATTGAGGAATCCTTTATAGCGATAACGATCCCGACTCTCGTCGGAGATCTAGTGGTATCGGCAGGGTACCAACCATCTAGGAGAAAGTACTTAGAGATACCCAATTTCTACACACTATCTGGCCACCAAAGAAATATCTTTTTTGGAGGAGACTTAACGCTAACTTGGAAGCAGCAGGATATTAAAAGACTAATGAAAGAGGCAGGAATCTGCAACTCTTATTGGACCGAGACAGACTAGACATAATTGCACCTGACTTCCCGACATTCGTAACTTCGCGCAAAGCGTTGAAGCCGGACATAATATTGACCAGCTACAACTTCCCATTCAACCGTCATAGTACTTCGGGACCGCCCTTCCCGAGCGATCACATACCTATACTGACAACTATTTCCCTTGCGCCCATTCAGATCCGGGTAAAGACAAGAAAGCCCTTCGGCATAGTCAACTGGGAGAGGTACCGGGAAATGCTGAGAGAGTACCAGCCATCAAGTCTGAAGGAGGCAATACTTGAAGAAATAGACGGAGAGCTAGAGCTATTGACAAACTCGATCATCAGGGAAGACAGGGAAAGCGTCACAACAACATCAAACAGAATGCCCCCACAGCCAAGATGGACAAAAGAAATGAGAAATATAGCAAGGTAATATAGGGAACTCTATGATCGGTTGAGACGCACGGGAACGTGCAGGGAATTAGTGGCCGGAATGTACCGCCTCGAATCTGAGCTAACTCGAATAATCAGGGAAAAACAGACGGAGATATGGAAACAGCTAATTGACAACATTGAGGACGACGACAATCCCAATAAATTCTGGAGACAGATAAAGAGATTAAGGGTACAAACATAAGGGAAAAAACACGAATCAAGGAGCATGAATCATACATCGAGGAACCAATAGAACTCGAGGAACAGTTCAGGGAGCACTGGAGAGAAGTCTTCTCAATAACACCAGAGGACAAGGAAGACTTCGACTTAAAGTTTGAGGGTGAGATCTTTGACGGGTCGTATGATGTTTTTGAGCGGACCTACGCGTACCTACATATCTCCGAAGAAAGGGAGATGATAGGACACGGCAGGGCAATAAAAATGCAGGAACTCGCTGATGCCATCAAAACCTTCAAACAAAAGCTCCAGGGTGGTCGGCAATAACAAAAGCGAATATAGCCAACGCTCCACTGCAAGTGCCTCAGGGAATGTTGAACGTAATGAACGCAGCCATGAACACTGGCCATATTCATCACGAAGGAGAGCAGACCTCTGGACGAGCTCCTAAACGATAGGCCAATCTCCCACTTGGAATTCATAGGTGAGATCTTTGAAAAGATCGTAGCCGACAGGCTACAGAACCAGTTAGCCGAGAATGGTGCGCTTAACTACCAACAGCACGGACTCCGCAGAGTAAGAGGAACTGACCCCATGCTCGCACTCCTCTCAAAAAAGTCAGCAGAATTCAGGGCGGAGGGGAAGTACGTAGACGTAGTCCTCAGAGACGTACAGAAGGCCCTCGAGAAGGTTTGACTGATGGGTCTGCAATTCAAGATCGTAAACCGTCGGGAAAACCCAGTCATTGAAAAGATCCTCTGCAATTATTTGATGGAAAGAAAAGCGCACATACAGATCGAGGGCCACAGGGGACCGGAATTTAGCCTCGAGGCTGGTGTGCCGCAAATTAGCTAGCTGCCTCAGCCCTCTACTGTATAGCATTTTCACAATAGAGTTTCCAGCACCAATCAAGGATGACGCGATGTTTCTGCAATACGCAGATGACATCACAAATTGTACCGAGCACTTACAACAACGAGATAGTGCAAGCGGCAGAGACGGCGGCGCTGATCGAAAAAAATAGACTCCTAAGAGCGTACATGGAAGATAAAGACGAACGTCCACAAGTTCGTCATTATTCCCATGAACCGCATGATAGACGACGACATTTATGTTGACCATCAAAACCACCACTACTGCTCGGGCTCAAACTTACCGTTCGTGGATATAAGCATCACGTTGTAAACCCGATCAAATTAGCACTGGTGGAATTGGTGAGACTGTTCCGCTTCCACAAACTGAGCAGGAATAACTTAAGGAAAGTCTACCTTTGCTACGTTAGATCAAAGCTTATATACTCCGCGATAATCACCCAAACTTCAGGTATCAAGGCACTTAGATCTATGCAGAGGGTACAGAATAAAACCTCCTCGATTAATAACCACGCAAGAAGACGGGAATTCATACCAAAGAGAAAACTAAACAAGAGCTGAACTAAAACCAATCAACCCTTTAGTACAATCAAAAGCAAAGAAGATATGGGACAAATTAGAAACTGAAATACTGCCAAGTCTGGACCTGGACTTTGACATTGACATTGACATGACAAGACTAAAACGAAAAACCACGCGATGGAATAACTTCTTAAGTGGCAGGCGAACTGCTGCTGAGAAATTGATAGAACAGTTTAAATAGACTATCCTTTTATGTATTGTTTGACCCAAAGTTCATATAGAAACACCATAATTATGACAAAAGCTCTTAAAAATTCTAACTTATGATCTAAATCCTTAATCTGTCTTAAGTTACTTAAACTTTTTCAATAGGTATTTAAAAATGTATTAATTCAGCTACAACTATAATATAAAGGCTTTAACGCCTCAAAAATATATAATTATTTAAAATATGTTTATATAAAGTAAATAAAACGGATACGTAAATGTATATTTGAAATTAAAAAATAACAGATTGTGTATGTATGAATTTGTATGAAAGTTTAAAGTTAGATCAAATATATATGTTAAAATTTGTATGAACGTATAAAAGTTAGAATAAATATAATGTAAAAATAAAAATAAAAAAGGTATGTATATGTGTGTATACATAAAGTAAAAAAAAGAGACATATAAATAAACAAAAGAATATATATATATATATATATATATATATATATATATATTAAAAGAGGTAATCAAAAAGCAAGAATTGTTAAAGCATAAAGATACAAAAGAGTGAGAAGAAAAAAGCAAAACAATAATGCAAGAGATGCCCCAATCACCAGGGCAAAATATCATCGGTGTGTTTACATCAAACTATCTCTACCACAATTTATCTACTACTAAAAACTTCAAACATCATCATCATCTGACTATCTGTAGCTCCGATTTATTTCTCCAGCAAAGGAGGGAGAGGGAAATGAAGTTTTTAACGGCGGTGAACTCAGCGCCGCCGAGATGGCGTGAGTATGTTTTCCGGCCGAAGTTGCACGATAATTGCCGTTTTCTTGATTTGAATGATGACTGCTTCGGCCATAAGCAATCTTCAACGATTTTAAAGTCTCAGGATGATGGAGAGGTCTTGATTCAGTTTTTCACGGGTTAGGGTAGTGCCATGAGATTGGGCGTGTTTTTTAATCACGCCACCTTCGAGGGGCAGCTGTCAGTCGCCTTGACAGGGTTGTGAAGGATACGCCGATGTACTTTGAATCGTGGTGTTTGCAGTCACCGACTTTGCACGAATATTCGTACACGAGCTTAGTCTCCTGGAGTTCGCTCGTTTTAGGGAGACAGCTGTTTTTCATAATGCAACTGCTTGTTTTCTTGGTCTTGTAGTTCATAATTAGATTAATATCTATATTAGTGGACTTTAATAGAACCTGCATACAACATGACCTTTTACCTAAGAATATATATATATATATATATATATATATATATATATATATATGGTGCCAGGTAAAGTTGGGGTGGTGGGTTATATTTTTGAAGAACGTTTAAAGAAACTGTCCTTTAAATCCCCCATCCCCATCCCACAGTCATTAGTGACTTTCTAAGAGCCAGGGTACATTAAAATTGTTTTAAGATAGTGGTAAGATTTTTTTTGTTATTGTAATGGTGTTTCATTGAGACCGAAATTTGGTATCCGTTCCTGAGACAAGCATACCCTGAAATCAGTTAAATCTAGATCAGGATTATAAATCTTGAATCCCGTGTGTGCATATAGGGATTGATTATCTTTTTTTCGTGTGGTAAAGGATAGGATATCGTTAGGTAATTTTATTTTACTTTTGCTTTTGAAAGAGCCTCAGGACGGTAACTACAGGTTCTTCTCCCGTCAAGTGGCTAAAACGAGCTTTCACGCAAAAGAAGAGGGCTTCAAGACTCAAGAAGAAGTTTTATGACTGTCCGGCAAGATTTTAATGTCCTATATCCAAGAAAAAGAAAGAGGTGAAATAGTAGAAAAGAGAGATAGATAATTGGAAGATAGGAACAGAGAAATGGAAAAAAAGGAAAAGAGAGCAAATACTGGAAGGAAGGAAAAGAGAGCAAGAATTAGAAGAAAGGAAAAGAGAGCAAGAATTGGAAGAAAATAAAAGAGTGCAAGAATTGGAAGAAAGGAAGAGAGAGAGAGAGCAATGGAAGACAGGAAAAGGATTTGACAACATCAACGCGAACTTACTCGTAACCAAATAGAAGCCCTTTCCGTCAGTTCTAGAACTGAATCCCCTCAGTGTCCCTCCATCAAATTGCCAGCATTCTAAGATGGTGAGGACTTCTGTGCAGATCTCACACATATCGAGAAGATATTTGAGGTTAATCACTGGGACATCAAAGCAGATGGTGTATGTAAGTTCCTCCCACTCAGCAATACGCAGCTGGCTGTACTTGTATAGTAGTATCCGAGGAATTACTTCCCTATGTAGGCCCTGACCATACTACAGTAAGTGTGCCATGGTCCAAGACTAACTTGCACCAGTGAACCTATTCCCCATCATCCGGTGATACCTGGAATGCCAGTATTTTACTGAAAGGGCTGAAGTAGTCGCTGAGCTTATCAATTCTGTGCCATATTGGTAGCCCAGAACCACCATATAAGCCCTAATCCATCGCCCAGCCAGTCATTAACGCGGCCCAGGCTCAGAACAATTCCGCACCTCCCGTTCCCCTAGAGGTTCTCTCTGACTAGGAATTCGCTGCCTCCTGTAACGAAGCCTTTGTGCAAACCCACAAGGAGTACATAACTCTCCTGCCCCTTTGGGAAAAATCGAGGAGTCACAAGCTAGGCTCTGCCCGCGGACAAACAGAGGTCTCCTATCTCATTAAGGAAGGCCCACTTTATCGTGCCTGCTCGGATGGGATCAGCCCCGCTATTCATACCTTGTGTACCCCCCAATATTACGTTCCCCAAGTCCTCACTCTCGCCCATGATGGTATTTGGCTAGGCATTTTAGCTAAAACAAAACAGCTCAAAGAATATTTAGATATTGCTTTTGGCTCGGCGTGGCAAAAGAAATTGCCGAATTTTTCAATTCTAGTCGCATGTGCCAGAAGACTGCTGCAAAAGGGCGTATACGACCTGCTCCCCTCCAGAAAACACCAATAATTTCCGAGCACTTTTTCAGAGTGGCCATTAATTCAATCAGCCCAATTCAACGCCCCCCCCTCCCAGTCTAGCGAAAGATACTCTTACGTCTTAACCCTGGTATATTTCGCGACGTGATTCCCGGAAGTGGTCTCCATCAATAAAATAGATAGCATTACATGTGCAGAGGCCATAATCTCTATTTTACACCCCGTCGGTATCCCAAAGGAGATCTTGTCCAATAGAGGTAGGCAATTCACCTCAGAATTGATGGAATACGTGGGAAAGCTCCTCATGATTCAACCCATATTTACAACCACATTTCACTCCTCAGCGTATAGGATTTTTGGACAATTGAACGGTACCTTAAAAAAAGTATTAAAGAAGGTGAGTCATGCTCGGCCTCGAGAATGGCATCGGTACCTGCCCGTTGCCATCTTCTCTTGCAGGGAAATCCCTCATCGTACCCTAGGATTTTCTCCATTTGAGCTCCTCTATGGCCGAAATGTAAGAGGCTCCATGAGCATCCTTAAGGAGCTATTTGACAACACCCGCCTGGATAAAGAAATAAAATCATCCTACTCATATTTATTGGATCTCCGCAATCGTCTAGAAGAGTGTGTCGACATAGCTTACAAGAATACCGATCTAAATTTAGAAAATATTGCACCTACTTTGAGGTCAATTCAAAAGAAAGACGACTTAGCCCCTGCCATGAAGTACTCCTTCTTTTGCCAGCAGAGACGACCAAGGTCCTCAGCCAATGGAGGGGCCCTTCCCCGTCGACGAGGCTCGTGGTCCCGTGGATGATATTATAAAACCCCATCCGGAGATAAGCTGTTCCACGTGAACATTTTAAAGCAATACTACCCTCGCGCCTGTATCAATAATATACTCCCTCTTGATGAAAAGAGAGTGATGAATGCCTCTTACACCTACAACTCCCATAACGTAGTCCAAACTGTGTGAGTTGAGCAGGATAATGATTATCCTGTTCCCTCTTTACCACGCTCCACCAAAAAAATCCACCCCTGTATTAGATGTGGACCTCCGACTGCTATCCTTCAAGAATACACAATTATTAGGCGTGTTAAATAAATCCCCCGACATGACCTCAGGAAAACCTGGTTGCTCGATCCACTTTTAGCATTCGATCACACTCACCACCCAAGAGCCCATTCGATCAAAACCCTATCCTCTTCCAATCCATTTGCCTCAGGTTTTAAACGATGAAGTGGAAAATCTATTAAATTTTCTAATAATAGAACCTTCTAATTCGGATTACTGCTTCCCCATCGTTATGGTCCGATAACCTGATCATTCTTTCCATTTTGTGTAGATTTTCGGAGGCTTAACGTTGTGACCGTTTTCGACGCTGAACCTATTGCCCAAATAATCCAAAATTTACACCTATTCTAAGAGGCCGAATTTATTTCAGAAATCGATCTATGCAAGGGCTATTACCAAAAGCCCCTGAAGGAAAATTCCTTAAAATATACCGCTTTACTCACCAAAAAAAGACATGCAATTTTGGCGCCTTCAATTCGCAATGGTAACTACTTGCAGTAACTATAAGAGAATGATGCGTCGCATAATGGACGTGTTGCATAATGTTTCGTTCTATTTCAACAACATTTACGTTGCCACCCACACCTGGGATCAACATCTTATCTCCCTCTAATCCCCCGTAAGTAGGCTCCGTGAACACTGACTCACTGTAGGTCCTAGTAAGTGCCACTTTGCGTAAGGCACAATTAAATATTTAGGATTCAACTTCGGAAAAAATCAAATTGCTCTCTAAGAAGAAAAGATGAAGGCTATAGTCTGCATGCCACACCCCTGTTCAAATAAGCAGTTACGCTGTTTCATTGAATCTACGTCTTTTTACCGGCGATTCGTCCTAAAATTTGCCTTACTCTCTGCTCCCCTTAGTTCCCAGCTTCAGAAGAAGTCGACCGATCCCCATGCTTGGAAACCCAAAGCTACCGCCCATTTTCATAAGTTGAAAAATAAGCTTGGTGCTGCCCGATCTTAATCCTACCAAACCCAACAAGGCTTTCGGCATTCGAACAGACGCTAGTAATTATGTCATCGAGTGTGTACTCCTCTAATATGGAGAGGACGGCGAAAGTCAGCCTGTTGCTTACGCCAGCCGAAAGCTCCTGACGTGAAAAAAGAATTACTCGGTTATCGAACGTGAAGCTCTCGCGATTGTTTGGAGTGTACGTAGATTTCGCATGTATTTAATAGGAAAGGAATTTATTGTTGAAACTGATCACCACCCCCTAGCCTATCTAAAGAACTCTAAAAGTCAAAACGGCCTTTTGATGAGATGGAGCTTGCTCCTAAAAGAATATCAATTTCGAATTCTCTATATCAAAGGAAGTGCCAATGGCCTAGCAGATAGTCTAAGTAGAAACCCCGTAGAGGACCCCCCAGCTAAATTAGGAATACTTAGTCCTATATTATTCTCACTTTATACATAAAATTTTGTCGCCAATTCTATATACTCGCATTATAAGCTTATCCTCAAATCTGTTGTTATATTTACCCATTCTTTGTATACTACCATTTGCGTGTTTGTTTGTTTAAGTAGTTTTTTTTATTTATTTCTCTCATTACTTGTATCAGTTTGTTCAGATAGTCATACATTTGTACACCTGTTCGAAGCACGTCAGGAATTCCCTGTCTCCACTCATGATGCCCTACTAGGGCGGGTAAACTCTAGAATTTTATGAAACTGGTGATGAGGGGTATTCGAATGATGAATATTGGTGAAAAGAACATACTTTTGGCAGAGAAGTTAAATTCTGATTCATGTAGCCTACATCAATTTGAAGTTGAAATATTGTTAGTTCTGGGTCATTTACTATATTTTACTATTATTATAGTTACCTATAAAATATGATAGTTACCGTTTTCTATCATCACTACATTTATGTCGGCTGAAAGATATTTGACTAAAAAAATTTAAAAATGTATTAGAGAGACATGAGAAGTAGGAAACCTGTTAAAAATGACCCTGAAATTAGTTTGGTCTAATTCCAAAATTGCAAGTAGCCAGTACTTATTACTCAGTGAGTGGAAGGCAATATTTCAGTCTTGTTACTAGTTTTGGTAACTATTGTAACTGGTAACTGGTTATAGAGCATTTCCATTTTATTTGAATGCTAGTAAAGGCTGTGGATCACTTTAGAATAACATATAATTATTTGGTAGAGATTATTTCTTAATCTAAGTACCATCTTTTCATTTGCAGATATACTTGCGATTAGCGTGACAATGACAAAATCAAGACAAGTTCCAAATCAAGTTCTCATCTGAATAATTTTGTTGGGACTGGGCAAGAGCTGATGGTGTCTGAGTTACCAACAATAAGAGATATTTTAAGGTCCGGCATCTATCTGAGGGAGCAAAGTGAAGAGGACCGAAAAAATATGAAGTGGACCAGTTGGTAAAAGAAATGTATTAGGGCTTGATTAATCAGTGGACAAAAGCTAATGATCTTTTCAAACCTCCTGTTGTAAATCAATAGGGAACAATAATATAAAGCTAAAGAGGTCTGGAAGGAGGCAGTAAAAGTTTCACTTGGTAAAGTAAAAATGAAGTAAAAGAGAGGTTTATTGCAAAACTAGATAAGTTATTTGATATATTGACATGCAATGTCAAATTTCCAGTTGCGGGGAAGTAGATGTAAGGGCTGTGAGACTAGGGCCCACATTACCTACTGTTGTAGTAAAGAGAAAAAAATATCTACTAGTGAACGGGCCTTTATTAAATGAGAAAAGGAGAAGGTTGAAAGTAAAGGTACCTTTTAAATTAGAGCTCCTGATATTCCGGAGCATAATAGACAATTAAGAGCTTTATAAATCAAAGAAAAAGAAAGGATACCAGAAAGAAAGAGAAAAAGTAAGGAGGAAAGCGCTGTTTTAGCAGGAATAGAGCAAGAAAAAAATATAGCATCTTTTGGCAAAAGATGAAGATCTGGAGGCAGAAAATTCTGCTGGTTGCAACAGTTTGGGTATTGAAGTAACTTTTGAAACTGTCCAAGAGCTGGAATCTTCCACTAGGAAGAGAAAGAATTATGATGAAATTCCAAATATTGCTCTTGCTTGTATAAGGTATGGTGCCGGATTGAGACCGACTGCAGCTATGACAACAGCAGCTTTAATAGATGCTGGATTCATTACTGAGGAAGATACAAGTAAAGTAATTGATAAGAATAAAATACGATAGACAAGAACAGCTAATGAAAGTTATTGAACAAGATGTTGAGGAAAACTTAAAGGAAGATGGGGGAATTTCTTGTGTTCTCTTTGATGGACGAATTCATGTAACGAATTTTATGATAGAGGCAGAGGGAAGTAAAAAATTGTTTCCAGCAAAAACAAAAGAGGAGGATTACACTGTAATCAGTGGTCCTGGTAGCACTTACCTCTTTCACTTTATCCCAGAAAAGGCTACAAAAAAGATTCTCATGCAGAGAAAAATCGCTAAGGCTATGTTTGGCTGGCTGAGGGAAAGGGATTTGGATAAAAGCTTAATGGCCATTATAGGAGACTCTACGAACGTAAACACAGCTGTAAATGCTGGAGTAATGCAAAGAATAGAGTTTCATTTGGGCAGAAAGCTTGTTTGGTTGGTCTGTAACCTGAACACTTGGGGAACTAACTCCCTCTCCGTCATCTAATTATCAACCGGGATGCATCAACACAATCTGAAACAGATATTTCGAACCAAAAGAAAAGCTCCTTGACTATGTTACAGACTTGGATATCAACCCAAATTTCACTCATATATCTTTAGGTCCTCCTCTTACCAAGATAACTCAGGTAGAGGTGCAAGATCTTTCCACTGAACAACACCACGGCTAGAGAATTGTATCGGCAATCAGAGATGGAGTGCTTCATACAGGGCTTTCTATATTGGAAATAGGACCAGTAAACCAAATTTGCTGGCTAACCAGAGCTAACAGCCTTCTTCGGCTGTAGGGGTCAAAGCACGAGTTCAAAGGAAAAGCCGTTGAGAATCTACGACTGATTGTTCAGTTCATCATTAGTGTCTACTGCCCATGCTAGTTTAATGTTAAAATTAAGCCCTCTTGGACCGAGAGACCACCTAAACACATTCTTTATCAACTTCACTGCCTTAAGTCTCAGAGGAAGGAGGTGTTGGATAGTCTTTTGCCAACTGTTAAGAGATCAGCTTGTTTTTTTGTTTTGTTTTTCTATTATCTCATCTGGCAACTGCCTTCTAGGGCATAAGTCGCCGTACTCAAGCTAGCCTGTATCTAGGATATATTTAAAGCTAAATTAAAAAAGAAAAAAAACAATAAAAAAAAACAATTCCAAAGAGTCCTCGCCAAGTCTTTGGCACCCTCATCGACGCGCTCATTCCCCGCAATTTCTACATGTCCAGGAACCCAGCAGAAGATAATCTCGACATCCGCCCGGCTTGCCAAAACAGTGGCATCTCGGATATCGTGAACCAGGGGATGCAGAGATAACAATGCCCCAAATAGCAGGCAGGGCGCTTTGTGGGTAGCTATAGATCACATTCCGGTATCCGAACCCGGCACGTCGCAAAATCTGCCGTACCGGGAGGTGTATTGCCACCAGCTCGGCCGTGAAGAAAGACGCAGCGCCTCACAGAGCCCTGCTGACTTCAAACAAAGGGGATACGGCGTGGCAGACAACCCCATCTTCGGACTCGGAGCCATCCGTATACACTGGCAGAGTTCCAGCGTGACAAGAAGTGTGCTCAAAAAAGTTCGAACGCAATACTCCCGGCACTGAACAAGATTTGGGAGCAGAGGCGTGGCTACAAATAGCCAAATGTTGTACCCTCCAGGGTGGCATACTGGGCAGAAGCAGGGGCACCACCAGCCAGGAAGCTATACCTAGTTCTCAACGAAGTTTCCTGGCCCTAAACTCAAAGGGCTTAGGGTATAACTAGCGTCTCTCGGTGGCATAGGCACCCTCGAGATCAGCTGCGGATGCAGTGAGAGCTGTTGGCGACTGAGGGAGGCGCTGGGCTCGCGCTTACATACGAGTGATGCACTGCACGCGGCGTAAAGCGAGTGGCATCTCCCCAGCATCAAGGAATAGGCTCTAAATTGGGGAAGTGTGGATGGCACCGGTCGTAAGGCAAAGGGGGGTGTGGTGGATCGAGCCCAACTTCCGCAATAAACGCTCGGTTGTGAATGCATAAAATCTGCATCGTTAGTCGAGGTTTAAACGAACAAAGGATGTATAAAAAAGTATGGCAGTAGCTATATCAACGCCTCAAGCATTGAACGTCACGGAGCATAGAATATCAATGGCACGGGTACAAGAGACACTAAGGCTGCGAATATGAGCCTCTTAGGTAAGGCATCGGTCAAATACAAGACCAAGGAAACGGTGCGATTCAACCACTTTCCACGCGCACCCAATAAGAAACGAATCTGGGTCGAGCTGAAACCGTGGAAGGCAGCAGAAGTGCACTACCGTAGTCTTTGCCAAGGAAAACCGAAACCTGTGCGCTTCGGCATAGCAAGAAATGCTGTTCAATGCCTGATGGAGTCGACCCTCAAGATTTGGCGTCTGGTACGCGCCAAAAGAGATCAAAAGTTTATCCACGTAGAGCGTCGCGAGAACATCTTCCGGCGGCACCGAGGTGATCCCGTTGATGCTCAGGGTAAAGAGAGTGACACTGACGGCACTTTCTTGCGAAAGACCCTCATCTTGCTCTTTTGGACCGGAGAAGGCTTCCCCTACCCTTAAGCGGAATCGACGATCTCTCAAAAATTAAAATATAAACATTCGGAGGAGTCCCCTCACCGTGGCGTAGTGCTGTTTAAGACTGAAGACCTCGCAGACAGCATTTTACAGCCAGAGCAGCGCATCCGACTTGCGGAAGTTGCACTGTGCAGAAGACAGATGTCCTCAGCTGTCCAGGAAAAAGACTAATCTAGCATTTACCAATTTCTGCATCAACATGCACACGCAAGACGTTGGAGAGATTAGGCGGAAACCGGCCGGAGTAGAGTGATCTCTCGCCAAAATGAGTGGTGGGCGTACTTTGAAATATACCCGAAGCAAGCCGTAGCCCGACGAAATTCACCGACAATGAAATCGTTTGGGCGGCGCTGATAGCGCATGTAAGCATCACGCTTCTGTTTGAGGGCCTTTTAACACTCAGCCTACCACCACGGGATTGGTCGAGTGCAAAACGACCAGACGTTCTGGAAATAGTAGTTAGGCTCGCGGCGATGAAGTTACCGGAAAAGAAATCAACGGCTTCATCTACCAACCTAAACTCCTCGACTGAGATATAGAATTCAGTCATTTTCTAAAATGAAGGCCACCGTGCCTGCGTCAAGCACCACCGAGGTGGGCTCTCAGGTGGCAGTTGCCCTGAAAATGATATTTGAATGGGAAAGTGATCCCTAATCTGGAGGTCATCGACCACCCCCAATAAAAATCAGGCTGTGCATCCGAAGAGCTCAAAGATAGATCAAGGCAAGAAAACGAAGCGGTTCTCGGGCAGTAATGCGTAATCTCATCCACATTTAGGACACCTATCTCAAGCTCTTCGATCAGATCGGGAAGGACTTGTCCCCTGGAATTTATTGAGTAATTTCTCACAGAAAGGATGTCTGCCATTTAAATCTCCAAGCTAGGGAAAGGGCCTCGGCAACTGAGCAGCAACGCGGTGGAATTGCCCCCGCGTCGAAGTCAGCTGACGGTAGAATGTACGCAAAAATGATAGTATACCTCCTATACAGGTAAAGCTTCATAGCCACTGCCTAGAAAGAGGTATCTAAAGTGAATAGAAGAATGGAGACATCCTGCCGGATGTAAACCGCGCATCGCCCACCCAGGACCCCATCTCGTGTCGGTGGGGTCGCAAAACCCTTATACCTCGGGAGGGTCAGAAGGGCGCACGTGTCTAGCATGGTCTCATGTAAAAAAATAGCTAACGAAGACCGGGACGAGACGAGCCTACGTAGCTCTTCTTAGTTGGCCCGAAGTTCATAGTAATTCCATTAAAGGAATAGGCCCTCCAGGCCTAGCTCGGAGGAGACGCGGGGCTCCTCCTTGAAGATAAGACCCTCTCGGGAATGTTCGTACGCTTCCCGAAGGCAGAACTCCGAGGGCTTTTGACGGAACAAAGCGTGAAGACGCTTTCGCCTTCAAAGACTTATTGGGGCTCATCATGCGAGTCTTTACTTCCTTCTGCCTTGAAACTTTAGGCGGTCGTTGTGTCTTCGGAGGCGGGGGTTCCCTCATTTTGAGGATCCACCGTCTCCAAGCCACACACCCCACGATGAGGCGTGGGCGAAGGAGCCGAAGCTCCTTTTTTGCTGTCCTCTTTTGGGGGGACAGCTTTAGGAAGCCCGGAAGATGGCCTGGCGACTAACTTCAGGGGTGTTGCCTCCTGTTAGTGTAACAACTTGGTGGAGGTGCCTGGCCGTTTTGCCTTACGGCAAATGGTCACGCTTGGGGAAGGGGGGGGGCCTGGTTTTAGCTGGGGCTGGGTATAAACCCTTTGTGCCGCCAGCTTTACCAGGGGAGTGCCTGGTTTGAGTAAAACCCGCAGAAGGGCTCCGAATGGGCGCAAAAACAACCGTGCTCGTTGGCCTGGATGAGCCAGGAGCAGAGGGTGCCTTTCTAGCTACTGAGGCATATGACGTCCCAGGCAGAGCCGGGCGCGCCAGCACCTTGTCCTTAGCCTCGAGGAATTAGAGTCGATCCCGGTCCTGAACAGCTAGGATTTCTTTCTCAAGAAGATATGTACCGCACCTTGCTTCAAAGAAGTGGGGTGCGGCTCTTCGCAATTGACACACTTGGCCACATACGATTTGGACTTATCGTGTGTGGCCTTGGAGCAATTTACACATACTTTGGTTGACCCCAACTTTGCAAGTCTACATGAGCATTCGTATGGCCGAAGCGGTAACTATAATAGCACCGCCGCTGCAGTAACACAAATGCCTTCACGCGGTAACGGTACCGACCGGCACCCACCAACTCCGGGAGTTTGACACAGTTGAACCTGACGAAGAGTGTAGGGGTGGGTCTCGAGGCCCCTCCATGTTTTCTCATCACACGTTCTACCTTGACTCCTCCATGGTCGGCCAGTTCTAAGGTGATGTCCTCTATGGAGTAGTCACGAGTTCCCTCGCATAAACTACTCCTTTCACAAAGTTCATGGTAGAGTGAGGCGTCACACTCACTGGGGTGCCATCAAGCGTACAAAGAGCACTTATCCTGGCCACCTCGGAGGGATTCACCGCATTCGCCAGATGGCTCATGTCCGAGAAACGGGTCACCTTCGGCTCTCTATCAATTACACTAGGTAAAACTCTCCACTGATGGATCATGTTTCCCTTGGCCAACATGCCTCTCAGTGGAGTGAATAACTAGGAAGAGTTTCAAGCCAGCGGCGTGGAAAACGCCAGGTAACCCCTGAACGAGGGGCCCCGATGTTCTCGAGGCTCCGCCCTGGGCACTTTTTGACTTGGGCGAGGGTTCCGCACCCGGTGGGGCAGAGGGGCCGGATGTGCCGATCGTGGCTTGGTCGCTTACCGAAGTAGCACACCCATCCGTCTCCGCAGCCCTCGCGGATGGATAGGAGCCCCGAGTCTTTTTAGTCTTTTCTCTGTTCTTTTTATTTTTAGGCGAGGAGAGGGGAAATGAACCCGCTTCTCCCCTCTGCCAAGCGGAGCCTTCAGGCCAGATGAAGTGGCCTCAGCTAGCTCCTTCTCCGAAATAGAGAAGGTCTTGGCAGTCGTAGGAGATCCCTACACTACTTTTACTGCCTCAGAAACCCTAGCCGTGGATCTTTGAGGTGGATCTTGCATAGGGGCGGATTCGGGTTCCGTGCTTGGCGCCGAGCCCAGATTCCCTCCCATGGAATGCACTACCGTCTGAGGCTGGGTTGCCTCAAGGACCAAGTCTATTTTTAGGGGAAGTATCCAGTTGGCCATCCCCACCCATGACATCACGGTTCCAGTTGACAGAGCTGTCTCTAGTCACGCCTAGAGAGGCACAGGCCTTGACCCCGGCAAGGTTTAATATTCTTGCCAGCAGGTCTTTTGAGGGAAGCGACCGAAGGGGCCTGGCTTCCCTCTCCTCTTAAGGGGGTTTGCCCTACCGAGCCCCTTTAATGGGGAGCGGTCAGCTATGGGCTGCCTGCTGGCTTTCTTAGACATCCCCTTGGAAAGAAAAGAGGGGACTGCAGCTGGGATCAGGGAGTTACCCGAAAGCACCTCCATAGAAGGAGGAGAGGGGGTCCTCTAAACTCGTAGGTGCAAGAAAGGAGTAAGCCTGCTCGCCGGTTAAAAAAATTTGGAGGTTCCCCGGCGCAAGCACAGGGGGGGGGGAAGACCTCCATTTTTTCTGTGGAGCTGCCCCAGGGCGGCTCCGTCGATGGAACAGGAGGAATTAAGGGGATTTTTTTGTTTGACTTATCATTGCAATAGCTCATCACCTCTCGAAATATCCCGCTTGGCAAGGGTTGCGGACAGGCCTGGCAAAGCCATGTGCCGCCATTTAAGGCAACTCCTCCCGCTTAGTGACCTGGTAGCCCTTCAACATGGTGGCTCCACCATGAGAGAGTGTGAAGAGAGAAGGAAAAGGGATGCGAGGAAGGTATGGGTTGGGATTTAGCAAGTTGTTTAATACTAACTATCCCAAACCGGAGCTCAGGGATTAGGGACCATTGTCTCCTTCCCCCTCAGCCCCGACTTGGGACGGTTGGCTGTGAAAAAGGTTAGCATCTACCCTATAAAATTAGAGGCTGACCAGAGAAAGTTGTTGGAGAAGTTGTATGAAAAGCGAGGAAACAGGGGGGAAACACAAGTGTCTGAAGGAAGAAGAAGAGGCTAATCTGGAGTTGAACGGGGTGTTGAGTCCCGTCAGCACGGTGGCCAGGATGGCAAATTGCTGCGCCCCTTATGGGGGAGATCAGCTTGGTATGCATACAGTGAATCCATCCTTAAAACCCTTCTATACTCTGAAGATCAGGCGGAGAAAACTGAATGGGTGAAAAGATTCTAGACCATCAGGGGAGGAGGGGACCCAGATACTCAACTAGGAGACTCCTTTTTAAGGCTTAGAAGGACACCAGATATTAATTATGATGCTACCAGGATTGCAGATCTGATTAATTGGCCAGAAGATGTCTCTAAGCCACCTCTCACTTGCTCTTTAAGTACTTCTGAATTGAAAAACTTCATAGACACTCCCAGGAAAGTACCTGACTGGCCTTGTCACACACAAAGCATTGTGATGGTTGTAAGAATGCTGACTGAGGCTTCTTCCAAGTATTTCTCACATAAAAAGAGGGATGGAGGTATCAGGGCACAAGAGACAATTAGACATCTGATGTCCAGGAATGAGTCCAAGCAAGATTTGTGTGCTCTGGTGAAGTTTAACTTTTGAATATGACCCAGTCACCCATGCAGCTATATGTGGAGCTTTGCATATACTTTTCTCACTCAATAAACATGTAACTTTGAGGTTAATTTGTGTTTGTGTGTACTTTAATTAAATATAAATAGGTTATATAGGCTCGTAACGTAAGGGAAAATTTTAGTTTTATTTAAATGGAAATTGATGGAGGTAGGAGCAATTGTGTAACAAAATATAATTCCTTTTGCAAATCTACACTGGAAAATCTATTATTTAAGCACCCCTTATTAATGGATTTAATGAAAATATATGGTTCTCCCAAAGTATGACCCGCCCTAATACGCTAGGAGAACGGCCCCTTTACATAGTTTGGGGATGCCCTTTTCTCTCCCCTCCGCTCTAAGAAAAGGTCATCTTCTGATTTTGATCACCTTTAAACTGATTAGTATTTGATTTATTATTTCCTTAGGAGAGACATTATTCTCCCATTCCTTTGTCTTTGCAGACATTTCCATAATTATCATTATTAGTATGATTAAAGTTTATTTTGGTTTTTAATCTTTCAATGATTTTGAATGAAACCTGATATTTAAATCTTCCTTTTGGCCAATCATTAATCTCCTCACGCACTCACCTCTAATTAGTACTGTGCAGCTGGTCTATCCATCTGGCCGCCTGCAACGTAGGTAGACTGCATTCTCTGCAGCGAAGATATCCGATTACGAATACACGACATTCACAAATGTGATACATGTAATTATTACGTCGTAGCTTTTAGCTCATCAAATTGTGGAAAATACTTTACTACAAGTAAGATTTCATAGAGATTCGATCCAGATTTTAATGGTCCATGGAGGAACCAACCATCCCATTTAATAGATAAAGGACATGTATGGACTAAGAATAATAGACGTATATTCGAATAGACTCACTACTCTAGTAAGGACTACATACTATTTCAGTTTAGGTTACAAGACACTATTATGCAAGTAAGAGTCAGAAGAATTCATAAAGGAATATCAAGTCCAATCTCTAAGCGAATGTCTATACGTTTCAAACGAGCGGGAGGAAGCTTGATCACAAAATATCACTTTTCTCCAGTCTTTTATAGTCCATTTATTATATTTCGTACAAAGGTAGAGACGAGGCTGCTCATGACCCTCCACGACTTGGACCTTTGTCGTAACGTCTCTACCTGACTGTGTGCGCTGAAATATTCACACCTGCCCCTTTAAAATTGTGGGGAAGTTTGGCACGGGAGGCAAGCGGATCTTTAAGATAAACCTTACCAGGAGACGATCTTACTGTCAATTTGAATCAATTGAGTGTCCAGAAAATTTCTTCACAAGAGTGTGACCAGTTTTGTAAAAACATTTACGAACCTAATGACGGTGCTCCTTGATTCAACACCCTTAGCAACTATCTCCTTGCATATCAGGCCACTTTGGTGCATAGTTATAATGGTTGCAAACTTATATTTGGAAATAAGCATTTTTTGAAATGAAAAGGATTCAACACCTTTTTTAAAAAAAATATATATTTAGTACCAAATAATTATAATTATACTTTATTCATTCAACTAATATTTGTCATGTTAGTTTTAAAATACTGACGTTTTGATAAAACTGCAATAATTTAAATATTTGAATAATTATTCTCATAACATGTTTTAAAAACTAATAAAAAAATACAAATATATATTAGCTTAATCATTCAGGTCTTAAATTTAATTTAGCTTCTGCGTGTGATATTTTACACTTTAGATTCACAACGAAATCGCAATCTATACTCACTTTAGTTCCAAAAGTCATTAGATAGGTAATGGTATGCTGCCTGATCCCCTCTCTACTCAGGTTTCATGCATCAAAATGACTTGGCATCGATTCCATAAGTGGAAGAAAAGAGTCTAGAGAGATGTTGACCAGGCCGTTTCGTTAGCTGTCCACAAATCCATATTATTCGTAGTGGTTGGATCTTGGGTGGAAATAAACCTGGCCACCGAGTTCCGGAAATGCTCGATTGGAGGTTCCTGTCGGGTTAACTGGGTGGCTACTACATTGATCTGACCTTAATAAAATGCTCCTTAAACCAATTCTGAACAAATAGAGCACGATGAAAGGGTGCATTATTTTTGAGGGAATATTGCATTTATGTCGGGGAACATGAAGCCCATGAATAGATATGTATGGTCACCACGTATTGCAACCCAGCTCTGATCGGTCATTGATGAGTATAAGTGGACCAAGAGACCCAACTTATGCCTCGTAAACACATCCCATACCAGTAGGTAACCACCACTGTAGGAAAATCAGCCCCCTCTCCTGTTCTCTCCCAGTTGAGACACGGGACGGTGACCGCAAAAACATCCGGGCCCGGTACCGTGGGTCAAACTCGTAACCACAGCCCCTCGCCACTCGTCTCTATGAAAAGCCGTACGGTTTAAACGGCAAGATCACTACTACGAAGTATATTCAATTTCACCTCAAGTACGAAATTGGAGAGGTGTTTCTCTCAAGCTCGAAAGCCAGCTAGAGCAGATGTAAAACTTGATGAGAAAAACAGTTGGAGTAAGAACCCTCCTGCAGCCCTTCCACAAGCCCCCCCTCCTACCCCTACCCCAGTGGGAAGAGGAGGTAAAAATACCAAGAACTTGGGAAAAACGAGGTAGAATACGTGAGTCACCAGGCTAGGAAGTCCCCTGCAATAGATGCCGGGCTACCATACTGGAACTAAGAAGAAGCTCATCCTCGAGCTAGTTCCTGGTTACCAAACCGAACTTTAGGTTAACTTGTTCAAGTTCAACTTACTCTCGTCAGAGAGACTCCTCCTATCCTTGCGCATCCTATAGCACAGGGATAGTCCTCGCCCTTGAGGGATTACGTAACGAAGAAAAAAAAGCTCCTCCTTGAGCCCGTTACCCGGTGGTCACACCAAACTCTAAGTCACTTGGTTTAGAACCCCCCTATCCCCAATCCTGGTGTAGCACAAAGCACCTTGATAGTTTTTGACCTTGAGGACTTCCGAAACGAAGAATAAAAAGCTCCTCCTCGAGACAGTTACTCGGTGGTCACACCGAACTCTAAGTTAACTTGGTTTAAGCACCAAGTTCAACTTACTCTCGTCAGAGAGACCCCGCCCATCCTGGTGCCTCTTAAAGCTCTGAGATAGTCCTCACACTTCAAGAAAGAGAACGCATCATGAATACCGTGTGGACCCGCATCTGCTACACTCGCCAAAGTACCTTGTGACTGCCAAGTCATCCCGCCCACCTCCAACAATCTGGTCGGAGCACGCGTCAAAGGACCCAACAGATTCTTGTAGTGTCTGTGCTTATTGAGTTCAAGGTCAAATTCCAACCCGCCGCCAGAGCAACCAAGGTATTTAAACTCCAGTAGAGAAAATTTGCGTATTTCTTTTTTATTGAATTGAGCATCAAATTAGCCAATATTAGAGGGTCAAGTTAATTGAAGTCATTATTGTTTACTTTGAATTCGGAGGATTTCTGTGGTTCATTTTTTTTTGTGTAGTAAGTTGTTAAATTCAAAATATATGTTTATTTGGGGATAATTTCTGTGCATTTCTCTATATCCTTGCGTGTTGAAGCGGCTCTTCATTAAGAATAACTAAATTAGCACTCTTAGACTAAAGCATACTTCAAAAAAGAAGTATATCACGACAAAAAGGTATACTTCGACAAAAGTATTAATCTATCTAAAAAGTTATCCTACGACAACCACTTTTTGCCCGGTGGCTTGTTGATAATTGGGATAAATATATATTTCATGTTGCCTGATCCAGCCTAGAACTCTATTATGTCCAAAAAATATCTTTGACTCTGAGATTTTATCTAACTACGCTATCTATATGTTGCCAGTTTTCCAGTATCTAAATAGCAACGTGGTAAGCCAAGTTGTGGTGCTGTTTCCGGTATGTCCTTTTAATTGGGACATTTTGCTGGGTCCCTTGCTGCTATATCCCATGGGAGGTAAAGGTCGCTGCACTGATATGATGAATATGCATATTGTACTTGTTCCATTGAATATGGATGTCATTTGACTCATTGGTCTTTCTCTGTTTTCGTAGAAATTTCTAAGTGACACCACTGGAGATGATCATTAAGCACCCCGTGGCCCGTAGTCAGCCACTCTGCCTTCAACCGTGAGGTGAGGGGGGTCTCGTGCATTCAATTTTGTTTTCTCGTATATACGTAACATGTAACAGAAATATATTGGAGATCTGTACAGTTTTAGAAATGCACTTTCGAATTCTATTAATTCACATCGCTTTGCCAACCCTTTTCTTGCCGGTGTTCACACGGACCCAAGAAATGACAGATCACATTTGTTACAAGACAGTGAATTACCATGACGACAAAGTACGTTCTACCTCCTATCATTACCTTTACATACTGCTCTCGTGGTACATTTGTCACGTCAGTGTATACATTAATAGAATATATGTTCTGCAAAAGACCACAATTTTTCCTGATTTCCTTTTCAGTATCCTTGTTACCTAGCTATGATGACAAGTATCAAGAAAAAAACCTAGTTTGGTTGATTTTCTTTCAACTGATTTTCGGGGCAAAATATATACTTTAGTCCCTGACAGAGCGGGCAATATGTGAACCAGATCCAATCAATTCACTTTGGTATCTATCCAACATCTTTGCTCATCACAATGGTAATTCGCTGTTTTTATGTAAACATATTGAGGTACACAGGATTTAAAGACGTCACGGTAAAACTTAATCAGAAATATAATTGCATCAGAACTATTGATTAGTTTTTGGAGGTGATCATCTTACCCATTAAATGAATCAATCAGTTATTGGGTTTTTCTGCCAACGCAGGAGGCTGTAACAGATAGAAACGAGTTCACGTCCCATTGTAACCTTCTAGATTTTTATCAAAATCAAAGGTATGTGTAAGATTTGTGTGTGGATTTTTATAAGCACATGGATTTTGTTGCTTTAGTGCATTTGTTTTGGTAGCGACTGCCCAATGAAATAAGCTAGTATGTTAGATCTCTACAATGTAAATTACATTTATATTTCGAGTTGCAAGCAGGAGTCACTGCGTACATAAAGAAAAAGTTGACTCAAATCGATTTTCGGGCCAAAAATGACCAACCATAACATGGAGTAACATCCAAGGCTAGAAACAACGTCTTCACAAATGCATAATTATTTTGTATTTTTAGAAGTTGAGATTGAGAAAGCAATAAAAACATTAAGTTTTAATATCAATGAAATCTAAATACCTGTGATGAATATGATTTTAAAAGCTTTATTCGTACAATTCTATAGTCAAATGTGGTCGTGCCTCTCTCACTTATCATACGCTCGCTGGGAATCAAAATAAACAAGGGACACTATTCAAGAAGGCACTCTCGTTTGCGTACCAGACCTACTTTATTTTCTCCTCTCTATCTCTCCTCTTTGCTATCGGGTGCTCTATAATCAATCGATTTCAATTGAATTATCTCTAAAACTTCAAAAATATAATTGCCCGGTTACTTGTATCGTCTGGTATATTCTGAACAAATAGATAAACTATACACAAAAATATTAGTGAGACAAACACTACATTCATATCCTTTGTAAATCAGAAAATCCCCCCCAAAATAAAATAGCGAGAAAAATAAGAAAAATACAAAATTGAAACGCACATTTTCCCTCGGAAAGAAGAAATATGAATAACAATCAAAACTATTGCAGGAGTTACATACTTCTACGCAACTCTATTTAAATATATATATAATTCAAGTTTCTCTGTGTTTCTATGTGTCCGCTATATGTAAGGGAAAACGCTGGGGCTGAGCAAAAAACATTTATTCCTCTTGTTCAACCTTGTCAGTCGAAAGTAATGGTGAATATTTTACAGCGATACGCATATGATCTAAGAGTTATGACGGCATAAAACACATTGGGAGAAAAATATTCTCTAATATATTTTAGCTGCCACAGGCGCGAAAGTTGTGCAAATGAAAAATATAGTAGTATTAATCTTGATATATTTTCTGATATAAGGGTACAAACTAGTTTAAGTTAGTTAATACCGAGTGACAGCTAAAAACGTAACCTTTTTTTATGATTTTATAATTTATTATCCATTAAAGTTTGAGGGTAGAAATAATTATGATTACAAAGAACAATATTTAAAATTTTATTATCTAGCTTTTTACAACTCGAAATGACCACCACCGGACTCTATGAACCTATCAACACGATTAGAAAAATTTCTTATGGCATTCTTCAAAATATTGACATTGATAGATGCAATGATTTCTCGCAACTTATTCTTCAGCTGTGCCATAATAGATGGTGCAGCTTGAAATAGTATTTCTTCTACAAAATCTCCATAGATAGTAGTTTAAAGGTGACAAGTCAGGAGACCTGAACAAGGAAAATTTGTCCTATGCGACATTAGTCGTTAAGGAAATCGAACCATCAACCATATCACGGTGGCACTTGCTTTATGTGCTGTAGCGCCATCTTGCTGAAACCATTCGTCAGGATTTGTGCTATTGAAAAAAGCGCTTTAGAGCATTTCAAGATATCAGGCAGCGTTAATTAACAGAGCTTCGCTTCTTTCATGGTTCTCAAGAAATAAGGCCCATAAATGTAATTTGAACTTATTTCACACCATAACTGTTATCTTTGGGGGGGTGCAAAAGTTTTTGAAATTGAATATTTGGCTTAGTTGTGATCACTTGCGATAATTCTGTTTATTTGCCATTCCTTTCAGGTAAACGTGACATTCATCACTTAAAATTATGTTATATAAGACTATTTTTTATCCTGGGGCAAAATGATTAATTTCGTTGCTTATCTTGCATTGAGATTTCTTGATGACATTGACTTTTGTATGGCTTAAATCAAGAACTTTTTTAGAATAGTTCGCACAGTTTCTCTATTAAAATGTGTATTAGCAGGCAATTTTTTTACTGACTTTTTTCCATCAGCATCAATTAAAGTCTTTACCTTCTTAATATTCGTTTCCATCCTCAAACTATTCTTTACACAGGATTTTCCTTGAACTTAATTAAGAATTGAGCTGTGTGCATTCCACATGGTGTATTTCTCTGGATTTTTTTGTTTTTTTGTCTAATTGTCTACCATATCTTGCTTGGAAATGACGAATTTATTTGATTATTGGTCTATGTCAATCATTAAACCCATAACAGACCTGCGTTGATCAAGAGTTAATTATGTTATATTTGAAAGCCTAAAATAGAACTGTTTAATATCTGCACAGATAGAATATCCTAGGCTGGAATACACTATCCAAAGCAAGCCTAGGCTACCTAAGCTAACTAATAAACTTTCAAATATTCTTTTTTGTAATGATACTTATTTATACCTTCAAGCTTTAATGGCTAACAAATTACAGCATTATAAAAAAGGGCCTGTCAACCAGTATTAACAACAAAATTAATAGCAAAGAAGAACAACTGCAAGTCAGGGGCCCACGTGACAGCCCAGCTACTTGTCCTGCTTCGGAAGAGCCGGGTGGAGCGTTGAGTCCTAGAAATCAATTTAGATAGTTTAGTCTATAATAGTGACTCCTCTCAAGCGAATGGAGCTTAATAGATTTAAAACAGATTTTCTTTTATTGCGTGTGAAGTCAAACCTTTTGCTTGTGTTCTGAAATAATTAAGAAGCTTTTATATAAACGTGTGAAAGCTAATTTTCTTGAGGTTAACTTTGAATATTGCCCTTTTTCAAAGCTATGAGGAAAGATAGCTGTGTTGTCTCTAATGGAGTTAATTCCTTATGAACTTCATCTAAACTATTAATCGATAAAGCAGAGAAAGTTATATTGCCCTCTTCTTCAAACCCCTTAGTTCAATAACTGAAACATCAAACCGAGACGAATACCTTTTCACCGTGGAAAACAAGTTTGTTAACGACAGACTTTGCTCGAAGAATGAGCCCGTGCCAAACAACTATAAATGGAATTAATTGGGTTTGATTTTCTTATTGCTCTTAGGAGAGAGGTACAAGGAGCTGCAAGGAAAATAAGTAACCTAGAATACCTTACGGTCCATTCAATGAGGGTACCTTTGGACTAGCTGTCGAGCGGGCACTTCCCCGCTCAATTGCCTTACGTCCTCCCTAAACGGCCACTTTTCAAGACTTTGTCTACTCTTGACTTAAACTGGTCAACAGAATTACTGTTGACAACCTCCACCGGAAGGGCGTTCCAGCTACCGCATATAGTTTACGTGAAAAATTTCCCACACAGATCCCGGTTGTAACGCTTCAACTCAAGTTTAAAGGCGTTATTTCTTGTTCTGCTCCCATTAAGGCTGGAAATATCCTTGTAGTCAACATTGTCGAACCCTCGAAGTATTTTGAAAAGTTTGGTGAGCTGACCACGGGTTTCCAACGAGAACAGATCTAAAAAATATACCAAAAATTAGATATGATTTGCAATTTCATTAATGTGGACGAGGAGAATACAATGGAATTAAAATAAGAATTAAAATAAAGATTATAATCCAAAATATTTTGAATGTTGTAGTCAAAATATTACTCTATTATATATAAAAATAAGAAAAAGCAAATAAAGAGAGATTTTTGCTCCTTACTTACTAGAGTATCAGTGGGTCTCATCAGTTTCCACTTAATCCTTATTGTCATGTACATATATATCTTAACTCTAAATTTTTCTCACTTATTTTGGCTCTTCACCTCAGAAATCGAAAAATAAATATAATCCGAGGGGCGGTCAATAAGTTTTGCAATTTGGATATAAGGAAACGAGATATGAGGAAAAGTGTTTTATTATTTTTCACTATAACTACCCTCGACTTCAATGCACTTGTGCCACTTGTCCCTGAGGCTTCGAATTCCCGACAACCAGAAATCTCCCGACTGCTGTTCAATCCACTCCTGGACGTCGAGCTGGACATCTTCATCGTCCCCAAACCGGCGTCCACGCAGTGCAGCCTTGAGCTAGCGGAATAAAAAGTAGTCGCTAGGGGCCAGATCTGGGCTGTAGGGGGGATGGTTGAGCTCCTCGAATCCGCACTCGCGCAGGGCAGCTTGTGCAACTTTGGCCTTGTGGACTTTGACGACGTTGAAGTCGATCATGGGACGTGAGGTTTCTAGGGACCCAACGGGCAGAGACCTTGGTAATAGCCAAATTGTGGTGGATGATGTTGATAACACTTCCATGTGATATTCCAAGTTCTCGCTCGATTTTTTCGACCTTAACCCGTCGATTTTCGAGGATCATCCTCTCCACACGGGTGACATTGTCCTCGTTGGTCACGTCTGACGTGCATCCTGAACGGGGGTCATCTTCAAGGGACTCACGACCATGGCGGAACTCCCTATTCCAGTGAGCAATGGTTGCATAGGGAGGGGCGGTGTCGGTGTGCACTGCAACCATGCGTTGATGGATCTCTTTTGCATTCTTGCCTTCCTCGGTCATTGGAAAATTTGTGAAATACTTATTCTTAAATAGACGAGGCAAGAGCGTATGGCTGCAAGTTCTGACTTGTCATAACTTGTCCTAACACCCCCACAAAGAGCCATCCCCCTTCCTTTGTTTTGCCCTACCGATTCCCAAAACTTATTTCCTGCCTCTCGTAGATGCAGTAAAATAATTAAAATTACAGTGAACCTTTGTTTATAGTAGAAATAATTTTATTATTTAATTTTGTGTAAATTAAGTTTTGGGGGTTAATTTGTTTTGACTTCGTTGTTTGTTTACTTTTGGAGTCTACTTCTTTTGGACACTTATTGGATATGCTTTGTGGAATATTTTGCCTTCGAACTTTTCTCTTGAACTATGTTCTTAAATTTGTTTATTTTTGACTATTTTGGATTAACTATTTGTTTTATATAGGCCACTTCAGTTTGAGTAGAGTTGTAGAGTCTTTAATTAATATAGTAATTGGTGCTTAAGTTTGGTCAGTAGCCTAGGTTAGTTAGAATTCTTGGAATCTTAAATTGATATATTGATATGTTTAGGACATCCTTATCCCCAAAATAATTTGGAATACTTCTCAATTAAACTTACAAGTAGGCAAATATATTTTAAGTATTTAATAATTTTTAAATAATTCTAATAGTAGGATATTTTTCCCACTAGTCATTGTTGCGTAATTTGAATTAGTGTAAAAAAGAAGCTGAAAAGAACTTAAGAAAAGATAGTTGCAAATTCATTTTAAAATGGGCCTGGTCATTTTCATTCCACTTTCATGTTTGAAGATGAACAGCGCTTTGAAGAAGTAACAGCCGTGAAATCTTAAAAAAATAAAAATTCACAGCATTCAAACTCATTCGTGGTCCACCAACAACATTCACTATGAAACTTACAAGAATACCTACTTACATTTTGGTAAGGGAGTTAAGTTTAGGAGTGCGACTTTACTCTCTCTCTCCATAGCACTATAAGTATTCTTCAGGTCGTTATCTTCCACACATGCTCCCATCTTTGCTTTCAAATCTGTGAGAAAACAAACGTCTCGATGTTTTCAAACTTAATATCTCCTCTTCCTTCCGCGGTTATCAATGCAGTTGCAACATTACATCCATCTGACTTCTAAATGCACGAAACTCTATGGGGTGCAAAAAGATTATGGCCGATTTCATCTAATCGAACATAAAGATAAAATGGAGTCAGTATAGAGAATTGTCTAAATGAAATATCTCACACTATGTGTCGAGCCGGCAAGAAATATTCATTTTTCTCTCATCTATTATTTCCCAGGTAATATTTTATTTTTTTTATTGAAATGGTGCCAAATTTGATTTAATTACGAACGGTAGATCGAAAGATCCAAGAAGAGATAAACTAAGATGACTTTATCGCAATAAATTTTCAAATGGAACTCAGACCATTTTTGAGACAGACATTGGGTTTTCGTCTTACTATTAGTAGGTATTGGCTTCAATACTTCATTCTTATGTCTATTTGAAAGTTTACGTTTGATTTTGAAGAAATTTACAAGTAGTTATTTTCAGATTTTGGACGTCTTTTCCACTATTTTGAGATGTTTGTACATTTGAGTCTTAAGTGAGATAGAATATGACAGATACCTTAATCATTTGGGTCCTTTTGCAGACAATTTGTCTCCTTCGGCACGATTGCAGGGGGTACTTTATTATGACGTCACCGAGGTGTTCGTCCTGGGAGGGCAGATGGCAACTGAAGATGCTGGTCAAAAATACAGTAAAAAGGATGTTACGATTGAACAGTACGTTCACTCAAGGCTGGTTAATTTTATTAACTTATAACCAATTTAAATATTCAAGCTAGTGGTTCTTGAAACAATTAACAGGACTTACATCAATAACTTCTGTAGAATGAAAACGGATACCTCTCAGCTTTTGTTGTCTCGTAGTTGAATATTAATGCAATTTCATCGGTTATAAGACTCAACATTATGAGATCCATATTTTTTAATGATGAGTTTTTACCTGCAGTGAAGCGCCAGGTCAAGACGTAGGTTTTTTTCAAAAGGAGCAAAGTTCAATTGTACCCATTTAAAGCCATGAAAGGACACATATGACCATGGGACATATGGTTATTCATCATGGAGATCTTAAATCTGCCATCAGATTTTGCGCTGTGTGGCGCCATCTAGTGGGAGAAGCCTCATGTAGGCATCTCGCCATTCGAAGGCAGTTTTAAGCTAGGTAAGGGCAATGCAATAACCATTTATCATCTTATCACAAAACGTTGCGGGTATTTGAAGTGACTTTCCCTCTTGTTCTATAGGTAGCTGCTGATTACTTTTTTTAAGACATATTCGCATAAATTTGAACAATATCCAGTTTATCCTTCTAGGTTATCTATCACTGAATAGGACAACCTTCTCTTTTCTCTACTAAAATATATTTTTATAACGCTGGTACACATCATATATATATATATATATATATATATATATATATATATATATATATATATATATATATACATATATATATATATAAATATACCGTGATGTTAGGAAAGTATTAAGATTTTCTTAATCCATTAGTAATTCTCTCGAAGTTCCTTAATCCGCTTCTAGAGCGCCACTCTTTCGAAAGGGCAACGACCAATTTCTCTTTTGTTGAAGTTGGCGTGCGAACTTTAACAGAAAACAAGAATTGTGGATATTCTTGAGGATTTACGCCAGAAAATTTTTAGATAAATCAACAATAAATCCATGTCATTGTAGTTAGGTAAGGGCAATAGTAAGAATTCCTTAATCCGCTAGAAATGTGTTCTTGATTTCTTCAACCCTCTTCAACAGCCACAGCCCTAGGACTAGATTTTATCATTGAAGATTATCATACTATAAATCTATCACTCAAATTTTGCTATTAGATCACAATCTCGAGATTTATTTTTTTCTCTCCCTTCTTGCACCTGGTCCGCCTTAAATTATACGTTATATGAACCAAATCACAAATCCACGAGGTCGAGTAACACCCAACAATAACTCTACATTTTTATCTATTCACCACCCTCCCATGATGCGTGAAGTCTCAGGATTACACTCTTACATTTCAGTTTACCCCTCCCCAGACATAAACAAGGTACAATTGCAATATTGAGTCAGGAACCCAATTCAACAAATCTTTTGATCGGATGTACCTTGTTTTATGTTCCTTCTCATCGCTTGCTATACTTTGTAACTGAAGTTATTCCTGTTTGATTACAAGATAGTGATTAGGTTTCTTCTGTCCACTCTACCAGTATTTTTCTTTATTATCTCTGTTTTCGTCACTCTGTTTCTCTTTCCCATCTTTCTCTCTCTCTCTAACACACACACACACTCACTCTAGATTTATTATAATTGATATTTGGAGGGCTATATTGTTTTGATAGAGGCTCTTGCTGGTTGTTTAGCTAGATCTTAGGTTTATCTTTCTTATTTTAGAAACCCTACTATCTTTAATATATTTTCAATATCCTTAGCTTCTCTACAAGAATTTTTTTAAAGTTATTAACGACTGTTTGCCCAATCAATAAAAAATAACTACAACGTTAAGTAAGTTTGTCATCTTTTAGGCTATTTCAATTTTGGCCACCTGTCACCAATTGTTGTTCAACTTGAATTTTTTTAATTAAAGCAATATATATCCCTTGGGAATCAGGTTTCTTTATTAATATTTTAATTATAGGAATTATTTCTCTACCTGATTGATAATGGGCATTTTCATAAAATTCTTCTTCATGAACCAAGAAAGGGACAACATTCATTTGCCATTTTATTTATTCTCCAGCACCATCTAAGTCTTAGAAGCATCACACATAAGAGTTGAAAACTATCAACTCATTTGGACATGAAAGAGAGAGGTCGTGAAGGAGAGTTTTTTCTCATTTTGATTTTTGTTTTGTTTGTTCTACTCTTACCCTAACTTCTTACACTTGGAGAGATCCAACTTTGGAAAAAAGAGGGTGCTAGATATTTTCCTGCAAATATGAAGGGTAGACGGCCTCTTAGTTCACAATCAGTGCAAACGTCTTAGACGCCTTCTTCTTTGTCTGCGGTATGAAAATCACATAATCCTGTTTTTTTTTATTATAAAAAGATTTGTTTCTGTCCAAAATTGGGGTTTAGAAGCAAATCGTGGAAGCAATGTGCGTGATGTGAGTGTGTCGTGGTATGACATTATATTACATCAATACCATATTATATCTATGGGGAAGGGACCGGTAACTTACAGGTGAACCGACGAAGGGACGGAACACCGCTAGCTTAGACGGGCTGAAATGCGAGATGAGAGTGCAACAAGGTCATGTAACAAATGGGCATTGGCAAAGCTCAAAGTTATTTAAAGAGGCATGTACAAAAATATAATTTTATTTACATAAAAATAATGAAGAATTGATGGGTAAAATTACCTTAGAGAATTAACGGACAAAATCACATCAGTAAACGAAGGATAGAATTGTAGTTGTAAATCAGACTATGAAGTTACAACTTAAGGTATTACAGGAGAAGACTATTCAAATGTTAGGGGGGGGGGAATTAACTCAATTGGGTTACTGAAGGAGGAAGAGGGTTGGCTTACGGATTTCTACGGCACGTGAGGTGAGGCCGCTTGCAAGTCTCTGAGCGGGAACTTGGAGTGATGATGGTTCTCCAAAAACAGGGGGGCGGGCGGTAACTTCCCCTCCAGGGGGGAGTACTTTGGCCACCCGAAATAAGTGGCTAACGAAGGAGGGCTTCTACAGGACTTGATGAGAGAATCCCAGAAAATCACTCGGTGGCGATCGTTAAGTAGAATTACCTCACTGGCTGGGGCTAATTCGAAATACACAAAATAGTTCAGCTGTCACTTTGCTTTGTCGTTAGCACCTGACTTGGAACTATGGGGAATCTTCTGGGGTGGGGCGAGACTTCTCAACTCTGTGTCTCTTCATGGGAGTCGAGCCCTATTTATGTTCGAGGCTCTCCCCAGGGTTGGGGAGCGGTAAGCGGGAAACAGCTCTAATCTCGAATGGCCTTGAATCTTCTTGCAGAGTCTATTCTGCCATTGTAAAAGTGAATCATGGTGGACACGGTTCGAGGCTACTGCTTGTGGAAGGGGGTGGGGGCTTGCCGATTTAGGCCTAACCGGGCCTTCTGCAGCGCAGGAAAGTTCCGTCTGCTCAAGAGATTCCACGTGGGGTTCCCTCACAGAGTGTTTACTATAAAACAAGAAGTAGCGCCGAACCAAACACATTGACTATCAGCAATTTTGAATTAAATGGCGCCAATTACAGAAGGGCCTAGAATTCTCTCGTTTGGATACTCGGCCTGTGGAAAGTCATAGCAAAACATTTTAGATTACATTTTTTTTCATATAAAAAAATCAATTGAAAGAATTAAACTTTGCATTTTATTTTGTACGTTTATATCATTATTTGAAGGTAAAATATACTAAATCTAATGTCCCAACTAATTTTATTAAAAAGAATCCAATTGATGCGCGCAGTCAATAGTTTGGGGACCATATGTCTGAACATATCTTGAGAGAAATTGCTCCATATATGTTCAATAAATAACGGTAACCGCTCACAATTAGATGGCTTTGTTAATCAACCGTGAATTTAATTATTGCCCACATGTTCTCTTTTGGTCTCAAATCTGGCTGATTTCCGGCAAAGTACCTAAAGTTTCGATGTTATTTTCTGCCAAGAACTTTGCTATTGCTTTTTGTCTGTGAAAAGATGTGCCATCATGCTAAAGAGACAGTTATCATACACAAATCGATCCCAAACCTTTGATAAACGGTGCAGATGAAGCACGTTTTGGTACCATTTTGAGTGGATGCCACTCCTCCTGGGCAAATTTGTTAGTGGTTCAGTTTCTCTAGATGAGAAGTAGCCCCAGACATAGAAAGTTTCCGAATTCCACACCACGGACTAAAACATGACTTAATAAAGTGCTGTACCTTCTCCTTCTAAATATGGATCTTCCAGAAGCTCTAAAAAAGCAGAAAGTTGCTTTATCAGACAATATCCTTTCCTCCACTCTTCTATAGTCCAGTATTTGTATTTACTGCAAAGGTAGAGCCTATCCATAAGGGCCTTCTTAGTGAGATGAGGCTTCATCCCTGCCTTTCATAATCGACACCTTTTTTAAAAAAAAAACGTCTTACTGCGCGCGTTGAAGTGTTTACACCTATTTCTTTTCAATCGTGAGAAAGCTTAGCACTAGTGGTAACCCTTTCGTTGAGCTTGAATCGCAACAGGCGTTTATTTGAATCACTTGTGCGTCCAAAAGATCTATTTACATAGTGTTAGCAGTCTTTTTATAGTCATTAATGATCCTAAAGATGTTGTTCCTTGAGAAATATCCCTAGCAATTATCACCTTGTAATTCAGGCTACTTTGGTGAAGAGCAACAATGAAGCATGCTTTTCATTGGAAAGAACCATTTCTGTAGTGAAAAATATCAATGAAGGAATGCAGGTTTTCTAGTTAATTTTGAAATGTTAACTTTGTAATAAACCTGAATTTTTTAAAATGTCAGAATAAATATTTTTATTACGTAAATTTTAAAAACGATTGAAAACAATAACTTATTGCCAGGAGTTTCCCTTTCTCAAGTTTTTCAGTTTTGTTGGTTATCGCAATTTTCACAATAAATATTGTGTCCTTTAAAGAATAAAACAAGTTTCCCTAAAAAAAGTTTACCTATATCGATATATCGGGCTTGTGGGCATAAGTGAAACGCGTGTCGAGATGATAATCTATGATATGATGTAGTTTTTATCTAGAAAATACCGTGTTTTTTAATAAATTATATAATAACATCTTTATAGTTTCCTCAATATCATTGTACAGAGTTATTAATAAAATCTCTTGAGTTATATCTCATTTTCATCAGCTATGAATTAATTCATTTTCTAATAAGGGTTTTTATATGCGTGTTTCTTAACTAAAGTAAGAATTCAAGAAAAATACCTTACTGAGCCAAAAAATAGTCAATCGTCTTTGTTCATAAGTAAAACTGAAATTATTGCTTTTGTCCAAAGTTCTGTTTTTGAACATAAAACTAGAACCTAGCTAGGAACCATAAACGATCTCGTACCTGAGTATTGGAGACTTTACCCTAGGATGAAAGAACCCAAACTAGCCATGTATGAAGCAATATTCTCACTGACGGGAGTACCACAGGAAAAGTTGTTGGTACCTGGAATTGAGTGTTTCTGTTTACCCACTTTTATCTTTATTTTTAATCCAATCCACCATTGGTTATCTTTATTGATATTATTATCCAACTTGTAATTAGGGAAATAGTGACTAGATGATTTGAACGCAATTTCTTAAAAAGTTATCTAAGGTATAATATGGTGAATGCCATGAAAAAGTCTCAACGCATATACTTCTCATGCGAGAAGTTGCTGGATAGATTACTGTTTAAGGAGCTTTTAATTGTCTCCTAATACCAAAATCACCGCCATCATTCCCGAATTTTTTTAATATGATAAATATTAAAAAAAATACACTGCAGTGCGCGATCTTGGAATCTAGAGAAAAACATTGTTTCGCTAGTTTAGAGACTCGGCTTTCTTGATGAGGCCTACCGTTGATGAAATCTCTAAACATTTAATCATCAGTGATGTTGAAAAGCAAAATCTTATTGTGATTTTTGGTTTAATCCAAGCTAAATTAGGTACTCAGTAAAATGCAGGTGCGAAAAACTTCCAACGAGGGAAGGGAAAGGTTTAGTTTTCTTTTGTTTGTTAGGCTAAAGAAAGAAAAGAAACAATGCGTTTCCATCGTAATCTAAATCTATGCCCCCCCCCCCATCCCTCATTCCATTATACAGTTTAACCATCGTTACGGAAGAGGTGCAGAATAGAAAAGTCTCATCCATGAACAATACTAGGTTAATTGTTTCTACTGGTTAAACCTGAACACTGGATTTAATATTTCATAGGTAAGCTTCTATTATTTTTCCTCTTTGCGTGCCCAAATTAAGCAAATCTATATTTTAATTTCAGTAAAGGTAAATTTACCAATCAGTATTCATTTTATTCCTTTGTTTCAAATGCAAATATCTTTTCTGATCAAAATTTTCTCTTTCCATCCTGTTTTATTCCCTATTTATTTCATTGCATTGAGGCTTCGTCAACCTTCAAGCGTTGATTCAATGGTATCCCAAGCACATCTCTGTTGAGGAGTGCTTTTGGAAGCTGCCCTGGGCTTGTAATATGTATGTAAGCGTGGTTGTAGTTTCTATTAAATCAATGGCGTCCCAAACGCTGGCAAGAAAGAACTTTCCTCTTTGATGAAAGAAGAGAACCTGAAAAATTCTTTTCATTTTCTCTAGATGTATATAATATGATTTTTTCGCTTCCCATTTTTAGGGTGATAAGTCCCTCGTAGTCATTATGTTCGAAGTATATATTCTTTCTTATTCATTTCCGTCATTTGTCATCATTTACATTCCTTTATTATCCTTGTTTCTTTGAGATTCCCCAATTAATACTCTTGATCTCCAAGGTTATTGAGGTAGGCCACGCAGTTTAACTTGTGATCTGAAAGAAATATGTGTATATGAAAGAGGCTGAATGTTGACTATAGCCTAACTGCATTCCGTAACTAAACAGTGGCGTTGTGGCTTAATTCTGTTCAAATGAAACACGGTGTTCCCACTCGTCTACCCCGGAATTCATCAATACTGGGTAATTATTTTTTTTAATTTGGCCCCAGTGTAAGGTCCTCATGACTTAGGCGGGTAATCTGAACAACTCCAGCGAGCAAAAGCGGTTCACCTTTAAATCAGGCATTCCATGAATCTGCCAGGTTTATTAAGTTGTACTGGTGTCAGGCATGTTGAAGATATGGGCTGAGCTAGTTCTAATTTATGCTGATAACAGGAAGCAAATTCCGCAACAGTAAATCCAGTGCAGTGTCGGTTTGTGTTTAGTTTTTTATGACTATCGCAATGGAGCCTTACCTGGGTTAGCATTTAGTGACGTGGAATGGACTTTTCTTTTAGGTTGATATCCTTCGAATGGTGTTGCACACAAAGGTTGTGTTTGTGAATTTCTTTGCAGGTAATGGTAGCCTGGTTACAAACAGGTTAGATTCTTTAGAGTATCTACCTTATTAGGATGTGTGCTTGGAGTATACTTGATCGTATATTACCTGAAAAATACTTGTCGCGAAATCTTTGATCCTCCCCCTCCCCAAGGGAGTAAGTGAGATGACGACTCTGGTTCTTGTTTGGCTCATAGAACTCTTGATTTTAATGAAATCTCTAGTACATCCATATAGAGGAATATTAGGCTGATCCTACGCCAGTTTAGGCAACGCACTCCCTAAAAAAAATATTTCCTCGTATTCAAAAAGCTCAAACATGTAAAGTTATTAATAATGGTGTAAAAAATCCTCTCTACCTATGTAGCAGAATAAGGTCAAAGAGCGACCACGTGCCTTTCTGAACCCACGTGATCCCGAGATCACCTCATGGAGCTTTGAAAGTACGGCTGAAACAGGGCGAGGTTGCAGCGCACGCCATTTATCACACCCCTGGTTTATTTGCTTAGGGTCCGATTTCATTCTCTCCCATGGCAGCCTTTCTGTCAACATTCCTGCCTTTCCGTCATAGATCAAGGTTCGTCGAACATTCTACGCCAACGTTATATCAATTCCCCCCCCCCCTTCTCCCGCTTCGAAGGAGTCACCGACTTTTTACCAAAATCGCACATGTGTGTGGAGGCGGCACCAGATCCATCTAAAGCCACCTCGCCGAGCGTCTATATAATCCTTCGACGCGGTTTAGTAAGGATAACAAATAGACTTCCCACCTACTACCGCAAACGAGCTGAAGGACGCCCCGCCCCCCCGCGATTGGAGATTGGAGACAAAGACAATTTCGATTCGAAAACGAAGGCTGAATTGACATCCGTGAACTCTGCCATAATCAATCGGCGAGTATCTACGTGTGCTCCCTCATCTGAAGCGAGAAGTAACCCCACTTTCCACATCGCAGTCATCGTATCCCCACTGGCCCTTCCATGTAACGATCACGTAAGCAATTGTAACCATTGCCGCCTGCAGATTGATCTATAATCTGGCTTAACCAATGGATCCATTTTTTGTGTGCGCGCTCCGGTTTAAAATCTTCGGGTTTAACCACCGACCTGAATTCGACCACTTTACTCCCCTAATTAACCCACCTGTATCTCGCGTAGGCATTTAACTCCTTCTGTGCGACCATTCTCTTTAAACCCAATATCTGTGTATATTTAAATATTATTTTGTTGCTGGTAAAGATATATTTTTGTCATTGTCTTTCTTTTGCAACCCTAACATGTACCACTACCTGTTAATCTTTGGCCAACTTGCAATCTTAAATATTTATTTTAAAATCAACCCGCAAATTTGGAAATAAACAATCCCCACTGAAGTCATAACAATTTCCCCATTCACCCACGGTCTTTAAACTACTTCGGCCCATAGCTCATTTCTTTTGGCCTATAAATGCATCTATTATATCACGTGTCATGTGATTTAAAGAAATTTACAAATTAGGCCCGTGCCCAACTCTTACTGGAAAACACTTGTCTTGTCTTTCCCTGGATACAGAAATCTTACACTTCGTTATTCAATAGGCTTCTTGAATCAAACTTTTTGGTAGTTGAGAATGGTGGCAAGGTCGATGAGCGTCGTGGTCACAACAACGATGTGCCCTTGAGAAGACAGGTTCGAATCCTACTCCTTTATTTATTTTTCATATAACGGTTAAAATTAGTTTTCACGATTTTTTCCGTCTCTATATCTCACATTTTATTTCTTAGACCCTTAATGGTCACCTTCCTTAGTATCGTGATGCCAATTTTAATTTCTTTAGGCCTATAAATGTATATATATATATATATATATACATTTATAGGCCTAAAGAAATTAAAATTCTGGCCATTACACGAAACCTATATCCATTAATTAAGCACTACAATTCAATAAATATTTACTTACCACTTATCAATTTAATCACATTTAACCTTAAATTTGGAGTTGAATGGTTTCGATTTAGTTAATTTGACCTAATGCCAAATCTAAACGCAATATACGTGGGTAAAGTTTTCCCAAACAGGTCTAAAAATACACTGAATGAAAGGCTACAAATGAAAGCTCCCCTTTAATTTAGGAAAAAAATCCATACATTATTTCATCTTATTAGAGATCGAGAAAGTATTCAAAGCTTTGTTTGGCGGCGTGATGAATTATGGACCTAATTGTTTTAGAGAATATTTGTTATCTCGATAAGGTCAGCAGTTGTGGAGGGTTTTTTATACTGTATATCCTTGGATACAATTAGGGTCATGAAATTATGAGACATCTTGTTGTTGTAATTGTTTGCTATTGAGACATAGTGAGTAACATTGTGTTTTGTGATAATCTAGTACTTGCGATCATAATTAAATTTCTGCTGCCTTTTTGGCCTAGTATTGTATGAAGGTGACTACCCTTGAAAGTCTTCTTATGAACAAACATGCTGCTGTGGCTGTAACATTTTTGACATTTTCACTTCATCCAACTTCATTGCATTCATTTGAAAGCTTAATTTTCCGCTGTTCAGGCGTAAATACTCCTTACTCATATCCCTTTTTTTCCCTAGCATTATATAAATATAGAGAAACCTTATTTATGCCCCCAAAAACCATGCTTTTAAGGATCTTTTTATTCATACGACGAAATTAGAGAAGTCTAATGCGGCAAATCGGTTTTCGAGCCAGATTATAATTGCGGAGCTCACTTTTCAAACTAGTTTCTTAAATTCTCATTAAACTCTATTTACTGGGACCAGTTATAGGTCTTTGATCACCCTCAGAAACACAAATGGACAGTTTTCCACCAGGCAGAATTCATTACTGAGACAGATGACCTGAAACATCTAAACTCATAGGGATGAATGATAAACACTTAAGACTTAGCACAGGTCCATCCATGCCTGGGATCTACGCGCTCTATCTTAAATTTCCAATTACACTTTTCATAAAGGTGGCAGGTGAAATTTTGCAATACGGTTAATGCAAACGAACTCACAAATCAATGGTGCTTTTCTATTTTTCATGATCTCACTAAACGCAGGCCATGATTTTTATTGTGTGTTCTTGTTTAAACATAAAATGGTGACTATTACTGTGTCCTCTGATTTTCGTTTTTTGAAAATTTTGATCTTTATACTCGTTTTGTAGGGTATCACTCAAATTTAGAGACTTTTATTTTTCATCCTCTAATAAATAAAATAATTACTCTTATTTCGATTTCAATTCGATTTTGGCAACTTTCATACATTAACGTAAATTGAAATAGTAAGTATTACATACAATTTATTTACCCCAATTATGAGTTTCTTATAATTCTTTGAAATAGGGAAAATAATTTTCCATTTTTATGAGAAATCTGAAAATCTTCCTGCGAGTCTTGGTTCTAGAAGAAGAAAAAGGAGTCAACGCCAGTGCCCACACTTCTTATTTACTGTCTAGGATACAATCATAGAATCTGCCTTTCATATCCATCTATTATTCTTCTCTTGTGGCTCTAGATGAGGAATCGTCTATGAAGGCTAATTATCACATGAACAGCCTAATTGTAGTACAGCTTGCCTGTATAGAGCAAGACAGCGAATATCCCCTACACATCTTGCTAGACAACTAAATCCTCCTTGGCCGAACTACAAGTGAGCGATCACCCTACGCCTCTTCAGAAAACCCATTTAAAGTGCTCTTGAAGCAATTCGGTGACGTCATGTCAGAAATCCAAGGTTATGCACCCCAGTTTGAACACAACATACAATTGACCACCCAAGAACACCTCCCATCTATGCCGTATCCACTGCCCATACATCTGAGAGAAGCATTTAATGCCGAGGTTGACCTGCTGTAAAATTTGAAAATAATAGTACCGTCTAAATCATATTATTGCTCTCCGGTTGTTATGGTTAAAAAATACAAATGGATCATACCGGATGTGCATCAATTTTAGGAAATTAAATTCAATTACCGTTTTCGATGCAGAGCTGATCGCCCGTTTTGACCAGAATCTTCATTTGTTTGAGAAAGCCAAAATTCATAACCGATCTGGATTTGTGCAAGAATTATTTTCAAATCAGTTACGAGAAGAGGTGAAGAAATACACAGCTTTCCCACCTAAAAAGAGGCTGATGCAATTTCAATGACGACCCGTTAGTCTTCTCACTGCATGCAGTAATTAAAATCGGAAAATGAGAAGGATATTAGATGGATTACCAGATATATCATTCTATTTTGATAATATTTATGTGGCTACGAATGAATGGAATTAGCACCTAATTACTCTACAAGCACTTTTACTAAAATTCGAGATATAATCTAACTATCAGTCCCACTTAGTGTCATTTTCACTATAGTACAATTGACTATTCAGGTTTGCCTATTGGAAATACCCGGCTATCTCCACAGGAGGAGAAAATTCGACCCATTGTTGAAATGCCTCTGCCCAAAACGAAAAAGCAATTAAGATCCTTTATCGGTTCCTGTTCCTTTCCCGGAGGCTTTATTAAGAATTTCACCTCACTTTCGCCTCCTTGTATGAACTTAAAAAAAAACCGCCCCAAGCGCCTCGTAAGGAACCCACTGTTGGTTAAGAGTTTTAATCAACTTAAGGGAAAATTTGCGTTGGCGCCTATATTACATTTTCCTAATCCCGATGAACCGTTTGGCATTCAAACAGATGCCAGCAACGAGGAAATAGGGTGTATTCTAGTCCAGTAGGGAAAAAATAATGACAGCTTTCCCATTCCATATGTAAGTCGGAAATTGCTACATCACCAAAAGAACTAAGCTGTGATTGAGCCAGAGGCCTTCGCGATAATTTGTGGTGGTTAAAAGTTTAAAATGTTTTTGGTAGAGAAAGAGTTTGCAATAGAAACTGTATGTTAAACGCTCCGATGACTGTATGGCCGATAGCTTAATCTGGAATCCATGGAATTCCTCTTTGAACTGATCCTGTAGATGAGTAAATATTTCCTAATTTTTAAGATTTTTTTTTTGTACATATGCTCAAGCAGTATTTCCATTAAATATAAGGGAACATGTACCATTTTTCTTTTTAATTTTCTTTGTATTGTAGACTGATTTTGCTAACTTTATTGACCCAAGGCAGGTCAGCCTCCTCCTTAAAGGTATTTGCTGATAATTGTGGTTATTGTCCATTTTGTTTAGGAATGATAATCCTTATACATATTTACTCCCCTGGGCCTCTATGTAGATTTTTGTGTGGATGTGTGTTTTTTTTAATTTAGTGCCATGTATTCCTATTTTTTTCTGTTTTGTTGTTTCAAATTTAAGATGTATACTCCCTTTTTTTTATTATTGGATGTCACTTCTTCCCGGAAGTTTGATCTTTAGGTGGAAGGAGATGTCAAAGATAGATAGAGAGAGAGAGAGAGAGAGAGAGAGAGAGAGAGAGAGAGAGAGAGAGAGAGAGAGAGAGAGAGAGAGAGAGAGAGAGAGAGAGAGAGAGAGAGAGAGAGAGAGAGAGACGGGTGGGACGGAAAGAACCCGCGATCGGCTTCTTTTCGAGGTAACTTCCGTTTAATAACACGATCTATAACGAGCCTAATTGTAACAATGAGATGTTCCGCGAGATGTCGTGAAGGTCTAAATTCACTCCTGGCGCCTCTATATACATAAAGTAAAATCCACTCCCAGTACCTCGTTAACTTTCAGTTTTGGCAAACCCGTATAATTAGTTGATCGCTGCCCTAGGAAAGATTAGTATTTTTCAAAAGAGGACGAGTCCCGGAAAAATTTATTCTTTCGGCCTCCCTCACCCTAAGAGCCCGAAGACAAGAAAATTAATTGAGAAGAAATAAGAACTAGGAATGAGGAGACTCCCAAAATACTATATTTGACTCGGCTTCTTTATGGCGAAATACTCCCTCGTTCAATACTTTCGAGGGAGTGATTGTTAAAAGACAGGATATATTCTCTTTCATAACTTTAAGCAGTCCGAGTACTAGTCGGCCACGAAGACTTTCTTCCAGGCGGTGACGTCAGTGTCTGGCAAGTCATCCTCAGAGACTACTACGCAAGAGCAACCAGTGTCCCTTATAATGGTCGAAACCCAGGCCCCGTTAATAGTACCAGAAGCCTGGAAATGAGGGACATTTCGTTCGAAAAAAACAGACGAATGTGGCCAGTCTCACCGCAGCCATGACACGTCAGGGTGGAGGAGCAATTCTGTGAGGTTCTCTTAGCGGTAGACGCCATTGTCTTTCCCTTCCAAGACGGGTTGGACGGACGCACGAACTTTTTGGGATGAGAGCTAGAAGTTCTAGAAAGACTGAATGAGCAGAAGTCCAATTATCCGCCAGCTGGATTTCTTCCGATAGAGTAGAGGGTTGTCGTTCCTTGATGAAGGCGAGCAGGTCAGAATGGAGTAAAGAAAGAAATTGGTCTAAGATCATAAATTCCTTGAGTCCATCAAAAGTCTTACCACCACGGGAGGCTTAAACCATGCCTGAAATAATCGGGCTAGGTGAAATGAAAATTGCTGAAAGGTTTCCCCCGGTGAAACCTTAGCGCTACGAAACTCGGTACGGTAGCCGTCCGGAGTTTGATTGAGGCCGGTAAGAAGGTCTCTTTTCAAAAGGTTGTAGTCCCTGGTGACATCCATTGGCAGAGTAGTATATAATTCAGCAGCCTTACCGGTAAGTAAACTTCTTAACTTCATGACGTAGCCATCGGGGTTCACTTCGAGCAATTCAGCAACCCTCTTGAAGCGGTTGAGGTAGGAAGTCATATCCTCTCCATCCTGTAATAGAGGAAGTTTAGCTCGACTCCCCGGATCAGTAAACTGAACAAAAGCAGGCTGCTAGTAGGCGGAGATTTGAGCTTATTCAATCTCCTTCTCTGCTTGGATCTTCGAAAGTTGAAGCTTTCTATCCTCCGTTCTTCCTCCTCTTTTTTGCCTTCCTGTCTTCTTGCTCCCTCTAGACTTGACGTTCTTCCCTTTTTGCTTGCAGGTCGTTTTAACGTTTCTCATGTTCAAATGCTTGTTGTTGGAGGACATACTGAGCAATTTCATTACTAGTAAAGCCCAACTCCACTGCCTGGTCCTAAAGCTCTTTAATGTGGGACATAATGACAGAAAACGCGAGTCATTAAAAAAAAATAAAGTTAATTCGTTAATGAGTTATATGGATAGGTTACAAACCCCAAAATAAGTGAGCAGGTTAACTTTGCAAAGAAGAAAACATGAGCGTTATGAATAGCAGACGCAAGACTGAAATGGCACGCAAGAATTAACTAAACACAAGATAATACAAAATAAAAGGATGCAAAATTAATAAAGAAAGTTTAAACACAAGATAGGGACCAAACAAATCCCACACAAGAGGCAATAAACAAACCTCTTTAAAAAATGATGCTCAAAGTAGCTAAATTTAAGTAGCACAAAGATAAACACGGCAAGAAAAACAAACGACCGTGAATACGAGGTGTATAGCAAACCTCACAAAACACCCCTGCAAGTGTCAATAGATTAATAAATTAATACAAACAACGGCTAAGCCGAGCCGTAAAAAACAATTGAGACAAAGGCCAACCTCGGTAGCGCAAGGGCTAACAAAATCCTATGCCCCTTGGAATTCACTTCTGGGCCACATACAGTAAATGCAGGCTCGAGGCGACTTAAACACTTGAGCGGATAAGCACCACAACCTAACCTTACAACTTAAACTGGATAAAACAAATACTAGCTAAATAAATCTTTGCAAAACCTAATCTTGGCAAAACCTAATTCTTGCAAGGTCGCCACGTATGTAAAGGCTATCGTGGAATCCGGTTCACATGGCGCAAAGAAAAATACACACATAAAATTTATAAAAGACCAGGGATCTAAAGGCTTACCAGAAATTCACCAGAATTTATCAGGATGGTGATAAATTACGAGGTATCTGCAAGGGGTTAAATAAATACACTCATAAAAAGTATTTACAGTATTATTTACAACAAAATTAAAATTAAATAAATTAACTGTTAACAAATTATATGGGGTCATCAAACAATAAGAAAAGTCACAAATGCTTATCACCATCGAATGAGCACAAGTCGTTTTACCTAAAAAGATATTCGCGCATACAAAATGTGGTTCTATGAATAAGTTGTTTAAAGCCGAAAAGAACGCGCCGTTGAAGATGGAAATAGACTTCGCTAGTCTAGGGACAGGTGTTCCCGGAATAACCTCCCTGTCTTACATCCCATACCCGAACGCCTAAAGTTACATGAATATCACTTATAACAGTTAATTAATTTAAAAGGGACGTAAGAAGAAAGAAATACTCCAGAATACTTGATACCAGATCAGCGATGCAATAACTCACGTTGGAAACCCAGGCGAAGAGGCTGGGTGATGATGAGGGAATTCGACCTGAGTCCACAGGGGTAAATGTGATGATGGTCTTCGGCGAGGAGAAACCCACAGATGGCGATATCTGGCGAAAGGTGTCAAGACCACGGGGAACGATGATTTAAAGGCCCAACTATCCGAGAGAAGGAATTATTGATGACAGAATTCCCCAAAAAGGAGATGGCGTGGTGACTGGGGGAGAACTTTCACGTGTCCAGTGTAAATGGCTTCCAGAAGGAGAACACTTTCAAGCGTAACTGGAAGAGCACAAATCGATGCAGCCGATGGAGGGGCAGCAACAACGCTGGCAGGAATCAATGGCATAAAATCCCCGCTGCACGAAGGAATCCAGTACGGGTCTCCAAAAAGATTAACAACTTCAAAGTAAGTGACGGACAACGACTCAGCGGAGCAATCAGGCAGAATCCTCGCAACAGAATAACTTAAAAGGGATCAGGGCCCCATGTATATCCTTCAGTCTAAAAAGAGAAAAGGAAAAAGGGGCACAAGGGGGTCGACCTGCGATAAACACCGTAAGCTATGATGACAAAGAAAAAGCATGGGAATCCGAGGACCTACCTTTTACGCCCTGTCCTTACAATTTTTTCAGGTATTACTTTAAAAACAAATTTCTTTTATTCCTATTGAGTTTGATTCATGTTTATTATTCATATTTTTTATTTAATTTAGTTTCCAATTTTAAAGTTGCCTTTCTTGGTTAAACTCGTATTTATCGACCGCTTTATCCCTTGCATTCAACTGTTTTTGACATATTTTTTCAATATCATATATCCGTAAATTAACTTATATTTACCTACTTGCTTATCATTCTGGTTTCATTTCCACTACCTCTCTTGTTGAGTTTTACTTATTTTTCTTATTGTAACCAATATTGAATTGTGTGTGCTATTTTTGCAATTTTGTTATCTAATTCTTAAAATTTCTTGTATTCATACTAGAGTTCAATCCGCTGAAGATGGCCATTGCGAAAAACCGAAACGTCCGGCAAATAAAAGTTTAGAGCGATCACATTTGTCTTCATATTCCTCATATATATTATATATATATATATATATATATATATATATATATATATATATATATATATAACGACACATAGGAGGCTGAGGTACATGTGATTTATTTATTGAACAACGTTTCGGGCGTATCACCCATCTTCAGGTTCTAAAATCATAAAAATAATCAGGTTAAGACTATGTAGGTAAATAAAAAAAAACCCCAAAGATAACACAAAAGTAAATAATTACAGTATATGTAATATTGCTTACCGATTTAAAAGGCAAGAGAATCAAGGTATTAATAGCAGCTAATATTTTCATGATTCATCTTGAAAACAACTTAATGAAACGTTGCCCTTTAGATTTCAAACTCATATTTTATCGTAGGTATGTGGAGGACTCCTTTACTATTTTCAATAATATAGAACATGTCACCATTTTTTAATTTTATAAACTCTTATCATCCCAACATTAAATATACCATTGAATTAGAGAGTAACTATTAACTTCCTTTTCTAGACGTCATTATAGAAAAAACCGACAAACTATCTACCTCATTATACAGAAAGCCTACCTTTCGTGGCCTAGGAATCAATTTTTTCAGCCATTTTGACCTGTCACATAAACTCAGTGCAATAAAATCTCTAATATATAGTCCTTACCATCTCTCCTCCAATTATTCCTTAATGCCCAATGAATTCCAGTCTCTAAAGTCTTATTTTAAAAATAATTGTTACCCTCCACCTTTGGTTGACAAGCTAACCAAAATTTACTCTCCATCCTTTCTCTCATATAATGTTCCCCAAAATGAAAAATTTTCTCAGTACCTATAATGGAACCTTACAATAAATTATTCAGTAGAAAATGCAACAAATTACTTAAAAAATATTTCTTTCATACAAGATACAAAATCACTTTTGTCAACCCACTTTCTATAGAAAATTTTATCTCGTCTAAAGACAAACTCCCTCTAGAAATGAGCACCCGTTTTGTTTACGCTTTTACTTGTCCTTGTTGTTTACAAGGAACCTATATTGGTAGTACGGTTCGCTCATTGAAAGAGAGGTTTTTTTCTCACATGGGAATAAGCCATCGCACTGGAAAAAATTTGTCTAAGAAGGAAGCTTCTGTAATTAGAAATCATATTATATAATGCAAAACAAAATTTTCCATGGATAACTTCAAAATAATTGATCACAATAACAATAAAAATAGTCTAAGAATTTTGGAATCCCTAATACTGCTGTTCACCTTCTTATTTCTTAATTTTAATTACCTCATTCAACAACCAACCAACCTTCTCTTATTTAACAACCAACCAATCAAAATCCTATCCTTCATTAAGCCACATCCTTTATAATTTCTTCACTTTATGATTTCTCATGAACTTCATCGATAAGCAATATTATATTGCAATTCTTTACTTTTTTTCGTGTCAATAGTGGTAACATTAGATTGATAATTTGATTCTCTTGCCTTTTAAATCCCTGAGTTATTTCTTTTAATATTTAATTTACTTACAAAGTCTTAACCTGACTATTTTTAATATTTTTAATAATCTTTAACTGTATTAGATTAATTTATGATTTTAGAACCTGAAGATGGGTAATACGCCCGAAACGTTGTTCCATAAATAAATCACATGTAACTCAGCTTCCTATGTATCCTTACCTTCACTGTGAAATTGAAGATTAGACTGGTCAGCAGCAACCCATATGAATATCATATATATATATTGGTGATGGAGTCGTTCCTTGGAAACCTTATTCGTAGCAGGAATATGAAGACATATGCGATGGTTACGAACATTTAATTTTTGGGTCGTTTCGGTCATTAACGATGACCATCATCAGCGAATTCTAAATGCAAAGAATTATTTTTATAAGAATAACTAAACACAGTAATAAAAAACAAAACAGGACAGGAGTCTAAAATGATAACCGAAAGCAAGAAGTTAAAATGAAATATATAATCCTAAACTGTTGAAAACAAATGGGTGAAAATCTATTATTCAGAATTTGATTAATTTTGTAAAAAATATCTAAATTAAATAATAATCCCACGAGTTTAAAATATGCATAATAAACATGAATTAAATTCCTATTGAAATACAAAAATTATAAACTATAGCAATAAAGTCGAAAGCAAAGGATGAAGAAATCGATTAATAAGACTGACAAAAAAAAAAGATTAAATAATCCCATGAGCAGCAAATATGAATAATAAACATGAATCAAGCATTAAGTGGAATACAAGAAATTCACCATAAACCACAGCAAAAGAGAATTATAAGGGCAGGGCGAACAATAAGTTAGATCAGGGGGTATGCAATCAAAGCGGATATTAATTATTAGATGGAGCAAAGCAAGTAATTCAATAAATTTGGAATTTAGGTCATTGAACGTTAAATGAATACGAGTAGACTAAGGCACGAAAGTTTAAATATTAAATAATCAATAATGGAGGGGCCAAAGAGGACGAGAAAAACATTAAATTAAAGAAAAGTCATTCGCCGACTAGATCATTTGAATATAAATGGGACAAACTAAAATAAAAATATAAATTTCTCTGCACGAGTACTAACCTTAGTTCGGTGTAGCTGGGAGTATCAACTGATATTTCGGACAGAATTAGGCAGAAAGAAAACTCTTAAGGGGGGTGTGGTTGGTTGTACGTTTGTATATATAGTGAATAATTTAAGGGATGATGAATAATCATTGAGTTTCGGGTTTATTTGTTTAATGTAAAGTGATTCAAGAATTTTAAAATCCAGAGAAAGGAGGCAGAAGAGAGTGTTCTAAAGGAATCAGGTTCAAGCGGGTGGTTTTGTTTTAATGAATGTTCTCGTATAGTGGAGTGTTCGGGTTTGGAGATAGGAATGTTTGATATGATACTCCGATATGCTTAGCGATCCTACATCTGAATTGTAGACTTGTTTGGCCTACATAGTGAGTTTGGCAGGTCGCACAAGTAAATTCATAGATGATGGAGGAACGCAGGCATAATGGGAGCGATTCTTTGTGTCGAAGGAAAGTATAAACACCAAGAGGATTAGAATTAATTAGGAGAAATTTGCATTGGGCAAAGTATCTATTAGGAGTCGAGAGTAAAGCTTTGTTGAATTGGTGTTAATACGTGAAGGATAAAGCAGTTTTAAGAATATTTTTTGTTTAGGGACAGTTATTAGAGGGATTTGGCGAGAGAACTTTTTAGATAAGAAATTTGAAGTAAGTCTGTCAAATAGGTGGACTGAAAAAAATTAAAATAAAAAATCTCCTAAGTTATTCTATTTCGGAATGAAAGTGAAACCAATTTTAAAGGATTTTGTAAGATCTGTGTATACTGTTTATGATGGCAGAATGTTTAAAATTAGTAGAAGTACAACTAAAGAAGTGGGTGCCAAGTTTGGTGGTAGTGGGTTTCCTGTAAACTGATGTGTTAAATTTCGAACCAATTTTTGAAACGTAGACATCCAGAAAAGAGATTTAATATTAGGGTGTTGTTGATTTAAATAATATAAAAATAATGGGACATGGTCTTTGTGTTTAAAAATAAGGAAGCAGTCATCGATAAATCTTTTAAACACTAACGGTTTCTATACAACTGGACAGTCCCTTAAACATTTTTTTCGTGGTAGGATAAAAAAGTATTAGCGATGCTGAGACCCAATGGACAGCCCATGGCCATTGCATCGTGTTGAATGTACAAAATCTCATTAAAAAAGAACACTGTATTTTCAAGGGACAATTTTAATAAAGTAGTAAAAAGATACTTGGTTAAACTTAAAATGCTATCATTTGATTGAAGAAGGGTATCGGTTATGATTTTGAAAGTTTCCATGACAAGTACATTTGTAAATAAAGATTCTGCATCGATTGAAGTCATAAACGAGTGGTTTAAATCTAATTGAGAAATGTAGCTGACAAATTCGAATGAATCTTCAAAGTGAATTGGTTGCTAGTGAGAGGTTCAATTATGGGGAGTAAAAACTTGACTAAGTTAGAGCTAGGGGTGTTAATGGCAGATAATATTGGACGGAGAGGTAATCCTTGCTTGTGAGTTTTTGATAAAACATAGATAATACATGGCGATGTACCTGAAGCAAACAGTCGGTTGTAAAAATCACAGAGAATATTTTTATTTTTTAGAGAACGTAAAAAGTTGTTTATTTTGTCTTCAATTTGCAAGATGTATTTAAATAGATCTGTATCCAGTTTAAGAAATTTACAGGAGTCCGAAAGAATTGTTTGCATTTTAGAAATATAAATTTCAATTTAAACTGTTCTAGGGAGGATGTTATCTCTAATTATTCCAACAAAGTTCTGACTCCTTAGGAAAAACGTATCCTGTCTCTGGGACTAGATTTTAGACTCCCGATCTTTAAATAAGATTTCTATCGTTACTCTTTGTATTTCGAAAAACTGTGCCACCGACTTAATCCCCTCCTTATGTTAAAACCAGGATCCAATTTCATAGATGCTATTAGGTATTTAGCCAATAGATTCCTTTTTAAATATAACAGCTTTAAAGTTTTATGCCCTGTATTCAGTTTCAAAGATATTAATATACTGTCTAACTCCGTGAAGATCGTTCTATCCTGATATCCAAACCGGATAAAGGGAAAGGTGTGGTCGTTTTGAAATGGGTTGATTATATGTGAAATGGTTGATTATATAGAATACGCTGATGATGGTCATCGTTAATGGCCGAAACGTCCGGAAAATTAAATGTTCGTAACAATCGCATATCTCTTCATATTCCTTATATATATATATATATATATATATATATATATATATATATATATATATATATATATATATATATATATATATATATATATATATATATATATATATATATATATATATATATGTATATATATATATATATATATTCATGTATGTATGTGTGTTTGTAAAGTGATAATCAGAGAGAAGAAGTTTGTTTTTGTTTGTTATACATATGTTACCCCCTTTTGTGCGTGTAGAGACAAAGTTTACTTTCACTGTCCCACATACACATGTAGTCATATCGAAATTTACGCTGATTTTCATTCACAGTGACAACTTAATTATAGAAGAAATCTTTAACTTTGATTTTATTAGACTTTTTATATTGCCCTCCAAATTTACGAGAAAATCTTTTTCTCAATGAAATTAAATTTCTTCATAATGATTTCCGAGAAAAAAGGAAACATGCTTTTATTGTGCACTGCATTTTATTTGACGATTGCTTAAACAATATTTCTCATCTTCAGAACAACTAAAATTAATACATACCAACTCGTTTTATATAGGCAGAATCGAAATAGCTAGTGTACATAATTTAGGAATTATTAAATTCTATGATGTACAATATGTGCCTCGATTCGTTCGGTTCTATGTTAAATTCTGATTTGTTTAGCCAAAAAAAGAATTTAAACTGGGAAAACTTTAAGTTATTGTGGTATTTCACGTAATTATGCAGAGTCAATTTTACATAGTTTTGTTTCAAATCACAGTGTCAAAATTTTACCTAACTTTTATATTTTCGGGTTTAACTAACTTTTATTGGTGGGTGTCTTCGACAATATATGGGGAGGGAGAATAAGAGAAACTAGGAGTGGTAAGGTGTTCTATATTACTGACGTACGCGCCTCTGGAGCTTCCTCAATGTCCAGAGTGAGGGAACACAAGCAGGATTTTCGGGCAGGACATTCCCATCCCTTCACAATTGATATCATTACGTGGGCAATTTTGCAAACGCAATTCAAAGCCCTAGTTCTTTACACTATAGGACAAATCTAGGGGACGTTCATCTCGCAAAAAAAGTTGAAGTAACCTCCTGTCCACTGCTCTATCACATTTTGTGCCCTTCGACGTCGTTCAAACGTCACTACGGCACCCCTCCGATGGTCTGTTTTGCTCAACAGACGTGCAAAAAAGAAGATATGCTAATTTAGAATGGAAAGTTAACTGTCTAAAGCCCGCTTCCATTGAACAAACGGTTCCGTGTCAAAAGATTTTTGCACACCAAGGCGGACAGGCTAATGCGCGAAACGACAAGCCTGCAAGTCTCGTTTCGCATGTGAACTCACCTTTCCTTTCCTTTCCATTCAGCAACTTTACTTCTACTACTTGGGTGGGGTGGGGAGTAATTTGTTGTGGTCTCCGTTTCTCAAATCGACTCACCCACGTGACGTGCAGGGAGCATATGGGTTCCACAGCCATTTGGCCTTCGGAAACTATGGGATTCGCTGAACCGCTCCGAAATTAAACAACTAATGCGCAGCTGTTGCCTCGAGCTAAAGGCACGGCTATTAATACTACTAAACTTTCATAATATATTTTGTACAAAAGTAAAAGTTAAAACTGTTTCTTCTCCTAATTATTGTTAACCTGCAAAGGCAGTATTGCCAAAATTCATCCCCGCTTAATACACTCACAAACTTGAAGCTGCCCTAATCCGCTTAGCTGGAAGTCTAATTTTCTCCTCAGCAAAATGCGGCACAACTTTTCCCTATTATCAGGGTGTATTAGATCTTAAAGTTGTACGAAAGAAAATAGATTACCAATCTTTTTTTTTTTTTATTTGGTGCGTTTTGGTACTTTTATTCATTGAGTTAACATTATAATTAAAGTCTTCCATTAACGAAATTATCCTTCACTTTTGGGATGTTTATGATGTTGAAATTGAGAAATTTATTTGGACAAGAAATTCTTGCATATTTGTAAGATTCCGCTGATGTCGAATGTCGCAAATTGTCAAGGACAAAAATATATTTCTGGAAGAAAACTTTTGTACAGAGTATTGTTGCGAATTTGTTGACGTTTGAGAGGTGAAAATATAAAGGATGTATATAACCAAAGTTTTTGCCTTATTTACAGATGTAAATATAATCGAAGGCCTATTGACCCTAATGCGTGTAGTAAACGTGGTGGTGAATGAAATAAGCTGAATGTATTCAAGATATCTAACCGATCTTGAGATTTATTCACTTTTAAGAAAGAAAATAAATGACGTCGCAATAGGGAGATATTTAATAGTGAAAAAACAAGGAATAAGAGGTGCAAGGAGCACCATTGTCAATCAAGTCTCCCCTGCTTATCAGTAAAGACCAACCCTAGTAGGAAAATTGATTAGGATGAGAAGCTGGACACGGAGCGCGTCCGAGATCTGAATACGAGCCATATTTATTGAAACGAACAAACTACCTATAGGGGATTTCTTATTTTCTCTCATAACATTTTGCCCTCCTTCGCAAACATCTTCTTGGATAATGAAGTTCTCTAAAGAACTTTCTTGTTTCCATGCATTTTTATTTATATCTTAAGGGGAAAAGTATCTTTTGAAGTTGAGGGCAACAAGGATTCCTAATTTCAACCTTTTTGCGATTGTGTACTACACTCCATCTCTGTATCATACGATTTTTCCCAAAGCTCAAGGTGGATTTTAATGAATCATCTTGCGATTTTAAACATGAAATTGATGATGGAACTTGTGTTCTTTTACAAAATAACAAGGAGTAATATTTAGAGGACGATAGCTGTTTTTTCTCTATTATGCTTAAGCATTGAGTTACCTAGCACCAGTGGATATTGTATATATATAATACTTGGGTGTCGTGGGTGTTTGTGATGGCTTCAGGATTGGGGCTTTCTGTTAAATAGAAAATATTTGTGTAATATCGTAGATTTCGCAACCCTTTATCTCATAGGATGAACTCTATTAACAACGGTGGGTAGTGGTGTCCATGGATACGAAGTTTATGTATGGAACCTTAACAGAGCAGACGATCGACTGAAGTGGACGCTAGATGGAAGGAATGTGATAGAATCTCGATTTTGACTTCATGTTTCATTCTCGCTAAAATATTGTTGATCATCAACAGGATGATAATGGTGATGTTAATAATTATGATTTTCATTATGTTAATATTATGCTGTTAAGTTAATGTTAATTAATTTTTCCTTGATATGATTAATATGTTGATGCATAGGGTCTAGTGATGTATTGATTTTCTGTTTCGTTTTAGAAATATTTACCAAAAATTATAAACCATCAAATCTCGGATTGTTTTTTTTTGTCATTCTCGAGTTGCTCATGGCAATGTTGACACCTTGCAAGAGTCATGCAATTCTTTGAGATTTTTCATTTTGATCGGCTCTATGTCGGAACAGCGTTTAAATCGCCTATTTTATCATCTTTCCTATTCGATTTACTCGCCCAAAGCCACTCTGAATTCAATCTTCGTCACATGCACATCACACGGTTTCTTATCAAATAGAGTTTGGTTAAATTGTCGCGAGGATCTACATATACTTTTTTATTTTCTTTATGCATCCAAAAATATACATTGTTCCATTTTGGTCAAGATCCAGCGCACATGGGAATTTCTTTCGTTGTGGAAGGAAGGTAGATTGAAGCGAGTTGTTCAATCTCTATCTACCCACTGCACCAAGCACAGTCTCTTAATTTTATTATTCCGATTATTTAACTTCCATTCTTATTGGAGTTCTATTAAACTTTTTCAGAATGTATATGGAAGGGGAGATGCCCACTTTGGTCACTCCTTCAGTTATTAACTTGATAAAATAAGATGTCTCTGATTGCCTGAGAGTTTAAATTTCCTAAATTATTTTAAAAAAATTTCTTTAAAGTACAAAATTACTAGTGTATTCCAGGAGCTAAATCGTTAACTTAATCAAACCACGTGTGTGTTCGTGTAAGGATCGCACCGTAACTTCTGGATCCAAAGTCATCCCTTGTAAATGTCTGCTGTGATTCCAATATTGACAATAAGTATCCTACGAGATATGTCTCCTGCGAGATAATGTCATGGAAATTAGGGTAATTAATGATCCTTATTCTAGCGCAACTTCGCATTTTATAGCTCCTATTTTCCTCTCTGAATGACCCAGATGTTCCTAAGGTCTTGTCACTAGGTACTTTGAAAAATAACATGAGATTGAGTTTATATACTTAGAGGAAGGTCATTGTGTGTTTCTGGTACTTAAATGCAACGGGTTTTGATAGAATTATCAGAAGCTTTGATCATTGGGGACGGTTTAGAATGAAGTAGGTTACGAGAATTTCTGAAGTAACCTTTGTCCTTTTTTGATCAGGACATTAAGTATGGCAAAGAGACCTTTAATTATTCTTCAGAATTAACATGAGGAAAATTATAACTGACTTTGCTTTGCCATATTTGTATATCTCTGAGATCTCTGAGAGAACAAAAAACAAACACGAAGCCAACGTGTATTTATTTGCTCCAAATTTCCCAGCGAATGCTCTTAAGATTTTTGGACTTAGATAACTTTTCATTCCGCAAAACTAATAAAAATATCCACACTAGGTTATGTAATAAAATACTAAAAGTAAACTATAATAAATTAGTATTTTATTCCTAATATGCGTAACATTTATTTAAATTATTCTATGAAATAGAAAGACGTATCGAGTCAAGCTGTCATAAATAAGCCTTTGAATGGAAAATGGTCGTCCATGTCCGCGTTAAGGTCAATACATAAGAGGAGTATAGGAGAAATGAAGAGTTTTTCAGATTCTGTCTACAACATTAATTGGATATCTAAAAGTTTAGATCATATAAACCATCTCCGTTAATGCACATTGTGGTTGTACAACCACTCTATAGCATACACTGCTATATCGTGTGGGGGAGGGACTTAATCACCTAGTGCAACGCGAACCGTTGAAGGATTGTTCGCAGGGATTAACGACAGACTAGGTTACACTTGAGGCGTTGGGTTTCAAATCTTTAATAATCAGACAGAGTACATAAATGGTTGGCGAGATTTACTTGAATAGGCTGAGAGTATCGTTCAAGGTTAGTTAAAGATGAAACAACATTTTTTTTTTAGAGCTCATCTGGCGACTGCCTACTTAGGCATTAGTCGCCGTATTAAAACTGGCCTAGTTCTAGGCTACTTTAAAATAAAATTAGAGAGAAAAAAGAGACACCCCTAAAAGGGAGAAAGGAAGCAAGCCAGTGCGTAAGGGAGAGATCCCCCGGAGCAGGAGCGTAAAACCCAAGAAAAAAACAACAAAAAAAAACCAAATGCAAAAAACAAAACAAAACAAAAAAACGAACCTTGCTTAAATAATAGGGAGAAGGCCGGCCTCCCCCAAGAAGTCAACAAGTCCACAAGTCAATGTGCACGAATCTGTCCCGAGTACAAGTGACAGGCGGTAGCGACCCCGCCCATCCTAGGACCGGGACAGGTATCGTGCGCGAAGATCACCCAGACTGGGACATTCGACAAGAATGTGCCGAACAGTCTGGGGGACGACGCAGTTGTTGCAATAGGGCGCATGCGAGCGCTCCATCAAATAGCGATGCGTCACACAAGTGTGTCTGATTCCGAGACGACAGAAAGCAACCTAAAGCCGCCGCTGCATTGGATGATAGGTCCATGGGAACAGTCGCGGCGCAATGACACGCAACATTATGTTCCCTTCGACCGTCTCCCATCTTCTTTGCTAAGCAGTCCGAAGAGCTGCCCGTATTCTTGCCATGTAGTCGGTGTGAAGAAGAGCGAAACGCTGGTCCGGTCGCAGAGTCCTCGCAGACTCTTTGGCGCCCTCATCGGCGCGCTCATTCCCCGCAATTCCTACATGTCCAGGAACCCAGCAGAAGATAATCTCGACATCTGCCCGGCTCGCCAAAACCCTGGCGTCACGGATATCGCGAACCAGGGGATTCGGAGATTCAAATGCCCCGAGAGAACTCAGTGCGCTTTGTGATTCGCTATAGATCACAATCCGGTCTCCCAAACGGGCACGTCGCGTAATCTCCCGGACCGAGTGGTGTATTGCCACCACCTCGGCCGTAAAGACAGACGCAGCGCCTGGAAGAGCCCCGCTGACTTCAAACAGAGGGGATACAGCGTGGAAGCCGACCCCCTCTTGGGACTTGGAGCCATCCGTATACACTGGTACGGTACCAGCGTGACACGATGTGTGCTCCAAAAAGGTCGAACGCAATACTCCCGGTGCAGTAAAAGCTTTGGGAGCAGAGGCGTGGCGACAAATAGCCAAATGTGGTACCCTCCAGGGTGGCGTCCTGGGCAGAACCAGATGTGCCATCGGCCCGAGAGCTATATCTACCTTTTGAAAGAGTTTCCTGGCCCTAAACCCAAAGGGGTTTCGGGTATGACTGGCGTCTCTCGGCGGCATAGGCACCATCGAGATCAGCTGCGGATGCAGTGAGAGCTTTTGGCGACTGAGGGAGACGCCGGGCTTGCGTGTATAGGCGAGCGATGCACTGCACGCGGCGCAGAGTGAGTGGCGTCTTCCCAGCATCGACAAACAGGCTCTCAATAGGGGAAGTGCGGAAGTCACCGGTTGTATGGCGAAGGGTAGTGTGGTGGATCAAATCCACCTTTTGCAATAAACGCTCGGTTGCGGATGCATGAAGCCCGCATCTTTAGTCGAGCTTCGAACGAACAAAGGATCGATAAATAAATAGAGAAGTCGCCCTATCAGCGCCCCAAGCGCTGAACGTCCCTGAACGGAGAATGTCCATGGCGCGTGTACAAGAGACCCCAAGACTGCGAATATGAGCCTCTCATGTGAGGCGTCGGTCGAATACAAGACAAAGGAAACGGTGCGATTCAACCACATCCAGGCGCACCCCATTAAGAAACAAATCTGGCTCGGGGTGGAGCCGTGGATGGCGGCAGAAGTGCCCTACCTTAGTCTTGGCCAAAGAAAACCGAAACCTGTGCGCTTCGGCATAGCGAGGTACGCGGTTCAATGCCTGTCGGAGTCGACGCTCCAGAGTTGGCATCTGGGCCACGCCAAAAGAGATCGAAAGGTCATCCACGTAGAGCGTAGCGAGAACATCTTCAGACAGCACCGAGGTGATTCCGTTGATGCTTAGGGCAAAGAGTGTGACACTGAGGACTACCTCCTGCGGGACACCCTCTTCCAGCTCCTTTGGGCCGGAGAGGGCTTCCCCCACCCGTACGCGGAATCGACGATCTCGCAAGAATTCAGATATAAACATTGGGAGGCGTCCCCTCGCCCCCATTGTGTGGTGAGTCTCCATGATACCGTATCGCCATGCGGTATCATAGGCCTTCTCCAGATCGAAAAACACCGTGGCGTAGTGTTGTCTATGAAAGAAAGCCTCGCAGTGCAGAAGCCGCACTGTGCGGAAGCCAGATGGCCTTCGCTGTCCAGGAAAAAGGCTAGTCTAACATTTACCAATTTCTCCATCAACTTGCACACGCAAGAGGTTAGAGAGATTGGGCGGAAACCGGTCGAAGTAGAGAAAAAAGATTAAACAACAAAAATATAACTTATTGACAAAGATTAAAATAAGAATAATACTGGGCAAATGGGCATTATTTAAATTCGAAGAGTCTCTTGGTAATTATTATGAGAAGGGATTCTCAAATGGAATTAATTGATTAATGCAACTAGGTTCAAATAAAAAATGGGGAACTTGACAATCCTAATAATGGACGCAGTTTCAGTCTTAGGGTCGATGTCTTCGAGAGGGTCCTTCTTGTGCTGAGGCGAGTGGAGAACGATCCGATGAGGCAAGTGGGGTAGGATCTGAATGAGGCAGGTTGGGCACGGTCAGAATGAGGTAGGTAGGGCATGATCCAAATGAGGCAGGTGGGGCACGATCCGAACCAACCTTCCGATGAAGATAGCTAAACTTCAAAGATGACGTTCGACGGGGAAAGTGGGAATTCTCGTAATTCCGCTGAAAGCGGAATCTTCTCCGCAAAGGTAATCGATGGAGATTTTCTTCGGTTAGATTAAATGAAGAGAGACTGTTGCGCATATTCAAGGGCTTGCCGTTTACAGAAGCTACCAATTAACTTGGGTAGAATCACGGCTCAAGAAGTATGCACTCTGACAAACGCTTATGGAACGAGATGATAAGGACGGCCTTGTGGTGCGGGCTGGACTCGTCGAACTACAGAATAGCCCAAGTATTTGTATGCCTGATTCTGGAGGGGAAGGGGGAGTTTAGAGAAAGGAGTCACAAGTTCCACACATCTTAATCCAAAGGCAGAGGTCGATCCATCATTTAGCAACAAGGGGCGAGACATAACGGCTCTTTCTCGCCTCCTCACCTGGGGTGGGGGAGGGGCTAAGGACGAGTCGCAGAATTGGGAAATATTTTAACCACGTGCACAGGATTTGAAAAGGGCCATATAAATAAAGGAAAGAAGAGGGTACGTCAAGAGAGGAAATATATTCACCTCAAGAAAGAAGACCGTTAGAAATTCACTGGTAATTTCCATAGGCCAAAAACCATAACCGGAACAATTTTTCCGAGGCCGGTTGTACGTAGAGTACCTTTGGGTCCTGGTGGCACTCTAAGGGTTAGTCTTGCTGAGTTTAATTTTAATTTCGGTTAGATAACAAAATCAAGTGTGTAATAAATAGTTGGTTCAATTTGGATAAAAACGAATCATTATGTACAGAGAATATGGTTCTATGTTTGACTTGTTTTGCCTATAATTTAGTGTTATGTATACTACTAGTTATGTAAAATTATGTAATTTTGTATATGATTGTAATGTTTAATATATCTATTTGTAATGTATTTGTAATGTATATTTGTAATGTATTTGTAATGTATATTTGTAATCTATATTTGTAACTATATTTGTAATGTATTTGTAATGTATATTTTTGTAATATCGGAGCAACAATCTCCAACTCCTTAATTAATTGCCCATAGCTCAACCAACTAACCTCCTCCCATGCAACCGACTAATCTCCTCCCACACAACCAACTAACTTGCTACCGATACTTATTTAAGCTTAAAGTTCCCCATTTTAGGCAGGTCACCTCCAACCACTTAACGAGCTCCTACTGGAATTAATTTGATCTAGATTTCGTGTAACTGTTCAATTAATGTGCTCTATTGTTTTGTGTTATTATTAAGTGCACTACTACTGCTACGTAAGTCCCTTATAGTTGTTAAGTTTGGCGCCCCATGTACCCAGACCTCTCCCCCACGTGTAATAAGTACTATTAAGATTTTATTTATTGTATAAACTGTAAATATGATATTAATGATTTCATATATTCATTTATAACCTTAATATATTATTTTCTATATTTTCTTTGTTTTGCCTTACCAATACTAGGCTGTGCTATCAGTTGAACTCTGATTAACGCAATTTATGTAACTTATCATCGTTACTTAACCGTCGTTACACATTTGGGTTTCTTAAGACTGGCATAGAGTCCAGCTTAGCCTATAATTGGCATTCTCGAATCTCGTGTTTATAACGAAGTTCTTATTAATCTTCTTTAGTGTTGTGGGACTTAACCCTGCCCGTAACATTAGTGACAGTCATTATTTTTTTAAAGTTGTTTTCTTGTGGGTAAATCTATATATTATTAATGTCAAGTTGTAATATTTGTTTTGATTTCTTCTGGATTGTATAAATTTTAACCCATTAAAATAAAGGAAAATTAGCTTGGAATGTACATAGTAGATATGAAAAAGTTATTGTAACAAATGGCAATCAGGTTAAGAAACATCAATTGGTAGTATTTTATGCACTCATTTCAAGATTGTTCATTTCCAAAGGTTAATCTACAGTTTATGTGAGATCCAAACAATGAGTTTCTACAGCGTATCTTTGCCAGCGTGAATTCGTCCCAAATCGGAACTACATTCGAGCACTTAACACAGTTAATTTGAATTCATCTCGCTCTAATCTCAAGTATTATTTTCCCTTCATTATGACGAAGCCTGGCAGTTGAAGAAATGAATGAAAGATTTCAGATAAGTTAAGAGGCAGAGGGAAAACTGTATTAAGAAAATGTTTAAACCCCACGAAATGTTAGAGCAGCTTATTTCCGTGATCATCTGCCATTCAGTTGCATCGAATATATTTTATATATGATTAAGGTGTTTAAAATAATCTTAATGCGGTGTAAAGAAAAAGAATATAAGATGCAATACGTGGGTGCAGAGAGAAGTAAATGAGTGAGAGTTAAACTAGGCAAAAATGCGCTAGAAAGACGAGCGAAAAAAGGGGGAAAAATGGAATGCGAAATGGAATAAATCAGAAGTACCACATCTTCTTTAATAATTTTTGATTAACCTCATCTTTTTTCTGTATAATTTGAGCTCACCAGCTATTCAATTATACCCATTATAAATCAGGTTTCATCAGAGTTGTTAAGGCGAATTTGTAATTCACTCTACTTCAGAACTCTAGCCTTGTATAATACTTTTTAAACTTATTTTGCTATCTGTTTCACAGTTTGTGTGCAATTAATTCCACCTTCGACAACTAAACTTTGGTGCTAGAAATCTTACTGACTCATTAGCTTCACCTCTTTGATTACAAAATTCATCTCTTTTAGGATCTTCTCCACGATTTTGCTCCGAGATTAATTCCAAGTTGGTTCAAAAATTTCTTTGGATTTGTAAAAGAGACTACTCTGAAATTCATCTTTGTAGTTTACATCTATTGCAAATTTAATATCATCCCCGTTCTACTTATGCTAAACCTTGTAGAATAGCTCTCACGAAAAAGCAAGTTTTTAAATTCATTCCTTTCTTTCTCTGTAATGTAAGACTTTAAAGTACCCAACCGGATTATTCCAGGGAGTATAATTAGGATTTAGAAATGCATAAATTTGAAGAATAAATTCCAATTTTAATCAAACCTATTTACATAAACTCTTCGTGGACACGTGTCTTTCTTTTAACTGAAATATAAGGGTGGTTGAGGGAGAATTTGAACGTAAGATTATAGTGTTAATTTGGGGTTGAATTTATTATGTGCTTCATCCTCTCAAATTTTTCTTTTCTCCTTTACATTTAACTATTTGTCATAGAAACAATCATATAACCCTCATAATTAACGAGATATAAATAATAAAATAAAAACAGACGAAGACACTCTCACACCATAATTATCAATTCAGATGGTAGTGAAATTAGAGAATTTGCGTGGAAGTTTTACCGAGTAAAGCAGTCTCAATGTCGTAGACACTCACACACCCATAGGCATCACTGCCAAAAATTCAAATACCATAAAGAAGTGAACAGTTTCAAAGATGTAGGAAAAATGCAATCCCTTGTAGGGGTGCAAAAATGTATCAGAAAAATTCCTTCCAACTCAATAATATAAATAGCCCATTAAATTACCAACTCACAACGGACTAAGCCGTGGCGTAATGGCTAAAGGTATTGGCGTTTAAATCTACCGGTACCGCGTTCGAAACTCATCAGTCCAAAACCTTTTACGAAGAAATCTCAAGAAAAGGGAACTCAAATAAAACGCTTCAAGGATCAACTCAACTAGTAGGACCAAGAAATCATCCACTCAAGATAAATGGAAGAAAATGCAGAAAAAGCACAAAGAAAGAAAAACGAAGATTAAGAACCAACCCAGATAAAGTGAAGACAAATGTTTGAATGGCCAACTTAAAGGAAAAGGAATTTCACTCAAGAAGAAGAAAATGCATAATGAATAACAAGATGAAGAATAATATGGATAAATAAACAAAGTTTATAAGGATATGGCTCCCGCCATACCCTATTCCAAAAGGAAGGTTAGAAGGGGAACAATTAGTTCAAGGGGCTTTTCGAACGCCGTATTCAGAAATGCTGGTAAAGGAGGAGGGTTTTATAATTTTATGCCATCTATTTGAAAACTAGTGAGGGATAAGTTTATAATTCACAGCCGATGCTCCTTCTTCTCTAATTCTCCCGGTAGCGAACTTTCAAAGTTTTAAGGCTCTCCTTGAAAGATCTTTGTATCCCGCTAATTTTTTTTTCTTTACTTTTCATTTAATAAAGGAAGATTATCTTTCACGACTCGGAAAAGGAGTCTTTATTTGGCCAAGTTCCAATGAGCACGACAGTCGGCATTGATTTCCGATAAAAGGAATTTAAGCACAATTTAGGCGAATTATTAAGACTCGAGAAATCCAGAGAATTCATCTTTACCAAAAATGGGGATTAATATGACTCAATGGTATTTAGGGAAATAAATGAAAAGGATCTACGTCATTTATTTATATAAGACCCCGTAAGGGGCGCGGCGATTTGCCATCCTGGCCGCCGTGCTGACGGGATCCAGCGCCCCGTCCGGCCCCAGCTTAGCCTCTCTTCCTTCCTTCAGATAGCCTGTATTCCTATCCTACCTCGTCGCTTTTCATACAACCTCTCCCACAACTTTCTCTGGTCAGCCTCTAATTTCACAGGGTAGAAGCTGACCTTCTTCTCAGCCAATCGTCCCGGATCGGGGCTGAGGGGGGAGGGGACAATGTCCCCTAACCCCTGAGCTCCGGTCTGGGGTGGTTGGCTTTTAACAACCTGCTTCATCCCCACCCATACCTTCCTCACATCCCTTTTCCTCTCGTCTTCAAAATCTATCCGTTTTACGCCGTGTTCAAGGTGGAGCCGCCATGCCGAAGGACTGCCAGGCCACCAAGTGGGAGGGGTGGTCCCAAATGGCGGCGCCTGGCTCTGCCGGGCCTGTAAGCACCTCTTGCAGTGCGGGCTACTGCAAGAGGTGGTGAGCGATTGCGTCCCGTAAAACAAAGAGGGTCACCATGCCCAATGATGAAACAAAAAACATCTCCCCTTAATTCCCCCTATAACAACAACGGAGCCGCCCTCGTGCAGCTCCACAGAAAAGATGGAGGTCCCCCCCCCCCTGTGCTTGCGCAGGGGACCCTCCATACCTCTTTAACCGGAGAGGAGGCTTACTCCTCGCCTACGGGTGTAGGGGACTCCCCCTCACCCCCTTCTCTGGAGGTGCTTTCGGGCACCTCCCTATCTCCAGCGGCAGTCCCTCCTATGCTTTCTAAGGGGACTGCCAAGAAAGCCAGCAGGCAGCCCATTGCCGACCGCCCCTCGTACAAGCGGCTCGGTAGGGCAAACCCCCTTAGGGGGGAGAGGGAAGCCAGGCCCCTTCGGTCGCTTCCCTCAAAAGACCTGCTGGCAAAAATATTAAACCTTGCCGGGGTCAAGGCCTGTGCCTCCCCACTAAAGACTTATGACGCTGCCAAGGGGACCTGCGATGTCCTGGGAGGGGATGGCCAACTGGAGGCCCCTCCTGTGATAGACATGGTCCTTGAGGAAAACCAGCCTCAGACGGTAGGGCCTTCCATGGGGGGGAATCCGGGCTTGGCGCCAAGCACCGAACCCGAATCCGCCCCTATGCAAGGTCCTCATCAAACGGCTGTGGATTCTCAGGCAGGACAAGGAGGGGAGGGATCTCCTCCGGATGAATCCCCTGCGCCCACCGGGACCTTCTCCATTTCAGAGAAGGACCTGGCTGAGGCCGGTCCATCTGGCCTGGGGGCTTCTACCGGCGGGGGTGAGAAGCGGGTTCATTCCCCGCCCTCCTCTCCTAAAAAGAAGAAAAAGACAAGAAAGACGAAAAAGACTCGGGGCTCCTCTCCATCCGCGGGGGCTGCGGGGACGGATGGGTCTGCTGCCACTTTGGTAGGCGACCAAGCCAAGATCGGCACATCCGGCCCCTCTACCCCCTCGTGTGCGGAGCCCCTGACTAAGACCAAGAGTGCACAGGGCGGAGCCTCGATGACATCGGGGCCCCTCATTCAGAGGTTACCTGGCGTTTTCGAGCCCGCTGGCTTCAAACGCTTCCTCGTTATTCGCTCCACTGATGGCACCATGTTGTCCAAGGCCAACATGAGCAATCAGAGGAGAGGATTAGCTAGTGCAATTGGTAGAGAGCCGAAGGTAACCCGTTTCTCGGACGGGAGCCTTCTGGCGAATGCAGCGAATCCCGCCGAGGCGGCCAAGATAAGTGCTCTTCGGACACTTCATGGCACCCCGGTGAGTGTGACGCCGCACTCTACCATGAACTTTGTAAAAGGAGTAGTTTATGCGAGGGAACTCGTTGACTACTCCATAGAAGACATCACCCTAGAGCTGGCCGACCATGGGGCGGTCAAGGTCGAACGTGTGATGAGAAAACAGGGAGGGGCCTCGAGACCCACCCCTACACTCTTCGTCACGTTCGACTGTGACAAGCTCCCTGAGTCGGTGCGTGCCGGTTGGTACCGCTACCGCGTGAAGGCATTCGTGCCACTGCCGCGGCGGTGCTATTACTGTCACCGCTTCGGCCACACGAATCGATCATGTAGACGTGCAAAATCGGGGTCACCCGAAGTCTGTGTAAATTGCTCCAAGGTCGCACACGATAAGTCCAAATCGTGTGTGGCTAAGTGTGTCAATTGCGGAGAGCCGCACCCTGCTTCTTCGAAGCAATGTGGTGCATATCTCCCCCGTAAGGGGCGCGGCGATTTGCCATCCTGGCCGCCGTGCTGACGGGATCCAGCGCTCCGTCCGGCCCCAGCTTAGCCTCTCTTCCTTCCTTCAGATAGCCCGATTTCTCCCCTACCTCGTCGCTTTTCATACAACCTCTCCCACAACTTTCTCTGGTCAGCTTCTAATTTCACAGGGTAGAATGCTGACCTTCTTCTCAAGCCAACCACCCCGGATCGGGGCTGAGGGGGGGAGGGGACATTGTTCCCTAACCCCTCAGCTCCGGTTCGGGATGGGGTTTTTTTAACAACCTGCTTCATCCCCACCCACATCTTCCTCACATCCCTTTTCCTCTCCTCTTCACAACCTATATTTTTTACGCCGTGTCCAAGGTGGAGCCGCCATGCCGAAGGACTGCCAGGCCACCAGGCGGGAGGGGTGGTCCCGAATGGCGGCGCCTGGCTCTGCCGGGCTTGTAAGCACCTCTCGCAGTGCGGGCAACTGCGAGAGGTGATGAGCTATTGCGTCCCGTAATCAAAAGAGGGTCACCATGCCCATGTATGAAAAAAAACAAAAACCCCAACCCCCAACTTCCCCAAAAACATCTACGGAGCCGCCCTCGGGCAGCTCCACCGAGAAAATGGAGGTCCCCCCCCTTGTGCTTGCGCAAGGGACCCTCCATAATTCTTTAACCGGAGAGGAGGCTTACTCCTCTCCTACGCCTACGGGTGTAGGGGACTCCCCCTCACCCCCTTCTCTGGAGGTGCTTTCGGGCACCTCCCTATCTCCAGCGGCAGTCCCTCCTTTGCTTTCTAAGGGGACTGCCAAGAAAGCCAGCAGGCAGCCCATTGCCGACCGCCCCTCGTGCAAGCGGCTCGGTAGGGCAAACCCCCTTAGGGGGGAGAGGGAAGCCAGGCCCCTTCGGTCGCTTCCCTCAAAAGACCTGCTGGCAAGAATTTTGAACCTTGCTGGGGTCAAGGCCTGTGCCTCCCCACACCACCTGACTAGTGACAATACTGCCAAGGGGACCTGCGATGTCCTGGGAGGGGATGGCCAACTGGAGGCCCCTCCTGTGATAGACATGGTCCTTGAGGAGACCCAGCCCCAGACGGTAGAGCCTTCCATGGGGGGGAATTCGGGCTCGGCGCCAAGCACCGAACCCGAATCCGCCCCTATGCAAGGTCCTCCTCAAATGGCTGAGGGCTCCGAGGCAGTAGAAGGAGGGGAGGGATCTCCTCCGACAGGTGCCCCTACGACAACCAGGACCTTCTCCATTTCGGAGAGGGACCTGGCTGAGGCTGGTCCATCTGGCCTGGGGACTTCTGCCGGCGGAGGTGAAAAGCGGGTTCATTCCCCGCCCTCCTCTCCTAAAAAGAAAAAGACTAAAAAGACTAAAAAGACTCAAAAGACGAAGAAGACTCGGGGCTCCTCTCCATCTGCGGGGGCTGCGGGGACGGATGGGTCTGCTACCACTTTGGTAGGCGACCAAGCCAAGATCGGCACATCCGGCCCCTCTACCCCCTCGTATGCGGAGCCCATGACTACGACTAAGACCAAGAATGCACAGGGCGGAGCCTCGATGACATCGGGGCCCCTCATTCAGAGGTTACCTGGCGTTTTCGAGCCCGCTGGCTTCAAACGCTTCCTCGTTATTCGCTCCACTGATGGCACCATGTTGTCCAAGGGCAACATGATCCATCAGAGGAGAGGATTAGCTAGTGCAATTGGTAGAGAGCCGAAGGTAACCCGTTTCTCGGACGGGAGCCTTCTGGCGAATGCGGCGAATCCCGCCGAGGCGGCCAAGATAAGTGCTCTTCGGACACTTCATGGCACCCCGGTGAGTGTGACGCCGCACTCTACCATGAACTTTGTGAAAGGAGTAGTTTATGCGAGGGAACTCGTTGACTACTCCATTGAGGACATCACCCTAGAGCTGGCCGACCATGGGGCGGTCAAGGTCGAACGTGTGATGAGAAAACAGGGAGGGGCCTCGAGACCCACCCCTACACTCTTCGTCACGTTCGACTGTGACAAGCTCCCTGAGTCGGTGCGTGCCGGTTGGTACCGCTACCGCGTGAAGGCATTCGTGCCACTGCCGCGGCGGTGCTATTACTGCCACCGCTTCGGCCATACGAATCGATCATGTAGACGTGCAAAATCGGGGTCACCCGAAGTCTGTGTAAATTGCTCCAAGGTCGCACACGATAAGTCCAAATCGTGTGTGGCCAAGTGTGTCAATTGCGGAGAGCCGCACCCTGCTTCTTCGAAGCAATGTGGTGCATATCTCCTTGAGAAAGAAATCCTGGCCGTTCAGGCCCAGGATCGACTCTCATTCCGCGAGGCAAAGGACTTGGTCCTGGCGCGCCCGGCTCTGCCTGGGACGTCATATGCCTCAATAGTTAGAAAGGCACCCTCTGCTCCTGGCCCATCCAGGCCAACGAGCACGGTTGTTTCCGCGCCCATTCGGAGCCCTTCTGTGGGCTCTACCCAACCTGGGCGCTCCCCTGGTAAAGCTGGCGGCAAAAAGGGTTCATACCCTGCCCCGGCTAAAACCAGGGCTCCCCCCTCTTCCCCCAGCGTGACCGTTTCGCGTAAAGCGAAACGGCCACGCGCCTCCACCGAGTCGTTAGACTCACAGGAGGCAACACCCCTGAAGATGGTCGCTAGGCCATCTTCCGGGGTTCCTAAAGCTGTTCCCCGAAAGGAGGACAGCAACAAAGGAGCTTCGGCCCCTTTGCCCACGCCCCGAGGTGGAGCGAGTGGCTCGGAGACGGTGGTTCCTCGAAAAGAGGGCCCCCCGCCTCCGAAGCCGCAACGCCCGCCTAAAGTTTCGAGGCGGAGGGAGGAAAAGACTCGCATGGCGAGCCCAACCTCCCCCAATAAGTCCTCGAAGGCGACAGCGCCTTCAGCGCTTTGTCCGGCCAACAGCGCCCGGGGTTCTGCCCCCGGGAAGCGTACGGCCATTCCCGTGAGGGTCTTCAATTCGAGGAGGGCCCCCGCGTCTCCTCCGAGCTAGGCCTGGAGGGCATATTCCTTCAATGGAATTGCCGTGGACTCCGGGCCAACTGGGAGGAGCTGCGGAGGCTCGCCTCATCCCGTTCCCCGTTAGCTATTCTTTTGCAGGAGACCATGCTAGGCGCGTGCCCCCTGCCTGCCCTCCCGGGGTATAAGGGTCTTGCGACCCAACCACCGCGGGACGGCTGGGCTGGGGGATGCGCGGTTTACACCCGGCATGATGTCTCCGTTCTTCCTTTCTCTTTAGATACCTCCTTTCAGGCAGTGGCTGTGCAGCTGCACCTGGATAGGAGGTATACTATCATTTCTGCGTACATTCCACCGTCAGCTGACTTCGACGCGGGGGACTTTCGCCGCGTCGTGGCACGGTTGCCGAGGCCCTATCTCTTGCTTGGAGATCTGAACGGCAGGCATCCTCTCTGGGGAGATTACACCATAAATCCCAGGGGACAAGTCCTTGCCGATCTGATCGAAGAGCTTGAGATGGGTGTCCTAAACGTGGATGAGTTTACGCATCACTGTCCGAGAACCGCTTCATTTTCTTGCCTTGACCTATCTTTGTGCTCTTCGGATGCACAGCCTGATTTTGATTGGGGGGTGGTCGATGACCTCCATGGTAGTGATCACTTTCCCATTCAAATATCATTTTCAGGGCAACTGCCGCCTGAGAGACCACCTCGGTGGTGCTTGGCGCGGGCGCGGTGGCCTGCATTTCAGGAAATGACTGAATTCTCTATCTCAGTCAAGGAGTTTAGGTCGGTAGATGAGGCCGTCGAGTTCTTCTCCGGCAACCACATCGCCGTGGGCCTGACTACTATTCCTAGGACGTCTGGCCGTTTTGCACGCCGACCACTCCCATGGTGGTCGGCCGAGTGTGAGACGGCCCTCAAACAGAAGCGTTATGCCTACATGCGCTATAAGCGCCGCCCGAACGATTTCACCGTCGCTAAATTTCGTCGGGCTAGGGCTAGGTTCCGGTATATTTCGAAGCACGCCCGCCGCTCTTCTTGGCGGGCATACGTGTCTTCACTTAACGGGAAGACCCCTTTAGCTGAGGTGTGGAAGCGAGTCAAAAGGATTCGGGGCAAGTTCTCGCAGGACCCCCCTCCCGTTCTCCAGGAGAATGGGACCGCAATCTCACGCCCCGCGTCCGTGGCGGAATCCTTAGCGACCGCTTTTTCCGCATTCTCTAGCCGTGATGCTGCTCCGCCAGCATTCAATGCACGTCGTGATGTCGCGGAAGGCCGCCGGCTGGACTTTACCTCCAGAGGCGGAGAACCCTTCAACGACAAGTTTACTGTGAGTGAGTTGCGTTCCGCTCTCGCTTCGTGCGCGGACACCGCCCATGGTCCGGACGATGTCCCGTACGCCATGCTTCGACACCTGGGTGAGCGAGGCATGGCCTTTCTATTAGATTTGTTCAACAGGATCTGGGTGGAAGGTCTCCTCCCAGACTCCTGGCGATTCGCTACTGTGCTCGCCTTTCGCAAGCCGGGGAGAGATCACTCTACTCCGACCGGTTTCCGCCCAATCTCTCTAACCTCTTGCGTGTGCAAGTTGATGGAGAAATTGGTAAATGTTAGATTAGCCTATTTCCTGGACAGCGGAGGCCATCTGTCTTCTGCACAGTGCGGCTTCCGTAAGTTCCACTCCACGTCGGATGCTCTGCTCCGACTGGAAAATGCCGTCTGCGAGGCTTTCCTTCGTAGACAGCACTACGCCACGGTGTTTTTTGATCTGGAGAAAGCCTATGATACCGCATGGCGATACGGTATCATGGAGACTCTCCACACGATGGGGGCGAGGGGACGCCTCCCAATGTTTATATCTGAATTTTTGCGAGATCGTCGATTCCGCGTACGGGTGGGGGGAGCCCTCTCCGGCCCAAAGGAGCAGGAAGAGGGTGTCCCGCAGGGAAGTGTCCTCAGTGTCACACTCTTTGCCCTGAGCATCAACGGCATCACCTCGGTGCTGCCGGAAGATGTTCTCGCTACGCTCTATGTGGACGACCTTTCGATCTCTTTTGGCGCGGCCCAGATGCCAACTCTGGAGCGCCGACTCCAACAGGCATTGAACCGCGTCTCTCGCTATGCCGAAGCGCACAGGTTTCGGTTTTCTTTGGCCAAGACTAAGGTGGTGCACTTCTGCCGCCATCCACGGCTTCACCCCGACCCAGATTTGTTTCTTAATGGGGTGCGCCTGGATGTGGTTGAGTCGCACCGTTTCCTTGGTCTTGTATTCGACCGACGCCTCACCTGGGAGGCTCACATTCGCAGCCTTAGGGTCTCTTGTACCCGCGCCATGGACATTCTCCGTTCCGTGACGTTCAGCGCTTGGGGCGCTGATAGGGCTACCGCCTTACTTTTTTATCGATCCTTTGTTCGCTCGAAGCTCGACTACGGATGCGAGTTTTATGCATCCGCAGCCGAGCGTTTATTGCGCAAGGTGGATTCGATCCACCACACCGGCCTTCGCCTTGCGACCGGTGCCTTCCGCACTTCCCCCATTGAGAGCCTGTTGGTCGATGCTGGGGAGATGCCACTCGCTCTGCGCCGCGTGCAGTGCATCACTCGCCTGTACGCGCGAGCCCGGCGCCTCCCTCAGTCGCCAACAGCTCTCACTGCATCCGCAGCTGATCTCGATGGTGCCTATGCCGCCGAGAGACGCCAGTCATACCCTAAGCCCTTTGGGTTTAGGGCCAGGAAACTCCTTCGAGAAGTAGATATAGCTCTCGGGCCGGTGGCGCCCCTGGTTCTGCCCAGGACGCCACCCTGGAGGGTACCACATTTGGCTATTTGTCGCCACGCCTCTGCTCCCAAAGCTTGTACTGCGCCGGGAGTATTGCGTTCGACCTTTTTTGAGCACACATCGTGTCACGCTGGTACCGTGCCAGTGTATACGGATGGCTCCAAGTCCCAAGAGGGGGTCGGCTTCCACGCCGTATCCCCTCTTTTTGAAGTCAGCGGGGCTCTACCAGGCGCTGCGTCTGTCTTCACGGCCGAGCTGGTGGCAATACACCACTCGGTACGGGAGATTACGCGACGTGCCCGGTTCGGAGACCGGATTGTGATCTATAGCGACTCACAAAGCGCCCTGAGTGCTCTCGGGGCATTGGAATCTCCGCATCCCCTGGTTCGCGATATCCGTGACGCCACGGTTTTGGCGAGCCGGGCAGATGTCGAGATTATCTTCTGCTGGGTTCCTGGACATGTAGGAATTGCGGGGAATGAGCGCGTCGATGAGGGCGCCAAAGAGTCCGCGAGGACTCTGCGACTGGACCAGCCTTTCGCTCTTCCTCACACCGACTACATGGCAGGAATACGGGCAGCTCTTCGGACTGCTTGGCAAAGAAGATGGGAGACGGTCGAAGGGAACTTAAAGTTGCGTGCCATTGCGCCGCGACTGTTCCCATGGACCTATCCCCCAATGCCGCGGCGGCTTCAGGTTGCTTTCTGTCGTCTCCGAATCGGACACACTCGTGTGACGCATCGCTATCTGATGGAGCGCTCGCCTGCGCCCTATTGCAACGACTGCGTCGTCCCCCAGACTGTTCGGCACATTCTTGTCGAATGTCCCAGTCTGGGTGATCTTCGCGCACGACACCTTTCCCGGTACCGGGATGGGCGGGGTCGCTACCGCCTGTCCCTTGTTCTCGGGATGAGTGCGTGTACTTTGACTGGTGGACTTATTGACTTTTGGGGGGAGGCCGGCCTTCTCCCTTTTATTTAACGCGATTTAATTGTTGTTGTTGTTTTTGTAATTGTTTTGTTATTGCTTTGTTATTGTTATTCCTTATTATTGTTTTCTGTTTAATTTTTTAAAGTAGCCTAAATTAGGCTGTTTGTTTACGGCAACTTATGCCTTAGTCGGCAGTCGCCAGATAGCCCCTTAATTAAAAAAAAAAAAAACGGATCGGGGCTGAGGGGGGAGGGGACAATGTCCCCTAACCCCTGAGCTCCGGTCTGGGGTGGTTGGCTTTTAACAACCTGCTTCATCCCCACCCATACCTTCCTCACATCCCTTTTCCTCTCGTCTTCAAAATCTATCCGTTTTACGCCGTGTTCAAGGTGGAGCCGCCATGCCGAAGGACTGCCAGGCCACCAAGTGGGAGGGGTGGTCCCAAATGGCGGCGCCTGGCTCTGCCGGGCCTGTAAGCACCTCTTGCAGTGCGGGCTACTGCAAGAGGTGGTGAGCGATTGCGTCCCGTAAAACAAAGAGGGTCACCATGCCCAATGATGAAACAAAAAACATCTCCCCTTAATTCCCCCTATAACAACAACGGAGCCGCCCTCGTGCAGCTCCACAGAAAAGATGGAGGTCCCCCCCCCCCCCTGTGCTTGCGCAGGGGACCCTCCATACCTCTTTAACCGGAGAGGAGGCTTACTCCTCGCCTACGGGTGTAGGGGACTCCCCCTCACCCCCTTCTCTGGAGGTGCTTTCGGGCACCTCCCTATCTCCAGCGGCAGTCCCTCCTATGCTTTCTAAGGGGACTGCCAAGAAAGCCAGCAGGCAGCCCATTGCCGACCGCCCCTCGTACAAGCGGCTCGGTAGGGCAAACCCCCTTAGGGGGGAGAGGGAAGCCAGGCCCCTTCGGTCGCTTCCCTCAAAAGACCTGCTGGCAAAAATATTAAACCTTGCCGGGGTCAAGGCCTGTGCCTCCCCACTAAAGACTTATGACGCTGCCAAGGGGACCTGCGATGTCCTGGGAGGGGATGGCCAACTGGAGGCCCCTCCTGTGATAGACATGGTCCTTGAGGAAAACCAGCCTCAGACGGTAGGGCCTTCCATGGGGGGGAATCCGGGCTTGGCGCCAAGCACCGAACCCGAATCCGCCCCTATGCAAGGTCCTCATCAAACGGCTGTGGATTCTCAGGCAGGACAAGGAGGGGAGGGATCTCCTCCGGATGAATCCCCTGCGCCCACCGGGACCTTCTCCATTTCAGAGAAGGACCTGGCTGAGTCCGGTCCATCTGGCCTGGGGGCTTCTACCGGCGGGGGTGAGAAGCGGGTTCATTCCCCGCCCTCCTCTCCTAAAAAGAAGAAAAAGACAAGAAAGACGAAAAAGACTCGGGGCTCCTCTCCATCCGCGGGGGCTGCGGGGACGGATGGGTCTGCTGCCACTTTGGTAGGCGACCAAGCCAAGATCGGCAAATCCGGCCCCTCTACCCCCTCGTGTGCGGAGCTCCTGACCAAGACTAAGACGAAGAATGCACAGGGCGGAGCCTCGATGACATCGGGGCCCCTCATTCAGAGGTTACCTGGCGTTTTCGAGCCCGCTGGCTTCAAACGCTTCCTCGTTATTCGCTCCACTGATGGCACCATGTTGTCTAAGGGCAACATGATCCATCAGAGGAGAGGATTAGCTAGTGCAATTGGTAGAGAGCCGAAGGTGACCCGTTTCTCGGACGGCAGCCTTCTGGCGAATGCGGCGAATCCCGTTGAGGCGGCCAAGATAAGTGCTCTTCGGACACTTCATGGCACCCCGGTGAGTGTGACGCCGCACTCTACCATGAACTTTGTAAAAGGAGTAGTTTATGCGAGGGAACTCGTTGACTACTCCATAGAAGACATCACCCTAGAGCTGGCCGACCATGGGGCGGTCAAGGTCGAACGTGTGATGAGAAAACAGGGAGGGGCCTCGAGACCCACCCCTACACTCTTCGTCACGTTCGACTGTGACAAGCTCCCTGAGTCGGTGCGTGCCGGTTGGTACCGCTACCGCGTGAAGGCATTCGTGCCACTGCCGCGGCGGTGCTATTACTGTCACCGCTTCGGCCACACGAATCGATCATGTAGACGTGCAAAATCGGGGTCACCCGAAGTCTGTGTAAATTGCTCCAAGGTCGCACACGATAAGTCCAAATCGTGTGTGGCCAAGTGTGTCAATTGCGGAGAGCCGCACCCTGCTTCTTCGAAGCAATGTGGTGCATATCTCCTTGAGAAAGAAATCCTGGCCGTTCAGGCCCAGGATCGACTCTCATTCCGCGAGGCTAAGGACTTGGTCCTGGCGCGCCCGGCTCTGCCTGGGACGTCATATGCCTCAATAGTTAGAAAAGCACCCTCTGCTCCTGGCCCATCCAGGCCAACGAGCACGGCTGTTTCCGCGCCCATTCGGAGCCCTTCTGCGGGCTCTACTACACCCGGGCGCTCCCCTGGTAGAGCTGGCGGCAAAAAGGGTTCACACCCAGCCCCAGCTAATACCAGGGCTCCCCCCTCTTCCCCCAGCGTGACCGTTTCCCGTAGGGCGAAACGGCCACGCGCCTCCACAGTCGTTAGACTCACATGAGGCAACACCCCTGAAGATGGTCGCTAGGCCATTTTCCGGGGTTCCTAAAGCTGTTCCCCGAAAGGAGGACAGCAACAAAGGAGCTTCGGCCCCTTCGCCCACGCCCCGAGGTGGAGCGAGTGGCTCGGAGACGGTGGTTCCTCGAAAAGAGGGCCCCCCGCCTCCCAAGCCGCAACGCCCGCCTAAGGTTTCGAGGCGGAGGGAGGAAAAGACTCGCATGGCGAGCCCAACCTCCCCCAATAAGTCCTCGAAGGCGACAGCGCCTTCAGCGCTTTGTCCGGCCAACAGCGCCCGGGGTTCTGCCCCCGGGAAGCGTACGGCCATTCCCGTGAGGGTCTTCAATTCGAGGAGGGCCCCCGCGTCTCCTCCGAGCTAGGCCTGGAGGGCATATTCCTTCAATGGAATTGCCGTGGACTCCGGGCCAACTGGGAGGAGCTGCGGAGGCTCGTCTCGTCCCGTTCCCCGTTAGCTATTTTTTGGCAGGAGACCATGCTACGCGCGTGCCCGCTGCCTGTCCTCCCGCGGTATAAGGGTCTTGCGACCCCACCACCGCGGGATGGCCGGGCTGGGGGATGCGCGGTTTACACCCGGGATGATGTCTCCGTTCTTCCTTTCTCTTTAGATACCTCCTTTCAGGCAGTGGCTGTGCAGCTGCACCTGGATAGGAGGTATACTATCATTTCTGCGTACATTCCACCGTCAGCTGACTTCGACGCGGGGGACTTCCGCCGCGTCGTGGCACGGTTGCCGAGGCCCTATCTCTTGCTTGGAGATCTGAACGGCAGGCATCCTCTCTGGGGAGATTACTCCATAAATCCCAGGGGACAAGTCCTTGCCGATCTGATCGAAGAGCTTGAGATGGGTGTCCTAAACGTGGATGAGTTTACGCATCACTGTCCGAGAACCGCTTCATTTTCTTGCCTTGACCTATCTTTGTGCTCTTCGGATGCACAGCCTGATTTTGATTGGGGGGTGGTCGATGACCTCCATGGTAGTGATCACTTTCCCATTCAAATATCATTTTCAGGGCAACTGCCGCCTGAGAGACCACCTCGGTGGTGCTTGGCGCGGGCGCGGTGGCCTGCATTTCAGGAAATGACTGAATTCTCTATCTCAGTCGAGGAGTTTAGGTCGGTAGATGAGGCCGTTGAGTTCTTCTCCGGCAACCTCATCGCCGTAGGGCCTGACTACTATTCCTAGGACGTCTGGCCGTTTTGCACGCCGACCACTCCCATGGTGGTCGGCCGAGTGTGAGACGGCCCTCAAACAGAAGCGTTATGCCTACATGCGCTATAAGCGCCGCCCGAACGATTTCACTGTCGCTGAATTTCGTCGGGCTAGGGCTAGGTTCCGGTATATTTCGAAGCACGCCCGCCGCTCTTCTTGGCGGGCATACGTGTCTTCACTTAACGGGAAGACCCCTTTAGCTGAGGTGTGGAAGCGAGTCAAAGGGATTCGGGGCAAGTTCTCGCAGGACCCCCCTCCCGTTCTCCAGGAGAATGGGACCGCAATCTCGGACCCCGCGTCCGTGGCGGAATCCTTAGCGACCGCTTTTTCCGCATTCTCTAGCCGTGATGCTGCTCCGCCAGCATTCAATGCACGTCGTGATGTCGCGGAAGGCCGCCGGCTGGACTTTACCTCCAGAGGCGGAGAACCCTTCAACGACAAGTTTACTGTGAGTGAGTGGCGTTCCGCTCTCGCTTCGTGCGCAGACACCGCCCATGGTCCGGACGATGTCCCGTACGCCATGCTTTGACACCTGGGTGAGCGAGGCATGGCCTTTCTGTTAGATATGTTCAAAAGGATCTCGGTGGAAGGTCTTCTCCCAGACTCCTGGCGAATCGCTACTGTGCTCGCCTTTCGCAAACCGGGGAGAGATCACTCTACTCCGACCGGTTTCTGCCCAATCTCTCTAACCTTTTGCGTGTGCAAGTTGATGGAGAAATTGGTTAATGTTAGATTAGCCTATTTCCTGGACAGCGGAGGCCATCTGTCTTCTGCACAGTGCGGCTTCCGTAACTTCCACTCCACGTCGGATGCTCTGCTTCGACTGGAAAGTGCCGTCTGCGAGGCTTTCCTTCGTAGACAGCACTACGCCACGGTGTTTTTTGATCTGGAGAAGGCCTATGATACCGCATGGCGATACGGTATCATGGAGACTCTGCACACGATGGGGGCGAGGGGACGCCTCCCAATTTTTATATCTGAATTTTTGCGAGATCGTCGATTCCGCGTACGGGTGGGGGGAGCCCTCTCCGGCCCAAAGGAGCAGGAAGAGGGTGTCCCGCAGGGAAGTGTCCTCAGTGTCACACTCTTTGCCCTGAGCATCAACGGCATCACCTCGGTGCTGCCGGAAGATGTTCTCGCTACGCTCTACGTGGACGACCTTTCGATCTCTTTTGGCGCGGCCCAGATGCCAACTCTGGAGCGTCGACTCCAACAGACATTGAACCGCGTCTCTCGCTATGCCGAAGCGCACAGGTTTCGGTTTTCTTTGGCCAAGACTAAGGTGGTGCACTTCTGCCGCCATCCACGGCTTCACCCCGACCCAGATGTGTTTCTTAATGGGGTGCGCCTGGATGTGGTTGAGTCGCACCGTTTCCTTGGTCTTGTATTCGACCGACGCCTCACCTGGGAGGCTCATATTCGCAGCCTTAGGGTCTCTTGTACCCGCGCCATGGACATTCTCCGTTCCGTGACGTTCAGCGCTTGGGGCGCTGATAGGGCTACCGCCTTACTTTTTTATCGATCCTTTGTTCGCTCGAAGCTCGACTACGGATGCGAGTTTTATGCATCCGCAGCCGAGCGTTTATTGCGCAAGGTGGATTCGATCCACCACACCGGCCTTCGCCTTGCGACCGGTGCCTTCCGCACTTCCCCCATTGAGAGCCTGTTGGTCGATGCTGGGGAGATGCCACTCGCTCTGCGCCGCGTGCAGTGCATCACTCGCCTGTACGCGCGAGCCCGGCGCCTCCCTCAGTCGCCAACAGCTCTCACTGCATCCGCAGCTGATCTCGATGGTGCCTATGCCGCCGAGAGACGCCAGTCATACCCTAAGCCCTTTGGGTTTAGGGCCAGGAAACTCCTTTGAGAGGTAGATATAGCTCTTGGGCCGGTGGCGCCCCTGGTTCTGCCCAGGACGCCACCCTGGAGGGTACCACATTTGGCTATTTGTCGCCACGCCTCTGCTCCCAAAGCTTGTACTGCGCCGGGAGTATTGCGTTCGACCTTTTTGGAGCACACATCGTGTCACGCTGGAACCGTGCCAGTGTATACGGATGGCTCCAAGTCCCAAGAGGGGGTCGGCTTCCACGCCGTATCCCCTCTGTTTGAAGTCAGCGGGGCTCTACCAGGCGCTGCGTCTGTCTTTACGGCCGAGCTGGTGGCAATACACCACTCGGTACGGGAGATTACGCGACGTGCCCGGTTCGGAGACCGGATTGTGATCTATAGCGACTCACAAAGCGCCCTGAGTGCTCTCGGGGCATTGGAATCTCCGCATCCCCTGGTTCGCGATATCCGTGACGCCACGGTTTTGGCGAGCCGGGCAGATGTCGAGATTATCTTCTGCTGGGTTCCTGGACATGTAGGAATTGCGGGGAATGAGCGCGGCGATGAGGGCGCCAAAGAGTCCGCGAGGACTCTGCGACCGGACCAGCGTTTCGCTCTTCCTCACACCGACCTCACGGCAGGAATACGCGTAGTTCTTCGGACTGCTTGGCAAAGATGCTGTGAGACGGTTGAAGGGAACTTAATGTTGCATGCCATTGCGCCACGACTGTTCCCATGGACCTATCCCCCAATGCCGCGGCGGCTTCAGGTTGCTTTCTGTCGTCTCCGAATCGGACACACTCGTGTGACGCATCGCTATCTGATGGAGCGCTCGCCTGCGCCCTATTGCAACGACTGCGTCGTCCCCCAGACTGTTCGGCACATTCTTGTCGAATGTCCCAGTCTGGGTGATCTTCGCGCACGATACCTGTCCCAGTACTGGGATGGGCGGGGTCGCTACCGCCTGTCCCTTGTGCTTGGGACAGATTCGTGCACACTGACTTGTTGACTTCTTGGGGGAGGCCGGCCTTCTCCCTATTATTTAAGCAAGGTTTGTTTGTTTGTTTTTTTGTTGTTTTTTTGTTGTTTTTTTGCATTTGTTTTGTTTTTTGTTTGTTTTTTTTTCTTTAGTTGCACGCTCCTCGCCGGGGGGACCTCTCCCCGGCGCACCAGATTGCTTCCTTTCCCCCTTTTGGGGTGTTGTTGTTTTTTTGTTTTTTTCTCTTTAATTTCATTTTAAAGTAGCCTAGAACTAGGCCAGTTTTAATACGGCGACTAATGCCCAAGTAGGCAGTCGCCAGATGAGCTCTTAAAAAAAAAAAAAAAAAAAAATCCGGTTTGGGGTGGTTGGCTTTTAACAACCTGCTTCATCCCCACCCATACCTTCCTCACATCCCTTTTCCTCTCGTCTTCAAAATCTATCCGTTTTACGCCGTGTTCAAGGTGGAGCCGCCATGCCGAAGGACTGCCAGGCCACCAGGCGGGAGGGGTGGTCCCAAATGGCGGCGCCTGGCTCTGCCGGGCCTGTAAGCACCTCTTGCAGTGGGGGCTACTGCAAGAGGTGGTGAGCGATTGCGTCCCGTAAAACAAAGAGGGTCACCATGCCCAATGATGAAACAAAAAAACATCTCCCCTTAATTCCCCCTATAACAACAACGGAGCCGCCCTCGTGCAGCTCCACAGAAAAGATGGAGGTCCCCCCTCCTGTGCTTGCGCAGGGGACCCTCCATACCTCTTTAACCGGAGAGGAGGCTTACTCCTCTCCTACGCCTACGGGTGTAGGGGACTCCCCCTCACCCCCTTCTCTGGAGGTGCTTTCGGGCACCTCCCTATCTCCAGCGGCAGTCCCTCCTATGCTTTCTAAGGGGACTGCCAAGAAAGCCAGCAGGCAGCCCATTGCCGACCGCCCCTCGTACAAGCGGCTCGGTAGGGCAAACCCCCTTAGGGGGGAGAGGGAAGCCAGGCCCCTTCGGTCGCTTCCCTCAAAAGACCTGCTGGCAAAAATATTAAACCTTGCCGGGGTCAAGGCCTGTGCCTCCCCACTCAAGACTTATGACGCTGCCAAGGGGACCTGCGATGTCCTGGGAGGGGATGGCCAACTGGAGGCCCCTCCTGTGATAGACATGGTCCTTGAGGAAAACCAGCCTCAGACGGTAGGGCCTTCCATGGGGGGGAATCCGGGCTTGGCGCCAAGCACCGAACCCGAATCCGCCCCTATGCAAGGTCCTCATCAAACGGCTGTGGATTCTCAGGCAGGACAAGGAGGGGAGGGATCTCCTCCGGATGAATCCCCTGCGCCCACCGGGACCTTCTCCATTTCAGAGAAGGACCTGGCTGAGGCCGGTCCATCTGGCCTGGGGGCTTCTACCGGTGGGGGTGAGAAGCGGGTTCATTCCCCGCCCTCCTCTCCTAAAAAGAAGAAAAAGACTCGGGGCTCCTCTCCATCCGCGGGGGCTGCGGGGACGGATGGGTCTGCTGCCACTTTGGTAGGCGACCAAGCCAAGATCGGCAAATCCGGCCCCTCTACCCCCTCGTGTGCGGAGCTCCTGACCAAGACTAAGACGAAGAATGCACAGGGCGGAGCCTCGATGACATCGGGGCCCCTGATTCAGAGGTTACCTGGCGTTTTCGAGCCCGCTGGCTTCAAACGCTTCCTCGTTATTCGTCCACTGATGGCACCATGTTGTCTAAGGGCAACATGATCCATCAGAGGAGAGGATTAGCTAGTGCAATTGGTAGAGAGCCGAAGGTGACCCGTTTCTCGGACGGCAGCCTTCTGGCGAATGCGGCGAATCCCGTTGAGGCGGCCAAGATAAGTGCTCTTCGGACACTTCATGGCACCCCGGTGAGTGTGACGCCGCACTCTACCATGAACTTTGTGAAAGGAGTAGTTTATGCGAGGGAACTCGTTGACTACTCCATTGAGGACATGAACCCTAGAGCTGGCCGACCATGGGCCGGTCAAGGTCGAACGTGTGATGAGAAAACAGGGAGGGGCTTCGAGACCCACCCCTACACTCTTCGTCACGTTTGACTGTGACAAGCTCCCTGAGTCGGTGCATGCTGGTTGGTACCGCTACCGCGTGAAGGCATTCGTGCCACTGCCGCGGCGGTGCTATTACTGTCACCGTTTCGGCCATACGAATCGCTCATGTAGACGTGCAAAATCGGGGTCACCCGAAGTCTGTGTAAATTGCTCCAAGGTCCAAGTGTGTCAATTGCGGAGAGCCGCACCCTGCTTCTTCGAAGCAATGTGGTGCATATCTCCTGGAGAAAGATATCCTGGCCGTTCAGGCCCAGGATCGACTCTCATTTCGCGAGGCTAAGGACTTGGTCTTGGTGCGCCACTCTCTGCCTGGGACATCTTATGCATTAATAGTAGAAAGCCACATTTTGCTCCTGGCCCATCCAGGCCAACGAGCACGGTTGTTTCCGCAACCTATTTGAGCCCTTCTGCGTGCTATACCCAACATGGGCGCTCCCTTGGTAAAGCTGGCAGCAAAAAGGCTTTCTACCCAGCCCCGGCTAAAACCAGGGCTCCCTCCTCTTCCTCCAGCGTTACGGTTTCCCGTAAGGCGAAACTGCCACGCGCCTCCACTGAGTCGTTAGACTCACAGGAGGCAACACCCCTGAAGTTGGTCCCTAGGCCATCTTATCGGGTTTCTAAAGCTGTCCCTCGAAAGGAGGAGATCAAGAAAGGAGCTTTGGCTCCCTCGCCCAAGCATAATAGTAGCTGAGTGGCTCGAAGAGGGTGGTTCCTCGAAAAGAGGGCCCCCCGCCTCCGAAGCCGCAACGCCCGCCTAATGTTTCGAGGCAGAGGGAGGAAAAGACGCGCACGGCGAGCTAAACCTCACCCAATATGTCGTCGAAAGCATCAGCGCCTTCAGCGCTTTGTCCGGCCAACAGCACCCGGGGTTCTTCCTCCGGAAAGCATATGTCCATTCCCGTGAGGGTCTTCTCTTCGAAAAAGGCCCCCGCGTCTCCTCCGAGCTAGGCCTGGAGGGCATATTCCTTCAATGGAATTGCCGTGGACTCCGGGCTAACTGAGGGGAGCTGTGAGGAGCTGCGGAGGCTCGTCTCTTCTCGACCCGTTCCCCGTTAGCTATTTTTCTTCAGGAGACCCTGCCCGGCCTCCCGGGTTATAAGATTCTTGCGACCCCACAACGGTGGGATGGCCGGGCAGGGGGATGCGCGGCTTACATCCAGTATGATGTTTTCGTTCTTCCTTTCAATTTAGATACCTCCTTACAGGCAGTGGCTGTGCAGCTTCACCTGGATAGGAGGTATACTATCATTTCTGCGTACATTCCACCATCAGCAAACTTCGACGCGGGGGACTTCCGCCGCGTCTTGGCACGGTTACTGAGGCCCTTTCTCTTGCGTGGAGATCTGAACGGCAGGCATCCTCTCTAGGCATATTTCTCAATGAATCCCAGGGGACAAGTCCTTGCCGATCTGATCGAAGAGCTGGAGATATGTCCTAAATTTGGATAGGTTTACGCATCACTGCCCGAAAACCACGTCATTTTCTTGCCTTGACTTACCTTTGTGCGCTTCGGATGCACAGCCTGATTTTGATTAGGGAGGGGTCAATGACCTCCATTGTAGTGATCACTTTCTCATTAAAATATTATTTTCAGGGCAACTGCTGCCTCAGATCCCACCTCGGTGGTGCTTGTTGCGGGCGCGGTGGCCTGGATTTCAGAAAATGACTGAATTCTCTATCCCAGTCGAGGGGTTTAGGCCGGTAGAGGAGGCAGTTAAGTTTTTCTCCGGCAACCTCATTACAGTGGGCCTGACTACTATTCCTACAACGTCTGGCCCTATTGCACGCCGGCTACTCCCATGGTGGTCAGCAGAGTGTGAGGTGGCCTTCAAACAGAAGCTTTATGCCTACATGCGCTATAAGTGCAGCCCGAACAATTTCACTCTCGCTGAATTTCGTCGGCCTAGGGCTAGGTTCTGGTATATTTTGAAGCACGCCCGCCTCTCTTCTTGGCGGGCATACGTGTCTTCACTTAGCGGAAAAACCTCTCTAGCAGAGGTGTGGAATCGAGTCAAAAGGATTCTAGGCAAGTTCTCGCAGGACCCCCATCCTGTTCTCCAGAAGAATGGGACCGCATTCTCAGGCTCCGCGTCCGTGGCGGAATCCTTCGCGACCGCTTTCTCCGCATTCTCTAGCCGAGATTCTGCTCCGCCAGCATTTACCTCACGTCGTGATGTCACGGAAAGTTGCCGGCTGGACTTTACCTCCAGATGCGGAAAACCCTTCAACGACAGGTTTACTGTAAGTGAGTTGCGATCAGCTCTTTCTTCGTGCACGGACACCACCCATGCTACGGACGATGTCCCGTACGCTATGCTTCGACACCTGGGTGAGCGAGGTATGGCCTCTCTTAGATTTGTTTAACAGGATCTGGGTGTAGGGTCTCCTCTCAGATTCCTGGTAATCGCTACTGTGCTCGTTTTTCGAAAACCGGGGAGAGATCACACTACTCCATCCGGTTTCTACCCAATCTCTCTAACCTCTTTCGTGTGCAAGTTGATGGAGAAATTAGTAAATGTTAGATTAGCCTTTTTCCTGGACAGCGGAGGCAATCGGTCTTCTGCACAGTGCGGCTTCCGCAAGTTTCACTCCACGTCGGCTGCTTTGCTCCGACTGGAAAATGCTGTCTGCGAGGCTTTTTTTTCGTAGACAGCACTACGCCACGGTCTTTTTCGATCTCGAGAAGGCCTAAGATACCGCATGGCGATACTGTATGATGGAGACTCTTTACACGATGGGGGTGAGGGGACGCCTCCCAGTCTTTATATCTGAATTTTTACGAGATTGTCGATTCTGCGTACGGGTGGGGGGAGCCTTCTCTGGCCCAAAAGAGCAGGAAGATGGTGTCTCGCAGGGAGGTGTCCTCAGTGTTACACTCTTTGCCCTTAGCATCAACGGTATCACCTCGGTGCTGCCGGAAGATGTTCTCACTACGCTCTACGTTTACGACCTTTCGATCTCTTTCGGCGCTGCCCAGATGCCAACGTCGGAGCTTCAACTCCAACAGGCATTGAACCACGTACCTCGCTATGCCGAAGCGCACAGGTTTCGGTTTTCTTTGGCCAAGACTGAGCTGGTGCACTTCTGCCGCCATCCAAGGCTCCACCCCGACCCAAATTTGTTTCTTAATCGGGTGTGCCTGGAATTGGTTGAATCTCACTGTTTCTTTGGTCTTGTATTTGACCAACGTCTTACCTGGCAGGCTTTTATTCGCAGCCTTAGGGTCTCTTGTACCCGCGCCATGGATATCCTCCGTTCCGAGTAGTTCAGCGCTTGGGGCGCTGATAGAGCTACTGCCCTAATTTTTATCGTTCCTTTGTTCGTTCGAAGCTCGACTATGGTTGCGAGTTTTATGGATCCGCAGCCGAGCGTTTATTGCGGAAGGTGGACTCGATACACCACACCGGCCTTTGCCTTGCGACCGATGCCTTCCACACTTCCCCCCATTGAGAGCCTGTTGGTCGATACTGGGGAGAAGCCACTTGATTGTGCCGCGATCTCCCTGACGCCAGGGTTTTGGTGAGCCGAGTGGATGTTGAGATTTTCTTCTGCTGAGTTCCTGGATATGCAGGAATTGCGGAGAATGAGCGCATCTATGAGGGCGCCAAAGAGTCTGCAAGGACTCTGCGACTGGAGAAGCGTTTCGCTCTTCCTCACACCGACCTCACGGCAGGAATACGCGTAGTTCTTCGGACTGCTTGGCAAAGATGCTGTGAGACGGTTGAAGGGAACTTAATGTTGCATGCCATTGCGCCACGACTGTTCCCATGGACCTATCCCCCAATGCCGCGAAGGCTTCAGGTCTCTTTCTGTCTTTTGCGAATCGGGCACACTCGTGTGACGTATCGCTATCTGATGGAGCGCTCGCCAGCGCCCTATTGCGACGATTGCGTCGTCCCCCAGACTGTTCTGCACATTCTTGTCGAATCTTCCAGTTTAGGTGATCTTTGCGCACGTTACCTCTCCCAGTACCGGGTTGGGTGGGGTCGCTACCGCCACTCGCTTGTGCTTGGGACGAGTGCGTGCGCATTGACTGGTGGAATTGTTGACTTTTGGGGGGAGCCCGGCCTTCTCCCTATTATTTAACCAGGTTTTTTGTTTTGTTTAGTTTTTTTTCTTATAGGTTGCACGCTCCTGCGCCGGTGGGACCTCCCCCTGACGCAGGAGCTTGCTTACTACTTGTTTCCTTTTCCCTTTTTTATTTCTGTTTTTGTTTGGGTTGTTGTTTTTTATGTGTTATTGAATTACATTTTAAAGTAGCCTAGTACTAGGCAGTTTTTAATACGGCGACTAATGCCCAAATAGGCAGTCTCCAGATGAGCTCTTAAAAAAAATTTTAAAAAGTTAAATAAATCTCACGTAAATGATAATTTCATTTCGATTAAATTTATTTTTTAATATACCCAATCTTCTATGGCAATTTTTATGTTTTCTAACTTGTAGTAGAAAAAAACATTCTACTTTTTATTCAAGTTTTGCCAAATGTAATGACTTCAGTTCAGTTATTAAATCTCTGACCTTCATCACAGACCTGTCTGTTTTATAGTAAACCCCAAACTCTCACAGTTACTATTAACTTACCCCCAAACCATTAGGTCAAAGATTATCCCGCTGTAAACTACCCTTTTATGACGTGGAATTTTCGTCCATTTCTTTTTTACCTTCCTGATTACAGATAATATCATGATCTCATTTCCCTGATATCAGTTAAAGGTCAAGTTCTCTATCTTAATTATATGGTAGCAAAACACGGTACAACCGCTTTTCCCCCACCTTCCGCAAGACACAATCGACCGATCCCTTCTTCTTTCGTTTTGTTTCGATTATCATTCTGATCTTTATGTGCATTTAATTATCCAGTCGAGGAAACTCTTCTCGGCTTGAAAAGGAGACAGCTGACGTCATTAACCTTAAGAATGAATAGGTGATCTTCTCGCCAATGAGATGAGGTTCGGTATTTCAGAGGGTTTTGATTTCCATTCTTCTTCTTTTGGTAGAGAATTAATTGATTCGTGAAGGACTCTGGTCTTTGGTTCTATACTTTTGGTTTTAAAGTTTAAGGCAGCATATTTTGTGTTTATTATTTTCATTTTTATGTAATTTTTTAATCAACAATAATTGCATTTGCCATTAGATAATTTAGAATTTTTATTTAGAGTATCAATAGATCGATAAATTTTAAGTGTTTTTCACACGAGATCTTGGGGAAAATATTTGGGAGTTAGTTTTATCTAAGGGTGTGGACATCTTTGTCAAGTGGACATCTTTGTCCAATTCCTGTCAAGAGGAAGAACATTTATCGGTTCATTGTATTTGATTTTGGAGGGTTATAATATTTTGTGATAAGAATTCTCATGCAAATTGACTGGAGATTATACAGTGAGCGTGATTAAAAGAGAAAATAGGTAGGGTCTGGAACCTACGTTATTTACTTTGCTTCCTACAGACCACGGTTTGCCCTCAAGCTTTTACTTGGAAATGTTCGATGGGTCCTGTCATGCAAAGCCTAGGATTCTCATCATTTTGGGGGTTTAATTTCTAGGAATGTAGGAATACAACAATGGCTACTTAATTAATCTCTTTCCCAAGTCCCTCTTTCACACTGACCTTGCTTAAATATGTAATCTTTGTCTCGCATCATTTCCTCAGATTGAATTTTACCCTTGCTCTCTGGTCGAATTACCCAATCTTTCTTACGGCGTACATGCAGTCTTTAAATCTTTCTCAACCACAAAATATTTGCACTACATACGTGCTCGATCCGTTAATCACTCATTTACATATATGTATTGTTTGGCGTTAACCTCCAACTCCACAAAAAAACACTTCGGCTACGTTTGGAACACCAAGTTACTAAAAACCAGATAAAAACCCCGAACTTTTTCGTATGACGAAAAAACCCTCATTTTTAGCCCATTCAATGCGTCCTTTAATCTTGACTTTTCTCTCATTCCGTAATCGAAAAACGACCTTCTGGCTGTTGGCATCGCCTTTCAATATCGATGTCGTCCAATGGTCTTTGTTGCACGAATAATCTTTCAAGAGATTTAGACGTTTGTTCTCAATGAGTGAATGTGTGCGCACATGCACGGGCGAAAGAGGAACAGGAAAGAATTTGTACATGGATGGTAGAGAAAACGGCTTTTAATGCATTTGTTTATTCTCCCTTGAAGGTTGATCAATTGTAAATAGTTTCTGTAAGCACCAAGAATATTGCATCAGTGTACGAGTGGAATAATGTTAAAAAATGTGGTGCTATTCTCTTGCTTCCAATGGCCAAAAGGATGAATGAAAGTTGATTCCTAGAACTTTTTTATCACCACAGTACTTATCAACCCCCCAAAAACTTGACTGCGCGAACATTCTTCTTTATTATCAAAGGCCTCTTCAAGTAACGATAAAGAGTGTTACTTTTGACTTTTTTCTGCAATAGGAATTGTATTCGTTGAAGAACGAGGGCAGGGCCAGTGAATCCGTGCGAGACTCAGAGCCAAATGATCAGAATAGTTTCCACGTTATCTACTCAATGATTATTCTGTGGGACATTTCTACTTCACCATTCTCACCCAATGTATTCTCCTCTTTTGGCCACTCGAGTTATGTCTCCTTCACACATTTGACTCTAAATTTACTGGGAGGGGGGGGGGACGAGCATCACTTTTACTAGAATAATGTTTTTTCCTCGTTGGATTTCAATTTATTATTATTGAAAAATGAAGTAAATAATTGGTGCCATGCGAATGAAGGCGAATGAGAAACAAGTTGTGATCAATGGGAAGAAATCCTTCGGCTTGTTTAATGGTGTGTGGTGATTTACTGGTTCTCAACGTCTCATTATTGGGCTCTTAGAAGAGAGAGGCGTGTTGTGCATTACCTACTTGCGAGGACTGAGAAGAGAGTGATTAATCGCTCTCCAGTTTGATTTGTTCAGTGCAAAGTGTGAGTGCGTTGAAGGGCACTCGCGCACATGTGGCTTCATAATCATTTATAAAGTTTTATGGAGAAATTTGTTAATTAAATGCCAAAAAAATGCTTCGTGGAGTAAATTGGCTTGAATGAAATTAAAACCCTCTTTCTGAAAGAACCATTTCGAAAAACATTAAATTCTAGATTCCCTTTTTGAAATGGAGAAAAGCAATTAAAAGTAAAAGCTGAAGTTTTTAATCACAGAAAAGAGACATTGAAAAGTGAAGCGGAAAAGCCTTGACTCGGCAATGTCATTCCCTCTAAGTTGATGATGAAAATCTTCGTTTATAATTCGAAATTTCTAAAAAGTGTTATTTCTCCTTGAATTTTCTATTATACTAATAGAAACTGTGGTTGTGTCTAGCAATAAATTCGGCGCGATGGTTCTAAGATTCGTAACCTTGAAGTAGATAGTTGATAAACTATGGCGAATTTTTTTTTTTATTATGTAAGCGTATAAAAACTTTCGGAAGCAAGACTATATAAGAACAAAGATACAGACTTCTTTCCTCCACTTTGGAAAACGCATTACACTTTCCTCTTGTCATTGATGTCGGAATTTTATCTTGACTTTTTCTCTCTTTCCATACAAATTTATCGGAAGAAATATATCTCGTAATGAGAAGAAAGTTAAAATTTACACGTTTATATAAATATTTCTACACTCCTCTCTTTGTTCTGCAGCTCTTCTAATGTTTACATCATTTTCAAAATGACGCCGTCAAGGCTCAATGGCATCATATCTGGTAAAGGTCAGAGATACTCACTACTACCCAGTTATCCGTTCTAGCAATTATGAATTGTTTAACAAAGGTAGATTCTGATGGTAAGGAGGAGATGATCCATCTTGTTTTAAGTAAATTATATCATTTTTGTGTAACTTTTGAATTGCAATACAAAATTTTCTCATAAGCTTGTTGATGAATATTTAACTCTTTCTCTCTTACCGTTAGTTCGAAATTTGGGAAGTAAGAGCCATTTAAAGACGCAATTTAGTAGCCAAAGCTTAAATCAATGTGCTTAATATGATGATCTTTATTTTCAATTGGCCTTATGGTATTAGTTTCTTAATCGATCTATTTCTTACAAAGAGAGCTCCAACAAAATAACGAAAACCAAAGAGAGCATATCTGCCTGTTTGTTCATGGGAAAGGGTTTGAAAATTAAGTAGCAAAAGTTTTCGGTGTGAAAATCTTAAAGGTATAATGTAGAGGTAGCATAAAAAGGAGTTCAAACACAACGCTTAAATCAGCGGTGTCTTAAAGAGTAGTAAATCTAGGTCAAAGCAAAACCGTATTCTTTGTGTGTCGCGATGCAGATTAAGATCTCTATAAAGCAGAGCGTCGTTCATTTCAGGTCAATGCTCTTAAATAAGTTCATTTTCACCCATAAAAAGAGGAAAGGAAGAGGAACTATTGAATATAACGCAATATAAAACATGAAAAGTATCATGTTTTCCATATAAAGTGGGATCGATGCCTATCGGGAGCAGAAGCAGTGTCTTCGCCATCGGACTCATTCATGCTAAATTAACATTCATAGAATAATTTTAATGTGCTTTAGCATTTAATCATGTTAGAGTGCCTCCAGGGCAGAAGGCTCCAAACAGAAGCCAGTATAAATCTTCCACGCACAGCCTTTATACACAATATCAACAACTTGTATATCAACTAGTCCTTTTCCCCCTTACCACTCCCCCAGTGGGGTGACGAGGTATAAATGAGGAACTCTGAGGAAAATCGAGGTAGTATACGTCAGTCTCTAGGTGACGAAGTCTTCGGATCAAACCGAACTACCGAGACTGGAGAGGTAGAGTACTTGGCTCGCCAGACCAAGAAGTACCCTACAAGAGAGGCAGGGCTACCTACCTTAAGGGGCTAAGAAAAAGCTCATCCTCGAGCTAGTCTAGGTTATCAAACCAAACGATAAGTTAACTTTGTTAAGTTCAACTTACTCTCGCCAGAAAGACTCTTCATATCCCGGTGCACCTTAAACACCTAGGGGATTCCTCGTCCTTGAGGAATTAAGAAAAAGGAAAAGGCTCCCGCTGGAGCCCGTTACTCGGTGGCCACACCGAACTTCTAGGTTAACTTGATAAGGAACCAAGTTCAAACTATTCTCGTCAGAGAAATCCCCCTCCGTTATACTTGCCCTTGAAGAAGACTGGAACTAAGAAGAAGCTCATCCTCGAGCTAGTTCCTTGGTGACCTAAACCGAACTTTAAGTAACTTATTCTCGTCAGAGAAACCCCGTCTCATCGATCCTCGCCCTTAAAGAATACCCTTTCCGAGTTTAGTTCTCATCCATGAATAAATAAGTAACGAAGGAGAAAAGCTTCCCCTCGAGCTCGTTACTCGTTCGTCACACCGCACTCCAAGTTAACTTGATTTAAGAACCAAGTTCGACTCACTCTCGCCAGAAAGACCACGACTGCCTAGGGGTTGCATAAAGCACCGTATTTTTCCGCGTCCTTGAAGAATCCCCCCTCCCGGAAAAACGTGTGGGCCCCCAAGCTGCCACCCTCGCCAAAACAACCGTGTGATTTTGCCCAGCTACATCTGGCAAGACGGCACGCGTCGTGAGTCAATAACATTTCTGAGGCCCTTTAAACTCCAGATGAGTCCGTAAGCCTAAATCTTATATTATTGTCGTGTGTAAAGAAATTAACCAATTTTTGAGGGGTAAACTAATTTAATTAATTCTTGTTTATGATAAAATTCAGAGTATTGCAGTAGTTAATGTTTAGATGTTGTGTACTCAATGGTTAAAGATAAAATATAGGTTTATTTTGTGAATTAGTGGGTGTTTCTCTTATATATCCCTACGTGTTTCGGAACGGCTCTCTTCGTTAAGATATTCAGATATCAATATATATTAGACACTCTTAGCACTCTTAGAATAGAACAAAAAGGGGGGGGGCATTCTATGACACACTATTATAAAAGTGGTGTCAGGTTAGTAGGGATTTTATTAGAAAGAATTCTACGACAATATATATATATAAATTTATTTATATATATATTTATATATATATATATATATATATATAAATTTATTTATATATATATATATATATATATATATATATATATATATATATATATTTATTGTCGTTCCCTTCCTCAGTCTACTTATTTATCCCATATAAAACATCCCAATGAAACCCCAATTGCAGGGGTTTTAAATTTGATCTTCTTTTTCTTCTATTCGAGAGATGTTTCCCCCATCACCTATGCTATGCTTTCAGCACCACAATCTCCTTTAACCCAGCTCTTTCTCTTAATTACACATTTTAATTCATAATTCCACCATTACACTTTCTGTCGCCAATCATGTTATCTAGCATACATATGTTGCTTGTAGTACCAGATAATATTTACCTGGACACGTTTCTCATGTGCTCCATCTGTACGTTCACACTTACTTCCTCTCTCGTGCTCACAAGCAGTTTATAATACTTTTCCCTCTCTGCTTTTTTTAGTTTTGATTCTCACTTCATGTTGCTCTCCTTATTTATTATCACCCAGGCACAAACTGTTTTAACTCTGTACATCATAATCACTCTGCATTCATCCATTCTCATCTTGAGTAAATAAATTATACTCGTAAATTAAACCTCTTTTCGTCCTCCAACCTATGCTCATTTATGCAAACCTTTGTGATAAAAGCTCTTTGCCACATCAAAGGAAAAAGCACAATAAATAATATTTATAGTCAGACGTTCCTATCAAATCATGAAAAATTTAGGTTCAATGCAGATTTCTTTTATTCAAACAAGAAGAAATGGTAAAAGAGGAATGGCAATCCACATATATCCGAAACTACTTACTAGGGCAAAGCAAATGGAAGGTTGAAATAATAGTAAACCTTAAAATCATGACATAAATGAATAAAATGGAAAAAAACATCTGGGCAAAATGCAATCAACATCAGCAAGAGCGAAGACACAGCTGAATTTCAAGCATAATAAAGTTTTATTGTTGCCATTACAAAGAAAACCTATAAAATGAGTTTTTGAATACAATAATTTGTGGCGCATATAAAGCTCTTTGATAAATAAGCTTGTGTCAAAATTTATTATAACTATACATTATTGCTCTGATTTTCGTCCTCTAATTAGCTGGTCAGAGCAGATATAGAAGGCTACGGACGGACACTCCATGACGCGCTCTCCACTAGCTTAACACGTTAGTACTATTGTGGGGGTTTATTCTGAGTCTGCACACACATACACTCATCAGCACATTCAAACGTGTACACACGCACATCACCTTTCACCCCGAATATACTCCACCCTCCTCTTAATGGTTTGTCGCCAAAATATCCTCCTCCCTTAAACCCCATCCCACGCCTGGGTGGGTGACTTTTTTTTCGAAGGAATTAGTCTGCACGCACACGCACACACACACACACACACACACACACACACACACACACACACACACTCTTATTGATTTTTTGCCAAATATTCTCCTTCCCCCCTCCCTAGCTTATTTCCCTTTGGTGGAGCAAATAGCAAATCAGTAGGGTTTCTTTGACGTGATTTTAATTTTCTTGTATTTTTCCGTATCCGTATAACAGTGGAGTTGCCACTTAACCTTTTTACCATCCTTTAATTGCTCCGTCTAGTTGCCATCTTTTAAATCATTTGTCGTTAAACTTCTCTGTGTGTCACATGTTCTTAAATGATCCTCCATCTAGACCGTATCACACTGAGACTTTGTAAATATTTTACAACCAAAGATGAGTGTGGATCGGATTATAAATTTAGCCCAGACTATTCATCTACGGTTAATTACTTCAATCAACTTCGTCGACTTATTCATAAACAACCAGTATTTCTTTGTCGGAGGTCTATCCAATCGTCACAGTTGATGGGTGGAGAAGTTTTTCTGCTGATATGATGAAAACCAAGATTGAAGAGGCAAGTATGAAAGAATTCTTCTTCTTTCAAGATCAAGAAAATGTTCAGTTATTTTGTAGACAAATTAAAACATTGCTAGCATAACGCTTATTATTTCATCTTTATTTTATTCATATTAATCAGAAAATTTTATTAATGATTAAAAAATATATACATAAAGAGCTAATAATAGCTGAAAAGGATTTTATGTATAGTAACTTTTTAAATGTCATGTAAGATCCTTTTGTAACCAAAAGGTATGGTCGATAACTCCCTGGGAGTTCAACACGTTTACGAATGTCTTTCTCAAAACCCTCTCATCTCTCACCTCTTTCACTCTAACATGTTCCTCGGCTCTGAAACCCATAAATGGTACAGGCATATGACTAGCAGCATTCTCGCTATCACCATCGGCTCCAACTAGGCGTTTTATAGCTTCGTAGGTTATTCTATCCTTCGTCTGAGGATTAATAGTTAATAAGTTAGTACGAAGTATTTACTGCACCCCACTGGTCGTTTAGATACGTACCAAATAGGATTTGGGACCCGTTGAGCAGAATGAATCCTCATACACTTCGGCACCGTACACATCTTTGATCTCATCGGTGAAATCACCGAGGAATTCTCCAAGTCGAGGTTGTGGGTAATCTTTATTAGCAATGAAGATGATACTGCCTGTGTCATAGTACAAGAACTGTTCCCCCCACGAGTCTAATAGTCCATAGAGCTTGATCTAAACATAGGCGGTTGTGAATGCTGCAATTGGAAGATTTGTTACGTGGGAGTCAACTTCTACATGTTCGGCATTCTCCACTTTCGCGATGTATGCATTTCCAATTGCATCCAAAGAGTTCACAATTCAGTCATCGTTTTTGATCAGGTCGATTACAGCAGTGTCCGGACCAAAGATGACCGTTTTCATACCGCGAATCCTCTGAGTGAACTTTACCCCTAGACTGTATTGGAAGAAAATATGATCAGGATTAATGGGTTGTTTTTTGTATTATTATATCATTATCAGTATCTTTATTGTTACTATTATTATCATCGCCTTCAGGTTTTAGAAAGCATTAACTTCATATTAGTTGTACGATGTGTTGATATTTATAAAAATTACATTTAGAATGTAATGTATCAAGGCAAAAAAAATAATAGCAGGTAAAAATCCGTACCTTTTAGAAAGAGCCTCGCTCTAGAACACTTTCCAGGATTCCTTTTGATGTTGTCTATTTATATGTTTATCCCCTCAGCCCAATTCACCTTCTTCACATATTCCATTTTCTCTTTCTCTCAAACCACGCCTCGTGGGAATCCAGAATCTTCTATTCATTCTTGAAGAAATATTTTTATATGCTCTGCGAACAAACCATCCCCTTTTTAAACTCCCCAAACTCGTAAATTTTCTTGATTTTGTACATCTTTTCAAGGCAAGTTTCAGTTCCGGGGTTTTGGAGGAATTAAAGGATTGTAAAAATTAAAGTGGCAACCCAACTGTTATGTGGATAAGGAGGAATACATGCAAATTCAAACCGCGTCAAAGAAACGCTACCGATTTGCTCCAAAAAAGGTCACAAACCTAGGGAGGGGGGCATTAGGCAGCAAATCAATAAGTGTGTGTGTGTGTGTGTGTGTGTGTGCAAAGTCTATTTTTTTTAAAAAAAAGGACACTGACCAAGGCTAGGGGGGGAGGTGGGGGAAGGAATATTTAGCGACTATAAAAGAACAACCTCTGACCCCCCAACCATATATCAGAGACCATGTGCTATTTCTATCCCGCTATGGACGACGTCATTTGCTGTTCTGACATTCTCGAATTTTCAACTCTTGAGTAAGGGTGGGAAAATGTTTCCCAATCCTGAAAAATCGTCCCAAGCCTCCTCCTCCCACCCACCCCCGCCCGGTGACGAGTTGTGAAAGAGCCGCACTGTATCGCCCCTTGCTGCTAAATGATAAGTCGAATCCGCCCCCAGATTGACATGTCTGGAGCTTGTAACTCCTTCTCCAAACTTCCCCTTCCGCTCCAGAATTTGCCATAAAATTAGGCAGGATCTTCTGTAGTCCGAAGAGTCCAGCCCTCGCATCAAGGCCGTCATAATTGTCTCTTCCCGTGAGCGTTCTACAGACAGCAGACTTCTTCAGCCGTGATTCCTCACAAGTCAATTGGTAGTTTTTATGAACGTCAAGCCTTTGAATTTGCGCAACAGTCTCCCTTCGTTTAATCAAACGGAAGAAAATATCAATCGATTACCTTTGAAGAAAAAAAAGTTTTTTCTTCCAATGGAATTAAGAGAATTCAAACATTCCACGTTTACCGTCATCTTTGAAGTTTGGCTATCTTCATCGGAAGGTTGGCTCGGGTCGTGCCCCCACCTGCCTCATTCGGATCATGCCCCATTTGTCTCATCAGATCGTTCCCCACTCGCCTCATCGCAAGAATGACCTTCGTCGAAGTCAACGAACCGTAAGACTGAAACCGCCTTCATTATTAGTATTGTCAAATTCCCCCTTTCGATCTGAACCTAGTTGCATTAATCAATTTATTCTATTTAAGAATCCCTCATCATAATAATTATCAAGAACCTATTTCGAATTAAATAATTCGCTTTTAGCTATTATTATTCTTATTTTAATCTTTGTAAATAAAGTTATATTTTGTTGTTTCATCTTTAAAGAACCTTGAACGATACTCTCTGCCTATTCAAGTAAATCTCGCCCACGATTTATGCACTCTGTTTGATTATTAAGGATTTAAAACCTAACGCTTCAAGTGTGACTGGTCGTTAATCCTTGCGAACATTCCTTCAACGGTGCGCATTAGAGTAGGTGATTAAGTCACACCCTTTCACATAACATAGGAGTAGTGTATGGTATAGTGGTTGTAACACGACACTTATTATATATATATATATATATATATATATATATATATATATATATATATATTACTTCTAGAAGCTGGTGTCAAGTGTGTGAGGTCTATTACATTTTTAATCAGCTTAGTTTATTTACATCCCCTTTGAGTGTTAGTAGTTCCCGCTCATTATTGACGTTCCTTTATTTTTCCATATTTGGCCGAATTACGTTCAAGTTAGTTCTAGATCAGTGGAACTTTAGTCTATTAACTATTTAAATTTAGATTATTACTTAGGACCCGTTCTGTGTGTTTCTGTATTCTATTTAACAGAATATTTGAAGTAATCCCCAGCCGTATTAGAAAGATTAACCCATCCTAATCGTGTAAAAGGAGTTTAAGTGTTCTTTTACATAGTTCAATAATTATAAATATTTATTTTCGGGCAAAGGTTAGGCTTCACGTATATTGCCGAGTAAGTTCGTTACGTCAATAGCCCTGTTCGCGTGTTACGTTCACCCTAGTAAGCCAAAGAGATGTCTTCTTCGTTTAACTGATTCAAGAGTCAAGGAGACTCGTTGAGTCTGTCAGGCTGAGAATTATTAACTTATATTCAGGAAGAAGAGAGAAATGAAAGAGAAGAGAGGTAAAAGAAAAGAGCAGAAATGGAAGAACGTGAGAGAATAAGGCAGCATGAACCTGAATTAAGCAGTAATCAATTGGAGTCTCTGTCAATTAACTCCCGGACCGAAACTCCAGAGTCACCATCATTATGATTACCCATCTTTAAAGAAAGATAATATTGTGGATCATATCATACGCATTTCGAGAAGATTTTTGCAATCAACAATTAGGACATCGAAGTAGATGGTGTCGCCAAATTGCTCTCTAATCTAAACTCACAGTTGAGTGAAATATTCATTTCGTTTCTCTCATAGTCCATTGTGGACTACTCTACCCTCAAGTTTGAACTCTTAGCTGCCGTAAATATGACCACAGACTTCTATCGTACCCATTTTTGTCACGAAAAGATCCAGCCTTGTTAGACAATTCGCCATTTTGGGTACACCCTCCAGAAACACCTCCAATTTTAGTTAGATGCGTGTAAAGTTCCTAAGATTACTAGCCCCTTTTCGACTTCGTCCTAAGAGATTAGTTCTTAGCTTCCTTGACCCCTACAAACCGTGCCTTCAATAAGAATTAAGCGCAGTTCTACTTTCAAGGAATGCCTAAAAGAGGCTGATTTTATGCAAGTAGCCATAACTTGTATGGCAAGTTTAATAAGAAGCCTCCTCCATCTCCTCCCAATTTTATGATTAATAACTTAAAGCCCTCTCTAAGAAATACCCCTAAACTCGTGGAAGTACAAGGCTCCTCTAAACCCAGGAACCTCCCTACTTTGAAACCAAGAGATATTAAGCCCATAATTACCACTCCCCCCGCGTGTTATTCCCCAGAAGGCAGATAATCTGTTTCACGTCCGGAATAGAAGGTTATGTACGCCCGAGCTGCCCTAAAAATTCTCAATTAAGAAGCGTGTCTTGCCATCAGGTACACAAAGTTAGTGCAACTCCTGCTCATCCCTCGTCTCTTCAAGATACTACTAAGTCTCTCTCTTCGACCAACAACTCCAGTCACAAAGTAAATTTTCTCTTTAATAAGAGCTCCCTTTCTGGTTTAAAATTTTAAAATGGGGCCGTGAACTGATGCCGTGTCCACCCTTGTACGTGACACTAGGTGCACATGCTTCATGGTATCCGAGAATTTACTTCCCACAGTCGGTCCTGACCACCAATAGTTCGCTGTGGTCCATGATTACCTCTGCCGAGCAAATCGTTTCCCTATTGTAAAATGCCACATCGAATGTGGGTATTTGACTGGTTGGGTCGAAATGGTAGCAGCCCTAATCAAGTTTTGCTCTGCACTGAATGGTCAGAGCCCTCAGGTTACAAGGAACCCGGAAGCACAACCTGTGATAACCCGTGCCCAGGCCGCCAAGGCTTCCCTAGAACCCGTTCCTTTAGTAAACCTCGTCGATTCGGAGATTGATTCCCTCCGGAATGAGGATTTGCCAGCGCCCAAAAGGGGTGCGCAACTCTCTTCCTCCTTTGGAGAAAGCCAGAACTCAGGAGCAAGAGTCTTCCCATGGTGGAAAAAGCATCTCATACTTTGCCAAAGATGTTTTGTTACATCGTAAATGTTCCGACGGAACCGAACCTGAAACGCACACCTTGTGTGTTCCCCGCTCTCACGTCCCCCAAGTCGACCTGATTTCTCATGATAATTTTTTCTCCGGTCATTTTAGTCATAATAAAACCTCTCATAGGGTTTTTAAGTATTTTTATTAGCCATGTGCGGCCAGAGAAATTTCACAGTACTGCATATCATGTGATGCCTGCCAAAGGACATCTGCAAAAGAACGCGTAAACCCAGCCCCACACAGAAAAGCACGATCATCTCTGAACCTTTTTCTGGTGTGGCCATTGATCTTATTGACTCCATTCATCTCCTTTCTAGTGAAGCACATAGGTACGGCCTCACTTTGGTAGACTGGCCTACCCGTTTTCATGAGGCAGTTCCCCTTAAGTGCATTGATAGCGTTTCGTGCGCCGAAGCCTTCATTTCCATTTTTTACTCGGGTAGAAATTTCTCAAGATGTATTGTCGGATCGAGGAAGACAATTTACCTCCGACTTTATGGAGTATGTCGGAAAGCTCCTCATGGTAAATCTTTTGTTTGCCACCCATATACTACTCGGTTGCAAAAAGAGTTTGCGAAAAGCTAAATGGCACATTGAAAGCAATCCTCAGAAAATTGTGTATCGATCAGCCCCGAGAATGGCACCGCTTTTTACCCGTGGGACTGTTTGCGTGTCGTGAAATTCCCCAGAGGACCCTAGGATTCGCTCACTTCGAATTATTGTATAGCCGTAATGTTCAAGGCCCTCTTGCTATTTTAAAGTAACTTTACATCAATCTCCATCTAGATAAAGAGATCCATTTCTCCTATTCGTACCTCCTAGACCTCCGAAAGCACCTCGATACATGTGCCGACATCGCGTTCCAAAATACTGAGGTAGATTTGGGGAATTATCGAACTTATTTCGATTTAAAAGCTAAGGAAAGAAGATTTAAGCATGGCGAATAAGTGCTGTTGCTACTTTCCACGGAGAGTAACAAACTCCTGAGCCAGTGAAAGGGGCCCCTTTTCCGTTTTAGAGGTAAAAGGACCAGTGAATTACTTAATTTGAGCCCCCGAGTGCTTGCATTAACAATATTGTGGCCCTCGATTAAGAGTACCACTTGGAAGTGGTGTACCCGCTGATCCCCTCAATGTCGAGCAAGTAGTATGCATTGAACAAGATAGTGATTACCCTATCCCATCTTTACCTAGACCCCCGAAATCATCATTCGCGTTGCTGGATGTCTCCCCAAGGCTAGCGCCTCTTCAAGAGTCGGCTGCAGCAGTTGCAAAATTGATTTGAAGATATCATCCTCAAGATCCCCGGTTGTTAAAATCAATTTAAGCATAATATCGTTGTGGAGAAATGGCTAAATTAAGCATCCTGGAGGAGTATAGGTACATTCAAGCCCCCCTCCCTTCATGAGGAGAAGCGTGGGAAAGGTAGCCGGCGAAAATGCTTACCATGTGTGATCTCCTCGCCGCTGTGGGCAGTTGGAGCTAACATATGTTTGAAGGCGACCACCTAAGGTTCTTAAACGACGCTCTAACGATCGAATTACCTACGAGACCCATAAACCCGTGGTTAGGGAAAAAAAAACGGTGCGAGTCAGAAGGCACGCCAAGTAGCGGTGCGGTTGCGAGCCTATAATTTTCGAGCTGACTTGGGCATCCCAGTGCCACCTCAGGAATTCTCGCTCTCCCCAGATGCTAACTCACCATTCGCTCCCCCCCCCCTTTGCATCTGTGGCCTGGTCACTTTTCCCTTTAGATGGGGCGGCAATCCGCCTATAAATAAGCCCCGCAAAGAAAGAGAAGAAGATTATCTGAAGTCGATACGCCAGAGTAGGATTAGGTCGTGAAGATCGATCCATCGGCCAGACAAGAAGATTATCAGAAGTCGATACGCTAGAGGTGGATTAGTTCGTGAAGATCGATCCATCGGCTAGACAAGAAGATTATTAGAAGTCGATTCGCCAGAAGAAAGATTAGTTCGTAAAGATCGATCCTTCAGCCATACAAGACTATTTCCGTGAGAAACGATAGGATCAGATTGACAAAATCGATCCCCCCTTTCAGGGCCGTATTAACCTAATTAGTCAAGTTTTATATCGGTGCCATACCGAAGAAGCCTTTTCCGTCTGCAAAGAAGCCCGACTGAAGAAAAGCAAAGCCGCTCACACTCGAGTGATTCTCACATCTCAAGCACCGTAAGAGTGAGAGGAGAAGAACCCTGCCCCAACGAGCTCCCGTTCTTTAATTACGTTGAAGAATCATCCCCCGGTACAGGCGACAAGCAATCCCTCCTCAAAAAATTCAACCAGCGGCCACACCACTTCAAAGCGAGAGATAAGTCCTCCAGTGACATCCGGCAATCCCTAATACCTACCTGTAAGTTAACAATAACATTTATATCTCTATTGCGATAGTAGAAGTTTAGTACATCCCACGTTTTAAAGGAGAGTAGAAACCATTATTCTTGAACCTAGGTCATATGTGTTTGTAGATGACGGTACATTAATTTAATGTTTTATGCTAAACAAATAGGGTCGTGATAAAAATACTAATTGGCAATTGGTTTGTTTATTGGAAGCCTACTTGTTTATGTTTTTTCATTGAAAAATCTTTGAGGCCAAATATAGAAATGCTTTTACTGTTGGTTTGTAATATTTAATTTAAAATACATGTTTATTTTTGGTAGATTCTGGTGTTTCCTCTTATCCTTATGTGTTTAAAAATAGCTCTTCCTTAAGGACTAAACCACTAAAATAGCACTCTTAGAACAAAGCCTACTTCATCATAGAAGTAATTCACGCCCAATAAAGCATACCGCTACTAAAAGGGTGTCAAAGCGTAGAGTGATCAAAGCCAAGGGTCATTCTACGACATATTATAAAAGTGGTGTCAGGTCTAGAGGTTTTATATTAGAAAGAACCCAGCAGTGTCTATTTCAGGAAGAGCTAACACATAAAAGGAACACCAGGAATAATAGAATATTTGACGAGTGGGAAATTGGTAAAGTTAGAGGGGGATACCATCTAAAGGTATTTGTTAGGCCAATTGGTAAGTTTTGGTGGTGGAATAGGTAAGGCTTGATTAAAAACAAGGTAGATGACTGACATAAGCGCGATGGCATTGTTTGACCTTTATCGGAAGCAAGGTCAAAGCCTCGGACTGGAAGGAACCGATCTGAGTTCGTTTATTCAGGAGAAAGAGAGAAACGAAAGAGAAGAAAGAAGAGAAAAGATGAAAATGGAAGCAGAAAAGACGAAAATGGAAGCTGATGAAAGAAGAGAAAAGACGAAAATGGAAGCTGATAAAAGAGAGAAGATAAGGGCCCACGAAAGAGCTCTTAGTAAAGACCAGTTAGAGGTGCAGTCAGTGTCATCTAGAACAGGAGTGTCACCAGCGGCCAGCATGAAACTCCCGGAGTACAAGGACGAAGAAGATTTATGCTCATATCTCTCATATTTTGCGAAAATATTTGAAGTCAATAATTGAGACCTAGAAGAAGATGGGGTCGCCAGACTGTTACCGCTACTCAGTCGTAGGATGAGAGAGATATTCGTATCTTTACCCTCAGAAGCGACTGTGGACTATTCCACTCTCAAAGCTGAACTTCTCTCAGCTATAAACCTTAACCCGGAAGAATATAGGATGAAGTTCAGGCAGTCTCGTATAAGACCTGGACAAACATACAAACATTTTGGCTTTGAGCTTCGTCGAAGCCTACAGTTTTGGATGGAGTCAGAAGGGGTAGAGAACGAAGTCGCTGTGGTCGTCGACTTCATGCTTAGAGATCAGTTACTAAGTACACTACCCCAGGAAATCCGTGCATTCGTTAAGGACCGAAAAGCTGCTACCTTCAACGAGTGCCTGGACGAGGCTGACCTCCCAGCGTTAAATCATCGGTTATATCCTAGGGAGTACAAGAAAGAGAAGGCTCCCTCCCCAAAGAAAAATGGGCCGCCACCCAGGCATTTACAGAAGAAGCCCTTTAAGTTCTCAGTAGCAAAAGGAACTTATAAGCCAAATTTTGGAGGAGAAAAAAATCAAAAAGAAGTTAGGATTCCACAAGGATCATACCCTAATACCGGCACGTATCCCAGGAAGCCCGTCACTTGTTATACCTGCGGGATAATAGGTCACCTGAGTTTCCAGTGCCCACAGAACTCCCGACTGAGGGAGACCTCGAGACAACAGGTGCAAAACCTGACTGCCGCGATCCCAGCAGGACAAGCTGATTCGTCCTACGTCCCCGCGCCAACATCCGAAGGGCCCCAGCAACAGGTAAACTTTCTATTCAATAAAAGTTCGCCAGGCGGCCTACAATTTGAAGAGGGCACTGTTAATGGGTGCCGAGTATCCACTTTAGTCAGAGACACCGGATGCACGAGCATAGTGGTATCCGACAAGTTGCTGCCCCCATTAAACCCTGCCCATAAGAAATTCGCAAGCGCCCACGACTTTTTAGGACGCGACAATCGATTCCCCGTCGTGAGATGTCATATACAATGCAGATATTTCACCGGTTGGACGGACGTGGTAGTATCCCCGATTAAGTTCTGCGCAGTACTAATCGGACAAAACCCCCTAATTCCCCAGCAAGAAGTGGCCCAACAAGTAGTCACCCGGGCACAAGAAGCCCAGAGGAAAGAGCAACCTGCTAAGTTGACCCCGTGGATTACCCTCGAAGACAATGGGTTCAAATTGACTTCCTTCGCCAGTGCTCAGAAGGAATGCCCCACTCTTAAACCTCTATGGGAGAAAGCTATTAAAGGTGAAATTCTCCAAGTGAAAGGAAAGAAGCCTATCCAGTATATCGTAGAAGACTCACTTCTCCACCGTACTATCAGTGAGGAGGATAAGGAGAACAAGAAAGCACTGTGTGTACCTCAAGAATACACGCAAAGAATTTTGAATACCGCGCATGATGGAATATTAGCCGGACACTTTGGGCACAACAAAACGGCGCAGCAGATATTCCGACACTTTTATTGGCCCCAGGCCGCCAGGGAAATTGTGGCCTATTGCCGATCATGCGACGTGTGTCAGAAGGATCCCTCCAGAGGACGGGTACCTCATGCTCCCTTACAAAAGGTGCCCGTTATAACCGAACCATTCTTTCGAGTGGCAATTGATTTGGTGGGACCAATTCACCCCCCTTCAAGTGGAGGACACTCCTACATCCTCACCCTAGTGGATTGTGCCACCCGGTTCCCAGATGCCGTGGCCCTACGGAAGATTGACACTATTTCCTGCGCGGAAGCATTAATTTCAATTTTTGCACGAGTAGGCCTGCCTAAAGAAATTCTATCTGATAGAGGGCGCTAATTCACCTCAGAATTGATGGAGTATTTTAACAAACTTCTGTTAGTCAAGCCAATTTTTACGAGTCCATTTCATCCAGCCGCTAACGGAATCTGCGAGAAATTAAACGGGACTCTCAAAAATATATTGAAGAAGTTGTGTCAAAACAACCCTACACAGTGGCACAGATACCTGCCTGCAGCCCTTTTCGCCTGCCGAGAAATACCTCATCGGACGTTGGGATTCTCGCCCTTTGAGCTATTATACGGGAGAAATGTGCGAGGTCCTATGAGTATTCTTAAGGAATTATTTTCCAACGCGAAGCTCAAGCAAGAAATCAAATCGTCTTACGCCTACGTGATGGATATGCGCGAGCGCCTAGAATACTGCTCTGGCTTAGCTCGAGAGAACGCCGAGAAAAATTTAGCCAAATACCGGGACTATTTCGATATGAAAGCAAAGGCTCGAAAATTAAAGGCAGGAGATGAAGTCTTATTATTACTCCCGACCGGAAATAATAAGCTATGGGCCCAGTGGAAGGGACCGTTTGAAGTAATCGAGGCACGGGGTCCAGTCGATTACTTGATAGATACCCCAACAGGGCGAAGAACTTATCACATAAACATGCTAAAAAAATATCACCGCCGCGCGTGCATAAAGAATATTACCCTTCTAGACGAAGAAGAACCGATGGATGCCGTTTACCCGGGTACGCCCCTGCAAGTCATACACACCGTGTGTGTGGAACAAGACGAGGAATACGAACTTCCCTCGCTCTCACCTACCCCGGAAGACCCTCGGGTGGATTTAAAGATAAATCCCCACTTAGAAATTCAACAAAAAGCGGAAATGTTGAACTTGCTCATGGAATTCCCAGAAGTCATTTCTGAAAACCCTGGATGTGCCAAGGATTTTATCCATGAAATAAAACTAAAAACTAATTCAGTGGTTCGGAGCAAACAATATCCTTTACCAATCCACCTACGAGAAGCCTTCAATAAGGAAGTCCGGAATTTACTAAAATTGGGAATTTTAGAGCCATCGGAGTCCGATTATTGCTCTGCCATAGTAATGGTTAAGAAACCTGATCAATCATTTCGGATGTGCGTGGACTTCCGAAAATTGAATGCAGTGACCGTTTTCGACGCCGAGCCCATCCCACTAATAGATCAAAATCTCCATTTATTTGAAGACGCTAAATTCATCACCGAATTGGATTTATGTAAAGCGTACTATCAAATACCTCTCGCTAAGGAGTCCAAAAAACTGACGGCTTTTGCGACCGAGAGAGGTCTGTTACAGTTTACCAGGCTACCCTTCGGACTACTTACAGCCGGTAGCAATTATAATAGGATGATGAGGCGAATTATCGCTGGACTAAGTGACGTGTCGTTTTACTTCGACAACGTGTACGTAGCTACCCGTACATGGGAGTCACACTTACACGCCTTACGCTTATTGCTGGAGAAATTGAAGGAGCAAGGTCTAACCGCTGGGCCGATCAAGTGTTATTTTGCCTACGAATCCATTGACTACCTGGGATTCAAAATAGGACAAAAACACTTGACTACCGAGCAAGAAAAAGTGGACGCCATAGTCAAGATGCCCCGGCCGAAAACAAAGAAACAACTCCGATCGTTTATGGGAGCGGCCTCGTTCTATAGGCGTTTTGTACCACACTTCGCTTCCATTGCGGCCCCACTGAATAATTTGTTAAAAAAGACAGCGTCAGACCGTGTCACGTGGAACCCCCATGCAATAACTCAGTTAGAGGTTCTAAAAGGAAAACTCGTAACTGCGCCCATTCTTCGCTTACCAAATCCCAACAAGATCTTCGGCCTTCGCACGGACGCTAGTCGGGACGGGTTAGGCGGAGTATTGCTTCAATACGAAGATAACGAAACAGCCTATCCCATAGCTTATGTCAGTAGGAAACTGTTGAGTAGAGAAAAAGCCTACGCTAATATCGAAATCGAAGATTTGGCCATAATATGGTCCATAGGTAAATTCAAATATTATCTAATAGGGCGCGAGTTTAAGTTGGAATGCGACCATAAACCGTTGTCATACTTAGGTAAAAATAAGTGTAAGAATGGAAGACTCCTGAGATGGAGTTTACTCTTAATGGAGTACCAGTACTCCATTCACTATATAAAAGGGTCCAACAATTGTATGGCCGACTCGTTAAGTCGTAACCCTGTCAACGATTAAGGAGCAGCCCAACTATTGTAATATAGAAAAGTTAAGTGTAAATCAGTAGAATTGTAAGTAAGTAGGGGCGAGTGGTAGGTAAGAAAATCCTAAGTTGGCACAGTAATATAGGAATTAATGTAAGGTCAGGTGAAATGTTATCGAGGCATTCCCGAGTGAACTAGAATTTATTGTATAATATAATGTTCCGTAAGTTACCCATGTATATTATTGTAAGCGTCGGATTGGACCCCCCCCCCTTTCCCGTTATTTTCTTAAGAATGGAGGTAAATGTGGAGAAATGGCTACATTAAGCATCCTGGAGGAGTATAGGTACATTCAAGCCCCCCTCCCTTCATGAGGAGAAGCGTGGGAAAGGTAGCCGGCGAAAATGCTTACCATGTGTGATCTCCTCGCCGCTGTGGGCAGTTGGAGCTAACATATGTTTGAAGGCGACCACCTAAGGTCCTTAAACGACGCTCTAACGATCGAATTACCTACGAGACCCATAAACCCGTGGTTAGGGAAAAAAAAACGGTGCGAGTCAGAAGGCACGCCAAGTAGCGGTGCGGTTGCGAGCCTATAATTTGCGAGCTGACTTGGGCACCCCAGTGCCACCTTAGGAATTCTCGCTCTCCCCAGATGCTAACTCACCATTCGCTCCCCCCCCCTCCTTTGCATCTGTGGCCTGGTCACTTTTCCCTTTAGATGGGGCGGCAATCCGCCTATAAATAAGCCCCGCAAAGAAAGAGAAGAAGATTATCTGAAGTCGATACGCCAGAGTAGGATTAGGTCGTGAAGATCGATCCATCGGCCAGACAAGAAGATTATCAGAAGTCGATACGCTAGAGGTGGATTAGTTCGTGAAGATCGATCCATCGGCTAGACAAGAAGATTATTAGAAGTCGATTCGCCAGAAGAAAGATTAGTTCGTAAAGATCGATCCTTCAGCCATACAAGACTATTTCCGTGAGAAACGATAGGATCAGATTGACAAAATCGATCCCCCCTTTCAGGGCCGTATTAACCTAATTAGTCAAGTTTTATATCGGTGCCATACCGAAAAAGCCTTTTCCGTCTGCAAAGAAGCCCGACTGAAGAAAAGCAAAGCCGCTCACACTCGAGTGATTCTTACATCTCAAGCACCGTAAGAGTGAGAGGAGAAGAACCCTGCCCCAACGAGCTCCCGCTCTTTAATTACGTTGAAGAATCATCCCCCGGCACAGGCGACAAGCAATCCCTCCTCGAAAATTTCAACCAGCGGCCACACCACTTCAAAGCGAGAGATAAGTCCACCAGCGACATCCGGCAATCCCTAATACCTACCTGTAAGTTAACAATAACATTTATATCTCTATTGCGATAGTAGAAGTTTAGTACGTCCCACGTTTTAAAGGAGAGTAGAAACCATTATTCTTGAACCTAGGTCATATGTGTTTGTAGATGACAGTACATTAATTTAATGTTTTATGCTAAACAAATAGGGTCGTGATAAAAATACTAATTGGCAATTGGTTTGTTTATTGGAAGCCTACTTGTTTAGGTTTTGTCATTGAAAAATCTTTGAGGCCAAATATAGAAATGCTTTTACTGTTGGTTTGTAATATTTAATTTAAAATACATGTTTATTTTGGTAGATTCTGGTGTTTCCTCTTATCCTTATGTGTTTAAAAATAGCTCTTCCTTAAGGACTAAACCACTAAAATAGCACTCTTAGAACAAAGCCTTCTTCATCATAGAAGTAACTCACGCCCCTTAAAGCATACCGCTACTAAAAGGGCGTCAAAGCGTAGAGTGATCAAAGCCAAGGGTCATTCTACGACAATCGTCACTACTACTCGAGATTCTGTTCTCTCGAAAAATCAAATGGGCCCCAATGACGAAAAGGTCAAAGCCATTGTCGAGATGCCCCTTTCCCACCCGAAGAAACGGCCGAGGTCATTCATAGGATCGGCCTCATTTTACCTTAGATTCATCCCTACCCTCCCGTCTATTTCCGCTCTTTTAAGTGCCCTCCTTCAGAAGAGATCCCCTTTCATGGAATCCCGAAGCTCCTGCCAGATTCCAGCAGTTTAAGGACAAGCTAGCGTCCGCCCCTATTTTGAGGCTCCCTGATCCTCTTAACCCTTCGGCATCCGGACGGATGCGGGTAACGAAGGAATTGAATGCCTGTTGCTCAAATACTCTGAAGAAGATGAAAGCCACCCGGTGTCTTAAGAGAGCCGAAAGCTACTGCCCCGTGAACGTAATGCCTCGGTAATAGAACGGGAAGCTTTTTCTATAGTATGGAGTATTACCAAGTTTAGCATCTATTTAATAGGAATATAGTTTATTGTCGGGAATGACCATCGCCCTTTATCGTACCTCCGAAATAGTAAGAGCAAGGACGTACGTATAATGCGATCTCTTTTGATACTCTAACAATATCACTTCAAATTTTGGTATATACATGATACCGAAAATTGTATAGCTGACAATCTTAGCCGAATCCGTTAGAGGATAATGCTGGCTAATCCAATAAATTATAGATCGCCTGTAAACCTGTCAGCTAATCATGTATATATTATTTTTCTTCTTTTTTTAACTCTGTACATATATCTATGGTGCCTGTAGATACTTATTTAATATAGTGGTTTTTTGTTTTGCTTTGTTGTTGAGGTTCCACTAACGTTTAAGACAAAGTTATAATTTTGTTTCTTAATTCAAATGTATTTTTTCTGTCGACACATTTACATTAATTTTTCTCTGGTCAATATTATAGGCTTTTTGGAAGCCTGTCGAATATTGGCCCGGTCCTCCTTTTTTGGTCAGGCTGACGCCTTAATAATAATTCCTCCAATCCAAATTTGCAATGTCCCTTGTTCTTCCCTCTCTCTCAGAAAAGTTACATCGTATGGAAGGGAGGGGTGCAAAAGAACAACCTGTGCCCCCGCTTCCTTCCCAAATTTATCGGATACCACGTGCTATTGGTATCCCGCCATATATGACTTCATTTCCTGTTCGGACATTCTTGAATTTTCGACTCCTTAGGACGTGGGGAAAATATTTCCCAATCCTGCAACTCGTCCCAAGCCTTCCCCTCCCCCAGGTGACGAGGTGTGAAAGAGCCGAACTGTATCGCCCCTTACTGCCAAATGATGAATTGACTCCGCCTCCGGATTAAGATATCTGGAACTTGTGACTACTTTCTCCAAACTTCCTCTTCCCCTTCAGAATCGGCCATACAAATACTCGGGCTATTCTTTAGTTCGAAGAGTCCAGGCCGCACCTCAAAGCCGTGCTTATCTTCTCGTCCCATGAGAGTTCGTCAGACAGCAGACTTCTTCAGCCGTGATTCTACCCAAGTCAATTGGTAGCTTCTCTGAACGGCAAGCCTTTGAATTTGCGCAACTGTCTCCCTTCATTTAATCGAACCGAAGAAAATCTCCATCGATTATCTTTGAGGAAAAGAAAGTTTCCTCTTCCAGTTGAATTACGAGAATTCCCACATTCCCCGTCGAACGTCATCTTAGAAGTTTGGCCATCTTCATCTGAAGGTTGGTTCTGATCGTGTCTTACCTGCCTCATTCGGATCGTGCCCCACTTGCCTCATCGGATCGTTCCCCACTCACCTCATCACAAGAAGGACCTCCTTCAAAGTCACCGACCCGTAAGATTGAAACCCGCTTACTTATTAGTATTGTCAAGTTCCCCCTTTTGATTTGAGCCTAGTAACATTAAGCAATTAATTAAATTTAAGAATCCCTCCTCATAATACTTATCAAGAGACTATTTCAATTTAAATAATTCCCTTTTGTCTATTATTATTCTTATTTTGATCTTTGTAAATAGAGATATATTTTTGTTGTTTCACCTTTAACTAACCTTGAACGATACTCTCGGCCTATTCAAGTAATTCTCGCCAACCATCTATGCACTCTGTCTGATTATTAAGGATTTGAAACCCAACGCCTTAAGTGTCACCTCCTACTCGGTCGTTAATCCCTGCGAACAGTCCTTCAACGGTTTGCGTTGTAGTAAGGGATTAAGTCTTCCCCCCCCCCACATAATATAGGAGTAGTGTATGGTATTGAGTGGTTTTACCACGACAGAGAGAAACCAATTATTGTCTGTGTGTGCAGACTTTTATTCCTTCGACAAAAGGTCACTGACCAAGGGGTTGAGCGTGGTGAGAGGAGGTAGAGGAGGGTGGACAATTTGGCGACAAACCAGTATGGGGAAGGAGGTGGTGTGTGGTAAGCTCGGGGAAAAAGTTCATGTGCCTGTATACTTATTTGAATCTGCTCGTGAGTATGGGCCTGTGTGTAGACTCAGACTCTACCACACATTACTATTCACATTTCGGTATATGATGGTAGGTTAAATATTTGTGAATATGTTTACGTTCAGTTATCTACGGAATTTGCTTTAGCCGAATTTAGAGCAAAAGGATGAAGAGACTTAGAAGATAGTCTTAAAAAACGCCATCTCTTATCTACCCTCTTCGCTTGCTATAGATCTCAGCTCGACGAAGACCTTTTCCATTCCAAAAACTCATTGGCTATGACAACCGAGATCTATCCATATAAAGCCATTGTGGTTTCACCCCCGCTGCTAGACGGCTTCAAATATTCTCCCCTTAAATATCACTATGTACCTCTATAATACATGATGTTCACACTTACAAGGCTTCACCCAGTGTAATTACTAATAAGTGAAATGCTTGCCCCTCTATAAAATGCAGGCGCTTCCTCATTTCATGGTGCCTTTGAGCTTGCCTTGAAGATCCTTGTCTTCTTTCAAGATTTTTGTTTAAATTGTAGCAAGGAGCTTCATGGTTGCCCGTGGCTTCGCAAAGCCCGTTATACCAAGGAAGATTATTATTATCATAATTCTCATTATATTGGGTGCATTTAACGTTAGTTCGGAGCCTCGCGTAGCAACAAAATTTAGCTCTCATTCGATGACTAACCATACTCCATTTACAACATCCATGAAAAACTACTCCCCGCTTCAATGGATATTCATGGCCATGGGTGATATACTCGTATGCCGGAGTACTGTATTTACCCAGATTTCAGAGACACCAAAGATCATTCCTGCAAATAAAAACCACAATATTCTTTTATAGAGGCAAGAACTAAAAAGCGTTGTATCTTCATATCTCTCATATTTCCTCCCACCACTACCTATTCCTAGTCCCAAGTTTTTATTATTGCTTTAACATTTGTTCAAAATTAAAATTTAGATGGTTGATAATTAAATGTTTGTGTTAGAATCATATTCGGATCTATAAAAAAATTAGTGCCATTACATTATCGCTTTATCTTACCACCACATTCGCTTCGCCTATTCTCCTCCAATCAACGCTGACAAAAAAAGGAAATCATCCGTGCACTGCTGTATTTATTTCTACAAAACTAAATAAATTTCGACCAAACATTGTTTGCAACCTTTAAAGCGCAAAACGATTTTCCAGCATGATTCAGACTAATAAAAACGCGCCATGTAGATAATGAGATCCCATAAAATCTTTTCGAGGCAGTAAATTGGAACAAATCCTTGTCAACACAAAAGAAACACCACAAGCAATCACCCTTATAGTAAAATTTACAATATTCCTAAAGGCTTAGATAACGTTGAAATCTGATCTCATAAATAATTTGCTTTTGAGAGAAATCTTTTGTTTTGTTAGAAAGAGGCGGTAGGAAAGTATAGGCAAAAATAAATAATGAAGTGATCGCAGTTCTTTTTCATTAAGAATAAATTTATGCATAAAAATATAAATAAATCGACCTTATGATTACTGAATTTCTGGGGAAATTTTTCTAACCTCTAGGAAAAGACTAAATAATTGACTCATATTTAATTGAATGATGGACCAAGTTTGGCTGCAGAAATAGGAAAGACAAATCCAAATCCTTTCACTATTATTTAATGACTACATTTTAAATATAGAGTAAAGCGCTGGTAAAGGGAGTTTCTTTTTCTTGAAGGTTGTGGAAGTTCTTGCCCTTAAATTCGATTAGTTACATGATTTGTCCGAATTCTGAAATTAAAATAATTCAGTGAAAGAAAATCTTCGTGATATTGAGAGTATCGCGTTCCACGAAATTATTATGGATGCATTTACTTATCCAGTGAAGAGAAGATGCCTCGATAAACATAAGATGCCTCGATAAACATAAGATGCCTCGATAAACATAAGATGCCTCGATAAACATAAGATGCCTCGATAAACATAAGTAGCCTCGATAAACATAATAACGCTGTGAATCCTATCGCGAAATCGCATTGTGAGGATAGTGGTCTTGATACGGTCCACTATCCCTACACTTTCCGGACGTACAGTTTACTAGAGATGTTACTCAGATATTTTCGCTGTTTATTTTTCTTAAAAATGATTGCGAATATTAATGAAAGAGAAATTGCTAATATAAAAAAAAAAAAAGATATTAAATACATCGTGTGCGGAAAAAGAACCACGTAATGATGAAATTCAACGAAAAAAATAAGTTACAAAGAGAAAAACTCTGTGATATTATTTATCTCGCTGGTAAAGAACCTATGATCGGTCTATGTACAGTTAGGGCAAACTCTTACTCTAATTATCTGGTTTATTAATATTTATGTATTCCGCAAACCCAATTTCCAAAGTTTACTAATCTCGCTTTAATAAGATAGTGACGGTAAAACAAAGCAACCTAATGGATTAAATGAAAAATTCACAAAACGACAAATATTGTCCCTGTGATAGTAGACTAAATAACTCGACGAAGTAGATAGCCGAAGGAAATATAGAAAAATTAATAAAAAATCCAGAGGAAGATTGTTAAATAGAGGAATAAAAATCTAACACCAACTCTCTATTAATTAGGAAGAAGAAATACAAACATCCTTACTTCCATCGCTACTTGCTATCCAACTCTAATTTCTTTACTCCTTGGTCGATTTATTCACTCTTTTAGTACTTGGCAAACTTTACTACAGATGAGAAAGAAGTGCATCCACGTCCGTCCTATGGGGCGTGGCTTTCTTTGATTTAGTGGAAATATCCACCTCAGTTCCTCATGAGGTGCCCCAGGATATTTGATTGGGTGACGACCAGCAAACACCAAAGGGCAAACTTATTACGGCCCCTCTCATCAGGTACCGGTGGCTATCACGGACTTCAATATTAATATTAGTTGACCGGTCGTATGGTCCGCTGTAAAACTTCCTGTGCCGGCAGGACTGGAGGATTAGCATTTCTCCCGCCCTAAATCAAGGTTTCTTCCCTCACGTGACGATTATTCAAGAAGAAAAAGATTCTAATAATTAATCTTCCTGCATCTCACTTTCTTTATTCTAATGACGCTGGCTTATCTTATTTCGTCGCTTGCCTGAAAGCATTCGTACCGAGAGGTTGTGGTTGCTAAACCTTTTGAGGTCTTCGATGTTTTGATAGGAACCCCCAGTGAATCCTATAACTAACATGCTTGAAATATGACCCTGCACCTTTGCCCTGAATTGTAACGCTGCCCAGAAAAGAGGACGCAAGTCCTCTATATCCGAAACAATTTGAGGCTCTCTTTCATTACAGCAAGGACTCTAGCAGGATAATTGAAACATTTGATGCGCATTGGAAACGTCAAGATTAATTGTTAATCGGTATTTTAGGTATTCTCTCTTTTGTCATTCCCTTCATGACCTTTTTTGAGTACATAAACATGACCATTGTGAATCAGAAACTATCCTTAACGTGCTTTAATTTGTTCCTCATTCGAATGAATCTTATTATCTAACATCTGCGCATTTTTGAGCGCGGGGGAGTCTACATCTAACTATGTCAGCGGTCGGTCGGTCCCCGTTTTGCCTATTGTTATTTTTGTAATAACATTGTAATTATTCGGCCGATTCTAATGAAATTAGAAACCCTTATGTTGTTTTACATTCTTTTTGGAATAATTGTTAAAGTCCTCCCAAGTTTAGTCCATGAATTATTGTGTTTAGGCACGAACACCATAACAATTCAGCAGATTCTAACAAAATGTTACACTTATATTTGGATTACATTCTCTTTCGCATAATATAAGTGAAAGTCCTCCCAAGGTTAGTCAATGAATTATTTTGGGTGGGGAAATAACATCATAAATATTTGGCCGATTCTAACGAAATTTGACAGACTTATATTGTTTTACACTCTCTTTCGAATAACATAATTGTCAAAGTCCTCCCAAGTTTAGCACGGGAATTATTCATTTTTGGCAATAACACTTCAAACTATTCCGCCGCTTTCAGCGAAATTTGAAAGCTTTGTTTTTTATCATTCTCTCCGAATGATAAATTGCCAAAGTCCTGCCAATGTTGTTATTTTGGCAATAATATCATAACTATTCGGCCGATTCAAATGAAATTTAAAACCATTATGTTTTACAACCTCTTTCTCATGATAGAATTTGCGAAAGTCCTTTCAAGGTTAGCACGTGAAATATTTCCTTGCTGTAATAACATCATAATTAATTTGCAGATTCTTGTGAAATTTGACGCTCTAATATTGTTTTACATTCTCTTTCGAATAATATAATTTCCAAAGTCTTACTAAGGTTAGTTCCGGAATTATTTTGCTTTGGCAATAACAACATAATTATTAGACCGATTCTAACGAAATTTGAATCTCCTCTGCTGTATTACATACTCTTTTGAATGATAGAATTGCCACGGTGGTAAGATCATAAATCAGAATAAGGGAGATCACGCGAAATTTGAAGCAGCACACCATGTTTCTTCTTAGTATCACGAGCTGTATTATTTGAGAAAGCTGAAAGCCGTGTTTTATAGTTAATCTGAAAGGTTCTTAAAATGTGAAGTGGGGGATAATATTCTGAAACCCACAAGGATTCTACAAATGTAAATAGATTGTCTAAAGTAGCATAAACCATACAAGGTGACAAAAATACTAAACGAGATAACCCCTAGAACTTGCATAAGGAAATAGATCCTTAAAACACAACAAAACTTGCAAGTCAGGAGAAAATATCCTGTAAAGGGCCAAAATGTATGCAAATCAACACAGATTTTGATAGAGGAAAACTCCTCTAAGATAACCAAGATCCTTCGCACTCCAATTTACTGTTTTCAGTGCCCAATGGTAGTGGAGGATTTGGATTATTTGCGGAAGTATGCAAGTTTCTTAAGAACTGCGCAGTGGAACCCCAAGTTTGGTCCTCCTCATATTAGTCCAACTAACTTTCAAGTGCCTTTAATTCGCTACTTTCTTTTCGATCATTACTCAAGGATGTTCCTCTCACTTCCTTCAATCCATGAATGTTGGCTGATAAAGAAAGAAGAGTGTTTTGAATATTTTAATTTTCCTACGGGTCATTTTCATCGTTAGAATCCAAGAAACGCTAAACTTCTCACAACATTCCACTTCTGTAGATAACCCACCTGGTAACTGTTCCCCCCCAAAAGATACATAGTTAATAGTTTTTCCTAGATTCCTGCCAGATGAAATAGGCAACCAAGCTGTAGCTGGCATCTGGAGGAATGAGTTTCCATCACGCCCAAATGTCCGCAGGTGAATTTACACCTCTATATCTTCCGCCCATAGATTTTAAATGCCATAGATTTTAAATAAATAACAACTAAAAGAGCAACAAAGTAAATATTTATGACAAGAGAAACGAAGGTCCTTGATACGAATTTGACCCATAACCCATAGCTCTTCTTAATCATCCGATCAGCAAATGATTTTAATTTCTATTTTCCACCCCATTAATAAATTTTATCCTCGCCGGAGTTAATTGAAATCCTTGAATGCAGATGTGCATAAACGTTTAGAGGAGTCCTAATACGGACTTTTGCGCGACGGGAGATTTCACTTAGTCTGTGGTTTAGCCTTACCTCATCACACTCATTGACAATCGTGTCTCGATGATTTGGGATGATTTTATAACCTCCACAAATTCGCTTTACTCTCGCCTAACTGGGACCAGTTAATTCTCAGCAATAACATCATCACAAATTTTAATTATTCGAATACTGACTTATAGTTAATATAAAATTATATATTTTACTATATTTAATATTAATTGCTTATTTACACAGGAAATAATTAGTTTTGTTTAAATAAAGAATTTACACATAATTTAATTACAAGCTTCCTCTTTTTTTGTTTCTCTGCTCTTATTGGGTTAGTGTCAATATTAATTGCCTTCAGCATCACATAAACTTCTTCTTTTTATTTAGCAAAAAACTAAAAACTGACGTCATCTCATTATGAATAAATCGAAGATAGGTTTTTAAAAAGCAAGAAATTAGGGTGATGAAAATGTTGGAATTGGTCATAATCCAAGGGATGTAGCCTTACCTTTTGTCCACTGAGAGGGTATACAACTTTCCTAGACGTACTTTCTTTCCTTCCCTGCGAAATAGACAGATCCCTTCAGAAGGCCATTAGAGTTGCGTGCCATCTCAAATATAGGCCCATTTACTCTGCATCTCTTACGTTCCACACCATTTCCCCTTCCCCACTTTATGGAATCCCCAATTCTAACCTTTTAGTGGAAATTTCCTAGTTAATATTTCATTATAATAATTGAAATAACTTTTTTATGCTGCCAAAGGAGTTTATCAAAGAATCCTTCGCTGCGACATTTGTTCTCTGACGGCCAACGGTTAAATTTTGAACTTTTAGATATAGAAAATCGAGTTATTCTTCTTTATTGTTTCCTTAAAGGATTTTAGATATTTTTTTTAATGAATTCGAAAAGCTTCTTCTAGGCAAATTGGCAATTGGCGGAACAACCTACTATTTTAACCCTATTAGTCATGAATTCCTATGCTCTCTGTAATCATTGATTCATATTCCTTCATAATTCTCCCCTTTCTTTTACACTAACTTGTTCATTGTTGCATTTTTCTTCGCTGGAGTCATTTGTTCATATCGATTTGTTCCGGTGGTCTTTGTCTCCGTTTGTACCACAACGAGTTCTCTTGGGATCTTTGCGGGCATTACGAATTTGTCCTTGCACGCATAGTTCGCTTTGATCAAGAGTACTAATTTGGTCTTTCGTTCATTGTACTCATTTGTTGCTCTACGCAAGCTTTCTCTTACTTTTCCTTTTTTATTTTGTCGTGACTAATGGATCCAGTGAGCTTCATTACGATGTCAGGAGGGCGCCAAATAGTGTGTTAGCACTGGACGACAACATCAAGCGTTTAGTTAGCGCTTCCTCACACCTACTACATGGCAGGATTTTGAGCCCATCTCTCGGCCGCCTTGCAAAAGAGATAGGAGACGGCCGAGGGGAACTTAGGTTGCGTGTTATTGCGCTACAACTGCTCCTACGGACCTACCCCTAAAGCCGTAAGGGTTTCAGGTCGCTTTTGGCCGAAATTGAAAGAGCACCGCGATAACGTTAAAAAGACAAAATGGTTATTCACAATTACTTGGTTAAAGTAAGTTTGGATTATTTGTATGTATGTAGAAAAAACAGAGTTCAAATATTTGGTGGTAAATCACATGTCTCCTTAACCATGGCATTTGTAATCTTCATTGTTATAGCACTTATAGACTTAGTAAAACGAAAAGGGGATATTGTGACATTTTCTCCTATACTTTCTCATTCATGGCTCATAATCTTTCCTATAATTCAAACACCATTTTAAGAAACGCTGAAGACTAGAGAAGTATCGATTTACGTTTGATAGGTTGTTGTCTATCTTACTAGAATCATTCAAATACATTTAAACATCTCACCAGTGAGGTGCTGTGGTCAGCTTCAATGCTCTTCAATTCTTTCTTTTAATCCAGTTAGCAAAGATACCCATTAGAAAGTCGTGTTTATCTAAGAGATGCTCACAAAATTGTGTCCTGTTAAGCACCAAAAGAAAACAACTAAAGTTGATGAGATATGAGGGATTACACTATTAAGTATGTGTGTATTTGAACTTAAAATCACTGTGAAATTGATGAGCTGTTGAGTAAACAACAGTAATCACATTGAAATGAACTCTAGGTCTGCATTCTCTTTTGTAAAATACTTTTTAGATATTTTATAGAAAATATAATTTAAAGAAAGTAACTACTTCGTCTATCATTTTTAGTTGTCTTTTTTCTTCCTAAGAAACCTCTATCATATTCCCATATTCAGAAGAAAATAAAGAGTGAAGCAAGTTACAGCATCTCTCTCTAAATCCTCTCGTGTAACATCTCTTCATCTCGATCCAATTACTCAAACTTGATACACGAAAAGAGCACCTTCCCTCACTCTTCATCCCTTGGTGTATATATATATATATAGTAATGGACAAATAGTTATAGACAAATATTTGGACAACTATATTTTTCTTATAAGGAAACAACAATCAGCTTCACTCCTCCACACAGAAGACGAACTTGCACTTTTCAGGCAAACTTTCGTTATCTGGCCTACTGCCAATCCAGCTTGGTAATGAGTTTTTGGTCAAAACAAAATTTAAAGATATATTGAAGTCAATGATGACGGATGCCCTCATATATGAACCCCTACAACTAGACAGCCATTGCTTTGCTACGGGACTTGGTTAGGGTCGGTTCGTTGAAGGCACCAAAGCTGCACTAAGTATTTAAACGGGTAGGAGTGTGTGCAGTTTTCGAACTAGTATCTTGACCGAGGGGAGAAGGACTCTGGTGGCAGGAGAGGCTCGAGACGACCAGGCTTTATCTTCGGCTGCAAGGAGTTGCCGAGACACTGATCTGTTGGTGCTCACCTATAAGCACTTCCGATCCTGGTGTGGGATCGAGGTACTCCTCCTATAGCTTTTGCCTAAAAAGGCAATACCCCAAAAGCAATGGAGGGTGTGCAGTGGTTGTTAGGCGCAAGGGCGTCTCCACTCACAGGTGGGCCTTTACGCCGTACCTCTGGTGCCTACTGCTGCTCCATGATCCCTTGCTGAATTATCCTGTCGCTATGAGACGCCCAGCTACCGTGTGTGGCCAGTAGAGGAACAGCAGAAGTCTTGGTGATGGAGAGGCTATGTAATAGCAGGGAAAGGCTAACGCACTCTGCTTTCCTTTTCACCACAAGAGCTAGCCAGTGGCAAAAAGACTTTGAACAAACTAAGATTTCCATTTCATAATAAATTACTATTGATCTATAATTTTTTTTTCGATAAATGCAAATTATGTAGGCATAAAGGCCCGAAAACAATTTTTTAGGGTCATAGGCTTACCAATATTTAAAAGTTTAATTGTTTCTTTGATTTTTCTTTATCTTACCCTTCCTTTTTTATTTTTTTAACTTTTTGGAGCCAGTATATATTTTCCTGGTTTATTTAGTTAGCACCTTTTATTTTTTATCCTCTACAATTTCCTTAAAAATATTTTTACCTAAAACAATCTGTTTTCAATTCATTTTCTTCAAATTCGGTAATAATATCTTTTAGTATAAATTCACCTTTTTCAATCACGTCTTCATTTGGTAAAGCAGTATGTTCCTTTAATTCATTTTCTTCTCGCAAATTGGCCTATACTGTAGATTCTCCTCTGTAATTTTTGTTTTACTTTTCATGTCCAAAATTTCATTTTTATTTAAAAAAATTGTAACAACCTTTCAGCAAGCGAGAACTAAGTTTTTTTTTTGTTTTTATCGAATATCAAAGCGTTGTTTCCGTATCAGTATTTCTATCGAAGGCTACTTTTTTCGATTAAAATATTGGTCAAAACCACTCATAATAATTTGTAAAATGATTGAATTGATTAAAGAAAATATTAAACATAAACTGATTTTGTTGGTTAAAGATTCGAGCGTAGGGATAGGATGGAATCTCTCCCTTGTTTTGAATATTTTTTTATTTCCTTCCTTAATTTCAATAATATATGAATCTTTCTTAATCTCTTCCTTTTCTAATCTCCTTTCCTTTTTTTAAGCTCCATGTCATCATATAATAATTTTAAATTTGATATAGTTTCCTTATGTCAAAAAAAAACAACTACAACAAACTGTATTTAGTCTAATTGTAGCGTAAGGATCGGTCTTGAGTTTAAAATGGAAAATCTATTTTAGAAAGAACTTCGATAAAACCTTCGAATATACCACAAAATGCACTAAGAAAAACATCCATACATTAATTTAAAAAGATTTTCCCAATTTTTCATAACTTCATAATTTTTAATTCTTTGTGATTAAATAAAATTCTAAAGCATTCAATAATCATATTTTGATGAGGTTTTGATGAGGTTCTTTTGAAATAGTGCGCTCAACCTGACCTTTTTTAATAACAGTGCCAGTTTCAGCATTTGAATAAAAGAGGCCTTAGTTTGTCTACAATGAAGATTATTAAAATAATATAAGGTATTTAATGCTTTATTAAGTAAATAATATTAAAAAATACACAATAAAACACTTTGGCAATATTTGATTACATAATTAATTTAAAAAATCAACAAATAGTGTTTCGATATTTCAGCACATAAATGATCAACTAAACTTCCTGATGCCGTTCACGATACATACATTCTTGTAAAGTGGAGTTTAAGAATTCTTTTTTGCTTACATACATTTATTTATTTTAGCTTTGTTTGTTCCAATAGATTCTATATGGTAAGTGTGAACAGCTGTTCTATTACCAACGAAGTGTAACGAATGATTTACAGTTTTATGTCGGCATCATAGGTCGCTGATTTTTGATAGGCCTGCCATTCATTCAAATGCATTTTGAGCTTTGACGAACTGGCGTTTTAATTATTTGTAGAACAGTACCAGCATCGTGTTGGCGGAGTATTTACATGTAGCCTATATTTTGACTGGTCGATGTTGCTACAATTTCGGAAACCCTATTTGGGAATGGATAGATCTTCATCTGTGAAGTTTGGGTTAAGGCAAAAAGCATGACGTCGACTTGTACCGTAATACCTGATCAACCTATTTGAACAGGGCTATTTTCGAAATACTTACTACATGCCTCACGAAAGTAACTATGTACTGGGTATTACAAAAGTCCTTTTACACTTGTTAAACGCTCCCAAAAAAGACACAAAGATAGTTTTGATAAAGCTAAACACTTTTTATAGTTATAACAAATAATTAGGTGTATATATTGTAATATTAAGCAATTTAGCCTTCCTAGGCAGCTAATATGATCTCCAGATGAGACCTAAAGGCCTTACACACGTTGTGGACGAAGTTATTCTTCATGCTGCCCTACACTTGGTTTACGGAGTTCTTCAGGTCGACGACATTGCTGTGGTGGATCCCGCAAGTCTTTCCATTGATATGCAGCCACACGCTATATTCGAGAGGATTAAGGTCCGCTGACTGTGCTGGCAAAAGTCCTTCGACCAGGAGTTAATGCTAGACGCCAACCACTCTTGCACGTTCTTGGCCTAGTGGGATAGAACAGCGTCCGGTTGAAAGAAGTAGTCAGCCATCTTAGTGATCTTTCTCGCTCAGGCTAGAGCATTTCGTCGCCAAGCTCATCTGTAACCGATCGCAAACCACACCATCGGCATCATCTCGTCGTTGAATGCCATGATCACGAGCTTCATCACTGAGGCTGGATGCTGCTTGGTTTTGCACACGTAGAGGACCTCAAAGACGTCCTTACCAAAGCCTACCCCGCAGTCACTCTCTCAGAGAGGATTAAGGTCCGCTGACTGTGCTGGCAAAAGTCCTTCGACCAGGAGTTAATGCTCGACGCCAACCACTCTTGCACGTTCTTGGCCTAGTGTGATAGAACAGCGTCCGGTTGAAAGAAGTAGTCAGCCATCTTAGTGATCTTTCTCACTCAGGCTAGAGCATTTCGTGGCCAAGCTCATCTGTAACCGATCGCAAACCACACCATCGGCATCATCTCGTCGTTGAATGCCATGATTACGAGCTTCATCACTGAGGCTGGATGCTGCTTGGTTTTGCACACGTAGAGGACCTCAAAGACGTCCTTACCAAAGCCTACCGCGCAGTCACTCTCCTTGTTGATGATGGAACGACCCTAAAAGCTGTTTTTTCATCAGAAGAAAATTAGAATCGATTTCTATAACACTTTAACTCATTGAGAATGCCATAGTAAGCGCTCCCAGCTTTGTTCTCGCAAACGCTTGGTGAGAAAATTTCTTTTCACGCACCGCAAGCTCTTGCCACCCTCCTTCTTTACGGCCCTGGGCACCGTGGCCATCGAGATGTTTTTCTCCGCGACAGTAGTCATTTCGAGCTTGGAATAACCTTAAGGCTTTTCCTAGTGCTAAACGATTTACAACTTGAGGGCTGGCTGAGCGAGGTTGACCTTAGATCGCTTACCCGTTCTTGAGCCTCTCCGCAACTATGTAGACGGTCATCTGTCTGACGATGAGCCGCTTGGCGTTGCTGGATTATTTTCTGCACGTAGGAGAGCAGAAATCTCGGATTTTTTTCACTTCATTCTTGACAAAGCTGTAAGACAATGAAAAAGAACGTTAAGTTTGTTTGACAAAACCTTTTTTATCACACACATAAACCTATCGAATGTTAAAAAAACAGTAACAGAAATTTGGCAAAATTCGATAAATCTCGCCTAGTTTTTAGTGAGAAAAAATAACTTAGAAACACTTGTTTAACCAAATCATCTGAAATAACTTAGACGAGTTGCAAAAATTTCTTAGGGGAACTCAGAGTAATTAGAAAAAGTATATGTATCGTAATAGTAACTAGGTGGTAAAGAATGATAAATAACTGAAATAGTTAATACTTATGTTAATTCTATGTCATATGTATATTATCGAATCTTCGACTTTCTTTTAATATTATTTGGATATAATATTACTTCTTTATATTAAGTTTACTCAAAAGGGATTTCAGATAAGGGCTCACTTTGCAATTAAAATCACTTGCACCAATGGCTGGTTGAAACCTTTATTATCACTAATAATGCAGTTACTCAACTCCTATAACTTGGGAAAAGACTGTTTACAAAAAATATAATTTATTACCAGCTAGGTAAAGATTAATAATACAAGGAATAAAGTAATATGGTGGGCAAAAATGAAAAGATAAGTTGATAGAACAATATCAAATGTTATATCTTACTTTCTGTAGTGTACAATTATATATAAAATAGTACTAAATTTAAAAAGTATAAGCGAATATTTTTTAGAGCGCGTTAAACTCATGGTACAATGGTATCTAAATATGTAGAGATTTTTGGAATCCACGTGCCATTATTGTAATAACTGAACAATTATTAAATTTATTCCTCTCGTCGGCTCTTTGTCCAAGGACGTTAGAGAATGATGAATTTTACATTTTTATTTTTAAAAGTCAAATCTACACAAAAGAAAATGACAGTTTAAAAATAAAAATCGGCTCTGATGCCCCCTAATTCTTTTAAATAATTTACATATAGGTTTAAACTATTTTAATGCGACCAGAGCCTTAAAATTCTTGATTTAAAGCGACACCCATTTACGCATAGAAGTAGTGAAAATCCCCTTAAAGTAAAAAGGGCCTGGAAAGTTCCGATAAGAAATGATGAGTGTAATATTTTCAAAGTTAATCTGGGTGACTTGCATCTTCAATCGGAGATTATGGGCTTGGAGGGCGTTAAGGATTTTACTCGTTTAGCAGATATTGACTTCTGGCTCTCTACTTAAAAACCCAAGTTTATTTACTTTAATTTCCAAGGAAATGTCTTTCTCACATGAGTGGAGACAAGTGGAAGCAGCAGGGTAGGTGTGGTTGTTGTCCCATGGGGCATTAAAACTTATCTTTTTTCTACTCTACGGCAACCTCCATTGGAGAAGTACCTTCACATCAACTTCTTCCTAAGTTCAAAGAATTTTTAACTTTGTTGTGACACAAACTAGAGACAGAGGCGACTTTTGGAAAGGTAATTGACGAACTGAAACCTCCTTCTGCTAGGTTGGTCCTTCAATCCCTTGTAGAAAATTAGGCAGGCATACCACCTCGACACTTAGGAGACAAGTTCTGTTCTATTGATCTAGGGTATTGTTGGAACAGCAAAAAAAAACCATTTCACTCAAATCTAGATAATAACGCGGAAGTAACAGTAATAACAATAAAAGTGATGACTAACTGATAAAGAGAAATAACTGCTTCGACAAGAATGTTGTGATAGAAGGGTGGTTAATTATTTCTATTCTAGAATAACGTTATTCCAACAAATTTGCCATCCCACAATTACAATTTAGGTTTGCCATATCATTTTTAAGCCTAAATGTGTGTAGGAAGCGAAAGATCGAAAGGATGGCTCATTAAGAGAATGATTAATTAAGAAAACTGATGTTGAGGTTTGTGGGGACGTTTAATCCAAATTTAATCTTCTGTATTTAATCTTTTATGCTTTAGTACGAATTATGCCCTAATTAACAAAGTTCTTTCACCATTATGAAATAGAGGAGATGGAAGTGATAGAAATTTATAGACCTGTTGTAAAATTAAAGAAAGTGTTTCAAAAGCGGTGGGATATTTTACCAGCTCTGGACTAGAACGGCTGGTATTTCTCTAAAATACAATATGATAAAGCATAAAAAAAAAACCAGAAGCCCTTTTTTTAATTTGCCTAAGAAAAAAATTGTCTATTAAAGAAATTTGTCTTTTAAACATATATATATATATATATATATATATATATATATATATATATATATATATGAATTACCCATATATTCAAAGGTAGGCATAAACCTACCCTTAACCGTATAGTGTAGCGGCCATAATATAAGGGATGGTAAGAACAAGTGTATATAAATATTTATTATATTAAATTTTCCCTAACGTTAAAACTATATATTATAAAAATATTTAGATATATCTAATATCTTTTCTTCGTGAAAATTTCAAGTAAATGAATAAAATATTTCTTAAGATATTAGGAAATAAACAAAGTATCTTCAAAATTGCAGCGCCCAAAAGTTTAGGGTCACTTAGATAAAAGGAACTTTATCTTATGTGTTTGTGTTTAGGAGACTGTTAATGGACTAACAGTTAGTTCTCATGATCATACATTATTGAAACGTGCAACTGTCAACATGGCGGCTCAGAGAGACGATCAGTGTCCTGTGATTAAAAACAAAAGATTGTGTGCTTTCGCGAAGTGGGGAAGTCAAATTCTCTGATAGCAACTACTGTAGGAAGGTCTATAAGTGTCGTGCAACGAACTGTAGCTCCTTTTAAGTCATTATGATCGGTAGACCTCGTAAAACGTCAGCGAGGCAGGATCGTATTATGGGTTAGAATGTCACTGAAAGATAGGTTTAAGAGTGCTGCTATGATATCCCGCCAGTTCGGCTCCAGCTCTGATGTCAACGTATCACGAAAGACAAATAGCCCGTCTTAGTTACGCGGACGAACATGTTGTTCTTTAAGAACAGTGGGCGCAGGTTCATTTTAGCGTTCAATCGAAGTTTAATGTAATTGGTTCCGATTGCAGGATGTACTTCGGACGAAGATGTAGCGAAAGGTAATCTCGTGCATGTGTGGAGAAGACAGTGAAATATGGAGAAGGCAGTGCAATGCTATGGGAAGTGATCTCTGCTGCTAGTTTCAGTCGACTTATTTGCCTATAAGGGACTGTCAATGCCGAAATATACAAGCAGATTCTTATACAGCATGCCCTTCCACTGTTTTGTCTGATTCTTTGTAAGTTCAACTTCCTATCTTTGTGCAGGACAATGCTCCCTGCCACGCTGCAAAGAGAGTCAAAGATTTTTTGAGTGATAATGGGGCTGATCTCATGTAATGGACACCTCAAATTCCCGATCTCATCCCTATTGAAAACGTCTTGGAAGATTAGTGGAGATGGGACACGGAGGAGAAATCTAAAGGACCAAGATGAAGCCTGGGATTTATTTAAAAACGATTGGAACACTATTAACCCCTAATTTTGCAAGAAATCAATTCAGTCCTGTGGTAACAGATATCGGGATGTGATTGACAGTAAAGAGATGTTCACAAAATATTAATATTAAGGTGGCATTTTTGTTCTTATTTCATTTTAGATTGTTTTTTTAAGTGAACTTTAACTTTTGGCTGCTGCAATTTTGAAGATAGTTTGTTTATTTCTTCCTAACTTACGAGATATTTAATCCATTCACTTGAAATTTTTACGAAAGATAGATATTAGATATATCTAAATATGGGTTCAATATATACACTCAACGTCATGTTAACTTCTATAATAAATTTTTAAATACACTTGTTCTTACTGCCCTGTATATTATGGCCGCTACTATATATATATATATATAGATTGCAGGATGAAATACAAAGACAAAAAACAGGAAGTTCATTTAATATACTTGATTGTACAAAGTTTCGCGTAAATGTTTCACCCATCTTCTGGTAATGGAAAAATGTACAAAAATCTATGAAAGACTAATATTATACATTGACAGGTTGTAGTAGATAGGTCGTGCTTTTAATAATGGCGGTGAGTGGGGAATGTAAAGTTTTACAGGTTACTGAAATGTTGTTTAAAAATAAGATAATTCAATGGATAAGGAAATTTAACATTAATAAATCTAGATAACACTGGAAAACATCCTAGGGAGAAAAATACTAACCTTTTGCGAACAGTTGTTAAACGAAGCGCAAGTACTCCTTTGTATCTTAGCTCAGTGCAGCTTTGAAGACTCAAAGAGACTTTGGTTATTTACCTGCCTTAAGCTCATTAGCTTGTCCCTTATACCCGACTATCAAGCCCCCAAATATTATTATTATTTACTTGTGTTATTAAATATTATCTTTCTACTCTGTTAAATAACCCAGAGCAGAATTCAGCCATAGCTTATAATTAACAGCCTATCTGCACTCGCTTTTTGTCATTTGCTTGCGTACTCGGTGAAGAGCTTTCCTCCATTTATTTCCCCTCATTATCTTGCCTCATCATCTGTTAACGGAGCCGATATCAGGTCTCTTGGGCGTCCTTTCGCTCTATTCCTTATCAGTCGGCTAATCTAATCTCCCTGCATATATATATATATATATATATATATATATATATATATATATATATATATATATATCGGCTATAACCCGACAGCCTAAATGTACAATATATTCTCAATCATATTTCCTGAAGTCTTCCATAATCACTCGCTATTTTTAGGACCTTATTTCTTTGTGTCTAGTTGGTAACTTAACCGATTAACGCCCTGAATTTCCATTAATAAATTTAAAATGAGATAAATATTTCAATTTAAAATACTGTTTAGATTATGAGTTAAAAATAGGCTGCACTATTTTACAATTTAGATGTTTGTAAGCAATTCTCATAAAGTTTTTGAAAAATCCTATATAGATTTTAAAACGAGTAACACGCTGTCCATCCTTTACTTTAATCAATTTACCAAATTGAATACTTAGATCGTTCTGAATTAGTATGAGCTTGCATATATGACACAAAAATAGACCGAAATATTCCTGCTTCTGTAATTTTCCGAATGCTCAGAGCCAATGAACATACTGAGCATAGAAGAAAGCGTGTTTTGCATTTTGAGACCACGTTAAGGCATAAGAGTAGGTAGAAACACCACATTTAATAAAAAGGATATGGACGCTGCAACACTGAAAATTCTGTCTTAAAAGGCAAGTAACCCATATCAATATATGAAAGATATTTATCATATATTGAGAGAGGTTAATCTTTACTTACTTCCTAATAAGAAATAAATAATCAAGAGCTAGTTGTAAGATAAATTGTTTCAAAGACGACATTCAAGAGTTTGCTACTCCAAAATATGCTTCAAGGTTCCTGCACAATGAGAATCCATACCTGGGTAAAACTCATGTGCCTGTGACGCATAGTTTTGCACATGTACCAACGTTAGCCCAATAAATCATTTTAGAATAGGACCAAACAAAAATAGAAAAGTTTGTTCATAAGAAACGTTTGGTAGAAAGCTAATGAATCCTTTGTTCTGAAAATCAAAATGCAGACCTTAATACATGAAGAAGAATGCATAATATTTTGGTCTTACCTTGCTGATATTGGTACAGTAACAAAAAAGAAAGAGCATTATTTTATTTTATTGAAATGAAAATCTCTTTGCCGATTAAAAGAATACAAATTGCTTATAGAAGTTTCACCTTGCAAATAAGCACGATAAAAAAAAGGCAAGATCTTTAGTGAAGAAATGGCAGGAATCCTTTTGGGACCTTCACAACGCCTATGTGAACCCTTAGATAAAATATTTAGATAAAATTATAAAAGCAAGTACACCAAAGAATCCTAACAAATAAGAACGCAATACGGAAGGATGGAAGGAGAAAAGGAACAAGTATCTAGATAGGAATGACGCAAGTTTATAAAAGAGTATGACAGACTTTTGAGTGCTCTAATTGCTATTAAAGTTCAGGCGACCAAAGTCGTTTATTATTGTTCATGGAAACCTTTAAATTGTTTTCAATTTTGAGCTATTTCAATAAATGTACCAGTAAAAATATTTAATGAGAATTTATGAAAAACCTAATATTATGAATATGTCAACTATTAAAAAAACCGGCAGAAGGGAATAAAATTTTACACATTCATTATTTTTTAGTTTAACACTCCTATTTACAGGAATGCTGGCTTTAATGGGTATGTGCAATCTTCTTAATATTTATTCCAAAGGTGTCGTAAACTGTTGTATATTGACTCGTCGAAGAATTAATATACATTGTACTTCGCTATTTTGCATCCGGGTGAGGACAGGAATTGAAGAGGGACATAGTAAATAAATGCAAGGAAACCTCAATCAACCACACTTCATCCTAAGTACAGAAACATGGGAGGGGCAATAATGGGAAATAAATAGCAGCATATCGCAAGGAGGGCAAATTTTAAGGTACATAGAGTAGTTTTATCATTGCGAATACGAAGAAACTTCAGCGGACCACAATTAATCTTTTTTATCCTGAGGTAAAATTTAGAGGCAAAATTATGCACAAATAAATGCGATGTTACTACTACTAATTCGCTATTCGAACTTGGCGTCATACAAGATTGAAAAAGTCGAGAAATTTGACTCAAGGTCTAAATTCTACAAATGCCGAAGCTGATTGACGGCAGGAGGTGAATAGAACGCGTCCACTCCAGCCCACAGACAAGAGGTGAATGGAACGCATCCGCTCCAGCTCACAGACAAGAGGGGAATGGAACGCGTCCACTCCAGCCCACAGACAAGAGGTAAATGGAACGCGTCCGCCGCAGCCCACAGACAAGAGGTAAATAGAACGCTTCCGCTCCAGCCCACAGACAAGAGGTGAATGGAACGCGTCTGCTCCAGCCCACAGAAAAGAGGTGAATGGAACGCGTCCGCTCCAGCCCACAGACAAGAGGTGAATGGAACGCGTCCACTCCAGCAAACAGACAAGAGAGGAATGAAACGCGTACGCTCCAGCCCACAAACAAGAGGTGAATGGAACGCTTCCGCTCCAGCCCACAAACAAAAAGTGAATGGGACGCTTCCGCTGCAACCCAGGAGCAAGAGGTGAATAGAACGCGTCCGCTCCAGCCCAGAGACGAGAGGTGAATGAAGAGCGTCCGCTCCAGCCCACAGACAAGAGGTGAATGGAACGCATCCGCTTCAGCCCACAGACAAGAGGTGAATGGAACGCATCCACTTTAGCCCAGAGACAAGAGGTGAATGAAACGTGTCCACTCCAGCCCAGAGACAAGAGATGAATGGAACGCTTCTGCTTCAGCCCACAGACAAGAAGTGAATCAAACGTGTTCGCGCTCGCTTACAGACAAGAATTAAATGAAACGCGTCCGCTCCAGCCCACAGACAAGAGGTGAACGGAACGCGTCCGTTCCAGCCCACAGATAACAGGCGAATGGAACGCGTCCGCTCCAGCCCACAGACAAGAGGTGAATGGAACGTGTCCGCTCTCGCACATAGACAAGAGGTGAATGGAACGCGTCCGATCCAGCACAGAGAAAAGAGGTGAATGGAACGCGTCCACTCCAGCCCACAGACAAGAGGTGAATGCAACGCGTCCGCTCCAGCGCAGAGACAAGAGGTAAATGGAACGCGTCCGCTTTAGCCCACGGACAAGAGGTGAATGGAACGCGTCCGCTTCAGCCCAGAGACAAGAGATGATTAGAACGCGTGGGCTCCATCCCACAGAAAAGAGGTAAATGAAACTCGTCCGCTTCAGCCCACATACAAGAGGTGAATGGAACGAGTCCGATCCAGCCCAGAGAAAAGAGGTGAATGGAACGAGTCCGATCCAGCCCAGAGAAAAGAGGTAAATGGAACGCGTCCGCTCCTTCCAGAAACAAGAAGTGAATGGAATGCGTCCGCTCCAGCCCACAGACAAGAGGTGAATGAAACGCGACCGCTCCAGCCCACAGACAAGAGGTAAATGGAACGCGTCCACTCCAGCCCGGAGACAAGAGGTGATTGGAACGCGTGGGCTTCAGCCAACAGACAAGAGGTGAAAGAAACGCGTTTTCTCCAGCCCAAAGACAAGAGGTAAATGGAAAGCGTCCGCATTAGCCCACAGACAAGAGGTAAATGAAACGCGTCCGCTTTAGCCCACAGACAAGAGGTGAATGAAACGCGTCCGCTCCAGCCCACAGACAAGAAGTGAATGGAACGCGTCCGCTCCAGCCCACAGACAAGAGGTGATTAGAACGCGTGGGCTCCATCCCACAGAAAAGAGGTAAATGAAACTCGTCCGCTTCAGCCCACATACAAGAGGTGAATGGAACGAGTCCGATCCAGCCCAGAGAAAAGAGGTAAATGAAACGCGTCCGCTCCAGCCCGGAAACAAGAAGTGAATGGAATGCGTCCGCTCCAGCCCACAGACAAGAGATGAATGAAACGCGACCGCTCCAGCCCACAGACAAGAGGTGAATGGAACGCTCCGCTCCAGCCCACAGACAAGAGGTAAATGGAACGCGTCCGCTCCAGCCCGGAGACAAGAGGTGATTAGAACGCGTGGGCTTCAGCCCACAGACAAGAGGTGAAAGGAACGCGTTTTCTCCAGCCCAAAGACAAGAGGTAAATGGAAAGCGTCCGCATTAGCCCACAGACAAGAGGTAAATGAAACGCGTCCACTTTAGCCCAGAGACAAGAGGTGAATGAAACGCGTCCACTCCAGCAAACAGACAAGAGAGGAATGAAACGCGTCCGCTCCAGCCCACAGACAAGAGGTGAATGGAACGCGTCCGCTCCAGCCCACAGACAAGAAGTGAATGGAACGCGTCCGCTTCAGCTCACAGACAAGAGGTGAATGGAACGCGTCCCCTTCAGCCGACAGACAAGAGGTGAATGGAACGCGTCCGCTCCAGCCCAAAGACAAGAGGTAAATGGAAAGCGTCCGCTTCAGCCTACAGACAAGAGGTGAATGAAACGCTTCCGCTCCAGCTTACAAACAAGAGGTGAATGGAACGCGTCCGCTCCAGCCCACAGATAAGAGGTGAATGGAACCACAAAGTAGTCCGCATTTTAGATTAAATATCTCTCTAATTAGAGAGATATTTTAAAGTTGCCATTATGGTGTCCCTTGATGCAAGGGGGGGAGAATTAAAGAAAGCTCTGGCCCTTAGGTCTGGCTGGCTCTTACGAGTACACTCATTTACTCAATTGTGTCATCCCCGTAAGGGGCGCGGCGATTTGCCATCCTGGCCGCCGTGCTGACGGGATCCAGCGCTCCGTCCGGCCCCAGCTTAGCCTCTCTTGCTTCCTTCAGATAGCCCGATTTCTCCCCTACCTCGTCGCTTTTCATACAACCTCTCCCACAACTTTCTCTGGTCAGCCTCTAATTTCACAGGGTAGAATGCTGACCTTCTTCTCAAGCCAACCACCCCGGATCGGGGCTGCGGGGGGAGGGGACATTGTTCCCTAACCCCTCAGCTCCGGTTCGGGATGGGGGTTTTTTAACAACCTGCTTCATCCCCACCCATACCTTCCTCACATCCCTTTTCCTCTCCTCTTCACAACCTATATTTTTTACGCCATGTTCAAGGTGGAGCCGCCATGCCGAAGGACTGCCAGGCCCCCAGGCGGGAGAGGTGGTCCCGAATGGCGGCGCCTGGCTCTGCCGGGCTTGTAAGCACCTCTCGCAGCGCGGGCAACTGCGAGAGGTGATGAGCTATTGCGTCCCGTATTAAAAAGAGGGTCACCATGCCCATGTATGACAAAAAAAAACAAAAAACCCAACCCCCAACTTCCCCAAGAAAATCAACGGAGCCGCCCTCGGGCAGCTCCACCGAGAAAATGGAGGTCCCCTCCCCTTGTGCTTGCGCAAGGGACCCTCCATAATTCTTTAACCGGAGAGGAGGCTTACTCCTCTACTACGCCTACGGGTGTAGGGGACTCCCCCTCACCCCCTTCTCTGGAGGTGCTTTCGGGCACCTCACTATCTCCAGCGGCAGTCCCTCCTTTGCTTTCTAAGGGGACTGCCAAGAAAGCCAGCAGGCAGCCCATTGCCGACCGCCCCTCGTGCAAGCGGCTCGGTAAGGCAAACCCCCTTAGGGGGGAGAGGGAAGCCAGGCTCCTTCGGTCGCTTCCCTCAAAAGACCTGCTAGCAAGAATTTTAAACCTTGCTGGGGTCAAGGCCTGTGTCTCCCCACACAAGACTGGCGACACTGCCAAGGGGACCTGCGATGTCCTGGGAGGGGATGGCCAACTGGAGGCCCCTCCTGTGATAGACATGGTCCTTGAGGAGACCCAGCCTCAGATGGTAGGGCCTTCCATGGGGGGGAATCCGGGCTCGGCGCCAAGCACCGAACCCGAATCCGCCCCTATGCAAGGTCCCCCTCAAACGGCCGAGGGCTCCGAGGCAGTAAAAGGAGGGGAGGGATCTCCTCCGACAGGTGCCCTTACGACGACCAGGACCTTCTCCATTTCGGAGAGGGACCTGGCTGAGGCCGGCCCATCTGGCATTGGGGCTACTGCCGGCGGAGGTGAGAGGCGGGTTCATTCCCCGCCCTCCTCTCCTAAAAAGAAAAATACTAAAAAGACTAAAAAGACGAAGAAGACTCGGGGCTCCTCTCCATCCGCGGGGGCTGCGGGGACGGATGGGTCTGCTACCACTTTGGTAGGCGACCAAGCCAAGATCGGCACATCCGGCCCCTCTACCCCCTCGTGTGCGGAGCCCCTGACTAAGACTAACACCAAGAATGCACAGGGCGGAGCCTCGATGACATCGGGGCCCCTGATTCAGAGGTTACCTGGCGTTTTCGAGACCGCTGGCTTCAAGCGCTTCCTCGTTATTCGCTCCACTGATGGCAGCATGTTGTCCAAGGGCAACATGATCCATCAGAGGAGAGGATTAGCTAGTGCAATTGGTAGAGAGCCGAAGGTAACCCGTTTCTCGGACGGGAGCCTTCTGGCGAATGTGGCGAATCCCGCCGAGGCGGCCAGGATAAGTGCTCTTCGGACACTTCATGGCACCCCGGTGAGTGTGACGCCGCACTCTACCATAAACTTTGTGAAAGGAGTAGTTTATGCGAGGGAACTCGTGGACTACTCCATAGAAGACATCACCCTTGAGCTGGCCGACCATGGGGCGGTCAAGGTCGAACGTGTGATGAGAAAACAGGGAGGGGCCTCGAGACTCACCCCTACACTCTTTGTCACGTTCGACTGTGACAAGCTCCCTGAGTCGGTGCGTGCCGGTTGGTACCGTTACCGCGTGAAGGCATTCGTGCCACTGCCGCGGCGGTGCTATTACTGTCACCGCTTCGGCCACACGAATCGATCATGTAGACGTGCAAAATCGGGGTCACCCGAAGTCTGTGTAAATTGCTCCAAGGTCGCACACGATAAGTCCAAATCGTGTGTGGCCAAGTGTGTCAATTGCGGAGAGCCGCACCCTGCTTCTTCGAAGCAATGTGGTGCATATCTCCTTGAGAAAGAAATCCTGGCCGTTCAGGCCCAGGATCGACTCTCATTCCGCTAGGCTAAGGACTTGGTCCTGGCGCGCCCGGCTCTGCCTGGGACGTCATATGCCTCAATAGTTAGAAAAGCACCCTCTGCTCCTGGCCCATCCAGGTCAACGAGCACAGTTGTTTCCGCCCCCATTCGGAGCCCTTCTGCGGGCTCTACTACACCCGGGCGCTCCCCTGGTAGAGCTGGCGGCAAAAAGGGTTCACACCCAGCCCCGGCTAAAACCAGGGCTCCCCCGTTTTCCCCCAGCGTGACCGTTTCCCGTAAGGCGAAACGGCCACGCGCCTCCACAGAGTCGTTAGACTCACAGGAGGCAACACCCCTGAAGATGGTCGCTAGGCCATCTTCCGGGGTTCCTAAAGCTGTTCGCCGAAAGGAGGACAGCAACAAAGGAGCTTCGGCCCCTTCGCCCACGCCCCGAGGTGGAGTGAGTGGCTCGGAGACGGTGGTTCCTCGAAAAGAGGGCCCCCCGCCTTCCAAGCCACAACGCCCGCCTAAGGTTTCGAGGCGGAGGGAGGAAAAGACTCGCATGGCGAGGCCAACCCTTCGCAATAAGTCCTCGAAGGCGACAGCGCCTTCAGCGCTTTGTCCGGCCAACAGCGCCCGGGGTTCTGCCCCCGGGAAGCGTACGGCCATTCCCGTGAGGGTCTTCAATTCAAGGAGGGCCCCCGCGTCTCCTCCGAGCTAGGCCTGAATTGCCGTGGACTCCGGGCCAACTGGGAGGAGCTGCGGAGGCTCGTCTCGTCCCGTTCCCCGTTAGCTATTTTTTTGCAGGAGACCATGCTAGGCGCGTGCCCGCTGCCTGCCCTCCCGGGGTATAAGGGTCTTGCGACCCCACCACCGCGGGATGGCCGGGCTGGGAGATGCGCAGTTTACACCCGGCATGATGTCTCCGTTCTTCCTTTCTCTTTAGATACCTCCTTTCAGGCAGTGGCTGTGCAGCTGCACCTGGATAGGAGGTATACTATCATTTCTGCGTACATTCCACCGTCAGCTGACTTCGACGCGGGGGACTTTCGCCGCGTCCTGCTTGGAGATCTGAACGGCAGGCATCCTCTCTGGGGAGATTACTCCATAAATCCCAGGGGACAAGTCCTTGCCGATCTGATCGAAGAGCTTGAGATGGGTGTCCTAAACGTGGATGAGTTTACGCATCACTGTCCGAGAACCGCTTCATTTTCTTGCCTTGACCTATCTTTGTGCTCTTCGGATGCACAGCCTAATTTTGATTGGGGGGTGGTCGATGACCTCCATGGTAGTGATCACTTTCCCATTCAAATATCATTTTCAGGGCAACTGCCGCCTGAGAGACCACCTCGGTGGTGCTTGGCGCGGGCGCGGTGGCCTGCATTTCAGGAAATGACTGAATTCTCTATCTCAGTCGAGGAGTTTAGGTCGGTAGATGAGGCCGTTGAGTTCTTCTCCGGCAACCTCATCGCCGTGGGCCTGACTACTATTCCTAGGACGTCTGGCCGTTTTGCACACCGACCACTCCCATGGTGGTCGGCCGAGTGTGAGACGGCCCTCAAACAGAAGCGTTATGCCTACATGCGCTATAAGCGCCGCCCGAACGATTTCACTGTCGCTGAATTTCGTCGGCCTAGGGCTAGGTTCCGGTATGTTTCGAAGCACGCCCGCCGCTCTTCTTGGCGGGCATACGTTTCTTCACTTAACGGGAAGACCCCTTTAGCTGAGGTGTGGAAGCGAGTCAAAAGGATTCTGGGCAAGTTCTCGCAGGACCCCCCTCCTGTTCTCCAGGAGAATGGGACCGCAATCTCGGACCCCGCGTCCGTGGCGGAATCCTTAGCGACAGCTTTTTCCGCATTCTCTAGCCGTGATGCTGCTCCGCCAGCATTCAATGCACGTCGTAATGTCGCGGAAAGCCACCGGCTGGACTTTACCTCCAGAGGCGGAGAACCCTTCAACGACAAGTTTACTGTGAGTGAGTTGCGTTCCGCTCTCGCTTCGTGCCCGAACACCGCCCATGGTCCGGACGATGTCCCGTACGCCATGCTTCGACACCTGGGTGAGGGAGGCATGGCCTTTCTGTTAGATTTTTTCAACAGGATCTGGTTGGAGGGTCTTCTCCCAGACTTCTGGCGAATCGCTACTGTGCTCGCCTTTCAAAAGCCGGGAAGAGATCACTCTACTCCGACCGGTTTCCGCCCAATCTCTCTAACCTCTTGCGTGTGCAAGTTGATGGAGAAATTCGTAAATGTTAGATTAGCCTATTTCCTGGACAGCGGAGGCCATCTGTCTTCTGCACAGTGCGGCTTCCGTAAGTTCCACTCCACGTCGGATGCTCTGCTCCGACTGGAAAATGCCGTCTGCGAGGCTTTCCTTCGTAGACAGCACTACGCCACGGTGTTTTTTGATCTGGAGAAGGCCTATGATACCGCATGGCGATACGGTATTATGGAGACTCTCCACATGATGGGGGCAAGGGGACGCCTCCCAATGTTTATATCTGAATTTTTGCGAGATCGTCGATTTCGCGTACGGGTGGGGGGAGCCCTATCCGGCCCAAAGGAGCAGGAAGAGGGTGTACCCGCAGGGAAGTGTCCTCAGTGTCACACTCTTTGCCCTGAGCATCAACGGCATCACCTCGGTGCTGCCGAAAGATGTTCTCGCTACGCTCTACGTGGACGACCTTTCGATCTCTTTTGGCGCGGCCCAGATGCCAACTCTGGAGCGTCGACTCCAACAGGCATTGAACCGCGTCTCTCGCTATGCCGAAGCGCACAGGTTTTGGTTTTCTTTGGCCAAGACTAAGGTGGTGCACTTCTGCCGCCATCCACGGCTTCACCCCGACCCAGATCTTTTCTTAATGGGGTGCGCCTGGATGTGGTTGAGTCGCACCGTTTCCTTGGTCTTGTATTCGACCGACGCCTCACCTGGGAGGCTCATATTCGCAGCCTTAGGGTCTCTTGTACCCGCGCCATGGACATTCTCCGTTCCGTGACGTTCAGCGCTTGGGGCGCTGATAGGGCTACTGCCTTACTTTTTTTTCGATCCTTTGTTCGCTTGAAGCTCGACTACGGATGCGAGTTTTATGCATCCGCAGCCGAGCGTTTATTGCAAAAGGTGGATTCGATCCACCACACTGGCCTTTGCCTTGCGACCGGTGCCTTCCGCACTTCCCCCATTGAGAGCCTGTTGGTCGATGCTGGGGAGATGCCACTCGCTCTGCGCAGCGTGCAGTGCATCACTCGCCTGTACACGCGAGCCCGGCGCCTGCCTCAGTCGCCAACAGCTCTCACTGTATCCGCAGCTGATCTCGATGGTGCCTATGCCGCCGAGAGACGCCAGTCATACCCTAAGCCCTTTGGGTTTAGGGTCAGGAAACTCCTTCGAGAGGTAGATATAGCTCTCGGGCCGGTGGCGCCCCTGGTTCTGCCCAGGACGCCACCCTGGAGGGTACCACATTTGGCTATTTGTTGCCACGCCTCTGCTCCCAAAGCTTGTACTGCGCCGGGAGTATTGCGTTCGACCTTTTTGGAGCACACATCGTGTCACGCTGGAAATGTACCAGTGTATACGGATGGCTCCAAGTCCCAAGAGGGGGTCGGATTCCACGCCGTATCCCCTCTGTTTGAAGTCAGCGGGGCTCTACCGGCCGCTGCGTCTGTCTTCACGGCCGAGCTGGTGGCAATACCCCACTCGGTACGGGAGATTACGCGACGTGCCCGGTTCGGAGACCGGATTGTGATCTATAGCGACTCACAAAGTGCCCTGAGTGCTCTCGGGGCATTGGAATCTCCGCATCCCCTGGTTCGCGAAATCCGTGACGCCACGGTTTTGGCGAGCCAGGCAGATGTCGAGATTATCTTCTGCTGAGTTCCTGAACATGTAGGAATTGCGGGGAATGAGCGCGGCGATTAGGGCGCCAAAGAGTCCGCGAGGACTCTGCGACCGGACCAGCGTTTTGCTCTTCCTCACACTGACTAAATGGCAGGAATACGGGCAGCTCTTTGGACTGCTTGGCAAAGAAGATGGGAGACGGTCTAGGGGATCTTAAAGTTGCGAGCTATTGCGCCGCGACTGTTGCCATGGACCTATCCCTTAATGCCGCGGCGGCTTCAGGTTGCTTTCTGTCGTCTCCGAATCGGGCACACTCGTGTGACGCATCGCTATCTGATGGAGCGCTCGCCTGCGCTCTATTGCAACGACTGCGTCGTCCCTTAGACTGTTTGGCAAATTCTTGTCGAATGTCCCAGTCTGGGTGATCTTCGCGCACGACACCTGTCCCGGTACCGGGATGGGCGGGGTCGCTACCGCCTGTCCCTTGTGCTCGGGACAAGTGCGTGTACTTTGACTGGTGGACTTATTGACTTTTTGGGGGAGGCCGGCCTTCTCCCTTTTATTTAACCCGATTTAATTGTTGTTGTTGTTTTTGTAATTGTTTTTGTTATTGCTTTGTTATTGTTATTGTTATTTCTTTTTATTGTTTTCTGTTTAATTTTTTAAAGTAGCCTAGAACTAGGCTGTTTTTTACGGCGACTTATGCCTAAGTCGGCAGTCGCCAGATAGCCCCTTAAATAAAAAAAAAAAAATCAATCGTGTCATAGAATGTCCACATGTTTCCCCAATCCCTACTTCAGTACTTTCTTTATGTATTAAATCCTCAATATTTGCATTTTTTTCCGTTAAATAAATAAAAAAAGAAAAGGAAAGAATTAATAAAGATGCCAACAACAAAGGGTCTTTAAGATCTTTGACGTTAAGAAGCACAAGATCGATAAATGAACCATTTTGCAGTGATGAATTTGAGTAACATGGCATTCATTCACCTACGAATAAGAGAATATTAAAAAGAGATAGAGAGATGTCCCGAATGTTAGAGTGAGGAGAACCATGGGAAGTATTGGTGATAGTGATTCTCAGAGTTGCGCAAGTATCATTGAGATAATAAATGGAGCCAATGCAAAACATTAACTGAGCGAAATGCTCTTCTATTACTTTATATAAACCGTATCGAATACTTCGTTTATGCGAGGAGCGTCCCAAGATTTTACTAGATATGATGATTAATTTTGGCTTTAAGAAGGATGTGATAGCAATTACTGTCAAAATTATGGCAGTATGCCATCATAATTCTTAATGAATATGCCAAGGCCTTGTCATTATCCAAAACATGATTCTTTCTTGGGCGATTTCAGGCCAATTTCCTCGTGTAATTGTGCAAAACATTCCAAATTAATTATTATTGTTATCTCGACCCTTTGACATTCTATTGAGTTGAACATTTGAAATTCTTAGTCGTTTTTCTTTCCTTCTCATTTCTCTTTCACATTTATTCCCACTCAGTTTTACCACATATCTTTTTTCTTTGATAGAAGTTCTAAAGAGCATTTTCCCATTTATTTTAAAGCTAAATTTTGGAATGATGTCCGCGCAACTGCTCTGGGATCAATCGAGTAGATCGTCGTTGGCTTCAGCTCGTATCCGATCATTGGTTTCGTCTGCATTTATCCATTCTCCTCGGCTGATATTTGTGCTGGATATGAATTAGGAGAACCAGTTTGTTGTGGGAGAGCCGCGAACAGAAGTCACATGGGAGGGCAGGAGGAGGACGAGGTTGTTCCAGTCGTTCCTTTCTTCTTCTTCGTTTGTCCTACTCATGCTGTCTTCTGTTCTTCCCAAAAGCCGCAGTGCCATCGCGGACAGCTTTCCTCCAGACTCCTCTGTTCCTGACAGTTTTCTCCCAGGAGGAACGTTCAATGATAGTTTGGGACAGAGGGCGCTTAATCTGGTCTTCATAGCTGCATTATGGTCTTTCGAGGGGTCTTGTTCGGTAGTGAGTTGCCCATAGAGCATGATCCTACGGTCTCGGGAGGGGTTTATTCGTATGACGTGCCCTGCCCAGCGAAGACGATAGTCGATGATGGTGCAGAACTTGAGTGGAATTTTATCCGGTCCTGTTACTTTGCTTGGCTTCATGCGCCCAACGGCTTAAGGAATTCTTCCATCGAAGGTAGCAGGGAGATCCAATGGCGGACGGGGTGCTGCGGGATCATACGGAGAAGATCGTGTTGGGTGCACAAATTATCGGTGAAAATGTTCTCGAAATGAGAATTCTAACGATCAAGGGTTCTTTCGTTATCAGTGATGGTAGGGGAGCGGTCAGCATCTTTTAGGCAACCGACTTATAACCTTGTTCGGCCGAAGGCCTCCTTGGTTGCGGTATAGAAACGGCACAAGGCGCATTGGTCTACGTAGTCTTGGATATCCTCTCAATTTCCTCTGCCACCAGGTGTTTTGAGCTTCGCACATCCCTTTTTGGCATTCTCCGTTATTCTTGTTAGTGTTTTCGCTTATTATCCGGTGTCGGTTGGTTCTCAAACCGAGGTATGTCCTGAGTTTAGCTTCGATGAGAGAAGTGATGTGTTCATCGTTCTCATCGAACCAATCCTGGATCTTCTTCAGGGTGAAACGGCAACCTCCTTGGTTGCGGTATAGAAACTGCACAAGGCGCAATGGTCTACGTAGTCTTGGATCTCCTCTAATTTCCTCTGCCACCAGTGTTCTAAGCTTCGCAGATCCCTCTTTGCCATTCTCCGTTATTCTTGTTAGTGTTTTAGCTTATTATCCGGTGTTGGTTGGTTCTCAAATCGAGGCATGTCTGAGGTTTAGCTTCGATGAGGCAAGGGATTTCTTCATCGTTCTCGTCGATCCAATCCTGGATCTTCTTCAGGGTGAAACCAATCGTTTCCTCGGTACAATCGGTCATAGCATTGCTGAGGGAGGTCCAACGGTCCTCTATTGAGGCTGACTCCGGAATGTACGTGGAGGATCTTTGAATACCCTCCCTGAAGATTTAAACTGTCTGAAGATCACGAAGCTTGGCACAGTCAAGCTGTGTTCGCTGCGAACAGCTTCGAGGTCTGCGTTTCTTAATAGCGAGTCGAGAGAGCAGGAAGCAGTGTACCGACCAGCAGTCATCTGACCCAGGCATAGAGCGGGTGATGCAGACATCTTTCATCTCTCTGGTTCTGGTAAGGATATAGTCAAGTATGTTCCAGTGCTTCGACGAAGGTTGTTTCCAGGTCGTCGTCTGTCGATTAAAGAGTTGCAATAGGGTGTTGCTGACGACGAGATCTAGCTCACCACAGAAGCCTAGGAGAAATTGACAGTTGATTTTGCTGTTCCTGATGCCATGATGGCGGAGGATGTCTTACCACAAGCGATGGTCACTCCGACTCTAGCGTTGAAGTATCCTAGTACAACGAGTTTGTTGTGTACAAGGACTGCCTGGATGGTATAGTAGAACAGGTTGTAAATGTCGGTTTTAGCTTCGTCTCAAGGGGTAAAACTAGGGACCTACACATAAATCAGGTTAAGTAATCTGTTCCAAGTAAGCGGTATCCGAACGGGCATTTCTGCGTTCACTGATGGCAGTCGGGACCAGGTTTTGCTGGTACATGAGCAGGAATTGGAAAGTGAACCCGACGTCATGGATCCGTGGCTTGTCAGTGGTCTTGTCCTTCCAGAAGATGGAATATCTGGAACAGCTTCCCTGATGTCGCCTTCTCCTGTAAGCCTGGTCTCGCTCAGGGGTGCCACGTTGATTTTAAAGATGGCAAGATCTTTGTATATGAGGGTTGTACATCGTTCAGGACGGTGGGTGTCGCTCAGTTCCTGGAGAGTGCGGATTCGAAAGTAGTGTCGCAACCAATGTTAACACACATTTCCGGTTTTGTAGAGTAGACAATCGAAAATTTGGAAACGAAGAAGATCAAAAATTTTTTTCAATTGGCCGTAAAAGGCCAAATTTGCTTAAAATTATCTTTTTAGTAGAGTAAGGCTAGTTGTACATATTCAATTATTATAGGTGTCGTCTCTGAAGTTAGAAATCGGTAATTTTCGTACAGAAAGAAAACACGCACTTTAACTCCTTATTTATCTAAGGTTTAGCCAATTTTAGTTTGTGAAGTACCTAGTTTGAAAACTCTTCGGACGACACTATAAATTTATCGATGTATGACGAATTTACAAGATATTTACAGAGTATTTCTTATGGAGGGATATGGCTTCACTTTTTTAAATATATGTAATAGAGCACTCATCACATGTATTATTTTTGTTTTATACTAACGAGTCTTTCTATTATTCATTTTCAGGGTAAGGAGGAATAAAAAACTCATAACATTCTAGGGAAATCGATATCCCACCCTAAAAACAGAGGCCCTGTTCGGTCACCGCAAAGTCCTGGCATTTGGAAGCGTAACCCGATTACTTACCCCAAACCCCTCTCTCTTGCCTCGCCTCCAGACCACCAGAAAGGCCTCCCACAACCACGGAATGCACGAATCATCAGATTTCGGGTCCGGCGAGCATAAAATTGGTTAAACCGGCAATATTTCCCTAAGAGTTGGGATCCAATTTCACGTCATATACGAAATTAGAGGAGGGGTGACCAGAAGCCAGAAGCTGATTTTAGGGCTAAGTGAATGTCGCTCAGAGAAGAACCGTTAGAGGAGGAGGCTTAATTACTTACAGCTCATCAGCACCCTCTCCCCTACCCCCAGTAGATGGTGAAGTATATAGCCAGATAACTATAGAAGAAGATGGAAGATCGCGTTAGCGATCGAGACGACGAAGTCCGGCTATAGTGCCCGGCATTCAACGAGAGGAACACAGAAGAAGCTCATGCTGAGCCAGTTCCTGATGGTCGCACCGAGATTTAGGTAAGCTTGTATTAAGAAACAAGCTCAGTCATCTCTTGAAAGAGAATCCCTATATCCCGGTTTACAAAAAAAACTAGAGATAGTCCTGGCCATTGAGGAATACCCCGAGGGTGAACTCCCTCAAACACACCCCTATTCCTCTAAGGATTCATTTGTTTGCTCATCGCTGGTTAGTGCAAACCATTCCAAGATTAACCAGAAGATTGGAAAGAGCATACCATCACGGTTCTGTTGTTTAGTCATCTAACTAAGACAACGTGCTTAACGCCATCCGTTGCCCGCACCAAAATCACCTGTTGATTCAAGCCTGTCCCCACGCCAGCCAAACAGCTGGGGTGTTTGTGAACATGTCCACGCGTCTGACCTCAAAAACATTCTTGCGTCTACATACAAATTCAAGGCCAATGTCAGTCACCAGCCGGAGGCACGTGTGGTTGTTTTAAAGGTAAAGTAATTCCATTATTTTTGAAGCTCAATTAACGACCAATATTAAAGTGAACTTTGGGTCAACCATTACTTTATATTTATTTGGTTAAATTAGTAAGTCTCACATAAACTCGTTCAATTCATAACTGTATAGTTTGTTTTGTTAGATTTCACTTTTTTTTCATGTTGCATTAGAGATATATTTTTCTTAGAAGTATTTAATTTAATCCTCGAAACGCTGAGCATGGCACTAGAAATCCTCAAATATTAAAATATCGTGATAAAATAAAATATAGCACTCTTAGAGCAAACGTAATTAAGAAGATTTTGAAGTACGTAACAAACCTATACGTACGTACACCAACTCTGTCCTTGCAATACCACGATAAACATCCACAGGTCAGTGTATTTGGTTCGCCACTTCCAGAACTTCCATATAATGAGCTGCTAAAAAAACAACAAGTTGTAAAATATATTGAGTATGTGAAAGATATTAAATACAAGGGGAACACGGATGTTATTCCTGAAGTATCCAAACCCCTTACCGAGATTTAAATAAAAACAGTATTCTAGTTAAGAAGATCAAAAATATTAAAACCCAATTGCTCCGATTGGTATAAGAAGCGTATGTAGTATCGAAACAAAGAACTAATGCCACTAAGAGTAAGAAGTTTATCTCATCATTGGATCAACTTATTGATATAGCAGGCTGCCAGTGTGTTGATCATTTGGATTGCAAGTGTGAAAAGAACATAAAAGTAAAAAGTCGAGAGCATGAATTTCTTTCTCATCAAAGAACTGGGAGTCACGGGAAAATTGTAGACGTGAACTTTAAAAACAAGTCAAATGATTAAAAAATTGAAAACCCGAGAAAATCAAATTCAGCAAAGAAGAGAGATGAGAAAACTACAATTTCAGACGAAGCCTTGGAAGAAGAAACCTAATCTTCTAACATTTCTGATGATGAATGGAAGAAATTCTTTGCGGGAACAAAAAACAACATCATGATAATATCAACATTTGCCATGGAAGCAGATCGCTATTGTTTAGCAAATAGAGTTACAACAAGGAGTAACAACAAGGAGTAACGAGAAGGAAAGAAGGTACCCTAGGAGACCTTACGGTCCATTCAAAGAGAATACCTTTGGACTAGCAATCGAGCGGGCACAAGGCTGCTCAATTGTTTTGCGTCCCTAAACGGCCACTTTTCAAGACCTTGTCTAGTCTTGACTTGAACTGGTCAACAGATTCACTGTTGACAACTTCCACTGGAAGTGCGTTCCACTTACCGCAGATACTGTAAGTGAAAAAATTTCCACACAGATTGCGGTTGTAACGCTTCAGTTCAAGTTTGAAGCCGTGATTGCGCGTTCTGTTCTCACTCAGTGTGAAAATAACCCGGTAGTCAACATTGACGAACCCTCGAAGTATTTTGAAAACTTCGATGAGCTGACCACGCAGTCTACGGGTTTCCAACGAGAACAGATCTAATTCCCTTAGTCTATCCTCATAACTTTTATGTCGGATAGAGGGAATCAGCTTGGTTGCCCTGGCTTGTACGCGTTCCAATCTCGCGATGTCCTTTCGCAATGAAGGACTCCAAAATTGTACGGCATACTCCAGGTGCGGTCGGACAAGACAGTTGTACAGGCACAGTACAATCTCCTGGTTTCGATAACCAAACTGGCGCTTAATATAGCCTAGCATCCTTCGGGCCTTTTTCTCCGCCTTAATGCACTCTTTCGAGAACTTGAGGTCACTAGTGATTGTTACACCCAAGTCCTTTTCAGTGTCAGTGGATTTAATAGCAGTGCCCTTAAGGATATACAGAGATTGGAAGATTCTGTGGCCGATATGCATCACTTTGCATTTCCCCACGTTAAAAGGCATTTGCCACGTGTCCGACCACTCCCCAATCTTCCCAAGATCTTCCTGCAGGGGGGCAGTATTTCCATCCTTTGCAACGTTCATACCAAGCTTGGTATCGTTGGAAAATTTGGAAATCTTCGCAACCATGTCACCGTCCATGTCGTTGACGTAGATGATGAATAGGAGTGGTCCCAGGACAGAACCTTGAGGCACCCCGCTAGTAACGGGCACCCACTCAGAAGACTGTCCATTTACCACCCCCCGTTGCCGTCTGCCACCTAGCCAGTTCTCGATCCAGCCGGCTACCTTTCCGTCTATGCCAAGCGCTCGCACTTTCCGAAGAAGGCGGCGGTGTGGTACCTTATCAAAGGCTTTCTGAAAGTCTAGGTAGACCACATCCACCGCCTTGTCCCGATCGTGCTCACTGAAAACGAAGTGGAAGAATTCTACAAGGTTCGTCAGGCATGACCGTTGCCTTCGGAAGCCTTGCTGGGAACTCCTTAGTAGCAGGTTTGACTCTAAATACGACGTCACTTCGTCCACCATGATGCTTTCCATGAGTTTACCGACTATCGAAGTCAGACTGATAGGTCGGTAGTTTGACGGTTGGTTACGGTCTCCTTTCTTGAAGATTGGAGTCACCTCCGCCTCACGCCAGTCTCTAGGAACGCATTTGGTCCGGATTGACATGTTGAAGATTGCGCTCATGTGTTGTGACACTTGATCGCGCACTTCTTTTAACACTTTAGGTAGAAACCCATCCGGGTCAGGTGACTTATTCGTCATTAGGTCACTGATCTTCTTTTTGATTTGAACTTCGGTGAAGTCCATATCCTCCAGCTTTTCCCCCGAGTAGGAATCCGTCGGCGGGGGGATGGGACCACATTCTTCAGTAAACACTGAAGAGGCGTGGTCGTTGAGGAGGTTAGCATTTTCTGCATCTGAATGCTTTAATGTGCCCTCCTCGTTCCTCAAAGGGCAAATCGTTCGACGGATTGGTTTACGGCTGTTTACATATCCAAAGAACTCCTTGGGATTCTCTTTACAGAGTCTCGCCACTCGGAGTTCCTCAGACCGCTTAGCCGCCCTTATGCTGGACTTCACTCTTCTGGCTAGCGTCCGGTATTCGTCAAAGTCACCCGAGATCTTCCAATGCCGCTACATAGTTCTCTTCTTCCTAAGCAGTTGGCCGATTTCTCGATTAAACCACTTAGGTTGAACAGAAGACAGACGAGGGCATTTCAGAGGGCTGAAACGCGATTGAAGACTCATGAATGTGGTTTTGAAACTATTCCACGAGTCTTCAACGGCATCGCACACTTCTAGCCTCACGTCAGTCAGTCCAGCTCGAAGGCTTGCAAAGTCTGCTCTTCTCAAGTCAAGTTTCTTTGATTGACTGGCAACAGACCTTACCTTCGGGATCTTGACGCTAAATCTAACTAGCTGGTGATCACTGCCACCGAGCTCTTCGCGTACAGAGATATCCTCAACGATATCATCCTCAGAGGTGAAGACCAAGTAGAGGATATTGTCTCCTCTCGTCGGTTCTCTGACCCATTGAGTGAGGAACTCGTTGTTGGCGAACTCCAGGAGTAGCGCGCTCTCGCCACAGGCTGCTCTGGTTTCCCAGTCAACTTGGCTGTTGAAATCGCCCATAACGATGCACACTCTGCCTTGAACCAGCTCACCCAGAAGCTGGTACAGTTCCCTTTCCTTTTCAACGGGTTGGGAAGGGGGTCTGTAAAGCAGCAAGGTCCTGTATCTCACAGGACCGATCTCTAGGTCAACGCCTAGGAGCTTGTGGTCGGATATAACGTTGGAGTTCGTAGATTTGATTGTATCCTTGACATACAACATTACACCGCCACCCTCTCTGTCTGGCATATCTTTGTGGAAGAGTTGGTAGCCAGGAGCCGTGAATTCGCCTTCAAAGTCTCGGTTTGACGTTTTTATCCACGATTCTGTTATGCCTACCATTTCGGGTTCTTTCGTCGCTACGAGGCCACGGAGCTCAGGAAACTTGTTCCTGATTGACCTCGCATTGAACAGAAGAACTTTCAGGGAGTCCCCTAATGTAGGACTCCCTATACTCTTCCGTTTCCCGGCTTCTTGTTTGTCGCGGTGGCACCATTTTTGACAACCTCCGAGAAGGTTGTTTGGGGAGTGACTCGGGCGTACTGGCGTACGTCCGCCTTCCCAATGGGCCAGACACTCCTTTGGGTACGCTCCACGACATCCTGGATGAGGTTGGCTAGGAACGCCTTGCCCTTAAAGGAGAGATGCACCCCGTCCCTTTGGTAGAGGTATTTTCTACCATAGAATACGGCGTATGGGTCCACAAAAAAGACACCCTCAGCTGTACAGAGGTCTGCAAGGCGCCTGTTTAGCGGCATGTTCCTCAAGTAGGCAGTCCGGCTTGGATCCCACCTCGGGAGCATCCCCACGACGACGCGTCTGCGGGTTTTCAATCCACAGTCGTCGACAGAGCCCATAACTGTCTTCATAATCTCACCTGTAGGGCCTACCCTACCTCCTCTGAGGTAGAGGTCGTTGCCACTTACCATAAGGGCAACGACTGAAGTCTCTGAAATCTGAGACTTCTCGGCCTTAGCTCTTACCTGCTTATTCCCACAGCCTGGGATGCAGCTCACCTAAACGCTTGTGCGAAGGCGGGCCGCTAGCAGGGGCTTCAGACCCCGTGCTTGAGAATCACCAATAAGGGTGACTCTTGCACATTTGTCTGCAGACGACTTAGTCTTTCCTTTCGGAGGCGAGTGCCGCTTTCCTCTTGTATCTCTAAAAATTTTTTTTCTTCTTCTTATTCTTCCTCTTATTTTTCTTCTTGACTTCTTTTTTTATCTCTTCGTTTGATTCCCGTTTCTCTTCTTCTTTTCTACTTTCTCTTCTTCTCTTTCTACTTTCTCCTCTTTTTTCTTTCTTTTCTTCTTTTTGGCTCGTTGAGGAAGCCCTTCAGCAGAAGAAATCGGCTGTTGGACGTCGAGAGCCTTCTCGCCTGAGAATCTACATCTCTCTGTTTTTAAGAGTTGAACTTCCCTTTTAAGGAGGGAGTTCTCCTCTCTTAGTTGAGCGATGCTCTCTCCCAGGCGCTTCTCGAGTTCGCAGAAGTCACAGACACTGACGCCATCTGTGAGTTCCTTGCAACTCCTTCCCCCGAAGTCTTCACTCCATCTGTAGACTTTGCATATTTTGCAGGTTAGCTTTCGAAACGGAGAACCATTCTTCTTCTCCATCTTACAAAAATCTCGGACCATACGCATTAAAAAAGCGGTTTTTGATTGTGATTTTCTCTCGCACTAATCACATCCGCCTATTTCCAGGAGGTTTTCGGTCGTTCGGCGAACAGAAACCCTTTGATCAAGCACACCAACCCTAAAGTCTCCCCTGGGCCGGACGTCTCCAATCGTGCCGCAGCTCCCAACTGAGCAGCACGAGAGCCCCAGTGAACTGGTTCTCTGATTTTTCGACAGGGGTGCTTGAGGTGTAACTGTCTTCCTACTACGCCCTACTGATCAACTAAAAACGGCCAGACTTGATGCAAATAGTAAAGCTAAGTGCCCACGAATTCATCCGAGATCTTTAGCTGATCTGGCAACCAGCAAGGCACAAAAGCTCTCTCTCCAATGATCAGTTGAGCCTTTATTCACCAAGTAGCGGTCACAGGTAGCTGGTCAGGCAATTACACGTTAGGAGAAAGCTTCTAAGGGGTACCTAGCATTTCTCCATTAATCGTACCCCAAACGCCTAAGATCCCTTCAATCTCAGTCTCTTGTAACCTATGAGTGCTCCAAGGCGTTATTTAAAGAGGTTCCAAAGCCTCTCTTCTCACGCGGCATAAGGAAGCTGGTGAGGCCCTTATAAATAAACAACTTATGTGTAATAGAGATGAAGGTGTTTATTTTTGTTATTGGGTTTTTGTTTTGATTTTTTGACAGTTGAAGAAAGTTGGTGAAACTTAGTACTAACAGAATCGAAGAGGTTGGTAGGGGGATGCAAGGAGACGCATCAAAGAAGTGGTAGAGAAGTTTGACAACCATTAGTCTGGATCCTACTACAGCTACCTTACTGGCATGGGTGACCCTACCGGACTAAAAGTCCCCCAGCTTAGCTAGCTTAACTCAGGCAGATCACGCAAGCTCTCTCATCGACGACAAGGTGGTTGTGCTGCTATTAGTAGGGTATCCCTATTTCACTATTGGATTAAAAATTCAGAAGACCGTTGCGATGTAATTGGCCATCAAAATTCTGAAGGGCACGACATAAGTTAAAGAGGAATTTCTCAGAATCTGAATGCTTGGGAGATAATAAAATTACTGCTTTGTTTTTTGATGGCAGGAGAGACACAACACTAACCAAAAAGCAAAAGGAAATGAGTGGTATGGAACAAAAGAAATTAGTGATCACCATGTACTTGTAGGAGAACCTCGTACCTTCTATTCATATCACCTAGCTATTGAAAGAGAAACAGACGCAGGTATTGCAGACGGATTGATAAAATGGTTTGTGGAAAATAATGTTAAAGATGAGAAAAAGACATTTGGAGTTGACAGCACGGCAACTAATACTAGCTACAAGAATGGAGCCATAAGAGAACTGGAATGGAAATTACATCGTTCTTTGCAGTGGATCATCTGCAGCTTTGAGGCAACCGTGTAGGAAATATAGGAGTCCAACAAAAAGTGGAACTCAATCTAAAGAACCATTTGTTAAAGCCTTAACCACCTATGGAACTAGACCAATAACACCAAATGGGTTTCATGTCTTGCTAAAGGAGCTCCTCTACCAGATGTATATGTGAATGAGCTTAGTCGGGACCAAACTTAAATGTACAGAATTATCAGTCCTATTAGAAGTGGTGTAATTGACGATAAACTCTTACATTTGAAGCCGGTGCCAATATCTCATGCAAGATGGCTCACCACTGCAAGCAGAATATGTTGAATTTATGTGACAAGAGAAAAACCTAATAATGACTTGTATGTCCTTACAATGTTTGTCGTGTTATTATTTGCCCATCTGATTTCACATCAAATTCTCTCCGAAATGCATGGAGGGATCTAAACCTTTCCTAGAACCGATCAATGTTTGTCCAATACTTCAACCTGCAAGTGAAGCAATAGAATGGCAAACATTCTAAATGAATTCCTACTGGGCACATCCTGAGAACGTACTTTTGCAATGCTGGCAGACGTTGAGCAGAAAACAGGAAATTAGCTATTTTTAGAATCAAGAATATCTGAGAAGTTATGCTAAGAAACTAATAGATCTACTTCCTCCTGAGGAAGAATGCAGGTTTGAGTGACCAATTATAATGCATCTATCTAATGCGGAACTGCAAAATATTGTCAACGAGCTACTCTCTGATGACATTCATACCATTCTCAAGGTGTGGAGCAAGGTATGCGAATGGTGGCCAAGCTTTGGCAAAGTTTATGGAAAAGAAGCAAGAGATGGCTACATTTGAGCGGTACTAAAGTCCCGTGACTTCATGCCATCGTTTGAGGCAAAGCATGATTTTAATGTATCAGTTAACAAATAGTATGTATCACTTAGATAATAGAAATTGAACTCTTCACTTTTTGTCATTATCCTTCAGTTTAAACTCAACCATAAGGAATTTAGAAGCACAAATAACAACAAACCCACAACGTTGATGGTGTGTATCTTTTTGGCTCGAAAAATTTTACAAAATCAATTTTGAGCTCCAAAAGGGGGAGGGGGTTGCAAATATTTCTCAAAAATATTTTTTACACCTTTGCAATATGTGTACTCAAGTGTGCAAAACCTGAAATCTGTATGTTGATTTGATGAAATTTGTTTATCGATGCTACGGCCAAGTGCGGATGTTTAAAGCCCCGAGAATAATTATTATTATTATTATTATTATTATTATTATTATTACACAAGATGAGAGAGATAGAACGGGAAGAGTGCAAGCACTATAGATTGCAATTAGCAATCCTCACACACCTGCAACGTCGAAAAGGGAATGATGGTAAGAATAAAAGGAAATGGGATAGAAGAACCAACTGGGTAAAGATAGTTGAAGAAAAACTTCGAGGCTTCCAGTCATCTATGGATTCACTTCAATTAAATTGAGTAATAAAATTAAATAAAAAAATTGAAAAACAGTATATAGCAAAATTAAAACAAAAAAGATATACTATATATAGAATATTCAAACAAGAAAAAACAACAAATAACAAAATAACAGGATAATGGCTCATGATGAACATAAGATCCTCTTAGCTTTCTTTTTGAAGGCATCTACACTATTCGATGCACCAGTCTATTTGTCCAAGGAATTCCAAAGATGGACAACACTTGGCGGAAAGCGAGGCTGAAACTGGCTAGTACGGCATCTGATAGACTGAAAACAAAGAGGATGTCGGGCTAAAGCCTCACGACTGTTAATCCTTGCTACAAAGCGATTTGGCAAGGAAATATACAGCGAGTGATGCGGATTGGATTGTATCTTAGAGAGCATGCACACATTGCTGATCTTCCAGCGATGTGCGAGGTTTCATTGGACAATACCGCCACAAAGAAAGCTGGCAGTATAAGAGACTCTGTTAATAAGATGCAAGTGTGAGGTAGCAGCAGACGACCAGACAGGGGCACAATATTCCAAAGCTGGAAGAATAAAACTTCGGAAGCAAGCGGCGGTCACGGAAGAATCATTGAAGGTGGCATAGGCCTTTCTCATTATTCTCTATTTCTGCGAAGCAGTAGTTACAAGAGATCTAATGTGACACTCAAAAGTTAATTTGGAATCAAATTTAACGCTCAAAATGTCCAGTTCGTCCACATCGTTCAATGCTAAGCCATCAACATGGAGAGGTTCATGTTAAGGAAAAAGGCTACGAGATCGTGAGCTAAACATACATTTAGATTTAGCTATGTTAAGCTTCATGTTCCATGTATGATACCATATAGAAATGCATCGAAGATCTTCATTGATGGAATTAGATGCCATGCTGCGAGAGTGAGGGGAGTCAATAGTCGCGAGCAGAGTTACATCGTCTGCATATCCATACATAATATTTTTTGTGGTGCTAAAGAGGTCAACAGTGTAAATATTGAAGAGCAGAGCTCCGAGTACACTGCCCTGCGGAACGCCTGAGTGGACAGAATGCCAGTAACTGAAGTGGGCATCAACACAAACCCTGCGGGTGCGACTCACCAGGAATTGCTCTAAAATAGATAAAATCCGTCTACCAACACCAATATCTCTTAGCTTTTCAGCAAGCCATTATGGTTTATTCTATCAAAGGCAGCTGAGAGATCAAGTTGAACTATGTGGGCCTCATGCCACTGGTCGAGTGCTAACTGGATCTTGCGAGAGATCGTAAGAAGTGCATCCGTTGTACCAAGCTTTTTTCGATAATCAAATTGATTACAAGGGAGAACACCTGATCTCTCAAGAAAGCGGGAATGGCGAGCTGCAACGAGGTGCTCAAAAACTTTAGAAAGTAATAGTATAAGAAGGGACAGGTTGCCTAAGATCAAGTTTGATACTGAATGCAGAGTGATCGGTTGTACCTATGGGTGCGTTAATTTCTGCTTCAACAATATCTGGTTCATCCTTAAGTACTAAGTCGAGACAGTTACCAGCATTATGATTAGGGGCAGACACCAACTGTAAACAGCCCGAAACACTAGCAAAATCATATGCTGCACGACCATGCATATCTGTTGGTGATGCAGAATCAAGCCATTCACGGTGGTGAGCATTGAATTCACTAACAAAAACAAAAACTGATTTGTGATCATCAGACTGCATAGTGGCCATGGCTGTTAACTGGCAATCATATATGGTATCATCGCGATCGGGGTTGCGATAAGTGCCCAAAATATAAAAGTTGTGGATTCGGGTACAAATGCGCAAGGCCATTACTTCATGGCAGCCACATTCATAGTTAGTTTTTCTATAAGCGGAGAAACCATCACGAATATAGACGGACATTCCCCGCCGACGATTTCCTAGGTTACGGCGAATAAGCAGGGACCGACAGACCCTGGGGATCTTTAGCTCAGATTTGTGGCGATAGTTGGAATCCAAAGTTTCTGCGCATATAATTCTGTCATAGGACCAACTGAGAACAGTATGTTCTCTGAGATTCTTGTCTAGCCCTCTTACATTGGAGTAAAGAACTCGACCAGTGTGGCAGAGAGTAGGGCCAGGATTCACATGAATATCACCACAACAAATTGTAAACGGCCAATCGAAAGCAAGAATCCGAGAGGGGGTTAGGAAAAGGATGGTTGGAATTAGATTATGTGCAGTAAGCTATCAATTTAACGTCAACCTTTTCGACTTTTGGCCTAAAAGAGCTAGCTCATACTCTACAGAGGTGACGGACAGGAAAGGAACCTACTGGAATGGGGCTGACATGCTTAGACAGGCGTTACCTCAAAATAGGTCAAAGACCTTCCCACCTTCCCTGCTAGCGCATGAGGACTAGGATAACTGCCATTATCCAGCCTTATAACCTGATCACCAGTAGGAGCTGCGTTTCTATGACAACGGTCATGATCGGCAGCTTCACCATGGGAGGATGAAAGGAAGCATAGAAGAAAAAGTGAAAATAAGAAGAACTAGAGAAATAAAGATAGAAAAAATGCTCAGATTCACATCAGCTTGAGTAAAGAGAAATGAAGCAATGATGGAAGATCAGATGTGTGACTATGGCACCATTGCAAAAATTCCCTTCTCAGAAAAAAGACTTGGAAGTAGAGGACGCTAAGACCCTCACTCTCAAGAGCAGCCCGCAAGAGCAGCATGGTTTATACCGCCCAACACTCGGTCGTTGGATGTACCTTCAGTTAAAGGCAGGAGGACCACGAACAGGTAGTATGCCAACAGTTTAGAGGCAGAGGATAAGTAAACTTGTCTTCTAAGACTTAAGGTTATATATTGTGCATGCATTCCCAAACCCGGCTTTGAGACGAGAGGGCGGAGAGTCGATAGTTTAGTAATATTTGAGCTCTGACCAATGCCCAATTTTTACTCCACCTTTTCTAAGGACCATGCTGGGTGGGCTGCCAGGATCATAAAAGGCTAGCCCAGTCGCCAGTCTAGCTGACGAACTCCAATTCCACGGCAGGGTCTTTAGAGAGCGACCAACTAATACCTGCTGCCAATGTGTGGTCGCGGAGTAGAGGGTTGAGCTATCCAGGTCTGCCGCTGGCACCTACGGTGACATCACTATTGGACATTGGAAGGGAGATGATCCAGTCCTGGAAAGGAAAAAGGCGAGCAAAAATAAATAACAGAGACGAATGCCAGTCGCTGAGGAAATTAAGGTGTTCCGACAGAAATTTTTGGAGGGCAGCTCGGGTATTGATGACTATACGTAGGTTACGGCAACCGGAGGGTGATGGCAGGAAAAGGTTGATGGTAGTGACGCCGGAGATCTTTGTGGAGAATTCTTTTTTGTTTGGCGGAGGACGAAAAAGATTTTGTTGCGATTTGGAGTCAGTTGTTTGTTTACATAAAATGGAGGCTTAAATTCTTTGAATGCTGAGAAGATGTCACGCTTCAGATCACTTCTGCGCAATTTCACAATTAGGTTTCTTTTGTCAGGACCTTGTACTTTAGGCTTGGGACCTATACGATGAGCAACAGAGATGTCGGATTCTTGCATTTGTATGTGACAGTTATCTTAAATAGTTTTGTGGATGGTATTGCTGCAGTTTTCATTATTAGTGGCTTCAGGTATATTGCCGGAGAATATAATCGTATCTCGTCTTTCATAATGGTCGGAAGAATCAACCTTTTCTTCCAATTTTTCTATATTTGATCTCATTTCTTCGTTAGATTTTTCGAGGGAGATGATTTTTTGTTCTTGTTTGGCAAAAAATGATTCGAAAAACTTAAAAAGAACGTTCATAATGTCTTTGGCATCACCTGATAGCGTAGATGAGGAAATATGGGTCTGCAGTTCATTAAAATTAACTGGTTCGTTTAATTCGGTTTTTCCTCTTGTAATTGGAGTAATTTTTTCTTTGTCTGCCTTTCTGAGCGTAGGAGGAGCTATTCTTTTTAAGGATGAATGGAGAAATGTGATGACACTGCTTACGTACTATGGGAATTTGTTAAATTACTGGGAGGAACAGTAATATTTAATTGTTAAAATTCTTATTTTGAAGGTTGTTAGGTTTTGATTGATGAGTGATTTTTTAATTTTTTAATCCAAAGAGTGAAGAGATTAGTTAAACAAGATCGATGTGGCAGCGCTACACTTCTAATCACTCAGTTCAGTTTAGGCTTAATGGCTTCCAAAACAGACTCAGTGGGAACATGGGAATTTTTTACGTTTTGCGGTAATATCACTTTGTATGTCAAAATAAATTAACTTACATACGTAGATTTAGAATTTTTAGTATTCAATGCAGTTAAAGTTACTAGTATTCACTTTTATTCGATAAATAAGCAATATCACTGTTTGTTGATAGGCTTTACCATAGGTATGAGCCTCTCTGGACCGGTAAAAAGGAAAAGCAAGCTGTAGCTTTCGTACAGAGAATCACGTGACCACCCGGCCCAACACCCTTTCAGTGTTTTTATTTTAGTTGGGAAATTTATGAAAAGTAGTGAACAGTAACTAACCTCGCCACGATTTCCAGGTAATCTCCTCTTAAAGTCAATTGACTAAGTATCTCCCACGGAAATTAATTTATCTAATTTAACCAATTTCTTTAAGATCCTATCGTCACCAAATTTCTAAGGTAGATGCCTCTGATGGTTTTAATTTAAAGTAAAAAAGAGTAATAATGGTCTTCTTGTCACCGTAGTCAAAACTGACCGAGTTAAAGGAAATCGGTTCCTCTGGGTTTTGGGAAAACATCAGACTTTTTGACTGTAAAAACAAACTAAAATAGCAGGGTGGGGGGCGCCAGCACGAATCTATGAAAGAGTAATGAAGGAAAATGTCGTTTATCTGCTTCCCCGAGGAGTACATGCATATTACACACATCAAAGTTCTACGTGTAAATGATAGAAAACTCACAGATGAGCTGCTCGAGTCAAAATTCTTCACAACATAAATTAGGAAAGGCTTTTACTATATAATTATGGGGTCGTTTGTTCCCGATATTGATTCTGATTCTTTTAAATAACTGTTGTTTTTTTCCTTAAAGAAACCCCGTAAGGGGCGAGGCCATTTGCCATCCTGGCCGCCGTGCTGATGGGATCCAGCACTCCATCCGGTTCCAGCTCAGCCGCTCTTTCTTCCTTCAGATATCCTGTATTTCTCCCCTACTTCGTCGCTTTTAATACAACCTTTCCCACAACTTTCTATGGTCAGCGTATAATTTCACAGGGTAGATGCTGACTTTCTTCTCAGCCAACCGTCCCGGATCGGGGCTAAGGGGGAAGGGAACAATCTTCCCTAAGCCCTGAGCTCCGGTCTGGGGTGATTGGTTTTTAACAACCTGCTTCATCCCCACCCATACTTTCCTCAACTGCCTTTTCCTTTCCTCTTCACAATCTATCTGTTTACGCCGTGTCTAAGTTGGAGCCGCCATGCCGATGGGCTGCCAAGCCACCAGGTGGGCGGGGTCGTCCTAAAGGGCGGCACCTGGCTCTGCCAAGCCTGTAAGCACCTCTTTCAGTGCGGGCAACTGCGAGAGGTGATGAGCTATTGCTTCCCGTAGAACGAAGAGGGTCACCATGCCCATTTATGAAATTTAAAAAAAAAACAAATCTCTCCTCAATTCCTCTTGCTTATCAACGGAGCCGCCCTCGGGCAGTTTCCCCGAAAAAAATGGAGGACCCCCCCCCCCTATGCTTGCGCAGGGAAACCTCCATATTTTATTAACCGAAGATGAGGCTTACTCCTCTCCTAAGCCTATGGGTGTAGGGGACTCCCACTCACCCCCTTCTCCAGAGGTGCTTTCGGGCACCTCCCTTTTTTCAGAGGCAGTCCCCTCTTTTCTTTCCAAGGGTACTGCCAAGATAGCCAGCAGGCAGCCCATTGCAGACCGTCCCCTACTTAAGCGGCTCAGGAGGGCAAACCCCCTTAGAGGGGGAAGAGTAAAGCCAGGCCCCTTCGGTCACTTCCCTTAAAAGACATGCTGGCAAGAATATTGAACCTTGCCGGGGTCAAGGCCTGTGCCTCCCCACACCACCTGACAAGTGGCGATACAGCCAACGGGACCTGCGATGTCTTGGGGGGGGGGATGGCCAACTGGAGGATCCCCTTAGGTAGACATGGTCGTTTAGGCAACCCAGCCTCAGACGGTAGGGCCTTCCATGGGGGGGAATCAGGGCTCGGCGCCAAGCACCGAACCCGAACCCGCCCCTATGCAAGGTCCTCCTCAAACAGCTAAGGTTTCAGAGGCAGTACAAGGAGGGGAGGAATCTCCTCCGACCGGTGCCCCCAAAACTACCAGGACCTTCTTTATTTCGGAGAAGGACCTGGCTGAGGCCGGTCCATCTGGCCTGGGGGCTCTTTCTGGCGGAGGGGAGAAGTGGGTTCATTTCCCGACCTCGTCTCAAAAAAACAAAAATAACAAGAAAAAGACAAAGAAGACTCGAGGCTCCTCTCCATCCGAGGGGGCTGCGGGGACGGATGGGTATGCTGCCACTTTGGCAAGCGACCAAGCCAAGAGCGGCACATCCGGCCCCTATACCCCCTGTATGCGGAGCCCCTGAGTAAGACCAAAAGTGCACAGGGCGGAGCCTCGATAACATCGGGGCACCTCATTCAGAGGTTACCTGGCGTTTTCGAGCCCGCTAGCTTCAAACGCTTCCTCGTTATTCGCTCCACTGATGGCACCATGTTGTCCAAGGGCAACATGATCCATCAGAGAAGAGAATTAGCTATTTCAATTGGTAGAGAGTGACCCGTTCGCATTCACCTTCTGGCGAATGCGGCGAAGCCCGCCAAGGCGGCCAAGATAAGTGCTATTCGGACACTTCATGGCACCCTGGTGAGTGTGACGCCGCACTCTAACATGAACTTTGTGAAAGGGCTAGTTTATGCGAGGGAGCTCGTTGCCTTTCCCATAGAGTACATCACCCTAGAGCTGGCCGACCATGGGGCGGTCAAGGTCAAACCTGTGATGTGAAAACAGGAAGGGGCCTTGAGACCCACCCCTACACTTTTTGTCACGTTCGACTGTGACAAGCTTCCTGAGTTGGTGCGTGCCGATTGTTACCACTGCCGCGTGAAGGCATTCATGTCACTGCTGCAGCGGTGCTATTACTGTCACCGCTTCGGCCATACGAATCGTTCTTGTAGACGTGCAAAGTCGGGGTTACCCAAAGTCTGTGTAAATTGTTTCAAGGCCGCACACGATAAGTGTAAATCGTGTGTGGCCAAGTGTATCAATTGCGGATAGCCGCACCCCGCTTCTTCGAAGCAATGTGGTGCATATCTCCTCGAGAAAGAAATCTTGGCCATTCAGGCCCAGGATCGACTCTCATTCCGCGATGCTAGGGAATTGGTCCTGGCGTGCCCGGCACTTCCTGAGACGTCATATGCCTTAATAGTTAGAAAGGCACCCTCTGATCCTGGCCCATCCAGGCCAACGAGCACGGTTGTTTCCACGCTTATTCAGAGCCCTTCTGCAGGCTCTACTCAACCCGGGCGTTGTCTGGTAAAGCTGGCGGCAAAAAGGCTACATAACCACCCCCGGCTAAAACCAGGGCTTTTCCCTCTCCCACAAGGGTGACCGTTTCCCGTAAGGCGAAACGGCTACGCGGTTCCACAGAGTCGTTAGACTTACAGGAGGTAAACCCTTTAAAGTTGGTCGCCAGGCCATCTTCTTCGGTCCTGAAGCTGTCCCCCGAAAGGAGGACAGCAACGAAGGGGCTTCGGCTCCTTCGCCCACGCCAAGTCGTTGACTGAATGGCTCGGAGACGATGGTTCCTTGAAAAGAGGTCCATCCGCATCCGAAGCCGCGACGCCCCCCTAAGGTTTGGAGGCGGAGGAAGGAAAGGATTCGCATGGCGAGCCCAACCTCCCCCAATAAGTCATCGAAGGCAAAAGCGCTTTCAGCGCATTGTCCGGCCAAAAGCGCCCGGGGTTCTTTCTCCGAGAAGGGTACGGCCATTCCCGTGAGGGACTTCGGAGCGGGGAGAGCCACCGCGTCTCCTTCGAGCTAGGCCTGGGGGGCATATTCCTTCAATGGAATTTCCGTGGATTCTGGGCCAACTGGGAGGAGCTGCGGAGGCTCGTTTTGTCCCGTTCTCCGTTAGCTATTTTTCTGCCAGAGAGGATGCTAGGCGCGTGACCCCTGCCCCCCCCCGGGGTATAAGGGTTTTGCGACCCAAGCACCACGAGATGGGGTCCGGGGTGGCTAATACACGGATTACACCCGGCATGATGTCTCCATTCTCCTTTTCCCTTTAGATACCTCTTTTCAGGCAGTGGGTGTGCAGCTTCACCTGTATAGGAGGTAAACTATCATTTTTGCGTACATTCTAGCGTCAGCTTACTTCAAAGCGGGAGACATCCGCCGCGTCGTGGCACGGTTGCCGAGGCCCTTTATCTTGCTTGGAGATCTGAACGGCAGGCATCCTCTCTGGGAAGCTTACTCAATAAATCCCAGGGGACAAATCCTTTCCGATTTGATCGAAGAGCTTGAGATGGGTGTCCTAAACGTGGCTGAGTTTACGCATCACTGACCGAGAAGGGCTTCATTTGCATGGTGGACCTATCTTTGTGCTCTTCGGATGCACAGCGTGATTTTGATTTTGGGGTGGTCAAAGACCTCAATGGTAGTGATTACTTTCCCATTCAAATATCATTTTTAGAGCAACTGCCGCCTAAGAGCACACCTCGGTGGTGCTTGGCGTGTGCGCGGTGGCCTGCATTTCAGGAAATGACTGAATTCTCTATCTCACTCCGGGAGTTTAGGTCGGTAGATGATGCCGTTGTGTTCTTTTCCGGAACCTCATCGCCGCGGGCCTGACTACTATTCCTAGAACGTCTTGCCGTTTTGCACGCCGACCACCCTCATGGTGGTCGAGCAAGTGCGAGACGGCCCTGAAACAGAAACGTTATGCCAACATGCGCTATAAGCACCGCCCGAATGATTTCAATGTCGCTAAATTTCGTCGGGTTAGGGCTAGGTTCCGGTATATTTCGAAGCACGCCCACCACTCTTCTTGGCGGGCATACGTGTTTTACTTAACGGGAAAGACCCCTTTAGCAGAGGTGTGGAAACGAGCCAAAAGTATTCGAGGCAAGTTCTTGCAGGACCCCCTCTTATTCTCCAGGAGAATGGGACCACAATCTCAGACCCCGCTTCCTTGGAGGGATCCTTCGCGACAGCTTTTTTCGCGTTCTCTAGCTGGGATGCTGGGATGCTGCTCCGCCAGCATTCAATGCACGTCGTGATGTCGCGAAAGACCGCCGGCTGGACTTCACCTCCAAAGGTGGAGAACCCTTCAACGACAGGTTTACTGAGAGTGAGTTGCGCTCCGCTCTTGCTTCGTTCGCGGACACCACCAATGGTGTGGACGATGTCCCGTACGCCATGCCTTGACACCTGGGTGAGCGAAGCATGGCATTTCTATAAGATTTTTTCAACAGGATCTGGGTGGAGGGTCTCTTCCCAGATTCCTGGCGAATCGCTACTGTGCTAGCCCTTCGCAAACCGGGAAGAGACCACTCTACTCCGGTCGGTTTCCGCTTAATCTTTCTCACCTCCTGCGTTTGCAATTTGATGGAGAAATTAGTAAATGTCAGATTAGCCTTTTTCCTGGAGATCAGAGGTCATCTGTCTTCTGCACAGTGCGGCCTCCGCAATTTCCACTCCACGTCGGATGCTCTGCTCCGACTGGAAAATCCCGTCTGCGAGGCCTTCATTCGTAGACAGCACTACGCCACGGTGTTTCTCGATCTGGAGAAGGCCTATGATAACGCATGCCGATACGGTATCATTGATACTCTCCACACGATGGGGGTGAGAGGACGCCTCCCAATGTTTATATCTGAATTTTTGCGCGATCTTTGATTCTGCTTATGGGTGGGGGGAGCCCTCTCCGGATCTAAGGAGCAGAAAGAGGGTGTCCCGCAGTAAAGTGTCCTCAGTGTCACACTCTTTGACCTGAGAATCAAGGGCATTACCTTGGTGCTGCCGGAAGATGTTCTCGCTACGCTGTACGATCTCTTTTGGCGCGGCCCAGATGCCAACTCTGGAGCGTCGAATCCAACAGGCATTGAATCGCGTCTCTCGCTTTGTCGAAGCGCACAGGTTTCGTTTTTCTTCGGCCAAGACTAAGGTGGTGCACTTCTACCGCTATCAACGGTTCCACCATGACCCAGATTTGTGCCTTAATGGGTTTTGCTTGGATAGGGTTGAGTCGCCCCGTTACCTTTGTCTTATATTCGACCAACGCCTCGCCTGGGAGGCTCCTATTTGCAGCCTTAGTGTCTCTTGTACCCGCGCAATGGATATTCTCCGTTCCGTGACGTTCAGCGCTTGGGGTGCTGATAGGGCTACTGCCTGACTTTTTTATCGATCCTTTGTTCGTTTGAAGCGTGACTACAGATGCGAGTTTTATGCATCCACAGCCGAGCCTTTATTGTGGAAGGTGGGCTCGATCCACCACACCGGCCCTCGCTTTGCGACCGGTGCCTTCCGCACGTCCCCCATTGACAGCCTGTTGGTCGATGCTGGGGAGATTCCACTCGCTCTCCGCCGCGTGCAGTGCATTACTCTTGTGCACGCGCGAGCCCGGGGCCTCCTTCAGTCGCCAACAGCTCTCACTGCATTTTCCGCTGATTTTAACGGTGCCTATTCCACCAAGCGACACCAGTCATACCCTAAGCCCTTTGGGTTTAGGGCCAGGAAGCTTCTTCGAGAGCTAGGTATATACCTCTGGCCGGTGTGGCCCCTGATTTTGTGCAGGACACCACCCTGGGGGCTACCACATTTGGCTATCTGTCGCCACGCCTCTGCTCCCAAAGCTTGTACGGCGCCGGGAGTATTGCGTTCGACCTTTTTGGAGTAAACTTCGTGTCACGCTGGAACCGGTGCAGTAAATACGAATGGCTCCAAGTCCCAAGAGGGGGTCGGCTTCCACACCGTATCCCCTCTGTTTGAAGTTAGCGGGGCTCTGCCAGGCGCTGCGTCTGTATTCACAGCAGAGCTGGTTGTAATACCCCACTCAGTACGGGAGATTACACGATGTGCCAGGTTTGTAGACCAGATTGTGATCTATAGCGACTCACAAAGCGCCCTGAGTGTTCTCGGGGCACTGGAATCTCCGCATCCCCTGGTTCGCGATATCCGTGACGCCACGGTTTTGGCGAGCCGGGCAGAGGTCGAGATTATCTTCTGCTGGGTTCCTGGACATGTAGGAATTTTATGGAATGAGCGCGCCGATGAGGGCGTCAAAGAGTTTGCGAGGACTCTGCGACCGAACCAGCGTTTCGCTCTTCTTCACACTGACTACATGGCAGGAATTTGGGCTTCTCTTCGGACTGCTTTGCAAAGAAGTTGGGAGACGGTCGAAGGAACTTAAAGTTGGGTGCCATTGCGCCGCGACTGTTCCCATGGAACTATCCTATCAGACGCGACGGAGTCAGGTCGCTTTCTGTCGTCTCCGAATCGGACACACTCGTGTGACGCATCGCTATCCGATGGAGCGCTCGTCTGCGCCCTATTGTAACGACTGCGTCGTCACCAAGACTGTTCGGGACATTCTTGTCAAATGTTCCAGTCTGGGGGATCTTCGCGCACGTTCCCTGTCCTGGATAGGCGAGGTCGCTACCACCTGTCCCTTGTATTCGGGACGAGTGCGTGCACATTGACTTGTGGACTTGTTGTCTTTTGGGTTGAGGCCGTCCTTCTCCTTATTATTTAAGCAGGTTTTTTTTGTTTTGTTTTGTTTTATTCTTTTGTTTTTTTTTCTCCCTTATAGGTCGCACGCTCCTGCGCCGGGGGACCTCCCCCTGACGCAGGAGCTTGCTTACTGCTCGCTTCCTTTCCCCCTTTGTTGTGTGGGTGGGGTGTTTTTCGTCTCTTTAATTTTATTTTAAAGTAGCCTAGAACTAGGCCAGTTTTAATACGGCGACTAATGCTTAAGTAGGCAGTCGCCAGATGAGCTCTTAAAAAAAAATCCTTAAAGAAATGAAAGTTCTTTTACAAATTTTAAATCACATTTTATTGAAAAATAACTTCTTAAAGAAAGTCATGACTTTAAGAGAGTGGAGATACTCCGAGAAACCACGCCAGGGCAGTCGTCAGATGAGCTCTTAAAAAAAAAAAATCCTTAAAGAAATGAAAGTTCTTTCAAAATTTTAAATCACATTTTATTGAAAAATAACTTCTTAAAGAAAGTCATGACTTTGAGAGAGTGGAGATACTCCGAGAAACCACGCCAGGGCAGTCGTCAGATGAGCTCTTAAAAAAAAAAATCCTTAAAGAAATGAAAGTTCTTTTACAAATTTTAAATCACATTTTATTGAAAAATAACTTCTTAAAGAAAGTAGCGACTTTAAGGGAGTGGAGATACTTCGAGAAACCAAGCCAGGGCAGTCAAAAGAATAGTATTTAGCTGGAGCGAGGGAGTGGAATGGCATACAACTCTCCATATCCAGCGCTGCTTCATAACAAAGTGTGAGTCAAAGTTTCCATCAAGATTGGTGAGTTTGAGTGTAAGAACTCTTGATTTTTTTACTACCGATGTTATAACTATTGCAAGGGCAGAGTATTATAGCAACTGAAAGTTGAAAAAGTACTTTAAACGGCAGGCGAATGGTCGGACGATGGTAATTTCTATTTCTTCGTGAAAAAGTGTAACATAATGCACATATTGTGGTAATGATAACCCTCGATGAATTTTCGTTTCTCTTTACTAATATAAGTTGATTGAAGCAAATCTTTACTTAAGATCAACGAATTAATTTTAGCTTTAAAATATACAGGCTTCTATATGTAAAAAGGAATTCATGAGCTTGATTGCATATTTAAAGTATTATGAAACAATAATGACAGGATCTTCCATTGAAATCTTGATGTATTTAGTTGTGGGTTCCTATTAATAACCATTTAAGTCATACCATTGCCTATGTGTCGAAATTTCAATTACTCTTCTGACACTCCCCTATCAAAATCCTTGACTCCTTGGAAGCGAGTTTTTTATTTATTACATTGGGTTGTGTAGAAATTTCAATTACTCTTCTGACACTCCCCTATCAAAATCCCTGACTCCTTGGAAGCGAGTTTTTTATTTATTACATTGGGTTGTGTCAGATTTTTTAAATTGAAATAAGTTCTCCATTCAAAACATCGTTAAAATCGTCTAAAAATTTGAACACTCGAATTTTTTTCTCTTTCAATCCTCTTCATTTCTAACAAATATCGATTCTTTGAGTTAAATTTCGTTCGAGTTGTGCCTTATGTTTGGAATAAGGCGAATTACTAAAATTCAATGGCAGTTAACTCTATTAAATTTGGAGGTATTTAATTGTCGTACTAACCTTTTGGAAGCCTCATTCGGTTGATTTCGCCAAATATATTCGACCTCCTGTTTATACCCATATAAACAGACAATATATACAGTACATATTAAAAATAGACTGGTGCGATATTGAATTCTTTCGACCGCTATTGTTAATTTTTTCAGTAGAAGGAACTCAGCTGTAATGCGTATCCTAATCATGAATCAAAGAATTTGAAGAGTAATAATTATATTACTTGATTTACAAGTAAACAGTATGCATTTTCCTCTTGACTATACAATTGCATGTTTGTTACTTCGACCAAATTCGTTTGATAGATTTTCAATATTTACTTCCAAAGAACTGAGTTCTTTCTCCTCTGATACATTTTGTGGTGCCAATCTAACAAGATTTGTTGATCAAAAACGTAAAACTTCAAATAACCTATTTGCAGTATTTATTCTATGCAAGGAAATTCTTAACAACCAATGTAAAGACGACCACGCACACCTTCCTTTTGTCCATTGATTCTTGGAAATGCAGGATTTTCTGAATTTTCTGATTTGTGGTAGATCGAAAAAAACTACCGTCAGCTATTTCATGGTCAGCGCAAAATATCCTCTTCTTATGTAGCCAAAGTTAGTTCCATCTCTGTCAACTAAATGTTATTTGATCATATTGTATTACAACAATCATATTTTCTCTCACACGCCATTGTCTGCGCAAGCAGTTTTTTATCTTTATCTCTAGCCTCTCGCTACATATAAAGCGCGATTACTTGGTGTACTCACTGTGTTGGCTCAGATTAAAATTCACAATCTTAAATTCAGCAATTTTCACTCTTTGGTTGAGCTAAAATATTTTGGTATTAATAGGACGGTTTTCCTGTGCTCTTCACCTAGAATTACTAAATATAAAATTGGGTGATATGTATTTGTTGCTGTCGTTTAGTTCTATCGATTCGTGTTGATCATAACGTTTTGAAAGAGATGATTATTTTTCAAAGTCACTTTCATTTTGTACGCAAGTGCTTTTTTTGTCTGTAGCTGATTAAAGAAGATGGCCGAATAGTGGGACAGGTATCTCATCTGAATGGGAAAAAGAAATTTTAAAAGAGTATTTGTCAAGATACGTCAGACAGAAGTTACAATATAATTAGTAAGATCCATTCAAATTTACGAGCAACACATATTACCTTTCAGAGATGTAATAAAGTAGGAAATGACGTATGCAACATCTCAAAAACTAGAAATACTAGAACAAAGTGGAAGTTATTATCTGAATTAATGGCATGGAAATATAAGATATAGCTCTAAAACCTCAATCGCAAGGGAAGAAATTTGTGTGTAGACGGAGAAAGAGGGTGCCCTTGTAGAATTAGAGAAAATTCCAAAGAGTTTTACGAGTTTATTACAAAGTTTAAAAAATTTATCTCAATGTTTATTAAACGTAGATATCAGTATTTTGATAATACATAACTTCCTCATAAATTTCTATATAGTTTACCTTGTAAGAGGGATGGAGGAATTGATACCAGCAGCCCTAAATTTCCCTGTCAGAAAGAGATTGGGAGGTAGATAACTGCACCCTTATTCCACCTTTTGAAAGCGAAGAGGGGAAATGGATACCTATATCACTAATTTTCTCTTGGCACGTCATCATTTTTTTAAGAATGTTCATCCCCTTTTAGTTTTTTCAAGCGAAAGTGTTAGGAAGGATTTTTAGTATGGTAACACACTGACGATACATGACTCATTGGGTAACTGTCGAAAAATTTGAACGTCGATGCTAGCCGAAGATTGAGCCTGCGGTGACGCAGGAAGGAAGCACGCCAGAAATTGGGATATAGATCCCAGTGCGAGGGTTAAATAATCCAAATCGAGTGCAGTTGGCGTAAAAAATCAATTCTTAGAGGTTCTGGGTTTAGAGAAACTGATTGTAGAAAAATAACTTTGCTATATACAAAGAAAATATTATTAACAAAAGTAAATAAATGGGGCGGGGCATGCGAGGCTGGCGGGCGGGGAGGAATACAAATTACTCAACAGGGACGAGAATCCAAGAGAGGATGTACGGTGATTTCTTCCATGAAAAGGGAGAGAGTGCTATTAAGGGGAAGGCTCACGTAAAGCCTAATTGACTGGAGGCTTTAGATACGACAGGGAAGTCGGTGGCTATAAAGTTCCACTTGTTATAATTCCTTCTTTTTTAACCTTACTGATAAATGAACGAGAGAGTACTCCAGACGAGAACGAAGTCGAGACCCTAGTGATAAAGGCCTGTCCATGTCTATCGTCTGTCGGGCGGAAACTTTAGCCTTAGTTACGAGCGCGTTGGGAAGAGAGGTGACGTGTTGCGTTCGTAGCTGGTAGCAGTTGGGAGGTGGAGCGGGGCGTACGAAACTGTACGTGGCTGCAACCAAGACGAAGCTGTATGGTACTAATTTATCAAAGCTTTTCCCTAAGTATGTATACTGCCTCGGCGGAAGCGAGTCACCAGAGGCCAACCCAATGAGGGGCAGGGATCTTATTTGACTGGCGCACTAGAGGAGAGGATAATATTCTTGGCGAGTATCACAAGCTCGGGCGAAAGTCCTAGAAGCCTTAGGTCTGGCGCCGATCAGGAGATGCTACAAAGGAGAACGGCAACCCAACACAGATCGCACGACCGCGCGAATTTCTTGCTGCTCCCTTGGGGCTGTCTGGGCGTTCAGATGCATTTTTGCTCAGGCGCCACTGGTAGACGTTTAGTTCTAAATGTGTGTATGGGGGGGGGGGGTAACCTTCTCTTTCTGGCAGTAACATTTAGCGTGGCAAGTGCAAATGTTAGCTGCTTAGAAACTCGGTTTGAAGCTAGTCATGTTTTCAGTTTGGGGATGGGCTCAGTTCTCTAATATGCATGCTCGTCAATTGCATTTCTGTAGCACAGTCTGTTAGTTTGCATTTCACTGGGTTTTTTTTTCTTACCGTCAATTTTCGTTCGTAAAGCTTTAACGTTTTAATTGAACTGCAACTTAACGTAGATTTCCTCTCACGTGTTGCTGGTGGTAGCCGTTTCCAAGAAAATATTCAGGAATCGCATTAAGGGGAGGAAGAACAATAGGTGTGGATTATTATATTTTGAAAAGCGATTTGGTGTTTTACGATTGTCTTTGTGTGTAGTTATGATTATCATTTCAAAATCTTCATTACTACACACACATCGGCATTTTTGAGAATAGAAAGGAAACTTCTGTCACCAAAATGACACTTACCATATCATTATCATTCACGATGCACAAAAGATAAACAAAACAATCCCCTTTCAAAAGTGGCTCACGATGACTCCAATATTACATCACTTGACCACACCATGACATTTCCACCTCTTTCTATATCTTATCCAAATAATACCCGGTAATCAGCTCGCTCTGGCAGTGACATAGACCATACCGCTTAATTGTATCAGCCTCTCAATCTTGCCCCTCACTCACTTTCGTAATCCTCTCATCATTCTCTCTGTGAAAAATTACTAATACTAAAATTAACAATGTAGGTAAGGACGCTACGGAATTGTGTTTTCTTTTACTATACTCCAAAACGGGTTCCTGAAGCATATTAGTCAGCCACGACCACATCAAACACCAATCTCACAGAACCCGACAAATATAAAACCAGTCCCACGATATTATCCGAAAACGTACCTATAAATTGACACCATTTCTCACCCTATATCATTTTATCTAACCTATTACAATCTTATTACAGACCATAGAGATCTATCTAAATACATAGTCAACATTTCTTATCCGTTGAAATTCATCAGCTTTCTTAACACAAAGTAAAAATATACAGACACGCTCTTATATTAAGCACTGTAATCCTACATCGTTTTTATCCGCCACTCCCCTAATTATATTCTTATACGATCAATAATATTTTTTCCTAAAACTTGCCACCAACACACAACGGAAAATATCGTTGAAATTCAAAAGCGGGTGAATTTGAGGGGGGAGTGGAAGCCAGTGGCGCATGTCTCCAGAAGATAGTTCAGGAAGTCCTGACGAAGAGGACTCGAAGATGGGATTGGATCACTTCGTGATGAAGAATGAGATTTTTTCTGCTCCAGAGAAACGTAATCTCAACTCGAAACGATTCTGCAGATTGGCAGGGAGTCTCACACTCGAAAGAAAGGAGATCTTGAAGGGGTGGTGAAGATGAGAGGGCTGTATAACTCACCGGGAAGAAGGGGGATCGATTGCTTTCCTCTGAACAGGGGCCAAAGCTTAACGAAGGTAGATCTCCTCGCGAGATCTTCAACGAAGTACGATGAAGGGTTATAGGGGTTCACGGGAAACAGACGGCACTCTAAACGGATTGGATGGCGAGCTTCGGGTTACATACCTGAGTGGCTGATCTGATAGACGCCTCATGGCCTTGCGGTCCCTAGGGGACTCTTGGCGTCAGTCTAAGCAAACACATTTCATGATAACGCGTCGTTCCAGACGACGAAACTTGCCTCACGATGTGGGGGTAGAGTTAGTGTGTCTGCCCATCGCGTTATCGCAGGGGAGGGTGGGGGTGACGTGTGGCGTCCGAAAGCAAACACAGCTGTTATTGGTGATTAACTTAGGGACCGATTCTTTCTCGAACTTTCTAAAATTCTTACGCTGCCACACGTGGTCTTGAAAGATAGAGGGGTATTTCCGAGGGGTCTTCCTCTCACGGTGGTCATTCGAGGGCATTCCTTCACAGTGATTCTTTGACGTTTTTGTTGCTTTAGTTTACCTTAACTTTCCCCAATTTTTCGCGCAAGAGATTTACTCTGATCCATTTTGTCGCATCCATCCAGTTTGAATCTCTCAAATTGTGGTCAATTCTTTTCAATGCATAATATTTAACTTTACTGGATAATTTTTTTTACCTTGTCAATTCCTTGCCCATGCAATAACTGAAGTTTATTGAAGATTGGTCGCGTTCATATTCTCTTAGTCGCAAATTGCACTTCATACAATTCATTCTTTTCGAATATATTGACATTTTCTCCCATTATTCATCTTTCTGTTTCACAATTTATCATGATTGACTGGGGTCCTTTAACGTTTTATCGCATTAATTTAGTATTATTTTTCCAATTTGTCTTTCATGCAAATAATTGAGGTTCATTGAGTTTCCTCATTCTTTCACGTGGGTTTTCGCAATTTACATCCTTTTTATTAGTCCTTCTGGATTATAACTTTTATATCGCATTCATTTGCTTTACATTTTAAAATTTTTCGTCAATGTAAGACAATTGCTGTACATACATTCGCGTTTTGTAGCATTCATAAAATTTAATCTTCCAAATTTTGCGTCCCTGATAATAACTGTAATGCCATTGACGGTTGTGCCAGTTTTATTTACTTTGAATCTCACAATTTTGTGATTTGTTTTCGTCCATTAACATTTTCTTGCATTCATTTATCTTGGGGTAATAAATTTATTCTCCAAGCATGTAACTACATTCCATTCATGTTTATCGCATTTATTTACTTTTGGCTTCGCAATTTTTCACCTCTTCGTTTATATGCAGATTTTTTAAGTCATGGAGCAATCAATAATTTAGTACCTCTCAATTTTGCGAGTAACTGCGACCAAAGAATATTTTGTCAACTTATTTACTGAGGCTTTACTGATATCATAATCTCTGTGTTTCTAGCTACAAGAGAGTAAGCAAAATTAAACAATGAACATCAACGAGGAAATTTCTGTGCAAGTATACATAAAGAGCAATGAAGGCCGATAACAGAGCATTGACCCTCTCCTTTCACGAGTTTACTTCTGTAGGAATTATTTATAGAAAAGAGGTTCTTAAAGAGTTTAATTTAAAAAGGTGAATCCAAAGAAAAATCAAAAATTTTTAAACCTCCTTTTTAACATAAAAATGCAAATCCAGACACAGTTATCTCTATTAAGTTTCGCCAATCCAGTTTCTAGCATAAATTAACATAAATCTTATATATTTCAAATTCATCACTTTTAGGTGAATAAAGTAATCTTTAATTTGTCTAAATCTTTAAAACTTATTCAATTTTTTGGTGGTTTCCTTATATAGTCGAGTTCTTAAGTTATTAATCCGTCATCGAAAGAAATAAAGCTGAAATTAGGTGACTTAATTCAGGTGAGAGAAACTCATTAGCTATAAATAGGGATGCAGATTTTTGGATAGATCATGACTAATCACATTTTAAGCATAAGGAGGTAAGTGCGAAAATACAGGGAATCTATGGCGGTCAACTATTATTAGAAATGACGAGGAGATCCGTTGCTTTGGTTTTGACAACTGCTAAGGTACGTATTGGAATGAATCTCATAAATAATTATTGGATTATAGACAGGAAATAATGAGAACTCTTAAGGGGATAATGGAGCAACAGTTAAACTTATGAAGGGTTGGAGGTTTGCCTCTCGGTCATTTGTAAATTAAGATAAAGGCCACGACTCATAAAACGCCGTTTTAGTTTTAAGAGCAAAAAGTAAGAATGAATTTACCAAAAACTATTTTCTCTTCCAGATAGAAGTATGTAGTGCTGACTTTGTGAGTATATTTTGTCGATTAAATATTTAGCCTATTTTTACTCTCCTCATTTTTTGATACATTCGCTACTACTATTTTTTTTTTCAATTTTACTCTTAGACACAAAACGACAGTTGCTCAAATCTAAAAAGTAGAAAAAATATGGTTTAATTTTTCTTGACTTATCAATGTGAGTCATTTACCATCAGAAATCGGATTACGATAACCTCATCACTTCCTGAATTGAGAACCTTTAATATTATTGCCTACCAATTTCTTCCCTGATGTTACACAACTAGTTTAAAAAAAATTTCAGTTGTGTTGTGCTGTGTGATAACATATTTGAGTGTTAACAATATCAGCTGCGAATCTCACTGTATTTCGTACACCCCAAAAATATTCATCCTATTGCGTCAGATTTGCCTCTGCTTTTTTCACGAACATTCAGCAAAGTCAGAGGAAGCCACTATGGCCATGTGACTTTCTGAGACCCGTTTTACAGTGCTGCAATAAAATACTGCGAGCAGAGTCGTTTTTAAAGAAAATATTGACCATTGTTCGTTGGCGAAATTCCTCTGGTCGGTGGCCACAAGAGGACTGTTCTAAAATTAAAATCAAAACAGTTTAGCTGTCACACGTCAACAAAGTGTATTAGAAAGGAAAGAAAAATAATAATTCGTGTAAAGACGTCAGCAAATGAGAATTTAAGGACAAGAAAACTTTGAAAATGTTAATGTGTTAATATTTGGTGTCATTTGACATACGAACCTACCATCTTTTTTCTTCCTCTATAGCTTCCGATCAACTTGGCTCTTAATTGTTCTTAGGAAGAGGAGTAATCCTTTGGCAGTTTCATAAAATAAATAGTAGAGAAATGCCATCTTGAGTGAGCAGAGGTGGATGGAAAGAAGAACAAAGAATATACAATAACGTAAAAAAAAAATCCCACAAGACAATAATAAAATATTTGTGAAACATTAAGATGAGTAAGTTATTTTTATTTCACCATTTAATTACCAGATTGCTCTTTACTAAAAGCATCAGTTGAGTCTGTAAAGGAAAGGGACGCCAAGAAGAATACCCCCTTCATTTGTGTCATGAATACCTCCCATCTCTATGTCTCCTAAGTATAACTCCACGTGGAGTGATCTCTGCATTCAAAGAGAAAAATAAAAGAAGAAAGAATTTGAATATCCGTCAGCGCCTTATAGGTTAAGTTAATTAAGTTGGGCGCTAAAAACTTTTACCTCACCGAGAAGGCGCTAATCTCCGTAGTCAGGAAACTGCTAGCCGAAAGTTTCCTACCCACATCGAGAAGGCCATAAAGACTTCGGTCAGGCGACAGATGCTAATCCATCTAGCCACCGGAAGGGTTCAAGCCAGTCGTTTGAGCCTGACAACGAAGAGAAACAAAAAAAAGGCCCGTCAAATAAATACCCTGGGTTTTCGAATATCGGCAGATAGAGTTGAGAACCAGTCGCCTTCGGTTCAGATCGTGAGTCTGTTTTCCCAATTCCCTGGTCTTCGCTTATACCATCAACGTTGGATCTCACCAGGCAGATCCATCTCTTTTGTGAAGGCTTATTCTGTTCAGAGCAAGCCTCGAATCGTTTAATTCCCGAAGGATTGACCGGGATTACTTTCTTCTCATCTGGAACCCTCCCTCAAGGATCTCCAGTTTTTCATGTGAGATTTTGCGCTGAGCCATCTCAGAGTCTCGATTTTTGGAGGTTGCACTTCTCTGGAGTTGAGGTGCCATTGTCTCTCTTCAAGGTGGATCGTGAACTCGTATTCTGGTCCCACCGCCCTTCATCCGCGTCACCATCAGGATATTTGGTCGAGAATCATGACCATTTTCCGTCTCCATTTCCCCGCGCCGACTCGCTAAAGGATTCCCCTTCCTTGAGTTGACCCCTTTAAGGGAAAACTACCCTTGCTTGTATCTCTCTTTAATTGACCCACTTTCCGACCTAAAAATATTCCCTCTGTATAACTGATATATAATATCCCCTTTAAAAGCTGGTAACGAGTAATTAACGTTGCCCGATTGGCAATTAATCTATATTCTGTCAGAATTGTCCTTATTTACATTAACTATATTTTCCGTATGTATATATATGTTAACTAGTGACTTATTAAAATTATATTTGGGGGTCTTCACTCTTCAAATATAGCCTTGAACTGCAACTTGGTAAACTCATTAAACGCTATCGGCCCCTGTAGTAAAACCGCACTCTTACCTCGTAATCAACGGATTACTCTTACGAAGTGAACGTACCTGTACGTAGAAAAGGACGCGTACGTACATTAGAGGATATATGTATATATAACTGTATATATACATATTCTTGTGGCTTTTGTCTCTTTCTTCCCAACCAATAAATACATAGATGTATATGTAGACATATTTTCTGGGGAGGAGACCTATTCCTCAACAGATTCCTTATCTACACGTATATTAATGGCAATAATCTTTAAATTTCAATAGTTATTATAATTAAAAGTAAGTGCAAAGGTGGTCATGTTCTATTTTTACTTTATTACTTATAACTGACGTAGTTTAGTTGATAATGGATTAGTTTATATATAACTGGTTAAACACCTAACCTGTTTGACTTCAAAAGAGAGCTAGATATGGCACACCTTGGTTCAGATCTCCACTTGAATTTTAGGAGACCATTAATATTTATTCAAAAATAAGGTGTGGAAATAGGTTGTAAAAAACTGACCTCAACCTTATCCACCCTTAGATCAAACAATCTTCCATTCTAATATTTGAATTAGTGATTTATTAGGACAAAAAGGGATTTTATGTCTGGCAGCATAATTGCACCCTTTATTTTTACCGGTTACAGTAAATTTAGGACACAAAATGGACTCTCTCTTTAAGATATATTTTTCTGAATTATGTTAGCTACCACTTTTTAACATTTCTACTGATGTACTTTATGCTACTGTATTACCGAAAGAGGATTGTAAGGTAGACCTTTTCAATTAAATGCCCATTAGTTCTATATAGTGCCACGAAAATTCTTAATGATTGTGTTAATAAACAAAATTAATTGATTACTATACTCGTACATCTGAATCGAACAGTTACTCGTATGTGCTACAAAGTTTTAAGCTCCTAGATGCGAATACCGTTGTTCATTCCGTTCGGTATTACCTTGAATTTCGATGTTGTACTACTGATTCTTTAACATGAAATTAGTTTCAACATGGATAAGTTCTGATTAGTGAAATAAAATTCACTACATAACATCGAAGTTAATCCGTCTTAATAGGTTCCTATTTTTAGTTGAAATTGTGGCGAAAGAATCGAAGTGCTTTATTATCCTGTGCAGGGCGTCATTCTCGTTCATATACAGAGAAACCTTAAATTTAACGCGATAGTATATCATTCTTTCAATTGAAGTGGTGGAGTTGAAAGTGGTGAAATGAAATCGGGCACTACTAATTCGCTTCTCCAGTCTTTTAAGTAGATTAGACCAAACCCAATCCTTGACCCCTAATGAAGATTATTTGTACAAAAACGTTTCAAAATTATGTTCATAAAGAAAGTGTTGAAGTCTGATTAGTGGAGGAAAAATTAGTAAAAAACCCCTGAAAATCTATAATAGCAGACTTGTTGGTAGTAGCAATTGGTTAGACACGCAACTCTCCTACCTTAGCTATCTTTGCTTTTTAGGGTTATTTCCATCCGATAGTGAAATAGAGAGTAAAGTCAGTAAATAGAGACAAGAGACCTCAATCCCTTAACAAGAGAGATATTTCACCCTTTTTTCGGCACCTGATGAAAGCAGCGGCCGAGTTAATCCCAACCAACGATTGCACTTAGAGGCATCTTCTCTGATCTTTAGTTGATTTTCTATCCTTTGTTTTACACAAAATTATGTGGTAGAAAATATCTTTATCTTCATCTCTAAATATCCAACTGGATTAATATGATTGTTTAATATATTTTTTGATTAAGAATAGCGTTTGTTTCCGCCCACCAAGTTTAAAGTCGTAATATCTGTTGTCAGTAATTCTGAGGAAAATTGTGTACAATTGAATCTGTTTATGCACACATAAATGTTGTACATAGATAAAAAAGCCCTCGCAAAGCTGTTAGAAATCTTCTAAATAATTGTAAAAGTAAAAGAAGAGATTTACACTCCAACTCTGCGACTGATGACCCATAAAACTCAGTAACTCCGAATCTGCCCGGTTATCATTTTTATAATTCTCAAATACTGCATTCCAAAATATGTAAATTTTCATTCGTTCAAGAAAATATTTTTAAAATATCAGAAACTCAAAAATACAAACTCTAAAAATACTCCGAAAGCAAGAAATTCAAACCCAAATTTCGCCACCTGCATCGCAAATAAAAAACTTCCAAGCGCCATTCCCTCTTACACCTTCGCTGAAGCAGCGAATTTGTGTAAATTATTGCAGGAGTGTAAAAAAGATAACTTTACTTTCAAGTATATATATATATATATATATATATATATATATATATAAAACAAGTGTAAAAAGTCGCTAAACTTTTCATCTATTTTGAAGAGCAAAGGGACATCAAAAGAATTTTAGAATCGGACTCTATTTAGGAGCACCGAACTTTTCAACGGGACACATTTTTACGAAAATTTTGGCACATGAACTCCACTTCCGTGATTCATTCATATTTTAAAATGTGTTTTTGCTTGAAGGATCTGCTGTAATGTGGATGAGGTGGGGAATTGGAGAGGCTGAGTGGTCGTTAAACTCTCCCACCAAAGATGATTAATTGGTCTGGGTGGGCATGTTGTGGAATGAGACAGGAATGGAATAAATAATTTTCTTTCCTTTGCCCCTGGATTGGCGCATTTGAGGGTAAAATGTGCTTTATTTTTTAATAAAACCCGTTTTATAATTAATTAAAGAATAAAAATTGATATTTTTATAACTTCAGCAAATGGGTTGATGAATTTAAGTAGGAAAAATGTAAACTTCCACAAAAGGAATCATCATAAAAAATATTTGTCACCTAAATTCGTCTCAAAAATCAAATAACCTAACTTTCATTTGTGCATTCTTCTAGCTCTTAATACTCCCCCAAAAAACATAGATTCAGTCTTTACACAAGTCTCTTTTCCATTCTTCTAACTGGCCCATACACTTCTGAGAATTCTCGATCACGGACTTCTTCCCACCTACTATAGCACCATTTACACATCTCAGACCAGTCTTCCTATACATGAAAAGATAATGGATAGAGAGGAATTTGTGGATTAATGGTGATATTTGTGATCACTAGGGATACAGGAGGAGATCAGGGTAAATGTTTCGGATAAAAAAAGTCTTGGAGATGGATGAAGTTTCAGCAATTCATTTCAGGATTCTTGAGATTAATGGAGAAACTGTAGATCATCAGAGGTATTGATGAGAGAGTATTTCAAAAGACACTGAATATTACTCAGGATCTTTTCGATCCCTGAATATAATAAACATCCCACGTGACAGTGTAAATCAGTACGAACCTCGGAGATTATCTAATATAGATCTTGGAATGAATTATAATATGGAAAATACTTGGAAATAGTAGAAAACTTTGATTTGTTTTATTCTTTAAACTCATCTCTGTAAAAAGAAAGTGTTAATAAAGAATGAATAAAAATAACATATTTTCATACGACATGAGCTGTATTTTCTACTCTTTTATCGCTGTCATTTTAGTCGCGTGCGCTTAGTCACGGGCAACTCTATATCTCACCATGTCGGTCGGTCGGTCCCAGTATTTGCTTTTAAGGGTTTTGATAATAAACCTAAATATTCAACCGATTCTAACAAATCTAAAACCCTTATGTTGTTTTATGTATATTCTCTTTCAAATTAATAATTGCCAAGGGCATTCCAAGGTCCACCGGTAATAATTTGGCTTTGCTAATAACCTCATAACTATTCCGCCTATTCTAACAAAATTTGAAACTCTTATGTTGTTCTACATTCTCTTTCAAATGATATAATTGCCAAAGTCCTCCCACGGTTAGCCGATGAAATATTTGGATATAACTTCATAACTATTCAACAGATTCGAACGAAATTTGGAACCCTTATGTTGTTTTACATTTTATTCCGAATGATATAATTGCAAAGGTCCTCCTAATGTTAGTCCGAATTATTGAAAGTTTTGAAGGTCGTAAAGTCATAAATCAGAATTAGTTAGAACACGCGACTTTTCGGTCAGCAGACCTTGTTTAATATGATCTTGAAGGTCAGAATATTTCATTCTTACCTTAATTCTCAATCCTGTCTCATTTTCTCCCTTTTATCAAAAGTCTTTTCTCAGTCTTACTTATTCTATTACATGACTTCCTTTTTATTTAGTATACAAAATATGGGTATAATCAAACAGTTCCTCTGGTATTTTTCTATTTATTTAGAATTCACTCTTAATCATTATATACATTAAAGTTATTTACTATTAAAATTTGTCTAAAATTTCAGTGTGGGTATCAAGGTTCCGGGTTTTTTTTCTCTAATTAAGTAGTTTTGTTATCCCTTGATATCTTTTATTGATTCTTCTCTTAAGTAATGTGTGCTCGTTAACTGTGATTAAAGAAACAATAAATAAAAATAGCTATAACTGCCAATTTGAACCTTTAACTTTGTTTTTTTGGAAAAATAACATCATTATTTTCATTCATTATTGTATTGGGAATATACTCGTATCTCTCTATATAGCTACCTGCCGAGCTACCTACCTACCTTCACACATCATTCGTCTCTACCCACCAACAATACTATCTCGCTTTTATCAACCTAAAAACTTACCTATCGGTCAATTTTCCCACTATCTATCTAAGATTTATGAATAATGGAAAATAGCCTTCCAGTCTCTTTAATTCGACATGTCAGAGAGCCTTTGGTCTTCCACTATTTCTGAGGATGATTTCTCTTCTCCTTGCAACTCCCAATAATCCGACCTTCTACTCCTAGCACCCATAATCTCTCTATGATCCTAATGGGAGTTAGGAAACAGATATTTTCGCTTTTTGATTAAAACGTTGCCTGTGTTATTACTCGAATGCGCCGAAAGAGGCGGGAATTAACAAGATATAGCTATCTAGATCACCATTCATTAACTTTCTCTAATTTTAACCAATTAGTTTAGAAGGCTATTTAAAATATTTCTATATGGCTCAGAGAGAATCCCAGGTGGGTTTAAAGGGGAAGGAGCTGTTTCTTAACGGAAAATGGATAAATGGCTCGCGCTCTAGGCCCAATTGTGTATCCCGAATGGGTATGTCAGGTGTAACATGGGTCAGTATGAGGTAAATGAACTTTAGGAGATTAAATGCATCAATTCCCTTCTGCCCTGAGACAATCTATGCTAGATATCTTCCACACATTTTCCTTTCTTCATTCTCACCCCTTCCTTTACAGATATCTACTTATAAACTCTTTTCTGGATTTATCCATGTTTGTTTAGTTTTCAATTAAAGAATAATGAACTAAAGAAAAATGCCGATTTATTCATTATGACTGACCATTCCATCAAGGGGACTTTTATTACATCTGGAGAGTTGCGCACCTATAGTTCATAGCCTTACAAGTATTCGAGCTATTTTTTTTCCTAACTTTGTTATTTTAGCACGAACTGTCAATAAAGATTCTATCTTTGGGTCTTGGCTTTCGTGACATATCTAGTAACTAATCATAACTCGTGTGGCTCAATCTTACTCATGTTGGTAATCAACGTTTGCACTCGGCTCTCTCCTAGCAAACCCCGATTTCTATGCGTTCATGAACTTTAATTAGAGAATTGGATTTTGCAGAATTAAACCAGCCACGCGCGCAATTCTCTTTGGGTGGCATCGCACCACCCGAAAAAGGTTGGTTTACATTGCGATAGCCAGTACCAAAACCGTAAAACCACACCGTAAAACCACTAGGGAAACAACAAAAATCACCAACAATATCATCACCCAAACAACTTTTTTGAAACAGGTAATGTGTAAAAAGATTTATAAATGCCATTGTGCTCACCCACTTCGCTCACTGATACTTCTGCATAATAATAATTATAACAATCACATTCAAACGCGATTCCTGTGAGTTCGTCTCCATTACAACCCCGATGATTAGTAAGTTGTACTCTTCGTCCCTCGCAACTGAATCGAAATCAGTCAGACTGAATAATGAAATACACATATAGATCTGAACGACAATCCTGGGCAAGCCCGAAACGCACTATGTGCCAGTCCTCATTGGGTGGGGAAGATGATGCTGGGTAGTATTGTGTTTTGATCTCAATCAGCAATCATAGGTCCCTTGGTGGTTCCGCGTCAGGAGCATGTGGGTATGCTTTCTGAGGAAGGCCAATTCCAGAATATAGGAAAGAGTGAGTTATGTTGTGTTGTGAAAGCGAAAAGAGAATTGTAACAATTGGGCTTTAGTTTTGAGTGTGAAGATGAATGTAGGTCTATTAACCTCCGTGTGGTAATTGTCAGTATATCCGCCAATAGGCCACCAGCTCTAGACGCCGATGAATGTTTTGTCACTTTAGAATATTTGAAATTCTGTGTTTTCTCTAAAGATCTCACGAAAGTAGCCTCTCATTAATGTAAATTAGAAAAAGAAGCGGGAAGAGGGAAGATCCTTGGGGAAATCCTAGGGAGAGAGCTGAGTGGGAGGGGCGAGCACCATCTTTGTTCACTGATGGTTTGCCAGGTACGATGTGAACCAGAGATTGGCAATGACACGGATTCAAATTCGGTCGAGTTAATTTAGAAGAATATTGTTTTACTGTATCGAAAGTTGTCAAAAGTCAGAAACAGTTGAGAGTGAGTCATTCAAAGCATCGTTGGTTTTGATTCGAAATTCATGAATGGAATCAGACGTGATGACATTTAGACGGAATCCATTCAAATGAAGATATAATATTTTATTATCAGAAAGAAAAGCCTAGTCTTTTCTACATATAGAGGATGCTAAATGTTTTCGGACACCTCGAAACTTTGGTGGAATTAGATCAAGAAAAAGTTGTACAGATTTTTTAGGATATCATTATGAATATAACAATGAAATAGAGAAGAAAAATGGAAATAAGTTTTATATGCTCTAAGCAATCAACAAGAATTTTAATAAATACAAAATTTGCCAAAACTTGTGGCGTTGGCAACATCTAACAACTAAGCAGATAAATCTCTGAAAATTACAGTGACATAAAACTGATAGAGGAAGTTCAGTAGTGTAATGAGAGTACCAACGCAGTGATGATAGAATTTATTCTTTAGGACATAAACCAGACGTGGGGGCGAAATCTGATAGATTTGATGCTGGCCCACTCCTCGGATATGACTCTTCATCTGTTCACGTGAGGCTCGGTGTCGATGTTGTATTGGCCTCTTTCAGAACCTTGCCATAGGTTTCCACTAGATTCATATGCGGAGACTGAAGTTGCTACTCCATCACCGTACTATCTTTGTCACGTGACCAGTGTATGGTGGACGTAGACCTGTGGCATGGGTCATTGTCCCGCCTAGAGAAATCACATTCCGGCCATTTTTGAAGAGGTATCGGGTTCAAGCCCGCTTGTAAACTTTCATTACAATTTAATACTTATCTCAAATTCGTGGTGCCATCACAAATAGTGAGGTGACTGATCCCTGAACTTGACATGCAGTCGCATAAATTTATAGCAACCACCATGATTTGATGGTAACGCCATGTACTATGTACTACTTTGTTTTCTCTATCCCCTGGCCCCCTGCGGAATCTAACTTTGCCTAGCGTCGATAATAACTGGATAAAAGTTATGCTCCCAGTGACGCATAGTCCAGTTGCGTTGAAAACTTGCCCAAGCGACTCGACATCTCTTCTATTGAAAGGATAACGGCTTTTGGTGACCTTCCCATGAGTTGTGCAAGGAGTCTGCCACTGCATTAAACTAGCCACCTCATGTAAATTAATATGCAACTGTAATGAGGTTTTCTTACGATACGAAATGTCCATGCGATGAAGAGACTTGTCGTCACATTGCTTACTGACCATGGAATACATTTTACCCCTCGTAAATGAATTTTGAATAGAATATTCATTTGGGAAGAAAAGCGTAAAGCCAAATGATAGATCCTGTCCATATATCTGTCCCCTTTAATTGGGGCAATAAATAATCGCTCTGAACTTCGAGTTGAATTTAGACTTATCTCAAAAGAATGGTAGATAAGAGAAGAGAAAAAAATGAGGGTTATAGAAGGTACATACAAACCGGTAAAAACGTCCTTGGTAAAACAGTCTCTTTTTTTTCGATTTTATTTGTGTCTTCAAGGTCTCGTTTTGCGGTCTTGGTGCCTCTGAATTTCTTTGGTGTTTTTTTTTCAATTATGCGAATTTATGGTATTTCTTTTTATGACTGTATTTAACAAACGTATTTCGCCGTATACTTGTGGTTTCTATATGAAAGATAGAAGAGCCGATTTAAGGTAGTATCTGGGGATAAGAACTTAGCCCCTTTCAAGAATTGTAGCCTGAAATTAAATTCCTAAGAATGGCCTCGTTATTTTCATTTTTCCGTGCGGTGATGGATTCTTCTTCTCCCATTTGAGAGGATATCAAATTTAACTCTTTACATCACCCATTTTGTGGGCTCCATTTTTTTTTTCCTGCTATTCATTGATTCATTTGTAATTTGTTAGTTCTATTTATTTTTATTCTTCAATAATTGAAGGAAAAACAATAAAATGGTAACGGATTTGAGGGAATCGTGAACTCACTCAGACCTAAAATTCATGAAAGTTAGAAATAATAAACTTATAAAACAAACAACATGCGTTATTCTGGTAAGTGTTTTCATTATTTTATTGTTTTAAGGAAAAAATGGTAGTATAAAGATAACTGCATGAATAACAATCTAAGTTAATTATTTTTACGCCAATTAATGTAGTTTGCTCTTATTCTTATAATCCCATTTTAATTGGCTAGTTTTCCTATTTTAAAATATTTGAAGCCTGGAATAATCAGCTTAAATCTTGTCTGCTAATTAGGTCAGGGAGACTCTTGCACATGAGTTCATATGGGAGTAATTGTATGCTTTCAGGTCCCATTTCTTTGTCTGTTGGGGGGCGGAGTATTTTCACCAAGAAAAACTTTTAATTTTACACCTCTTTTTACAAAGTTTAGCTAACACTTGCCGAATAAAGAGTATTCGATTGCAACCCTACAAATACCAGCTTATTACATGATGGTCCATCCGAGAAGCTGCATCTGCAAATGAATCTAATTTCTTTCTGGAAAGGAAACAGGTACAGAAGAGATGCGCACTTTTTCGTGCAATCAGTTTTGATTAATAAAATGGATGGAAAGTGAGCTAGCAGAATGAAATCAAGGAACTCTGCTACATTTTATTACCTCTTACTCAAGGCTATATGATTGATATTCATTTATCAGCTTCACATTTTTCTAAGTAGGAAATGGACTGTGAATTAAAAAATAGATGATTATAATTAAACCACCATTAAAGATTATAACCAAATCTTTTTTTCCTGTGACCTGTCCCTTAATCATGACTATATGTTTTATTTTTTTTCCTTGATTCCTCCTGTAAAAGTTTCTAGGACGTTTGCGCCTATTAGACATTTTTATGTACCACTGAATAAACTTGTTCATATCGGCTTACAAGTTAATTCTGTTTTTCTTTTTAGTCCCTCTACCATCGAGCCTCTTCTCGCCAGCTAATTAACTTATGGGTCTCAACATCGTCATATATAAACATCTTCGTCATCGTCTTAAACAATTTTTCAACAAAGTGAAGTCTGCAATTATCAGCAAGCATTCTATTCGTACCATGTTATTAATAATCCAGTTTCACTATGTATGTAACTGTGGACTGCAAACCACGCTCCAATCACAAAATCTTTCATAGATAATTATTCCACGCACCTTCAGTTATGTCTCTCTCAGCCCTTTTCACTAAAATTCACGTACACATTATAAGCCGAAATAAACCATTCACACATTTACTCTCATTGGTTCTTATCACTCGAATTTTATCATCAATACTTCTCACATTCTAACACACCTGTTACAATCTCTTTCAACAATGTACTCATATAATGCATAAGTCTATCCAATTCTATCAGCTATTCTCAAATATAACATAGCGCTCAAAAGGTCCAATTGCACTACTCTCACACTTTTATCAATCTGCCACACCAGAGTCACATTTCTATACACTTATCCTAGGATTAGCATAGTTTATTGCAAGTATCTTACACGTTACACATCCAAGCAATTCAACATTCACTAACGCTTCCATCATCCACGTGATTTACTGTCACATTTTGATTCATCCTTCACACTTTTATTATTCTCGATTTACTATATATAAATGATTAAAAGTCTATAATTGTCTGCTGTGAAATTACGAAATCAAATATTACACCATTTTAGGCCCAATCTATAGGAATTAGCATGTGATCTTTTTTGCCTTTTCTGCTTTTATTCTTTTTCCCATGCCTTTTCAAACACTTCACTGTCAGCTAATAACACTCTCCCAAAAGCATACACTAACATAATTAAATCTCATACATCCAGTAGAGTTCATGACCGACCACAGGCCATTTGATTCGCCGTAGGGAAATCTAACACAATGGGAGGGGATTTCAGGCTGGAGGACCCATTGAGGTGGAGAAGGTCCCGGAGGTGACCCCTCACGAGATGGTAGGGTTTTTCATGGGGACGAAACTTTCTCTGATGCCAGAAACTAAAAATAAGTTCGCCCCTGTGCAAGCATCTACTCTGACCGCACAAGCCCCCAAGGACTCAGAAAGAGAGGAGGGAACTGCTCTCATGAAAGATCACCCCTTTTATAGCAAAATTCTGCCTCTTTTGGAGAATGATCTTGCTGAAGCCGGTCTTTCCGGCCTTGAGGCCCTTTCCTGGGGTGAAATATGTGGTTAAGTTTACTGCCTTACTCTCCAAAGAAGCAAGGCAAAAGAAGTAGAAATCAAACAGTTGGATTCTCTCTCTCTCTCTCCAACAGTGCTCCGGGAAAGGAAGCCTACACTACTGCTTCAGCAAGCGACCAGGCCATGACCGGCACCTTCGGTTCCAATACACCACCGGTTGGAGAGTCCTAGATAAAAAAACAAAATCGAAGCCCTTCATTCAGAGACTAACAGGCGTTTTTGAGCCAACTAGTTCAAATCCTCTCTATTTAATCGCTCGAGAGATGGCAGCATGTTTGCTAAAGCCCACATCATGTTGGCTAAAGCCCACATGCCCTACCAGAAGGGAAAATTAGCTAGTTTAACTGGAAGAGAGCCAACGGACTCGTTTCTTGAAGAGAATTCATCTGGCAAATGCACCCTACTTTTAAAAGGTGGCCATGGTTAGTGCCCTTCGGATTGTCAAGAGTTCACGGGTGATTGTGACGCCGTACTCTATCATGAATTTCGTGAAAGGAGTGGTTTATGCGAGGGAACTCGTAAATACTGACGAGAGGAATTTCAGCCTGGTTGTGGCATGGTTGCCGAGGCATTTTCTCCTGCTAGAGGTCACGACATTAGACAGGCACTATCCGGGGACTACATAATTAATCCCAGCGGACAAGTCTTGGTGACCTGATCAACGAGCTGAAAATGATTGTCCTAAAAGTGAATGAGTTGACGCATAATTGCGCGACAACATCTAAATTTTCGTTTCTCGATTTATTCATTTGTTTTCTAGAAGCAATGCCTGACTTTAGGTGGCAGGTAGTCGATAACCTTCATGTAAGTAACCACTTTCTGATTTATAAGGTAAGTGATTACTGTCCCAATCGAGCAGTTCGGGTTAGTGGATGAAAGCTCATCGTCGTGGGCCTAATTACTATTTATAGAACGTCTTGTCATTTTTCATGCCATTGCCTCCTTTGGTGTTCGACTGAGAGTGAAACGGATCTCAGGCATGCTTAAATGCAATATAAACACAGTCCAAATTACTTCACCTTCAGGAAATTTGGTCGAGCTACGGCTAGGATACGGAATTTGTAAAGCTCATTCCACGCCTTCCTATCGATCAAATGTGTCTTTATTTAAAAGGGAAGCCCCTATTTCAGACATGTGGAAGCTCGACAAAATATTTCGGGACTAGTCTTTCCAGGACCGCCCTCTTGATTTCCAGGAAAAGAGACCACAATTTTGAACTCTCCATCCGTAACGAAGTATTTCACGACCGCTTTCTATAAATTTTTTGGCATAGAAGATGATCTGCCAGCATTCAATGCATGTTTCTTCAGGTCGCTCGCTGAAAGCCGTCAAAACGACTTTACCTCCAGAAATGTATAGCCCTTCAGCCACACGTTTAAGTTGAGTGAGTTACATCCCGGTCTCACTTCATGCGCAGATATCGCCCATGGTCAAAAAGATGTCCGGTATGTCATGCTTTGATTCTTATGTGAGTGAGGCATGGCATTTCTGTTTTAACCCCCCAGGATCGAATCTCATTCCGCGAGGATAAGGACCTTGTCCTGGCGCGCCCGGCTCTGCCTGGGACGTCATATGCCTCAATAGTTAGAAAGGCACCCTCTGCTCCTGGCCCATCCAGTCCAACGAGCACGGTTGTTTCCGCGCCCATTTGGAACCCTTCTGTGGGTTCTACTCAATCCGGGTGCTCCCCTGGTAAAGCTGGCGGCAAAAAGGGTTTCTACCCAGCCCCGGCTAAAACCAGGGCTCCCCCAGCTTCCCCCAGCGTGACCGTTTCCCGTAAGGCGAAACGGCCACGCTCCTCCACCGAGTCGTTAGACTCACAGGAGGCAAACCCCCTCAAGTTGGTCGCTAGGCCATCTTCCGGGAATCCTAAAGCTGTCCCTCGAAAGGAGGACAGAAACAAAGGAGCTTTGACTTCTTCGCCCACGCCTAGTGGTGAAGCAAGTGGCTCGGAGACGGTAGTTGCTCGAAAAGAGGGCCCCCCGCCTCCGAAGTTGCAACGCCAGCCTAAGGTTTCGAGGCAGGAGGAGGAAAAGAATCGCATGGCAAGCCAAACCTCTCCCAATAAGTCCTCAAAGGCCACAGTGCCTTCAGCGCTTTGTCCGGTCAACAGCGCCCGGGGTTTTGCCTCCGGAGGGTCTTCTGTTCGAGGAAAGTCCCCACGTCTCCTCCGAGCTAGTTCTGGAGAGCATATTCCTTCAATGGAATTGCCGTGGACTCCGGGCCAACTGGGAGGAGCTGCGGAGGCTGGTCACGTCCCGTTCCCCGTTAGCTATCTTTCTGCAGGAGACCATGCTAGGCGCGTGCCCCTTGCCCGCCCTCCAACGGTATAACGTTCTTGCGCCCCCACCACCACGAGATGGCCGGGCTGGGGGATGCGCGGTTTAAAGCCGGCATGATGTCTCCGTTCTTCCTTTCTCTTTAAATACCTCCTTTCAGGCAGTGTCTGTGCAGCTGCACCTAGATAGGAGGTATACTATCATTTCTGCGTACATTCCACCGTCAGCTTACTTCAACGCGGGGGACTTCTTCAACTTCCTGGTACGGTTGCCGAGGCCCTCTCTCTTGCTTGGAGATCTGAACGATAGGCAACCTCTCTGGGGAGATTACTCAATAAATCCAAGGGACAAGTCCTTGCCGATCTGATCGAGGAGCTTGAGATAGGTGTCCTAAAAGTGGATCAGTTTACGCATCACTGTCCGAGAACCGCTTCATTTTCTTGCCTTGATCCATCTTTGTGCTCTTCAGATGCACAGCCTGATTTTGATTGGGGGGTGGTCGATGACCTCCATGGTAGTGATCACTTTCCCCTTCAAATATTATTTTCAGGGCAACTGCCGCCTGAGAGCCGACCTCGGTGGTGTTTGGCGTTATGCCTACATGCGCTATAAGCGCCGCCCGAACGATTTCACTATTGCTGAATTTCGTCGGGCTAGGGCAAGGTTCCGGTATATTTAGAAGCACACCTGCTGCTCATCTTAGCGGGCATTAGGGGCCTTCACTTAACGGGAAGACCTCTTTAGCAAAGGTGTAAGAGCGAGTCAAAAGGGACCGCAATCTCGGACCCCGTGTCCGTGGCGGAATTCTTAGCGACTGCTTTTTCTGCATTCTCTAGCCGGGATGCTGCTCCGCCAGCATTCAATGCACATCGTCATGTCGTGGAAGACGCCGACTGGACTTTACCTCCAGAGGCGGAGAACCCTTCAACCACAAGTTTACTGTGAGTGAGTTGCGCTCAGCTCTCGCTTCGTGCGTAGACACCGCCCATGGTCCGGACGATCTCCTGTACGCCATGCTTTGACACCTGAGTGAGCATGGCCTTTCTGTTAGATTTGTTCAACAGGATCTGGGTGGAGGGTCTCCTCCCAGATTCCTGGCGAATCGCTACTGTGCTCGCCTTTCGCAAACCGGGGAGAGATCACTCTAGTCCAACCGGTTTCCTCCCAATCTCTCTAGCCTCTTGCGTGTGCAAGTTGATGAAGAAATTGGTAAATGTTAGATTAGCCTTTTTCCTGGAGAGCGGAGGCCATCTGTCTTCTGCACAGTGTGGCTTCCGCAAGTTCCACTCCACGTCGGATGCTCTACTCCGACTGGAAAATGCCGTTTGCGAGGCTTTCCTTCGTAGACAGCACTACGCCACGGTGTTTTTCGATCTGGAGAAGGCCTATGATACCGCATAGCGATACTGTATCATGGAGACTCTCCACACAATGGGGAAGAGGGGAGGCCTCCGATTGTTTATATTGCTGAATTTTTAGCGAAATCGTCGATTCCGCGTATGGGTGGGAAGAGCCCTCTCCGGCTTTAAAGGAGCAGAAAGAGGGTGTCCCCCAGGGAAGTGTCTTCAGTGTCACACTCTTTGGCCTAAGCATCAACGGCATCACCTCGGTGCTGCCGGAAGATGTTCTCACTACGCTCTACGTGCGAGACCTTTCAAACTCTTTTAGCGCAGCCAAAATGGCAACTCTGGAGCGTCGACTCCAACAAGCATTGGACCGCGTCTCTCACTATCCCAAAGCGCACAAGTTTCGGTTTTCCTTGGCCAAGACTAATGTGGTGCACTTATGCCGCCATCCACAGCTTTACCCCAACCCAGATTTGTTTCTTAATTGGGTGCGCCTGGATGTAGTGGAGTCGCACGTTTCATTGGTCTTGTATTCGACCGACGCCTCACCTGGGAGGCTCATATTCGCAGCCTTAGGGTCTCTTGTACCCGCGCCATGGACATTCTCCGTTCCGTAACGTCCAGCGCTTGGAGCGCTGATAGGGCTAGAGCCCTACTTTTTTATCGATCCTTTGATCGTTCGAAGCTCGACTACGCATGCGAGTTTTATTGATCCGCAGCCGAGCGTTTATTGCGGAAAGTGGATAAGATCCACCACACCGGCCTTCGCCTTGCGACCGGTGCCTTCCACACTTTCTATATTGAGAGCCTGTTGGTCGATGCTGGGGAGATGCCACTCGAAGTGTGCCAAGTGCAGTGCATCACTCGCCTGTACGCGCGAGCCCGGTGCCTCCCTCAGTCGCTAACAGCTCTCATGCATCCGCAGCTGATCTCGACGGTGCCTATGCCGCCGAGAGACGCCAGTCATACACTAAGCCCTTTGGGTTTAGGCTCAGGAAACTCCTTCGAGAGCTAGATATAGCTCTCGGGCCGGTGGTGCCCCTGGTTCTGCCCAGAACACCACCCTGGACGGTACCACATTTGGCTATTTGTCGCCACGCCTCTGCTTCCAAAGCTTGTACGGCGCCGGGAGTATTGCGTTCGACCTTTTTGGAGCACACCTCGTGTCACGCTGGAACTGTTTTAGTGTATACGGATAAGTCCGTGTCGCAAGAGGGGTTCGGCTTCCATGCCGTATCCCCTCTGTTTGAAGTCAGCGGGGCTCTGCCAGGTTCTGCGTCTGTCTTCACGGCCGAGCTGGTGGTAATACACCACTCTTTACGGGAGATTACGTGACGTGCCCGGTTCGGAGACTGGATTGTGATCTATAGCGACTCACAAAGCCCCCTGAGTGCACCAGGGCATTGGAATCTCCGCATCCCCTGGTTCGCGATATCCGTGACGCCACGGTTTTGGCGAGCGGGGCAGATGTCGAAATTATCTTCTGCTGGGTTCCCTGGACATGTAGAAATTGCGGGGAATGAGCGCGCCGATGACGGCGCCAAAGAGTCCGCGAGGACTCTGCGACTGGACCAGCGTTTCGCTCTTCCCCACACCGACTACATGGCAGGAATACAGGCAGCTCCTTGGACTGCTTTGCAAAGAAGATAGGAGACGGTCGAAGGGAACTTAAAGTTGCGTGCCATTGCGCCGCGACTGTTTCCATGGACCTATCCCCCAATGCCACCACGGCTTCAAGTCGCTTTCTGTCGTCTCCGAATCGGACACACTCGTGTGACGCATCGCTATTTGATGTAGCCCTGGCCTGCGCCCTATTGTAACGACTGCGTCGTCCCCCAGACTGTTCGTCACATTTTTGTCGAATGTCCCAGTCTGGGTGATCTTCGATACCTGTCCCGTTACCTGTCCCGGTACCGGAATGGGCGGGGTCGCTACCGCCTGTCCTTTGTACTTGGAACGAGTGCGTGCACATTGACTGGTGGACTTGTTTACTTTTGGGGTAAGGCCGGCCTTCTCCCTTTCATTTAACTAGGTTTAGTTGTTTTTGTTATTCTTTTGTTATTGTTATTGTTTCCTAATTCTTATTTCTTTTTATTGTCGTTTTCTGTCCAAATTTTTTAAAGTAGCCTAAAAATAGACTGTTTGTTTACGGCGACTTATGCCTAAGTGGGCAGTCGCCAGATAGCCCCTTAAAAAAAAACCCTTTTGTGATCCTATCGAAGTATCTTCCATATGCTAAAACAATCGAAAGGGCGCTTCTTCAGGAAATAGCAATTTGCCCAAAGCTTCAACAGTCCGTTTTTTGAATTTGATAAAATAGCACATAGAAGCCCAGCCATGAGTTTCTTCCTGTTAAGATAGGCTTCTTCCCAGCAGTTCTCGAATTGAGAACTTTATCAAAAAGTTTCAGTTTCACAAATCACGCTGAAGAATTGATAACTCCTTCCTTCTAATCGTTAGCATGCTGAGTATTTCATCACAGGAGTGTAAAAGTCATTTTAAAATCAATTATGATCCTTGAGGCTTAATGCAATACCATTCGCAATGAACTCTTTGCATTTTAGGCCATTTCGGTGCAGAGCAACAATGAATGCATAATTTTCTTTGTAAAGCAAACTTTTGGAAATTTAGAACTATTCAAATTTTTATCTCTAAGAAAATATATTACGCAATAGATTCAAATTAGATGCCATCATTAATGGAACCGATATTTTCCATCATTTTACCCTTTGATCGAATAGCAAAGCTCCAGGGACTGAAACTCTTAAAGCAAAAGGACAAGAGGGTGATTTTGGATTCAGCGAAGGAATATTTTTTTTTTTATTATTTTTTAAAATGTTTACTTGTTGGTAAAATTAAAATAATTTAAATATTATAAAAATTATCTCTATCAGACAAATTTAAAAAACAAAAAAAGTGTGATCGCACGCTTCACGTGGAGGCTCTCAGCCGTCGACATATCGGCAGAAGGTTCAGCGGATGACATTCTACTGTTAGGAACTTCCAAGATTGACATTGTTTGGGGTGACCAACGTTCAGTACGCAACGTGAAAACCGGCGTCGCATGAGTTTTTGGGATCGTAAGAAACCGCAATCCAACCGCAACATGAATGTGCAGAGGGCGACCAGGTTAATGCATTAGTCAGAACCGTCCTCCGCAGACTGCTTCATAAGAGCTGATCATCTTTCAGCAGAAGATACGTTGACTGGCTTGGGAACGTCCTCACGGCAACCTTGACTATGAGTCAGTGAGGATGTGTCTTATGGTCAAACCAGTCCAAATTTCAATTCTTCTAGATCCTCTGCAACGTTAGTCTACAAGGGGGAGGATAGATAGTTGGAATCAAGAGCATATCGTTTCAACATTAAAGCATGGTAGTTGATGTGTAGTGGTATGGGGTTGCATGTCTAGTTTATAGCAGGAGGGCGTCGCAAAATATTGATAGCACCATGGATTTATAAAAATACCAAAGCTATCCAAATAGGTTTTGTACTGCCATCAGTTTGAAATCTTTTCAGAAATTGCAGGAATCTGTTTTTCAAACAGTTAAATGTTGCATAACACAAGCCTGGGTCCATCATACATTGGTTCCCGACAAAAATATGACCTTTATGAAGAGGTACCTGAGTCTGTGGATATAATTCCACTGATAAACATTTGGAAGTACCAGAAATCAGGGTTGGCAAATTAAAAAACCCAGCCCTAAATAACCCTGGTTTTATTACCGGTTTTGGGGGCTTTGTCAAATGAAATTTGAAAAAAAACGTGTTTTTTCAAAATTACACTTTTATTTTCAAGAAATGAATGCTAGTTAACATTACTTTGTTCAAAATTCATATTTTTTTATAATTTTAACAAATATGCATCAAATTAAGATTACTCCTATTTCTCTGATGGTGACTCATAATGTATCTCTCCTTCTACAGTTTAAGGCTATCATGGGTACCCACAATTCTCGATCAGTGATCTGTTACTCTGATCTGTTCTTATCTTAATATAATTATTAAAGTAATTAATTATTAATATATAAAAATTGAGATATATATTCTTTTTCTATGTTATTCTAATGCTTGTAGCATTTGTTTTGGGAAAAAAACATGAGATTTGAAAAAAACACAAATAAAACCCGGGTTTTATTGGGCTTTTCAAAATTTGGGGGGGGGGTTTCAACCAGGCCAGAAATGGGCCGTAGAACGTCGTCAGCCCCCTTGCAATGAGCATGTGACGGCAGTCTCCATTGAGGATTGGGCCAGCATCACACCCCTGGGATGTCGCACACTTGAATAGTGAATGCCTCTGAGGAAAATTCTCTCATAACGGCCAAGTCACTCTTGACACGCTACTGAGCTCAATGTATCAGTTTAGTGTTGTGCAATTTTCACACAGCTTCATATCCTTCTCTATTATGTTGATGTTATTATTTGTTTTGGCAAATTTGGTATTTTGTTAATTCTTGTTGATTTTTTTGGTCATATATAATTATTGTTATTTTTTCTCCTTATTTCACTGTTATATATATATATTCTCTAAAATTTACTGGGTGTCTGAAATATTTTGGCTGCGGATATACATAGGTGTTAAGTGTTAATCATTCACTCCACATTCCGGATATTTTACAACGACCAGAACTATATAACAGATTGGAAGCCCAGAAAGTCTCTTTATCGGGAAGCCTAAGAAAGCCTTACATTGTATATATGAGAGCTTTTTTGTGAGACATAAATTAATCTAATATTTTTAGCATTGGATATATCGCCTAAATTCACTTTGGATTATTTTATCTTTAAAACAACTTCTGCGCCTCTATCTCACTTGCTGTCTCAAACGGATCAAATTCTCTCATTTACGGATAGAGTCAGAAGTCACATTTGGATTGCAACCGTAATTGGATGATACGAGGGGCGGTCAATAAGTTTTGCAATTCGGATATAAGGAAACGAGATATGAGGAAAAGTGTTTATTATTTTTCAATATAACTACCCTCGACTTCAATGCACTTGCGCCACTTGTCCCTGAGGCTTCGAATTCCCGATAACCACAAATCTCCCGACCGCTGTTCAATCCACTCCTGGGTGGTGAGCTGGACATCTTCCTCGTCCCCAAGTCGGCGTCCACGCAGTGCAGTCTTGAGCTGGCGGAATAAAAGGTAGTCGCTAGGGGCCAGATCTGGACTGTAGGGGGGCAGCTTGTGCAACTCTGGCCTTTTGAACAGGGGCATTGTCGTGGAGGAGCAGGATACCAGGTGTCAACTTACCACGCCGCTTCTGACGGATGCACTTCTTCAACCCAGCCAGTTTCTCGGCATAATATTGGCCTGTGATGGTCCTTCCACGAGGCGCATAGTACACCATCAACACTCCCTCAGAATCCCAGAAGATGTTGGTCATGATCTTCCCTGCTGAGGGTTAGGTCCGGAAATTGATGGGGTCGGAGAGCCCCTGTGCTTCCAGGCTATGCTTTTGAGATGGTCTCGGGATCCCACTGATGGACCTACGTTTCATTACCTGTCACTATGCGTGACTCGAATCGCACCGGATCTTGGTGGTACAGAAGCAGCAGCTCCTCCGAACTTTGACGACGTTGAAGTCGATCATGGGGCGTGAGGTTCCTACGGACCCAACGGGCAGAGACCTTGGTCATGGCCAAATTGTCGTGGATGATGTTGATAACACTTCCATGTGATATTCCAAGTTCTCGCTCGATTTTTTCGACCTTCACCCGTCGATTATCGAGGATCATCCTCTCCATACGGGCCACATTTTCCTCGTTGGTCACGTCTGACGGGTATCCTGGACGGGGATCGTCTTCAAAGGACTCATGATCATGGCAGAAATCCCTATTCCAGCGAGCAATGGTTGCCCAGGAAAGGGCGGTGTCAGTGTACACTGCAACCATCCGTTCATGGATATTTTGCATTCTTGCCTTCCTTGGTCAAAAATGTGATCACTGGGCGGTGCTCAACCTTCTCCATTGTTGGAAAATTTGTGACTGACGATCTGCGATCAGCTACTGCTTCTTAAATAGATGAGGCAGGAGCATGCGGCTGCAGGTCCTGACTTGTCATAACTAGTCCTAACACCCCAACAAACAGCCATCCCCTTTCTCTGTTTTGCCCTACCGATTCGCAAAAGTTATTGACTGCCCCTCGTATTACTATTAAAATTATCCCAGTGGAATTACTTTTACTTCAGTTTCACTGGTGTAGAGTGTGATAAGATAAGTAGACAGGTGATAGCTATACTTTGAAGTCACAAAAATATCGACTAATGGTGCAATCCTCAGATGAGGATATGTTCATAGTGTCATCACGATATGAGATACGTAATCCAACAAATCGAAGTAGGCTTTGTTTCTCTGATTCTAGATTTAGGTAAACTAATATATTTTAAGTTATTTAAGCGGTCCTTTTTCACATAAATCTTTAGGCTAACCTGATTTGCTATAACTCTATTTTTTTCCTGACTTCCTTACGCTTATCTCACTCAATCTTCACGCTCCGTTGTTGTGTCCCTTCTTTATCTGATATTGGAATGCCCCCTAAATTATCTAAGCATTTCTCAACGAGTTAAATGACTGTTTAGAAAGCATCATTATACTCTTCGATACGACCAAACTACATCTTTATCTCTATTATATATCTAACTGTTAAATCATCTTCTCTGTTTAAATTTATATTATTCGCCTTATCAACTCCCTTGCCATATGACAAACCGAGCAACATTGCATCTACAATAAATAAAGAACTCGAAAATGTCTTCAGGTGGCTTAATATTAATAAACTATCAATAAATGTAGATAAAACCAAATATATTCTTTTCTCTTACAAAAAATCTATTAAATTGCCCCATATTGAAATGGGCGACGGAATAATCTATGAAACTTCTCATATCAAATTCCTAGGCATCTTTATTGACAAAAATCTGAGTTTTAAACAACATATTACGCATATCTCAACAAAACTATTAAAATCGATTGGAATATTATATAAATTAAATAAGTTTCTTTCCAAATCTATTTTCCACTCTTTATATATGACAATGGTGCAACCTTACTTGACATATGGCATAGACAGTTGGTATGGAAAATATCAAAATTATCTCAATAAATTAGTCATATTACAGAAAAAGCAATTCGAGCCATCCATCAACTTGACTAAAATGAGAACACTCTTCGATATTTTAAGGAATCCAGAATTCTAAAATTAAATGATCTCTTTGTTTTTCAAATATCCTTATTCCTTTACAAAACAATAAAGTGTTCCTATAATAACTATATATTTAATATGTTACAAACAGCTGATAATACCCATAATCACCAAACCCGCAATAGAACAATTTATTTCACCCTTGTATTCAAAATCAAAATCACAATGTAGCTTTCTGTACAAATCTATCAAAAATTGGAATGGCTTGGACGACAATATCAAATCCCAAACCAATTTAGCTCAATTCAAAAAAGCTCTCAAAAACAATATAATTTCGGCTTACTAAATTTCTATTCTGCTTTTGTTATTGTGTATTTATTTGTTACCGTACACTATTATACTGTGTACTATTACTTTGATTTATACATTATTGATATGTTATTATTTATATAAGACTGTTGACTATGTTTACTACAGATCTTTTTAAATAATCGCTGAAAATAAAATAGTTTTATAATTTATCTCTAAATTTAAATAATATAATTATTCGTTATTTGCAATCTTTACAATGGTTAGGTTCTCAAATGTATATTAAGTTGTTTATATTTGTATAAACATGAAGGGATTTTTATTCTTGATAATTTTATGCTTAGTCTTAAGTTTCTGCACTAAAAGTCACTGACTTATTTTGGGCCCATAACTAATCTTTGTATGTATATACATATATACGAGTATGTATAAGTACTTATTTTAACTTCTCATTGAGATTTAAAATGTAATATGTTTATACTGTACATTGGATTAGTATGGAATTAATAAATAAATTAAAAAAAAAAACTCCCATCATTCCCAAAATACTCGAAGTTTTACTTGAAGTACTTACTCAAAAGTTCGAAAGAATATGTTTTCTCCCATCACCTTTACTTCTTCGACTTCAGTCAGAGTTATCCCTGGTCTTTTCGGAGCAGTGACTCGCAGCTTGCAGTGCATGCAACTATAGGTCTCTCCGAATATCTTAGAAAAATCATAGTTATTAAACTTTTTGCTCCTAAAGTAAAGTGTAATTTGAATTTAGGGCCTAAACTTGAGAGCCAACTGTCCGAACGCCCAGATACTTTTGAATAATTTATTACTTTCGTTATAAAAAGTTTGATTTAGATGATGAAGAATTACGAGGCCTGATATTTGTATATCACTTTCTCCTTATTGAGATAGTGTATAATAAAATGAAGAGTTACCCAGCTGGAGTGTAAGGTTGGACATTAAAGACAGTTTATGTAACCTCAACTATTCGCGAAAAGAAAAGAACTAAAAAAGAGAAATAGTTTTATTTACTTCGCCTGTATTATTGATGACAATCAAGAGAATAAAAACAACTATTGTTTCCCATCTACCACGAAAAAAGTGGTATTTAAACGCATTTTAGAGAAAATTAGCCTTTAATCGATTATCTATAGTTTTCTATATTTTTAGGACTACAATAAATCACAAACAATGACCCCGACTCACGACAAAAAATAGAAACTGGTTGAGCTCCTCGAGATTGAGAAGAGTTACTATCATGGATATAAATGTCACATTTTCTGCCTGTAGGAGAGGATGAAATGTTGTCTTATATCCCTCACTTGAAAATATTTCCCCTGATTTATGACCATTTATCACAAAATTGCCAGTTGGCGTTTAAAATATTCGTTGTGTCGAACTCGTGATGAAGCTACCTTGCAGACTAATTCATCCTTTCTAGAACAAGCATCAGCATCATCACGGCCAGCTTTAGCTTCGTTTCCCACTCCGAAATTCATGGCAATTATGATTAATTATATATTACTGTCATTCATTAGATTCTGTTCAGATTCTTGACCAATGCTGCAACCTGGATTATTTTCGTGTTTGATTTTTAAACGCTTGAATTTACCGATTGCACCGGGTTGTGCAAAAGTTTCGTTATACTCGTTTTCTTGATCTTTCGAGAGGGTTACGTGTGTGATATAAAAAGTTCCGTCAAACAAACTCAAAGATCTACATTTCCAACATGTATCAATAAAACGTCTCTTCCATTGTAGGCAGGTGAGTCCAGGTGGAATTCAAAGGAATCGAGATCTATGCTGCCGTGCGCGTGGGCTTCAAAATGCTCGACACCGCCAAATGGTTTAACGACAACCGGAGAACCGTCAACAGAGTCAAGAGGATGCTCAAGAACAAGAAAGACTTCAACGATCGATCTCGTTAAAGCAGACTTCAAGTTAACAACCGTTTGGTTGTGAGAAAGACCTTCGAAAGTGCCTCAAAGCTAAATATGACTGCGCTCACAAATAAGAAGATCTCGGAGGCCACGGTGTCCCTGGCCGTGAAAAAATAGAGTAGTAAGAGCTTGAGGTGCGTAAGACGTCCTCTGCTCACCGACCGTATACGAGAACTATGTTGGCAACGCTGTCCTCGCCTTCCCATTGATTTGAAGTATCATGTTAAACACCTTCATGGTCGACCCGTTTAGCAACAAGCAGAAGACCGCGTGATAAGCCTCCGCCAGAACGTGTCTGAGGTCAACTATCTGTCCACGACCAAGCAACCGGCATTCTTTATGCTCGGTGTCGTAGCTTTGAATGGCGAGATGATGCCGCTTATGTTGTTCGCTGGCGGTAGAATGCTCACCGCTGCCGATTATAGAAACAGCTTGGCCACAAATATCCTGCCTTGGGTCAGAAAGATAACGAAGAAGGCGGATTAGTTCCTTAAGCAGGACGGTGCCCTGGCTCACACAGCCAAGACCGTGCGATATTGGTTGAGTCGAGCATGAACTTCTAGTCGAAGGAACTTTGGCGTCCGCAATCGACTGACCTCAAATCATTCGACTACAGCATGTAGCCATATGTCCAGAAAAAGGCCGTCTAGGCCTACCACAGCTATGTCGAAGATCTCAAGTCCTCCGTCAACCGTGTGTGGGCCAGCATGTGGAAAAACATTGTCTGCAACTTTGGCGCGACCTCAGGTTTAGCCTAGAGTGCGTGTTTGCCGCTAACTGCGAGCGCTTTGATTAATATTACAAATTATAAATTATTTATGGGTTATAACAATAAAAACGAGTCGACCTGCATAAAAACTATCATTTTCTATTTACCTTTAAATTCTGATGGGGCTGAAATATTCCATTTCGTTTAGGGAAAGAAAATATTTTCTTCCTCTGTAAGAAAACATAAAGTGGTCTCAAAACCTGCCTTCTGGTCTCGTATAATACTTTATTCTTAAACTGAAACAAAAACATCTCCTTAGGCCCTATTTTTCCTTTTCTTGTCTTCTCTCTATTCACTTCCATTATTCTCGTCTCACCTTCTTTCCATTTCTTCCATTTCCGTGCAATTCGGTCTTGTATAGTATTACGAGTATCTCACCTTTTCTTCAAAATCATTTCCTATTAATCCCCTAAATATTCCCATTGTATGTCCAATATACCATAACTCCACCCATCAACCTATCTTGATGCTGCTTCATGGAATGAAAATTGATATATTTCTTCTCTTCTGCAATTTCACCTGCTACCACATGGTTCCTGCTATCCACACTGGTACCGCTTCCTTCAGACTTCGTTTACCGTCGCTTAGGTCACCAATAATAAAAAAGGCGGTGTTAAGCCACCGTGCCAGAAGTTCCTTTTGTAAACATTGACATAAATGCTTTAAATGACGTCAACACCATTCCATAATTTTAAAAATAAATTTAAGAAGTTCCCGTCTTTTATTTGAACAATTTTAGTTCATTAAAAGAAATTGGTGGAAAACCGTGTATATGAGATTTACTATGCTTGTCGTGGGTTAGCCGAGAGTATTTTTTTTTTATTATGATTAATAAAGTTGTTCGTACGTTCTACTTCGAGTGATCGCTTCAGGATCGATCTCTAAGAGCGATTTTCTTATTTTTATTCTAATGAATGAATATAAAGAGGAGTTCTCTGTTTAATATACTAAATACTGCTAACGCAACTATTTTAAGGATAATTTACACACTTCAACCAAAATAATAGACATTTAATGTACATTAATCAACTAAAAAAAATAATATATACACTTATAAAATACAACTTAAAAATTTTTCTTAAGTCCCGTTACCGACACTTGGTTTCTGGTTTCTTTAAGGGAGAACAATTTACTTTCAAAAAATTCGTCTTTAAGATATACAAATAATCTACTTTAAACGCACAGGGATATGAAAATAGAACTGATTACTCACATACGGTAGTAGGGTTTACCCAAAGAATCCAAACAAAATACCTTCATTCGAATATTGTCAGGAAAGGCGTCGTGAGTGTAGTATATTTGCTTCTCAATTGAGGGCGTTACTTCGAACGAGGGGTGCATGAGTGACGTCACGCGGAATTTCAAGGCGACGGAGGCGAAGGGACCAAAACAAAACGCCAATTGAAGAGACGATGCGTCGGGCGTTTATGACCTTGAAAAGGGTGTCTCAGACGAGGCTTGAAGATGGCTGCATGATTTTCTAGCGATTTGGTTTCGCGTGTAGAGTTTCTCTTTTGGGTGAGAAATCTATCTAGTTGGGGGTGTCAAACTCAGATAGGGTAAGATTACTTGACGATCTTTTCTAATCTAACTGTGCCGATTATGCTTGGTACAATCTGGTATTTTCCAAGAAAATGAAAGTCCTTCATAACTTGCTGGGGGAATTCTATCCCGGCAAGTGTTTATCGATATTGTGACGAAACGAAAAAAATCTTCGGTTTTTCTCCTGACTAAGAGTTGAATACTAGAATTACTCCCGCTTGGTAATGAGAGGGGGAGGAGGATAGCAAGAGGAGATCCGGGGGTGCCCTGGCTTTTGGGGGCCCCGTAAGGGGCGCGGCGATATGCCATCCTGGCCGTCGTGCTGACGGGATCCAGCGCTCCGTCCGGCCCCAGCTTAGCCTCTCTTCCTTCCTTCAGATAGCCCGATTTCTTCCCTACCTCGTCGCTTTTCATACAACCTCTCCCACAACTTTCTCTGGTCAGCCTCTAATTTCACAGGGTAGATGCTGACCTTCTTCTCAAGCCAACCACCCCGGATCGGGGCTGGAGGTAGAGGGGACATTGTTCCCTAACCCCTGAGCTCCGGTTCGGGATAGGGGTTTTTTAACAACCTGCTTCATCCCCACCCATACCTTCCTTACATCCCCTTTCCTCTCCTCTTCACATTATATCAATTTTACGCCGTGTCCAAGGTGGAGCCGCCATGCCGATGGACTGCCGGGCCATCAGGCGGGAGGGGTGGTCCCGAATGGCGGCGCCTGGCTCTGCAGGGCTTCTAAGCACCTCTCGCAGTGCGGGCAACTGCGAGAGGTGATGAGCTATTGCGTCCCGTATTAAAAAGAGGGTCACTATGCCCATGTATGGCAAAAAAAAACAAAAAAAAACCCAACCCCCAACTTCCCTAAGAAAATCAACGGAGCCGCCCTCGGGCAGCTCCACCGAGAAAATGGAGGTCCCCCCCCCCCTTGTGCTTGCGCAGGGGACCCTCCATAATTCGTTACCTCGTAAGGGGCGCGGCAATTTGCTATCCTGGCTGCCGTGCTGACGGGATCCAGCGCTCCGTCCGGCCCCAGCTTAGCCTCTCTTCCTTCCTTCAAAATACTTGTTTCCTCTCTTTTCACACAACCTCTCCCACAACTTTCTCTGGTCAGCCTCTAATTTCACAGGGTAGATGCTGACGTTCCTTTCAGCCAACTGTGTCGCATCGGGGCTGAGGGGGTGGGGGACAATGTTCCCTAACCCCTGAGCTCCAGTCTGGGGTGGCTGGTTTTTAACAACCTGCTTCATCCCCACCCATACCTTCCTCACATCCCTTTTCCTCTCCTCTTCACAATCTATTATTTTTTACGCCGTGTCCAAGGTGGAGCCGCCATGCCGATGGACTGCCAGGCCACCAGGCGGGAGGCGTGGTCTTAAATGGCGGCGCCTGGCTCTGCCGGGCTTGTAAGCACCTCTCGCAGTGCGGGCTACTGCGAGAGGTGATGCGCGATTGCGTCCCATGTCAAAAAGAGGGTCACAATGCCCAATCATGAGTTTAAAAAAAACCCCAACCCCCAACTTCCCCTATAACATCGACGGAGCCGCCCTTTGGCAGCTCCAGCAAAAAAATGGAGGTCCCCCCCCTGTGCTTGCTCAGGGGACCCTCCATATATCTCTAACCGGAGAGGAGGCTTACTCCTCTCCTTTGCTTACGGGTGTAAGGGACTCCCCCTCACCCCCTTCTCTGGAGGTGCTTTCGGGCGCCTCTCTTTTACCAGCGGCAGTCCCCTCTGTTCTTTCCAAGGGGACTGCCAAAAAAGCCAGCAGGCAGCCCTTAGTCAGCCGCTCCACATCGAAGCGGCTCGGTAGGGCAAACCCCCTTAGGGAGGAGAGGGAAGCCAGGCCCCTTCGGTCGCTTCCCTCAAAAGACCTGCAGGCAAGAATACTGAACCTTGCCGGGGTCAAGGCCCATGCCTCCCCAAAGAAGACTAGTGACGATACTGCCAACGGGACCTGCGATGTCTTGAGGGGGGATGGCCAACTGGAGGCCCCCCCTAAGATAGACATGGTCCTTGAGGAAACCCAGCCTCAGACGGTAGGGCCTTCCATGGGGGGGAATCTGGGCTCGGCGCCAAGCACCGAACTCGAATCCGCCCCGATGAAAGGTCCTCCTCAAACGGCTGTGGTTCCCAAAGCAGTACAAGGAGGGGAGGGTTCTCCGCCGACCGGTGCCCCCACGACTACCAGGACCTTCTCCACTTCAGAGAATGACCTGGCTGAGGCCGGTCCATCTGGCCTGGGGGCTTCTTCCGGTGGAGGTGAGAAGCGGATTCATTCCCCGCCCTCGTCTCCTAAAAATAAAAAGACTAAAAAGACGAAGAAGACTCGGGGCTCCTCTCCATCCAGGGGGGCTGCGGGGACGGATGGGTCTGCTACCACTTTGGCAGGCGACCAAGCAAAGATCGGCAAATCCGGCCCCTCTACCCCCTCGTGTGCCGAGCCCCTGACTAAGACTAACACCAAGAATGCACAGGGCAGAGCCTCGATGACATCGGGGCCCCTGATTCAGAGGTTACCTGGCGTTTTCGAGCCCGCTGGCTTCAAACGCTTCCTCGTTATTCGCTCCACTGATGGCAGCATGTTGTCCAAGGGCAACATGATCCATCAGAGGAGAGGATTAGCTAGTGCAATTGGTAGAGAGCCGAAGGTGACCCGTTTCTTGGACGGCAGCCTTCTGGCGAATGCGGCGAATCCCGCCAAGGCGGCCAAGATAAGTGCTCTTCGGACACTTCATGGCACCCCGGTGAGTGTGATGCCACACACTACCATGAACTTTGTGAAAGAAGTAGTTTATGCGAGGGAACTCGTTGACTACTCCATTGAGGACATCACCCTAGAGCTGGCCGACCATGGGGTGGTCAAGGTCGAACGTTTGATGAGAAAACAGGGAGGGGCTTCGAGACTACCCCTACACCCTTCGTCACGTTCGACTGTGACAAGCTCCCTAGGTCGGTGCGTGCCGGTTGGTACCGCTACCGCGTGAATGCATTCGTGCCACTGCCGCGGCGGTGCTATTACTGTCACCGCTTTGGCCATACGAATCGCTCATGTAGACGTGCAAAGTTGGGGTCACCCAAAGTTTGTGTAAATTGCTCCAAGGTCGCACACGATAAGTCCAAATCGTGTGTGGCTAAGTGTGTAGATTGCGGAGAGCCGCACCCTGCTTCTTCGAAGCAATGTGGTGCATATCTCCTTGAGAAAAAAATCTTGGCCGTTCAGGCCCAGGATAGACTCTCATTCCGCGAGGCTAAGGACTTGGTCATGGCGCGCCCAGCTCTGCTTGGGACGTCATATGCCTCAGTAGTTCGAAAGGCACCCTCTGCTCCTGGCCCATCCAGGTCAACGAGCACGGTTGTTTCCGCGCCCATTCGGAGCCCTTCTGCGGGCTCTACCCAACCCGGGCGCTCCCCTGGTAAAGCTGGAGGCAAAAAGGGTTCATACCCAGCCCCGGCTAAAACCAGGGCTCCCCCCTCTTCCCCCAGCGTGACCGTTTCCCGAAAGGCGAAACGGCCACGCGCCTCCACAGAGTCGTTAGACTCACAGGAGGCAACACCCCTGAAGATGGTCGCTAGGCCATCTTCTGGGGTTCCTAAAGCTGTTCACCGAAAGGAGGACAGCAACAAAGGATCTTCGGACCCTTCGCCCACGCCCCGAGGTGGAGCGAGTGGCTCATGGACGGTGGTTCCTCGAAAAGAGGGCCCCCCGCATCCCAAGCCACAACGCCCGCCTAAAGTTTCGAGGCGGAGGGAGGAAAAGACTCGCATGGCGAGCCCAACCTCCCCCAATAAGTCCTCGAAGGCGACAGCGCCTTCAGCGCTTTGTCGGGCCAACAGCGCCCGGGGTTCTGCCCCCGGAAAGCGTACGGCCATTCCCGTGAGGGTCTTCAATTCGAGGAGGGCCCCCGCGTCTCCTCCGAGCTAGGCCTGGAGGGCATATTCCTTCAATAGAATTGCTGTGGACTCCGGGCCAACTGGGAGGAGCTGCGGAGTCTCGTCTCGTCCCGTTCCCCGTTAGCTATATTTTTGCAGGAGACCATGCTAGGCGCGTGCCTGCTGCCCGCCCTCCCAGGGTATAAGGGTCTTGCGACCCAACCACCGCGGGATGGCCAGGCTGGGGGATGCGTGGTTTACACCCGGCATGATGTCTCCGTTTTTCCTTTCTCTTTAGATACCTCCCTTCAGGCATTCGCTGTGAAGCTGCACCTGGATAGGAGGTATACTATCATTTCTGCGTACATTCCACCGTCAGCTGAATTCGACGCGGGGGACTTCCGCCGCGTCGTGGCACGGTTGCCGAGGCCCGAACTCTTGCTTGGAGATCTGAATGGCAGGCATCCTCTCTGGGAAGATTACTCCATAAATTCTAGGGGACAAGTCCTTGCCGATCTGATCGAAGAGCTTGAGATGGGTGTCCTAAACGTGGATGAGTTTACGCATCACTGTCCGAGAACTGCTTCATTTTCTTGCCTTGACCTATCTTTGTACTCTTCGGATGCACAGCCTGATTTTGATTGGGGGGTGGTCGATGACCTCCATGGTAGTGATCACTTTCCTATTCAAATATCATTTTCAGGGCAACTGCCAACTGAGAGACCACCTCGGTGGTGCTTGGCGCGGACGCGGTGGCCTGCATTTCAGTAAATGACTGAATTCTCTATCTCAGTCGAGGAGTTTAGGTCGGTAGATGAGGCAGTTGAGTTCTTGTCCGGCAATCTCATCGCTGTGGGCCTGACTACTATTCCTAGGACGTCTGGACGTTTTGCACACCGACCACTCCTAAGGTGGTCGGCCGATTGTGAGACGGACCTCAAACAGAACCGTTATGCCTACATGCGCTATAAGCGCCGCCCGAACGATTTCACTGTCGCTGAATTTCGTCGGGCTAGGGCTAGGTTCCGGTATATTTCGAAGCACGCCCGCTGCTCTTCTTGGCGGGCATAAATGTCTTCACTTAACGGGAAGACCCCTTTAGCTGAGGTGTGGAAGCGAGTCAAAAGGATTCGGGGCAAGTTCTCGCAGGACCCCCCTCCCGTTCTCCAGGAGAATGGGACCGCAATCTCGGACCCAGCGTCCGTGGCGGAATCCTTAGCGACCGCTTTTTCCGCATTCTCTAGCCGTGATGCTGCTCCGCCAGCATCCAATGCACGTCGTGATGTCGCGGAAGGCCGCCGGCTGGACTTTACCTCCAGAGGCAGAGAACCCTTCAACGACAAGTTTACTGTGAGTGAGTTGCGTTCCGCTCTCGCTTTGTGCGTGGACACCGCCCATGGTCCGGACGATGTCCCATACGCCATGCTTCGACACCTGGGTGAGCGAGGCATGGCCTTTCTGTTAGATTTGTTTAACAGGATCTGGGTGGAAGGTCTTCTCTCAGACTCCTGGCGAATCGCTACTGTGCTCGCCTTTCGCAAGCCGGGAAGAGATCACTCTACTCCGACCGGTTTCCGCCCAATATCTCTAACCTCTTGCGTGTGCAAGTTGATGGAGAAATTAGTAAATGTTAGATTAACCCATTTTCTGTACAGCGGAGGCAATCTGTCTTCTGCACAGTGCGGCTTTCGTAAGTTCCACTCCACGTGGGATGCTCTGCTCCGACTGGAAAATGCCGTCTGCGAGGCTTTTCTTCGTAGACAGCACTACGCCACGGTGTTTTTTGATCTGGAGAAGGCCTATGATACCGCATGGCGATACGGTATCATGGAGACTCTCCACACGATGGGGGCGAGGGGACGCCTCCCAATGTTTATATCTGAATTTTTGCGGGATCGTCGATTCCCTGTACGGGTGGGGGGAGCCCTCTCCGGACCAAAGGAGCAGGAAGAGAGTGTCCCGCAGGGAAGTGTCCTCAGTGTCACACTCTTTGCCCTGAGCATCAAAAGCATCACCTCGGTGCTGCCCAAAGATGTTCTCGCTACGCTCTACGTGCAAGACCTTTCAATCTCTTTTGGCGCGGCACAGATGCCAACTCTGGAGCGTCGACTCCAACAGGCATTGAACCACGTCTCTCGCTATGCCGAACGCACAAGTTTTGGTTTTCTTTGGCTAAGACTAATGTGGTGCACTTCTGCCGCCATCCACGGCTTCACCCAGACACAGATTTGTTTCTTAATGGGGTGCGCCTGGATGTGGTTGACTGGCACCGTTTACTTGGTCTTGTATTCGACCGACACCTCACCTGGGAGGCTCATATTCGCAGCCTTAGGGTATCTTGTTCCTGCGCTATGGACATTCTCCGTTCCGTGACATTCAGCGCTAGGGGCGCTGATAGGGCTACTGCGTTACTTTTTTATCGATCCTTTGTTCGCTCGAAGCTCGACTACGGATGCGAGTTTTATGCATCCGCAGCCGAGCGTTTATTGCGGAAGGTGGATTCGATCCACCACACCGGCCTTCGCCTTGCGACCGGTGCCTTCCGCACTTTCCCCAATGAGAGCCTGTTGTTCGATGCTGGGGAGATGCCACTCGCTCTGCGCCGCGTGCAGTGCATCACTCGCCTGTACGCGCGAGCCCGGTTCCTCCCTCAGTCGCCAACAGCTCTCACTGCATCCGCAGCTGATTTCGATGGTGCCTATGCCGCTGAGAGACGCCAGTCATACCCTAAGCCCTTTGGGTTTAGGGCCAGGAAACTCCTTCGAGAGGTAGATATAGCTCTCGGGCCGGTGGTGCCCCTGGTTCTGCCCAGGACGCCACCCTGGAGGGTACCACATTTGGCTATTTGTCACCACACCTCTGCTCCCAAAGCTTGTACTCTGATGGGAGTATTGCGTTCGACCTTTTTGGAGCACACATCGTGTCACGCTGGTACCGTGCCAGTGTATACGGATGGCTCCAAGACCCAAGAGGGGGTCGGCTTCCACGCCGTATCCCCTCTGTTTGAAGTCAGCGGGGCTCTACCAGGCGCTGCGTCTGTCTTCACGGCCGAGCTAGTGGCAATACACTACTTGGTCCTGGAGATTACGTGACGTGCCCGGTTCGGAGACCGTATTGTGATCTATAGCGACTCACAAAGTGCCCTGAGTGCTCTCGGGGCATTGGAATCTCCGCTTCCCCTGGTTCGCGATATCCGTGACGCCACGGTTTTGGCGAGCTGGGCAGATGTCGAGATTATCTTCTGCTGGGTTCCTTGACATGTAGGACTTGCGGGGAATGAGCGCGCCGATGAAGGCGCCAAAGAGTCCGCGAGGACTCTGCGACTGGACCAGCGTTTCGCTTTTCCTCACACTGACTACATGGCAGGAATACGGGCAGCTTTTTGGACTGTTTGGCAAAGAAGATGGGAGACGGTCGAAGGGAACTTAAAGTTGCGTGCCATTTCGCTGCGACTGTTCCCATGGACCTATCCCCCAATGCCGCGGTGGCTTCAGGTTGCTTTTTGTCGTCTCCGAATCGGCCACACTCGTGTGACGCATCGCTATTGGATGGAGCGTTCACCTGCGCCCTATTGCAACGACTGCGTCGTCCCCCAGACTGTCCGGCACATTCTTGTCGAATGTCCGAGTCTGGGTGATCTTCGCGCACGATACCTGTCCCAGTACCGGGATGAGCGGGGTTGCTACCGCCTGTCCCATGTGCTCGGTTCAGATTCGTGCACATTGACTTGTGGACTTGTTGACTTCTTGGGGGAGGCCAGCCTTTTCCCTATTATTTAAGCAAGGTTTGTTTTGTTGTTTTTTTTGTTTTGTTTTTTTTGCATTTGTTTGTTTTTTCCTTTAGTTGCACGCTCCTGCGCCGGGGGGACCTCTTCCCGACGCACCAGCTTTCTTCCTTTCCCCCTTTTGGGGTGTTTTTTTTTTTCTCTTTAATTTTATTTTAAAGTAGCCTAGAACTAGGCCAGTTTTAGTACGGCCACTAATGCCCAAGTAGGCAGTCGCCAGATGAGCTTTCTAAAAAAAAAAAAAAAAAAAAAATGATCATGTAGACGTGCAAAATTGGGGTCACCCGAAGTCTGTGTAAATTGCTCCAAGGTCGCACACCATGTGTCCAAATCGTGTGTGGCCAAGTGTGTCAATTGAGGAGAGCCGCATCCTGCTTCTTCGAAGCAATGTGGTGCATATCTCCTTGAGAAAGAAATCCTGGCCATTCAGGCCCAGGATCGACTCTCATTCCGCGAGGCTAAGGACTTGTTCCTGGCGCGCCCGGCTCTGCCTGTGACGTCATATGCCTCAATAGTTAGAAAAGCACCCTCTGCTCCTGGCCCATCCAGGCCAACGAGCACGGTTGTTTCCGCGCCCATTCGGAGCCCTCCTGCGGGCTCTACTACATCCGGGCGCTCCCCTGGTAAAGCTGCCGGCAAAAAGGGTTCACAAGCAGGCCCGGCTAAAACCAGGGCTTCCCCCTCTTCTCCCAGCGTGACCGTTTCCCTTAAGGCGAAACGGCCACGCGCCTCCAGAGAGCCATTAGACACACAGGAGGCAACACCCTTGAAGATGGTCGCTAGACCATCTTCCAGGGTTCCTAACGCTGTCCCCCGAAAGGAGGACAACAACAAAGGAGCTTCGGCCCCTTCGCCCACGCCCCGAGGTGGAGCGGTTGGCTCGGAGACGGTGGTTCCTCGAAAAGCAGGCGCCCTACCTCCCAAGCCGCAACGCCCGCCTAAGGTTTCGAGGCGGAGGGAGGAAAAGACTCGCATGGCGAGCCCAACCTCCCCCAATAAGTCCTCGAAGGCGACAGCGCCTTCAGCGCTTTGTCGGGCCAACAGCGCCCGGGGTTTTGTCCCCAGGAAGCGTACGGCCATTTTCGTGAGGGTCTTCAATTCGAGGAGGGCCCCTGCGTCTCCTCCGAGCTAGGCCTGGACTGCATATTCCTTCAAGGGAATTGCCGTGGACTCCGGGCCAACTGGGAGGAGCTGCGGAGGCTCGTCTCGTCCCGTTCCCCGTTAGCTATTTTTTTGCAGGAGACCATGCTAGGTGCGTGCCCGCTGCCTGCCCTCCCGGGGTATAAGGGGCTTGCGACCCCACCACCGCGGGATTACCGGGCTGGGGGATGCGTGGTTTAAACCCCGCATGATGTCTCCGTTCTTCTTTTCTCTTTAGATACCTCCTTTCAGGCAGTGGCTGTGCAGCTGCACCTGGATAGGAGGTATACTATCATTTCTGCGTACATTCTACCGTCAGCTGACTTCGACGCGGGGACTTCCGCCGCGTCGTGGCACGGTTGCCGAGACTATATCTCTTGCTTGGAGATCTGAACAGCAGGCATCCTCTCTGAGGAGATAACTCCATAAATCCCAGGGGACAAGTCCTTGCCGATCTGATCGAAGAGCTTGAGATGGGTGTCCTAAACGTGGATGAGTTTACGCATCACTGTCCGAGAACTGCTTCATTTACTTGCCTTGACCTATCATCTTTGTGCTCTTCGGATGCACAGCCTGATTTTGATTGGGGGGTGGTCGATGACCTCCATGGTAGTGATCACTTTCCCATTCAAATATCATTTTCAGGGCAACTGCCGCCTAAGAGACCACCTCGGTGGTGTTTGGCGCGGGCGCGGTGGCCTGCATTTCAGGAAATGACTGAATTCTCTATCTCAGTCAAGGAGTTTAGGTAGGTAGAAGAGGCAGTTGAGTTCTTCTCCGGCAACTTCATCCCCGTGGTCCTGACTACTATTCCTAGGACGTCTGGCCGTTTTGCACGCCGACCACTCCCATGGTGGTCGGCCGAGTGTGAGACGGCCCTCAAACAGAAGCGTTATGCCTACATGCGCTATAAGCGCCGCCCGAACGATTTCACTGTCGCTGAATTTCGTCGGGCTAGGGCTAGGTTCCGGTATATTTCGAAGCACGCCCGCCGTTCTTCTTGGCGGGCATACGTGTCTTTACTTAACGGGAAGACCCCTTTAGCTGAGGTGTGGAAGCGAGTCAAAAGGATTCGGGGCAAGTTCTCGCAGGACTCCCCTCCCGTTCTCCAGGAGAATGGGACCGCAATCTCGGACCCCGCGTCCGTGGCGGATTTCTTAGCGACCGCTTTTTCCGCATTCTCTAGCCGTGATGCTGCTCCACCAGCATTCAATGCACGTCGTGATGTCGCGGAAGGCCGCCGGCTGGACTTTACCTTCAGAGGCGGAGAACCCTTCAACGACAGGTTTACTGAGAGTGAGTTGCGCTCCGCTCTCGCTTCGTGCGTGGACACCGCCCATGGTCCAGACGATGTCCCATACGCCTTGCTTCGACACCTGGGTGAGCGAGGCATGGCCTTTCTGTTAGATTTGTTCAACAGGATCTGGGTGGAAGGTCTTCTCCCAGACTCCTGGCGAATCGCTACTGTGCTTGCCTTTCGCAAACCGGGAGAGATCACTCTACTCCGACCGGTTTCCGCCTAATTTCTCTAGCCTCTTGCGGGTGCAAGTTGAGGAGAATTTGGTAAATGTTAGATTAGCCTATTTCCTGTACAGCGGAGGCCATCTGTCTTCTGCACAGTGCGGCTTCCGCAGGTTCCACTCCACGTGGGATGCTCTGCTCCGACTGGAAAATGTCGTCTGCGAGGCTTTCCTTCGTAGACAGCACTACGCCACGGTGTTTTCCGATCTGGAAAAGGCTTTTGATACCACATGGCGATATGGTATCATAAAGACTCTCCACACGATGGGGGCGAGGGGACGCCTCCAAATTTTTATATCTGAATTTTTGTGAGATCGTCGATTCCGCGTACGGGTAGGGGGAGCTCTCTCTGGCCCAAAGGAGCAGGAAGAGGGTGTCCCAGAGGAAAGTGTCTTTAGTTTCACACTCTTTGCCCTGAGCATCAACAGCTTCACCTCGTTGTTGCCAGAAGATGTTCTCGCTATGCTCTACGTGGACGACCTTTCGATCTCTTTTGGCGCGGCCTAGATGCCAACTCTGGAGCGTCGACTCCAACAGGCATTGAACCGCGTCTCTCGCCATGCCAAAGCGCACAAGTTTCGGTTTTCTTTGGCCAAGACTAAGGTGGTGCACGTCTGCCGCCATCCACCGCTTCACCCCGACATAGATTTGTTTCTTAATGGGGTGCGCCTGGATGAGGTGGAGTCGCACCGTTTCCTTGGTCTTGTTTTCGACCGACGCCTCACCTGGGAGGCTCATATTCGCAGCCTTAGGGTCTCTTGTACCCACGCCATGGACATTCTCCGTTCCGTGACGTTCAGCGCTTGGGGCGCTGATAGGGCTACTGCCCTACTTTTTTATCGATCCTTTGTTCGTTCGAAGCTCGACTACGGATGCGAGTTTTATGCATCCGCAGCCGAGCGTTTATTGCAGAAGGTGGATTCGATCCACTACACCGGCCTTCGCTTTGCGACAGGGGCCTTCCGCACTTCACCCATTGAGAGCCTGTTGGTCGATGCTGAGGAGATGCCACTCGCTCTGCGCCGCGTGCAGTGCATCACTCGCCTGTACGCGCGAGCCCGGCACCTTCCTTAGTCGCCAACAGCTCTCACTGCATCCACAGCTGATCTCGATGGTGCCTATCTCGCCGATAGACGCCGGTCATACCCTAAGCCCTTTGGGTTTAGGGCCAGGAAACTCCTTCAAGAGGTAGATATAGCTCTCGGGCCGGTGGCCCCCCTGGTTCTGCCCAGGACGCCACCCTGGAGGGTACCACATTTGGCTATTTGTCGCCACGCCTCTGCTCCCAAAGCTTGTACTGCGCCGGAAGTATTGCGTTCGACCTTTTTGGAGCACATATCGTGTCACGCTGGAACCGTGCCAGTGTATACGGATGGCTCCAAGTCCAAAGAGGGGGTCGGCTTCCACGCCGTATCCCCTCTGTTTGAAGTCAGCGGGGCTCTACCAGGCGCTGCGTCTGTCTTTACGGCCGAGCTAGTGGCAATACACCACTCGGTACGGGAGATTACGCAACTTGCCCGGTTCGGAGACCGTATTGTGATCTATAGCAACTCACAAAGTGCCCTGAGTGCTCTCGGGGCATTGGAATCTCCGCTTCCCCTGGTTCGCGATATCCGTGACGCCACGGTTTTGGCGAGCTGGGCAGATGTCGAGATTATCTTCTGCTGGGTTCCTTGACATGTAGGACTTGCGGGGAATGAGCGCGCCGATGAAGGCGCCAAAGAGTCCGCGAGGACTCTGCGACCGGACCAGCGTTTCGCTCTTCCTTACACCGACTACATGGCAGGAATACGGGCAGCTCTTCGGACTGCTTGGCAAAGAAGATGGGAGACGGTCGAAGGGAAATTAAAGTTGCGTGCCATTGCGCCGCGACTGTTCCCATGGACCTATCCCCCAATGCCGCGGCGGCTTCAGGTTGCTTTCTGTCGTCTCCGAATCGGACACACTCGTGTGACGCATCGCTATTTGATGGAGCGCTCGCCTGCGCCCTATTGCAACGACTGCGTCGTCCCCCAGACTGTTCGGCACATTCTTGTCGAATGTCCGAGTCTGGGTGATCTTCGCGCACGATACCTGTCCCAGTACCGGGATGGGCGGGGTCGCTACCGCCTGTCATTTGTGCTGTGGACAGATTCATGCACATTGACTTGTCGACTTGTTTACTTTTGGGGGGAGGCCGGGCTTCTCCCCTTTATTTAAGGTTCCTTATTTTTTTTATTGTTTTGTTTGTAGGTTGCACTCTCCTGCACCGGGTTGAGGGGGACCTCCCCCCGCTGCCGGAGATTGCTTCGATTGTTAAGTTTTTCCAATTTATATCATTGTTAAAGTTTCATATTTTTACTTTAAAGTAGCCTAGTTCTAGGCTGTCGTGTTTTTCGGCCACTTATGCCCAAGTGGGTAGTTGCCAGATGGGCTCCATAAAAAAAAAAATGGCTTTTGGGGGTCTGTTATTTCTCTTTTTAGACATTTTGAACTTAGGGAAATTGGATCTCATGTTAAATCGACAGAAGTGGGTATCAATTCAGCCGTGTTTGTCTTCGTTCGCTCTGGAAGAGCGTAATACGAGATCGACACTTTTAATTTTTGACTTGTTTGTTTATAAATACACCCTCGGAGGGTAGGCCTTTTAAGCAGAGGTCAGGAATAACTGTCTCCTAAATTGACCATTTTTATCGTAATTGTATGTTACCGGAGACTGGGTAGAGTGGCTTAGATAAACCCATGTGGGTTTTGTTTTTCTTTCATTGCTTTTCTTCGCCTTTAGAAAGACCTCGTTATATATATATATATATATATATATATATATATATATATACATATAAACACTCGCAACTTCTTAACTTCCTCAGTTAACTCGTATATCTCTAAAATGTTTTTAACACTTTATTTTCAGATTTTCTTGTCACTCATACTGTAGTACGAGAACGACAATCGCCTTCATCCCTTTTAAGTTCGATCTATAAGGATTTTGAATAAATCAGTTATTATTATGTAGGAAACAAATATTCTCCTGTTCGAGTAATTCACTTGCTTTCTCTTCACATATTTCCCTCTAATTAACCTTATTTTCTACCCAATACTAACCAAAGTGGAGTCATGCAGAGATTTGCTCATTTTATTTACGCACTAAGCAAGGGAAAGTTAACTTTCCATTACAAAATAATAGTTACATTTGTTGCTTTAGAAGTAGACTTTGCATCCAAGTTTTAACAACCGGTTAGTCTATTCTAATCGACTTTCCAAATCATACTTGAGAAATAGTTAGCTGAAATGGAAGAATGAACCCATCTGATTATTGTAAAGGGGTTACCTGCATCATGATGATTAGCAACGACTATAAAAGTGCCAACAATATGGCTGATCTCAATACTCTGTTAACATTGAAAATGCTGTAAGACGTGACATGGGCGCCTGTAACGGAAACTACGAAGCTGTGAGAGAGGAACAGTACACAGCAGGTGTTCTCACACTGTCCGATCGTCGGAATCCATAAAAAAACTGCAGAACAGAGCGATGGAAGACCAGAGCAAAGAAATTGGGGCTTTGGCGAGAGAGATGGGTCTTATATTCACTACCATGAAGTTTGCCCTATATAAGGATCTTTAGTGCCACTGGTAAAAGAGGCGCAAGGTATAAATTCTGACAACCAAGGCCAAGAAGACCTTCTTTGACAAGGCAAAAAGTTCCATGAACAAGCTGAAGCATACTCTTGAGCCGTTGACGAACTGTTTTTTCTTAGATGAAAAGAATTTCCGCTATATCCTGTTGTACAACATCCAGAGCAACAGGTTACTTGCCTACAATCTATGGGATGTTCACGTATATAAACTGAGATAGTCTGTAGGTTTCTCCAGGCGAGGTGACGCCATGTCACCTCAACAGATTAAACAAGGTCTTATGATCAATTGATATGATTTTGCGAAACTGCTTGAGACTCTGGTCAAAGCCTAGATGATAAGGGTTGCTACTGAAAAGCTACACTTCAAGAAAAATTCAGGATTTGTTGTCGCAGAATTTCTACCCCAAACGCTCTGCCTGCAAACCCAAAGCCGTGGTGGAAGCTGAGGACCTCTAATGTGAGTAGACCGTTATCTCTTAGCCATGGTCTAGTTGATATTTTTTCAATTTTTAAAATACGTTTATTTAGGGCTAATATAGTGCGGATGTATTCTTTCTTATCAAACAGTCCAAGTTATCCCGAACACCTTTTATATATATATGGAAACAAAGTTGTAATAGAATCACAAATCGTGACCAAGAGCTATATTTTTTTTATTTCCGATAACTATTTATAGGAGTCTTTCTAAAGTTGGGATAATTCACAAGAGAGCCCAGAAGCTAATATAATGCATTAAACTAATTTTAGCCGGAGAGCAGATTATCGCGAAAAGCTGTCGGTGCCTTGAATGGATCCTGTGCCTTCTTACATTCCCTAATTAGAGTGTACAGTTTTGCATCATTTATACTCTATTCTCGGAAAACCACAATATGTAGATTTGGGATGTGAATAGGGGAAATACTACTAATTAATTCGAACGCCATTTATTATATAGTTTTATCAGGTACCAATGGAGTAACGACCGAATTCCCAATACATGAAGTCCCTTGATCTATCCTTAGTAGTAAACCTGACCGTTATACCTTTTACTTACAAAATTTTGGCTATTTTGGCTATTTAGTCGATCAAGTTTCATTTGAATTTACATAAAGAATGAAGCTGGAAATTACCCTTCTATGAGAGAAATTGTACTATGTCGACTTAATCATGGCTCAACCAGCAACTATTCACTCGCAAAGTGGATTAACTATGCTTAAATATATAGGTATTAACACTCGTCTAGACTTTAGCTATTAAAGATAAATAACCTTTCACAAAATCACTAAATCTAGTGAATTTTTAACATGTGAGGTGTCAATTATTTATTCCGTATCTTATCCTTCCTAAATTTATAACGTACAATTTGATTCTGCTTTTTTTTAAACTACCCTACTAATTTTGTTTTGATTGTCTAGTTTATCTATATGAAGAATAGCAAGCCCATACTATGGTTTTTCCCTCTGAGTGAGCCTTAAAGACGATCATAATAATGTGGTGAACTTAAGGTAAGTAAATAGACATAGACCGACTTGAAGAAGCTGAATACTTTATATGAAAGTGAGAAAGACGGCGCTCAATTCTCGAGAACTTGCCAGAGTTATGTACTCGTATATGCCACCTAGAAGTATTACTAGGGTGTAGGAAGAACTATCTACGAGTCATTACACAGGTCTGCGTTTGAAAAATGTTTTATGTTCCTCAGGATTTCTTTGTTTTTTCTTAATGAATCAAACCTCCTGAGCTAAAAAAAGAATGTATTTTTGTTCAATCCGGTCAAATTTTCTCATTCCAGCATGCACCACTTTCATTGAGATTACCTGATTTTTCTGAAAAAAATTTAAAAACCTTTCTCTATCTAATAATGCATTATTATTGTTATATCATGGAAACGGGAATAAACGTATGTAAACTATAATCCTTTTAATAAAAAAAAATTAAAGAATGCAACATAATAAAGAAAATAATTCTAATTTCCAAGAAAAGACGCCATTGACGATTTTCGTTTGTGCCCCTCTTCTGGTACATCACGCTTCAAACACTAACAGTAGTCAGCAATCATGTTTACGACCCATTTACCCTGGGACTTGGATTCCATTGTTTTTATGTTCTGGTGGAATCTTTCCCACTGTTCTTCACTATAAACCCCGCAATTGTTTGGAAAATAATCCAAATGGGACTGTAAAAAGTGTATCTTTACATATAGACAGACATTCGAGCTCCCAAATGTTCGAGACTTGTTAGAAGCTGATTGAACAGGGCAACATATTCAAGATTCTTTTATTGCCTAGAAATTTCTTAACTAGAGCTTTGAAAGCTTTTTAGGCATTTTTTTCTATGTCCGTTATTGATGCCTCAAACTGCTGATTTGTAGAAATTTTTGAAAAATAAATTTAAAAGCTTGGCCTTCTTTATTAAGGGTTTTGACATAATTTTTCAGTATGCCAAGCTTTATATGCAGTGAAGGAAGCAGTATTTTGCGAGGAGACACTAAAGGTTCAGCTATCACATAGTTTGATCTAATTCTAAATGCTTATCGTGGAGGCCAAACCTCTTTTCATAGTGCATACTATTTGCACGACTGTTCCATAAACATAGGAAACAAGGGTGCTTGGTGTAGCCTGCTTGCTACCCAAGTATAAGAGACGCTATTTGAAAAGAAATTTAGCAGGGTATGTAAATTTAAAGTGTAATATTTCTAAAAACAAATTCAAAGTAATATTTATTAAAACAACAAGAATATGAATATGTACTGAAAAATCCTGTATGCCGATGCATTAAATCATTGTATTGGAACTAATTGGATGTATGTACATCTTTATTTGAATTTATTGAGTTATGTTTTATACCTTCTCAATTAGGATAAGATTCCCCATTAACCAAAAGGATGCCTTAACCTATAGAGACTCACTCCAACAAAAAATTATAACTCAAAAAGGACTCATAATTTCCAGATTTGCATTCTTGTAAACGGCATCACCTCGGTGCTGCCGGAAGATGTTCTCGCTACGCTCTACGTGGACGACCTTTCGATCTCTTTTGGCACGGCCCAGATGCCAACTCTGAAGCGTCGACTCCAACAGGCATTGAACCGCGTCTCTCGCTATGCCGAAGCGCACAGGTTTCGGTTTTCTTTGGCCAAGACTAAGGTGGTGCACTTCTGCTGCCATCTACGGCTTCACCCTGACCCAGATTTGTTTCTTAATGGGGTGCGCCTGGATGTGGTTGAGTCGCACTGTTTCATTGGTCTTGTATTCGACCGACGCCTCACCTGGAAGGCTCATATTCGCAGCCTTAGGGTCTCTTGTACCCGCGCCATGGACATTCTCCGTTCCGTGACGTTCAGCGCTTTTTTATCCATCCTTTGTCCGTTCGAAGCTCGACTACGGATGCGAGTTTTATGCATCCGCAGCCGAGCGTTTATTGCGGAAGGTGGATTCGATCCACCACACCGGCCTTCGCCTTGCGACCGGTGCCTTCCGCACTTCCCCCATTGAGAGGCTGTTGGTAGATGCTGGGGAGATGCCACTCGCTCTGCGCCGCGTGCAGTGTATCACTCGACTGTACGCGCGAGCCCGGCGCCTGCCTTAGTCGCTAACAGCTCTCACTGCATCCGCAGCTGATCTCAAAGGTGCCTTTGCCGTCGAGAGACGCCAGTCATACCCTAAGCCCTTTGGGTTTAGGGCCAGGAAACTCCTTCGAGAGGTAGATATCGCTTTCGGGCCGGTGGCGCCTCTGGTTTTGCCCAGGACGCCACCCTGGAGGGTACCACATTTGGCTATTTGTCGCCACGCCTCTGCTCCCAAAGCTTGTACTGCGCCGGGAGTATTGCGTTCGACCTTTTTGGAGCACACATCGTGTCACGCTGGAACCGTGCCACTGTATACGGATGGCTCCAAGTCCCAAGAGGGGGTCGGCTTCCACGCCGTATCCCCTCTGTTTGAAGTCAGCGGGGCTCTACCAGGCGCTGCGTCTGTCTTCACGGCCGAGCTGGTGGCAATACACCACTCGGTACGGGAGATTACGCGACGTGCCCGGTTCGGAGACCGGATTGTGATCTATAGTGACTCACAAAGCGCCCTGAGTGCTCTCGGGGCATTGGAATCTCCGCATCCCCTGGTTCGCGATATCCGTGACGCCACGGTTTTGGCGAGCCGGGCAGATGTCGAAATTATTTTCTGCTGGGTTCCTGGACATGTAGGAATTGAGGGGAATGGTTCTTCTATTGGTTCTTCTAAAAGTTCTTCTTCTGTCCATTCGTCTTCGAGGTTTTAATCCACACTTTTGTTAAAAGCTCGTAGCTCTCCTTTGAGTTTTAGAATGTAATCTCGTCGAGAAGCCGCTTTAGTGGTGTACAGTCTGGCTATCTGATCAACATTGTCAATGCCAGATTTTGTTTTATTTTAAAACGTGACAGATTCTGACAACTTCTTTGTACCACTGTGAATATGCACTCTCTTGTGCACAATACTTAGAATCAGTGCACTCTTAAAAGGTTTTCCTTGGTACACAGTGAGTGTCATGCCACAATTCTTCACAATCATGGATGAATGTAGTGGTTGTTTCTTATTTTTGATGCTTGTTGATATTTCGCACCGAATTCGATTCATCGTTCCAACGATTTAAGTTTTCCTAGTCCGCAATGACTTAGCAAGCTTCACCGAAGTAAAAAAGTTACCACATGTTATATTTTGATATTTAATTAAAAAAGTACTTACCAATTTCATCACTACATATGCCGATAAGCTTTGATTTTGGGGACGATGAACATTTTTTCCCAGATAAGGAAATCCATTCAGCAAGTAATGAGACGTTGAGTCTACAGCAAGCCAGAATTTGATTCTAAATTTATCCAGTTTGTTTGCCATATATTGGGTAAAGGGGCTTCTGGAATTAGTGGGAAAAAGCTGTTCATCAACAGTTATATCTGCTCCAGGTCTGTAACATGATTGGCAATTTTCAATCAATCTGTTCCATATTTATCTGATTGAATTCGTTGACTTCTGGTTGATCTCAAATAAAAACGTAAAAATCCAAGAAGTTGCTTGAATCTATCTCTTGACATAGTCATGGAGAAGAAACGAGGCTCCCAAACCTTTGACCATACAAAAGCAAGTGGTTGTCCTTTAGCAATAATTCCTCTGGCGTAGACTATTGTTAGCATATGATATATTTCTTCCATAGTTACGGTCCATGATTTATCATTTAATTTTCTGCGAGCTTCTGCTTCTGTACATCTTATAATCTCTCGAATTATGAAATCATCAATGAATAAGGAAAATGCGCTCATTATTCTTCCCAACACAACATGTCTCTTGACATATGCAGAAGGACCGAAAACTTCAGTAAGAATATTCTGTGTTCTGTATCTTCTACTACTATCAGAGCCTTCAGTAGGGATTTCAATCCACTGGGTCCCATCTGGAGCCTTTAGATTTTTGTCATGTGCAGATGTAGGAGCGTCATCTAATGTAGTCCCTTCCATTACTTCTTCATCGGCAATGGTATTACTCTCAAGAATTCCCTCATCCTCTATAGATAAAGACGTAAGGATTCATTAGTCATTTATAGTAATACATATGTAACAAATGTACATAAAAAATCTCCCCAAATATTTATGTTCAGATTTATTTTTATCAAAATGAAATATACTCAACGCAACATACGATAATAATAATATAAATATAATAATGATAATAATAATAACAATCACAACAACAATAATAATAATATAAATAATAATGTAAATAGCTACATATTATTTTGAACGGTATATCGAATGAATTTCCAACAGTATCATAAAATAATCACATCACACTTACGTTGCTCTGTAGTTGATGCAATGTTTTCATTTTCTTCGTCTGAACTTGATGAAAAATTGTTTTAGGAATGTTTTCTTCTTCATCACTATCAAAAGATTCTCCATCGAAAGGTGTGGCAACAAGAAATTGTCGAAGTCGTTCCTCTGTCAGACGAGTCACCCTTCTATCAGATGAAATCTTCACCCAACGAGAGTCTATTGTGTACTGCACAATCGTATAATTGCAGCGAGTTTATATAGAAAACACACTACCCTTGTTGGAACAAGCGTGCAATGAGTTATGAATTGTAGCACACTCCCCGTAATGAAATAAACACGTTAAAACAGGATTATATTATGCAGCGGTCAATCTGACCGCTCAGTCTTTCTAGGTAGTATACTCTATCGCTCATTACCTGACTCTCGGGATAATTTTATACTTTCACAAGGCCATTTCGAATATAAAAAATTAAAAGTCAAGTAATTTGAATGGATTGCGATAAAAAATGCAGCTGATATTTAATAAATAAGCTTGAAAAGCGGTCAAAATGACCGCTCCGTCATTCTAGTGTTAAACTTATGTAGCATCCCTTGCAACAGATATGTGGTGAAAAACTTTTATCTTGATATCCCAACCTTACTCCAAAATATGCATGATTCAAAGATTTAATTACAGGAGAGATTGTACATTGCTGCTCGGAAAAAGTCACTTTGCCACAAAATAGCAAAATCTGTTGGAGCTATTCTTATATTTTCTGTTCATTCTTAACTCAACCACTATTATAATTATTATTCTTATTTTTATAATGCTAAGCAATTTCTAACCTGCAAAAATATAAAATTATTAACATAATTACTTAAAATTTACACAAATTTACTGCGAATACAGTAGTGTAAAAACTATTGAAATTTTGATGTAATATAGGGCATGTATAAACTATAAAATTATTATCCTCCATGTATCGCAAAAACTGGATCTGATAGAGAAAAACGGATGCCAGATTAGGATTTGATAGTTCAATTTTATTAAGAAACACTACAGAAAACCTAAGGTACATTTTTGACGCAGACCCCCCTCCCCCCATACTTTATCTTCCTTTTTCGATTCTGAGTTTGTTACTTTGAAGTAGGCGAGCGACGGAACTGGATTAAGTCTTCTGGGAGGTCGATACATTTGCTTTTGCGAAATACACAGCGTTGGAAGGATGTCTCGCATTTGAGCCTAGCAACAATGGATGCCTTCTAGATGACGACGTTGGATAAAGGATTTCTTCGTCACTAAAGAAGAATTTCAGAGCGATATCACAATTCTTCCCAATGAATTTGTTCGCGAAAAGGGTAGGTAAGAAGCGATCAGTTGAAGGGTTTATCAGAGAAAATAGGAGAAGATCAACGGCTCCCGTTGTGTCATGAGGGAAGAAGTCATTCCCTGTGGTAAAAGCGGGATTAACGGGTAGTTTATAAAGATATATTGCGAAATTTGTTATAAATTAAGAAAAAAGGAAAAAAGTGGAGGAGGTCAATAGATAGGCGGAGAGGGAAAATGTTGGAGGTGTATGAGGAGTAACAACAACAAGGAGTAACAACAAGGAAAAAAGGTACCCTAGGAGACCTTACGGTCCATTCAAAGAGGCCTGGTGGGATAGGTAAATGGCAGAAGGTTGAGTTAGAGATATGGAAGAGTGGCAATTCTTTTACAGGCAAACGAATATATAAAGCCAAGAGTAAGGACTCAGTCGCATCTCTTTGCCATGGTGACGAGAGCAGTAGAATAAGGAGACTCGAACCCCATTTGGTGCAGGGGTTTTTCGAAAGCTGCGTTTGAGGCAGGTGGCATGGAATGGACCAACTGGTCCTTGACATCAACTTTATTTCTTGCAAACGCAGCAAAACTAACAAAGTGAGGAAGAAAATTAATTTTTTTCATTAATAAAAACAAAGTAATTTCCAACGTGGTATATCAGGCAGAAGGTTTTGAAAGGCTTTCGCTAAAGTAGTTCAATTATAGGAAATGCGATTTGAATGTATAAATACTTAGAGATTAGACCTCTTGGGGCACCGACAAGCTACAGCTAGTGCAACTCTCTTAGACTTATGATATGGCGGATGATCCTCGTACAATGTTTAAACGGGGACACGGCTTTAATTCGTGTCCACGTTTCTCGTAATGACGGAATTGGCGAAAGATAATAATAAACAGAAGTAGATTCAAGATAAGAATATATGGAAGGTAAGGAATAATAAATAAAAAAAGTGTTTTAAGGAAAAATGAGGGAGAAAAATCCATCAACGAACAGGAAAATGAAGGACATGACGCTCAATGAAGGAATATCGAGTCTTTTGACACGTCTCAAAAAGGATCGCATCTTCATCTTAATATAATGCCCAGACTCTGGCACTCTTATACACCAAAGAAGTAAGAATTTGTTTTTAAATGTAGAAAGTACTTTCGACTTAAATGTGCAGAGTGGATGATAATAAAATAAAAGAAACAAATGTAAACTAAACTAAAATAAAAATTAAAGATGCAAATCAGCAAAATGAATACAAAATCATGAGGGCAATTTTGCCAAATTTTCTGTTGTCTGCCAATTGAAATGAGCATGAGACGTTAACACGTCTTTGTTTTTGTCACTTTGATGAAATTAAGTATAGGGGACACTTAATTAAAGTGAGCGCTCTGATTCCTTGATATATTTGCATAACGAAGCTTGAGAGATGATTAGCGGACGTCACCAAGGAAATTGAGCTCAATGAAGAAACAGAGAAAAGTGAGTGTAATATGTAATATAATAGGATATGAATGTGTCATTTCGGCCATTTCTTGTTCGGTTGCATATGATGTATGTGGTACTATCCTCGTCTTAATCATAGAAAATTTGGAATAATGTGTGAAAGACTTCAGCTTTGCGCCACTGTATGTGAAACAGGCTCACAAATAAATCATAGGAAGAGAGACCAATTTTAACTAGCAATTGACGAGGGGAATAGCGGTAAGGATTGTAAATACCAAATATTTTCACAATGTTGCAATGGAAAACTATTTTATTTTTCTTGGAAACAGAACTAGAATCAAAGGATGGAAACAAAACATATTAAATTTCTACTCCTCTCGAACCTACACCGACTTTCAACCCACAATGTCTGGTGACAATCGTTGAGATTCACCAGTTTTGTTCGTATCCATAAATCTAACGATTTATCTCACCATTAAAGATTTATTACCAATTTCTTCTTTTTACCTTACCTAAGTATTATGTAAATGTTTAAATAAAAGACAACCCTAGTACATCTCAAAATGTCCTGGCCCTTTTTTTTGATAAATGAGTTTAGTATTCTTTCTTTTTTCCGACGCCAAGAAAGTTAATCAACTTTCAAAATATTTCTAGGCCAGAGGATTTCCTGAATATATTTGATTATGTGTATGTCCAAATAAAATCTTGAAAGATGCCTAATTCTGGATCATGTACTGGATCATGTACTGAAATGTAAAGGGTGACCAAGAAAAGCCATGGATCACTAATATGATATATAGAAGATAACATAACTGCGAGACAAAACAGAAATTCAACTTCTTGTTTGCCTCTTCACCTCTTTTGCGTGATGCGAGTGACTCCCGTGAAAACTACAACGTCCCCAGTGTAAGTCCACAGGCTCCTTAGTGATGTAATATTGTGCTTTGCTTGCGACTGTGAGGTTAGAGAAATCTAGAAGGTGTTTTGTTTCTTATGGAGCTTGGTTACACCTAGTGCATTTTGGTGTTTGCGTAAGTTTTGTTGTTTGTTTGTATTGTTGTGGTAATGCGGAGGGTCGAGTTCGTAGTTCAGATGTAGAGGGATATTTGTTAGCAGTGGATTTTTGCGGATTGCTCGTTTAAGATATGGTTATGAGAGACGATTTTTAGGTGTTTTGGAGTGTGGATATGTTTTATTTAGGTGTGTTCTGTGGGGTTAGGGGGATTGATTGATCTTAGCTTAGAATTACGGTGCTGGGAAAATCTGTTCTCTAAAGTTTGTTGGTTGTGTTTTGACGTAGTGTTTTGTGCTCGGCTGAAGTGTTGAGTTCTTATCATTTCTTGCTCTGCTTTAGTTTCAACGTGGAGGTGTGGGATTAGTGTGGTTTTTGTACATCAAGTGATTACCAAGATTGGGTTGTTTTGTGTAATTTAGACCTGTTTGGAGTGGTGGCTTTTTAAGTGTTTTCGGCCAGGCCGATGCAGAATAGTTTAGGTTGATCCGTATGAAATGTTTGAATAGTATGGTGATAAATTTCTTCTTTTGCCCAAAGTTAATGTTGGCTAGTAATTTGAAGGCCTTAATTTTCCTTGTGGCTTTATTATTTTGGTAGATATGCTTTGAAGGTCCTGCAAAAATTCATTAAAGCGTGAAATAATCTTAATAAAAATTAATTACGCAATACATAGACTTAAAAACTAAACACTATATTTTTATCTCTTCGTTGCTTAGCTCATTTATAGAGAAACATTGATTTGCCACGTGTTTTCATTAATTTAATCAATTTTAGAGAAATACCAAGTGATGTTTTGTCTTCCCTTAGGTTGTACTCTTCTTTAGACACTGCCTTGCATGCATTGTGTAAGAACAGCGGGTTTATTTTGATCAGTTTAGAGAGGAAGAAAGATAAGGAGATGAAATTGTGTTTTAGATCATGAGAACAAAAAGGTGGAGTTTGAAGAAAAAGATGGAACGGATGAGTGGACAGTACAGTTCAGAGCGCGATAAAGTTGCACAAGAGACCCGGTACCGGCAGAGATAAAAACAGGCTGCAATCTTTTTAGCAAGTTCAACGTGTCGAAGTGTAGAAGCCTGTGAACCAGCGAGAAAACATGTTACAGTAATCAAGGCCTGAGTTAATTAAAGTGATTATGGTACCCTCGAAACTCTGTATCTTTAGAGCGGATACGGGGTAGAATAAACAGGAAGCAGCGGGAGGACTACCACTCATTAGCGATCTGAGCTTTGAGAGATAGTTAACTATCGAAGGCACATAAAAGTATGACCAATTATCTCAAACTTTAATTTTAAAATAGGTCACGTTTTCATTTTTTGCAACATTCCCATAATAAGCAATATTAAATTACCTTTGGAGGCAATTTGAATAGTTTGAATTTTTTTCTCTTAGTTCAAGTGTGACTTTATATGTCATAGAAATTTTATTCAAAAATATTAACATACTAAAAACTTTTGAATTCAAAGGTTATTTATCTAATGCTTTGGAGTTTGTTTTTTAAAGAAAAGGATTACAAAAGCGAGAGATTCAGGGAGATTTTCCAAAATGAGTAAAATTAAGGTTGCTTTGTCATATGTATACTTGAAGCTTTTTTAAAAGTTCCTTTTGAAAGTTTGGAAAAAATAAATATGATAATTCAGATAGAGGAAATTGTGGCTATGAGTCTGCTATTCGAAAATCATTTTGAAATCTAGAGCACAGCGCGATTCTATACATAGTGTTATTTTGAATATTGATTGAAGTTTCATAAATATATGTGATGACGTGGCTTCTTGCGTGAAAGAGCAATTAGTTACCAAATTTGAGAGTGGATATAAGAAAACACTAATGCTACTGATGTTCGGCATTAATCACAAAGCTTGGTTAAAATATAAATAAAGACATATTCAGAAGCAGTTAGCATAACAAGTTTGATATTTGTAAAATAAATTTTACTAGAGTAAGATCAGATGATGAATCTATTTTTGCTTTAGAAGAAAAGAATGATAACGGTGTAGAAGAGACCATTACTTCTACTAGCAAGTGGACACTTTGAACTCGGAATGTTATGTTGTAAATCCAAGTATTTCACTGTGATAGAACGGTCTAAGGCCACCATGCTTCAGCCCCTATCACATGTCAAAACACATGCTTCCCCACGTGTATGCTGCGACAGGAAGTATAAAGGCGTGCTATCGCCCCTCCCCCCACCCCATTCCCAAGTTTAATCAAGGAGGTTCAATCCCCCGTTCGCCTCCATGCGTCGATCTCGCCAGATTGAATTAGGCTTATGGGCAGATAAGATATTTTCTCAAGCGCCACCGAGACATTCCTTTGAAGTATCCCCCCCCCTTGTTCCCTACACCACGGGGCTGGCTCCAGCTATTTATGCGATAGCATTTCGCATTTGAACCAGATCCCAATTATCTTCGCGAGGCATCACGCCGATCCGGTCTTCCTTTTGTACCTAGGAACTCTACCTTGAGAAACCCCTTATTGTCCAGAAGAGGACAATATCCCTTGAGTGCCATGGTTCGTGCCCCTCGAGACACCAAGTCAACAGGCTTCCCCTGTTGTTCAGAAAAAGAACAACTTTGGAACAGCCATTGCTCTTCAAGCCCATTCAACAAGAAACGGTTCTCACCCTCCCCCATGTTGTTCAGAAAGAGAACAACATTAGAACAGCCATTGTTGTTCAAGCCCGTTCGTCAAGAAACGCTTCTCGTTCCCAAGACAACACGTCAGGGTAATTTAATTCCCCCTCTTTTTTAACGTTCTTCAAAAGAACGCTTGGTTACAACAATAACCTCCATTGTTCATCTAGAACATCTCCGATATCTTGTCTCAAGGATCGCTTGTACTTCCGAGCCCAACTTCACTCTCACTCCTCGAAGACAGTCCTTCCCCATCGTAACCCCTTCTCCTGGAAAAGAATCGCTAGTTGGACCGATGATTCCTTCCCATCGCCTTCCCCTGCACGACAACCTTGTAATTACGTAAGCTACGCATTAAATTTAACCATTTAACCTTTTGTCAATGCAACTCTGTGCTTTAAACGATTATAGCCAACCATTTCCCCTTTTTGTTTGTTTTGCCGTTTTAACTCCGTCCAAATCTTAATCGTCAGCTTAGTCAAATATTTCCATGACCTTCTTTATTTCCTGTGTTTCTTCCATTTTAATCCCCGGTTATGTAAACATTTTCCGTGTGTTGTTTTGATAGATTAATTAATAAAACTCTATTTTATTAATGTTTGCCATATTATTTATTCCTGGGCTCCGTTCCACTTGTTAAGTATATTGAAGATAAATAAGCCCGCTCCAGGCCCCTTCCCCTTTTGAACGATTCTCAGAATCTGATTATCACGCACTCGAAATATAGAATAATCCTCTCAACAAATAGTTATATATAGTATATCGTAGAGAGCCTATTCTACGACATTGACCTATACTCAAAGCCCCCCGTAAGGGGCGCGGCGATTTGCCCTCCTCGCCGCCGTGCTGACGGGATCCAGCGCTCCGTCCGGCCACAGCTTAGCCTCTCTTCCTTCCTTCAGATAGCCCGATTTCTCCCCTACCTCGTCGCTTTTCATACAACCTCTCCCACAACTTTCTCTGGTCAGCCTCTAATTTCACAGGGTAGAATGCTGACCTTCTTCTCAAGCCAACCACCCCGGATGGGGGCTGAGGGGGGAGGGGACATTGTTCCCTAACCCCTCAGCTCCGGTTCGGGATGGGGGTTTTTTAACAACCTGCTTCATCCTCACCCATACCTTCCTCACATCCCTTTTCCTCTCCTCTTCACATTCTATCTGTTTTACGCCGTGTCTAAGGTGGAGCCGCCATGCCGAAGGACTGCAAGGCCACCAGGCCGGAGGGGTGGTCCCAAATGGCGGCGCCTGGCTCTGCCGGGCTGGTAAGCACCTCTTGCAGTGCGGGCTACTGCAAGAAGTGGTGAGCGATTGCGTCCCGTAAAACAAAGAGGGTCACCATGCCCAATGATGAAAAAAAAACATCCTCCCTTAATTCCCCCTAAAACAACGGAGCCCCCCTCGTGCAGCTCCACAGAAAAGATTGAGGTCCCCCCCCCCCCTGTGCTTGCGCAGGGGACCCTCCATACCTCTTTAACCGGAGAGGAGGCATACTCCTCTCCTGCGCCTACGGGTGTAGGGGACTCCCCCTCACCCCCTTCTCTGGAGATGCTTTCGGGCACCTCCCTATCTCCAGCGGCAGTCCCTCCTTTGCTTTCTAAGGGGACTGCCAAGAAAGCCAGCAGGCAGCCCATTGCCGACCGCCCGTCGTACAAGCGGCTCGGTAGGGCAAACCCCCTTAGGGGGGAGAGGGAAGCCAGGCCCCTTCGGTCGCTTCCCTCAAAAGACCTGCTGGCAAAAATATTAAACCTTGCCGAGGTCAAGGCCTGTGCCTCCCCACTAAAGACTTATGACGCTGCCAAGGGGACCTGCGATGTCCTGGGAGGGGATGGCCAACTCGAGGCCCCTCATGTGATAGACATGGTCCTTGAGGAAAACCAGCCTCAGAAGGTAGGGCCTTCCATGGGGGGGAATCCGGGCTCGGCGCCAAGCACCGAACCCGAATCCGCCCCTATGCAAGGTCCTCATCAAACGGCTGTGGATTCTTAGGCAGTACAAGGAGGGGAGGGATCTCCTCCGGATGATGCCCCTGCAACCACCAGGACCTTCTCCATTTCGGAGAAGGACCTGGCTGAGGCCGGTCCATCTGGCCTGGGGGCTTCTACCGGCGGGGGTGAGAAGTGGGTTCATTCCCCGCCCTCCTCTCCAAAAAAGAAAAGGACGAAAAAGACCAAAAAGACGAAGAAGACTCGGGGCTCCTCTTAATCCGCGGGGGCTACGGGGATGGATGGGTCTGCTGCCAATTTGGCAAGCGACCAAGCCAAGATCGGCACATCCGGGCCCTCTGCTTCCCCGGGTCCGGAGCTCCTGACGATGACAAAGAACAAAAGTGCACAGGGCGGAGCCTCGATGACATCTGGGCCCCTGATTCAGAGGTTACCTGGCGTTTTCGAGCCCGCTGGCTTCAAACGCTTCCTCGTTATTCGCTCCACTGATGGCAGCATGTTGTCCAAGGGCAACATGATCCATCAGAGGAGAGGATTAGCTAGTGCAATTAGGGGAGAGCCGAAGGTAACCGGTTTCTCGGACGGGAGCCTTCTGGCGAATGCGGCGAATCCCGCCGAGGCGGCCAAGATAAGTGCTCTTCGGACACTTCATGCCACCCCGGTGAGTGTGACGCCGCACTCTACCATGAACTTTGTGAAAGGAGTAGTTTATGCGAGGAAACTCGTTGACTACTCCATTGAGGACATCACCCTAGAGCTGGCCGACCATGGGGCGGTCAAGGTCGAACGTGTGATGAGAAAACAGGGAGGGGCTTCGAGACCCACCCCTACACTTTTTGTCACGTTCGACTGTGACAAGCTCCCTGAGTCGGTGCGTGCCGGTTGGTACCGTTACCGCGTGAAGGCATTTGTGCCACTGCCACGGCGGTGCTATTACTGTCACCGCTTCGGCCATACGAATCGCTCATGTAGACGTGCAAAGTCGGGGTCACCCGAAGTATGTGTAAATTGCTCCAAGGTCGCACACGATAAGTCCAAATCGTGTGTGGCCAAGTGTGTCAATTGCGGAGAGCCGCACCCTGCTTCTTCGAAGCAATGTGGTGCATATCTCCTTGAGAAAGAAATCCTGGCCGTTCAGGCCCAGGATCGACTCTTATTCCGCGAGGCAAAGGACTTGGTCCTGGCGCGCCCGCTCTGCCTGGGACGTCATATGCCTCAATAGTTAGAAAGGCACCCTCTGCTCCTGTCCCATCCAGGCCAACGAGCACGGTTGTTTCCGCGCCCATTCGGAGCCCTTCTGCGGGCTCTACCCAACCTGGGCGCTCCCCTGGTAAAGCTGGCGGCAAAAAGGGTTCATACCCTGCCCCGGCTAAAACTAGGGCTCCCCCCTCTTCCCCCAGCGTGACCGTTTCCCGTAAAGCGAAACGGCCACGCGCCTCAACCAAGTCGTTAGACTCACAGGAGGCAACACCCCTGAAGATGGTCGCTAGGCCATCTTCCGGGGTTCCTAAAGCTGTTCCCCGAAAGGAGGACAGCAACAAAGGAGCTTCGGCCCCTTCGCCCACGCCCCGAGGTGGAACGAGTGGCTCGGAGACGGTGGTTCCTCGAAAAGAGGGCCCCCCGCCTAAGGTTTCGAGGCGGAGGGAGGAAAAGACTCGCATGGCGAGCCCAACCTCTCCCAATAAGTCCTCGAAGGCGACAGCGCCTTCAGCGCTTTGTCCGGCCAACAGCGCCCGGGGTTCTGCCCCCCGGAAAGCGTACGGCCATTCCCGTGAGGGTCTTCAATTCGAGGAGAGCCACCGCGTCTCCTTCGAGCTAGGCCTGGAGGGCATATTCCTTCAATGGAATTGCCGTGGACTCCGGGCCAACTGGGAGGAGCTGCGGAGGCTCGTCTGGTCCCGTTCCCCGTTAGCTATTTTTTTGCAGAAGACCATGCTAGGCGCGTGCCCGCTGCCTGCCCTCCCGGGGTATAAGGGTCTTGCGACCCCACCACCGCGGGATGGCCAGGCTGGGGGATGCGTGGTTTACACCCGGCATGATGTCTCCGTTCTTCCTTTCTCTTTAGATACCTCCTTTCAGGCAGTGGCTGTGCAGCTGCACCTGGATAGGAGGTATACTATCATTTCTACGTACATTCCACCGTCAGCTGACTTCGACGAGGGGGACTTCCGCCGCGTCGTGGCACGGGTGCCAAGGCCCTATCTATTGCTTGGAGATCTGAACGGCAGGCATCCTCTCTGGAGAGATTACTCCATAAATCCCAGGGGACAAGTCCTTGCCGATCTGATCGAAAAGCTTGAGATGGGCGTCCTAAACGTGGATGAGTTTACGCATCACTGTCCGAGAACCGCTTCATTTTCTTGCCTTGACCTATCTTTGTGCTCTTCGGATGCACAGCCTGATTTTGATTGGGGGGTGGTCGATGACCTCCATGCTAGTGATCACTTTCTCATTCAAATATCATTTTCAGGGCAACTGCCGCCTGAGAGGCCACCTCGGTGGTGCTTGGCGCGGGCGCGGTGGCCTGCATTTTAGGAAATGACTGAATTCTCTATCTCAGTCGAGGAGTTTAGGTCGGTAGATGAGGCCGTTGAGTTCTTCTCCGGCAACCTCATCGCCGTGGGCCTGACTACTATTCCTAGGACGTCTGGCTGTTTTGCACGCCGACCACTCCCATGGTGGTCGGCCGAGTGTGAGACGGCCCTCAAACAGAAGCGTTATGCCTACATGCGCTATAAGCGCCGCCCGAACGATTTCACTGTCGCTGAATTTCGTCGGGCTAGGGCTAGGTTCCGGTATATTTCGAAGCACGCCCGCCGCTCTTCTTGGCGGGCATACGTGTCTTCACTTAACGGGAAGACACCTTTAGCTGAGGTGTGAAAGCGAGTCAAAAGGATTCGGGCCAAATTCTCGCAGGACCAAGCGTCCGTGGCGGAATCCTTAGCGACCGCTTTCTCCGCATTCTCTAGCCGTGATGCTGCTCCACCAGCATTCAATGCACGTCATGATGTCGCGAAAGGCCGCCGGCTGGACTTTACCTCCAGAGGTGGAGAACCCTTCAACGACAAGTTTACTGTGGGTGAGTTGCGTTCCGATCTCGCTCCGTGCGCGGACACCGCCCATGGTCCGGACGATGTCCCGTACGCCATGCTTCGACACCTGGGTGAGCGAGGCATGGCCTTTCTGTTAGATCTGTTCAACAGGATCTAGGTGGAAGGTCTTCTCCCAGACTCCTGGCGAATCGCTACTGTGCTCGCATTTCGCAAGCCGGGGAGAGATCACTCTACTCTGACCGGTTTCCGCCCAATCTCTCTAACCTCTTGCGTGTGCAGGTTTATGGAGAAATTGGTAAATGTTAGATTAGCCTATTTCCTGGACAGCGGAGGCCATCTGTCTTCTGCACAGTGTGGCTTCCGTAAGTTTCACTCCACGTCGGATGCTCTGCTCCGACTGGAAAATGCCGTCTGCGAGGCTTTCCTTCGTAGACAGTACTACGTCACGGTGTTTTTTGATCTGGAGAAGGCCTATGATAACGCATGGCGATACGGTATCATGGAGACTCTCCACACGATGGGGGCGAGGAGCCGCCTCACAATGTTTATATCTGAATTTTTGCGAGATCGTCGATTCCGCCTACGGGTGGGGGGAGCCCTCTCTGCCCCAAAGGAGCAGGAAGAGGGTGTCCCACAGTATAGTGTCCTCAGTGTCACACTCTTTGCCCTGAGCATCAACGGCATCACCTCGGTGCTGCCAGAAGATGTTCTCGCTACGCTCTACGTGGACGACCTTTCGATCTCTTTTGGCGCGGCCCAGATGCCAACTCTGGAGCGTCGACTCCAACAGGCATTGAACCGCGTCTCTCGCTATCCCGAAGCGCACAGGTTTCGGTTTTCTTTGGCCAAGACTAAGATGGTGCACTTCTGCCGCCATCCACGGCTTCACCCCGACCCAGATTTGTTTCTTAATGGGGTGCGCCTGGATGTGGTTGAGTCGCACCGTTTCCTTGGTCTTGTATTCGACCGACGCCTCACCTGGGAGGCTTATATTCGCAGCCTTAGGGTCTCTTGTACCCGCGCCATGGACATTCTCCGTTCCGTGACGTTCAGCGCTTGGGGCGCTGATAGGGCTACCGCCTTACTTTTTTATCGATCCTTTGTTCGCTCGAAGCTGGACTACGGATGCGTGTTTTATGCATCCGCAGCCGAGCGTTTATTGCGGAAGGTGGATTCAATCCACCACACCGGCCTTCGCCTTGCGACCGGTGCCTTCCGCACTTCCTTCATTGAGAGCCTGTTGGTCGATGCCTTGGAGATGCCACTCGCTCTGCGCCGCGTGCAGTGCATCACTCGCCTGTACGCGCGAGCCCGGCGCCTCCCTCAGTCGCCAACAGCTCTCACTGCATCCGCAGCTGATCTCGATGGTGCCTATGCCGCCGAGAGACGCCAGTCATACCCTAAGCCCTTTGGGTTTAGGGCCAGGAAACTCCTTCGAGAGGTAGATATAGCTCTCGGGCCGGTTGCGCCCCTGGTTCTGCCCAGGACGCCACCCTGGAGGGTACCACATTTGGCTATTTGTCGCCACTCCTCTGCTCCCAAAGCTTGTGCTGCGCCGGGAGTATTGCGTTCGACCTTTTTGGAGCACACATCGTGTCACGCTGGTACCGTGCCAGTGTATACGGATGGCTCCAAGCCTCAAGAGGGGGTCGGCTTCCACGCCGTATCCCCTCTGTTTGAAGCCAGCGGGGCTCTACCAGGCGCTGCGTCTGTCTTCACGGCCGAGCTGGTGGCAATACACCACTCGGTACGGGAGATTACGCGACGTGCCCGGTTCGGAGACTGGATTGTGATCTATAGCGACTCACAAAGCGCCCTGAGTGCTCTCGGGGCATTGGAATCTCTGCATCGCCTGGTTCACGATATCCGTGACGCCACGGTTTTGGCGAGCCGGGCAGATGTCGAGATTATCTTCTGCTGGGTTCCTGGACATGTAGGAATTGCGGGGAATGAGCGCGCCGATGAGGGCGCCAAAGAGTCCGCGAGGACTCTGCGACCGGACCAGCGTTTCGCTCTTCCTCACACCGACTACATGGCAGGAATACGGGCAGCTCTTCGGACTGCTTGGCAAAGAAGATGGGAGACGGTCGAAGGAAACTTAAAGTTGCGTGCCATTGCGCCGTGACCTTCCCATGGACCTATCCCCCAATGTCGTGGCGGCTTCAGGTTGCTTTCTGTCGTCTCCTAATCGGACACACTTGTGTGACGCATCGCTATCTGATTGAGCGCTCGCCTGCGCCCTATTGCAACGACTGCGTCGTCCCCCAGACTGTTCGGCACATTCTTGTCGAATGTCCCAGTCTGGGTGATCTTCGCGCACGATACCTGTCCCAGTACCGGGATGGGCGGGGTCGCTACCGCCTGTCCCTTGTGCTCGGGACAGATTCGTGCACATTGACTTGTGGACTTGTTGACTTCTTGGGGGAGGCCGGCCTTCTCCCTATTATTTAAGCAAGGTTTGTTTGTTTTTTTGTTTTGTTTTGTTGTTTTTTTTGTTTTGTTTTTTTTTCCTTTAGTTGCACGCTCTTGCGCCGGGGGGACCTCTCCCCGACGCACCAGCTCGCTTCCTTTCCCCCTTTTGGGGTGTTGTTTTTTTTTTCTTTCTTTAATTTTATTTTAAAGTAGCCTAGAACTAGGCCAGTTTTAATACGGCGACTAATGCCCAAGTAGGCAGTCGCCAGATGAGCTCTTAAAAAAAAAAAAATAATAAAAAAAAAAATATATACTCAAAGCCGAAGCTCAATCACACAGTTTCTAGAAATGAAGGCAAACCTTTTAGTGAATATATTTTGCACGAAGCATTAGGTGTAATGAAAGTCTTAATCTACCAACAAAATGCTTTCATGAGATAAAGTTAAATTACTTTGCATAAAGTTCTCGTAAAGGCAATAAATTACTTATTGAATTGATAGCTATGGTGGTTTGTAGCCAAAATGTAATAATTCATACATTCTCTGCATTATTACGTAAATTAGTTAGGGCTATTTTTTCATTAACTCATTGGATATCATAGCAGTACTATCTAAATAGATAAGTAAATCACCTGATCCTTGTGATTATCATCCATTCTCGATTATTCAAATTTTTTTCAAAGATACTTGAGGAACTTATGGTTATAAGACATAATAAATCTCTTGAGTGTTCAATCTCCTTCCGGACTTAAGGTTTTGTTTCTGCGAGGAGCGTGGCACTTGTGATCAACATTTGACTATCCAGTCAGACCTCCAAAAAGCTCCTGGATGGTCTAGTTTTTAGTGTAGCATGTCATAATGTAAATCATTCAGCCTTTGTTTAGAAGGTGAAGCTATTAATTATAAGGATTAATGGACAGGTGTATGATAGAAAATTTCATTTCTGGTGTCCATAAAAGGTAGTATCCAAGGATCATAGATTTTTATTATTTATACAAGTGCCATGTGGCAAATTTAAGAGAATAAGGTTTATGCGTAGGATAATGATGCCACAACGGTTTTTTGTATAACATCGATATCATTGAGTTTTTCATTTGCTGACTCATTAAATAGGAGCTTTCCATATAATATTGAGTAGTATGAGTGGTCTTGTATTAATTCAAATTACCTACCATCTCGAAGTATGATTACTACTAGGTTAAGGCCAGCTTACATACAACATATATATGGGCCCTGTATATTACCCATTGATAAAGGTGTGTTAGCTGCATGTAACTCTTTCAAAATTCTCAGAGGTTCTTATGAGAATAAACTTGATTTTGAGGATTCAATTCGGAAATTTGCCTCGGAAATATTTATTACTAAAAATTTGTATCATGCCAATTCTTTAATTTTTTTTGTTTAGAATATAATGTCTAAGTTTGATCTTCTGCTGGCAATTCACATATGAAACTCTTGCATAAAAACTTGTCTGCTCTTATGTTTTTTCTTCCAAGTTTAGTAATAGTGCCATGCCATCGTCGGCAAATAAAGGATATAATTTTCTTGATTTATTAATGCATGCGAATTTGCCGGACCTTTTCAATCTTGTACGTAACACTAGCCAGGTTAATGCACCTCATAATTTTTATTCAGGAAACAAAAGATACATTGCTTGTAAATACTTTGATTTAATCTGTCACAATAAGGCTTTAGATTACTCTTAATAGTGTTTTATCTAATCGGTATATTTTCATCAGGACAAACTATGTGCTAAATCATTTAAAAAATAAAATTTCGTTTTTTGTATTTTTGTTTAATGTACAGTGTCGTGAAATGGATAGACTGTATATATATATATATATATATATATATATATATATATATATATATATATATATATATATATATATATATACGTAGGTACTTTGGGGATTTGGGTCAAAGTTTGTTGAAGCTTGTTAGTGAATGAGAAATTGTTATAACTTCAGCGAGGGATGGTTTGTTATAAAGTTTACAGAGCTCTTTTAAAACAAATATTACAGAGTTCAGGTTGACCAAAGATTAACAGGTAGCTGGTACACCGTGGGGTTGCAAAAGAAAGACAATGACAAGAATATATCTTTACTAGAACCAAAATAATATTTAAATATACTCAGTTATTGGGTTTAAAGGGAATGGTCGCACAGACGCAGTTAAATGTCTACGCGATATACAGCGGGGTTAATTAGTAAATTAAAGAGGTCGGGTTTAGGTCGGTGATTAAAAAGGGGGATTTTAAACCGTGTGCGCAGACAAAGAATGGATCGATTGGGTAAGCCAGACTGTAGCGCAATCTGCAGGCGGCGACGGTTACAATTGCTTACCTACTCGTTGCAGGAAAAGGGCCAGTCGGGATACGATGAATGCGATGGAGGAAGTCGGGTAACCTCACGCTTCAGATAAGGGAGCACAAGTAGATGACCTTCAAAGATGGGAATCTTCATCAGATACTCTTCGATTGAGTATGGCAGAGTTCACGGATGTCGATTAAGCCTTCGTCCTCGAATCGAAATCTTCGTTGTCTCCGTTCGCGGGGTGGGGGCGTCCTTGAGCTTGTTCGCGGTAGTAGGTGGGAAGTCTATAAATGCTCCTTACTAAAGCGAGTTGAAGGATTATATAGACGCACGGCGAGGTGGCTTTAGATGGCTTGTTTGCCCCTTGGTTGTCCCTAGGCAAATACAGCTGGTGTGCGATAAACAGCGTGTGCCGCACCCTCGCTCTTGTTTAGCCGTGTTTACAAAGCTCCAAACTCTAATCTCAAGAGAAGGTAGGTACAGAAGCACACGAGGTCGCCCTTCGACCTTATTCTACTACATCCTGCCCATCCAAAAAGATGGCACTTTTGGAGTTGGGGTAGAAAAGTGACATCCCAGGAGACGAATGACTTAGGGAAGCAAAGTCTTTCACGCGAGTAGTCAACGGGGTAAGCGGAATAAAGGAAATTTCTTACCTGACCTCAAGCGGGTGAACAAGTTAATTCTACCCGACCTTGTGTACATATAAATGGAAAAATAAATTAATTATTACAGACCATAAGAGAATTAAGAGGGCTTGTAATTAAAAAATTGAAAATAATATTTATACACTAAGGTATACAAAGCAAAAGAAAAAAAAGAATGATATGGATATTCAATGACACATTTTACATAAATGATAAAAGGATTACGGCGGTATATATACACATATAGGGGAGCTGGATCAGGATTCTAAATACTAATTTTATATATACAAGGCGGAAGTGCGTCCTAGACGTACACATCGAGAAAAATAAATATATCAACAGAAATAATTGTCCTTTAGCTAATCTCTAGCTGGTGCTTATACTAATTACAAGATGGACAAATGGCTATGGGGCAATTACAATAAAAATTTAGCTGGGGTTGTCACCTAATGGATTGCGGTTAAGGGCATTGGCGATAAAAATTTCCTGCAATAGTAAGCTCCATCTCATTACTCGGCCTTTATGATGTTTAATATTACGGAGATATGCCAGCGAGCGGTGATCGGTTTCTATAACAAATTCTTGGCCTATCAACTACAACTTAAACTTCTGCACATTCCAAATAATAGCTCAAGCTTCGATTTCTATCACTGCATAATTCCCTCACGTAGGAGCAATTTGCGACTCGCCTAGGTCACAGGGTGACTCTCACCGTCGTCGCCATACTGAAGAAGGAAACAACCGATTCCCTCGCTACTCCCAATAAGTACAGATCCGGAAGGGCATACTGAGGTCAGGCAACCTGCAGACTGGGGCAAATGCCAATTTACCCTTTAGTTGATGAAAATAGGCAGTAGCTTTCGAATTCCATATGATGCGGTCTGAGGACTTCTTTTTTAGTAGTTTACAAAACGGAGCGGCCAAAGTCGCGAAATTAGGGACACGCTTCCTATAAAATCAGGCAAACCCTATGAAAATACCAAGCTGTTTCTTCTTCGTACCCGGGAGGGGCATTTCAACTATCGCCCGGACCTTGTCTTCTTGGGCTTAAGTTGATTGTTTGCAATGAGAAACCCAGATATTGGATCGAATCATAGGCGAGGTGGCACTTACCAGGGCCTATTGTAAGACCGTGGCCTCGCAAATGGCTTAAGAGCACCTGAATGGAGGCCAAGTGGTGGTCCCAGTCACAAATGGCAACGTAAATGTTGTCAAAATAAAAGGTTACATCATCCTATCCGTCCTAAACTCTGTGCATTATCCGATTATAATTGCTGCAGGCCGTCATTAATCCAAAAGGAAGTCGGCGAAACTGTATAAGTCCTTTGTCGGTGGGTAAGGCGGTATATTTTCTTACGGTCTTTTTCAGGGGAACCTGGTAATACACGTTACATATGTCGAGCTCGCTAATAAATTTGGCATTTTCAAACAAGTGATGGTTTTTGTCAATTAAAGGAATCGGTTCCGCATCGAAAACGGTCACGAAAATTAATTGGCTAAAATCTACACACATGCGGTAAGAGTAAATTGGTTTCCGTACCCTACCCATTGTGGAACAATAATTTGACGTGGAGGGTTCAATGATATTGAGGTTAAGCAGATTGTTAACCTCGGCGTTAAAGGCATTTCTCAGATTACTTGGAAGGGGGTAAAGTTTGGAACGAACAGGTTCTTGGGTAGTGAGGGTTATATCATGCTCGAAGTTAATAGCACACTCAGAGGTCTCAGAAATGACGTTCTCAAACTTGCTTAGGATAAGCTGCAATTGGGTAATTTAGGCGGGAGCTAGCTGCCTATTGATATCCAAGCGGGCGGGAGGTGAATTGATGGAGCCGGGGAAGGTGAGTAGTGAGTAATCCCAATCGTGTTCGACACACACGGCCAGTACAAGTTTCAGGGCATCCGTCTTATAGTTGGCCTCCAAAGCTGTCTCTTCGTCTGCAATAACAATGTTGTTGACACACGCGCGGTGGTGAAATTTTTAAACATGGTAACGTGGAACCGCGTTTCTCCTGTGGGGGTATTAATTAAATAATCCACAGGTCGTAGCTCTTCGAGAATTGGAAATGGTCCTTTCCTTTCGCTCAGAAGTTTGTTGTTCTCCGTAGTAGGTAGAAATATAAACTCATCACCGCGGTTATGTTTCCTCTCCTTCGATTTGACATCAAAATACGTCCTGTACTTTTTTAAGTTAACGTTGGCATTTTGGTATGCAATCTCGGTAGAGGTTTTCTAATCCACGTCGAATATGCAAAAAATAAGCGTAAGAAGATTGAATTTCCCCGTCTAACTTGGCGTTAGAGAATAACTTCTTGATGATGATAATTGGACATCGCACGTTACGCCCGTAGATTAATTCGAAAGGAGAAAATCCAAGCGAATGATGTAGAATCTCCCTGTATGCAAATAGTGCCACGGGCAAGAAGGGATGCCGCTCACGGGGCTGTTCAGCGCACAGCTTCTTTAATATTTTCTTCAGGGTCGCATTAAATTTCTTGCAAACTCCATTTGCGTAGGGATGAAAGGGGTGGGTAAAAAGCGGTTTTACTCTCAACAGTTTCCCAATATATTCCAACAATTAAGAAGTAAATTGCCTACCTCGGTCAGACAATACTTCCTTTTTTTATGCCTACCCTGGATAAGATGGTAATTAAGGCTTCGGCAAACATAACACTGTCGATACTCTTTTAAGGTATAGCTTCGGGAAACGCGTAGCACAGTCCACAAGGGTAAGGATACAACTATGCCCTTCACTGGAGAGGGGACGAATGGGGCCAACAAGGTTTATGGCGACTCGGGAAAAAGGTTCCGTTATGGTTGGTCCCTTCTGAAGGGGGGTCGATTTAACACGCCCTTTGCCGTGGTTTCCTGAAATATGTCACAGAGTTGGCAGTATTCATAAAATGTTAACTGCAGCACTAGGACTGTAGAAATACCAGAAAATCCTCTGAGCAGTCTTATTGTGGCTGAAGTGGCAAGAAAACACATTATCCTGGGCAATTTTTCGGACCAGAGAGACATGCGAACGAGGAACAAAGAATGACTGACTTTCGGGGTTAACGCCATCAGAGCAAACGCGATATAACAAGCCTCCTTTCAAGATATAAGAGACTGTCTTGTTACCACGGACTGAATCCTGCTCGAGGCTCCAAGAGTTTCCTCACAAAGAAGGCGATTTGAGCACTCCTTCTGTCTTTAAACGAATTCTTCGCTCATAACGCCGCTGAAATCTAAATCTAAGGGAGTTTCAAGGGCAGCGGGCGTTTGGGATTCCTTCTTTACCTGGGCTCTCGTCATAACTAGCTGAGCCACAGCGTTAGATGAGACTTGGGGGCACTGTCCTACGAAAACGAAACAGAATTACATAGGGGCTGATACGACTTCAGCCCTTCCTGAAAAGTACTGACACTCCATATAACACTTTTCAATGGGGAAGCGGTTTGCGCGTCCGAGGTAGTCATGGAATACCGCAAACCTTTTGTGGTCAGGGGACATCGTGGAAAGAAGTTCATTTGATACCACGATACAGGTACACCCGGTATCGCGGATGAGGGTAGAGACTCGGCACCCATTAACGCTTTGTTTTCGAACTTCAAAGTTCCTGGAGGACTCTTGTCGAAGAGATTGGAGCTGGGGTTTCTTGTCGCCTTGGAGGGGGACGGGAGCAGCAGTCACCTGGTGGACTTGATGAATGTGATTACTACGGAGTTGGGAAATTGGGGGGCAATTTGGGCGCACGTGGTCCTCGAAACCGCACGCAAAACATACGATTGGCCTACGGGGAAAGGTTGACGCCGGGGAATTATAGATGAGGGGCTTGACATCACGGATTTCCGATTGAGGGAAACTTCTAGGCTTCAAGGGGCACGTAACCTTGGCGAATTTGGGGTATTTCTTAGGAGGGAACAGCGAGTTATTAAATTTATTCTTTGGAGATGAAGGGGAAGGCATTTTATTTTTCTTCGGTGTATAAATATCTGCTTCTTTTATGCAATCTTTGATTGAGTTGCACCGATGATCCTTCACAAACAAGCGGATCTCTCCTGGTAGCGTCGCCAGCACCTGAACCCTTAGAACAAAATCTACCACCGCCTCATAATCGTGGAGAATTTTCGATGCGTCTAACCAAAAATATAAATTACGGGAAAGAGTATACCGAAAATGACGGAAGGTCATATTTCGATGGATGCGGGCGTGGCGAAATTTGGCGCGGTAGAAGTCAGGCGTCATATTATATTTGCGGGTGGAGTAATCCACCGTAGCTTCCGGGGAAAGGAAATTGCAATGGTATCGGAGGTGGAAGATAAGGAGGGGAAGAAGCTAAGCAACACCGTCCGTCTCGATGTCGCAATGATTAACTTAAAATTTTTTTTCTCGAGGTGAGTGAGAAAAGATGCGAAGTCCATCCTTCTTTGAACGTGGGGAGTTTAATGGAGGCGGATTGAGAGACTTCTACACGGAATTTACTGAACGTGGTTCGAGCTGATTGCTATTTAATGGTAATTCATATTAACGAATTTTTTCGCACTCTTCGCTCTATATCTATATCTATATCTATATCTAATTTCTTTTTGATCAGCTCTCTCTTTTCTCTCTTCTCCTTATATATAAGTGACCAAGTCTTTCCACTTAAATCGAGCGATTCTCGTTGGAGTTTAAATCTATCGAACGATGACATTTTGTTCGTAAGTTATCCGGAGGAAAGGGTTTAATGGACCGTCGGCACGGGACGGAGAAGGCTTGGGTCACAAATTGCTGACACACGGAAGAATATGCTTGTTTAAACGCGGAAGCTTTGCTATCCAAATAACCACACTAATATAATACATAATTAAACAAATAAATAAAAAAATAATGGAGTCTTCGTGAGATGAGAAAAGCTCAGACCTTACTAATCCGTAGGGGATTAAAATGACCGTGGGAGAAGCTCTGTCTTCTAAGAAAATTTTCCTATTAACGGTCTCAGTCCAAACATACTTACAAACACTAAGCGATAACTAAATATATGTTAGGGTTGTTTCATGTTTTGTTTTGTCTTCGCAACTCAAACGGTACTTAGCTTTGAAAATTAGAATAAAGTTAAAGGGATACCTTTAAAAGATCTCTCCAAGACCTTTTAAAGACCCTGACAGACGTGAGCATCAGATTTTATAATAGAGAAATGTATATATATATGTATATTACATGGAATGGCTTAGACTATATATTTATATATATATATATATATATATATATATATATATATATATATATATATATATATATATATACATATATATTGGTACTTTTAGAGCTTTGGGACGAAGTTGGTGGAAGACCGTTAGTGAATGGGGAAATTGTTATAACTTTGCCAACTTCAGAGTGCAAGTTCGCCAATGATTAACAGGTAGCTGGTAGATGTTGGGTTTGCAAAAGAAAGACAATGGCAAAAATATATCTTCATCAGCAACAAAATAATTTTTAAATATACACTGATACTGGTTTTAGAGAGAATGGTCGCACAGACGGTGTTAAATGTCTACGCGAGATAGAGGTAGGTTAATTAGGGAATTAAGGAGGGCGGATTCAGTTCGGTGATTTAAAGAGGGAATTTAAACTGGGGCGCACACACAAAAAATGGATCGATTAGGTAAGCCAGATTCTAGATCAATCTGCAGGCGGCCACGGTTACAATTGTTTACGTGCTCGTTACAGAAAAGGGGCCAGTTGGGATACGATCAATACGAACGGGGAAGTCGGGTTACCTTTCGCTTCAGATGAAGAAACTGTCGTAGATGACCTTCGAAGATCGGAATCCTAGTCAGATACTCTTCGATTGACTATGGAAAAGTTCAATGATGTCGATTTAGCCTTCGTCCTTGAATCGAAGTCGTCGCTCTCTCCTATTGCGGGGAGGGGGGGGGGTGAGTGTCCTTCAGCTCTTTCGCAGTGGTAGGTGGGAATGTTACTAATGATCCTTACTAAACCGAGTCGAAGGATTATATAGACGCTCGGCGAGGTGGCTTTAAATGGATTGGTTGCCCCCTCCATACACACGTCGGATTTGGGGGAAAAGTGGGTGACTCCTTCGGAGGGAATTGAGATAACTTTGGCGTAGAATGTTAGACGAATATCGATCTATGACGGAAGGTAGGATTGTTGGCTGAAAGGCGGCCGTGGAAACGATGAAATCTGTCCCTAAGCAAATACATCTGGGGTGCGATAAACGTCGTTTGCTGCACCCTAGCCCTGGTTCAGCCGTGCTTTCAAAGCTCCATGCGGTGATATCGGGGCCACGTGAGTACAGAAGGGCACGTGGTCGCCCTTCGACCTTATTCTGCTGCATACATTATTTTTTGGATATATTTATTTCTACGTAATTTGTTAAATTTGGCAATCTCTGTACAAATATGATCTCTCTTGGTTCCTTATGGTCCACAGTTAGTTTATTTTTTTCTACTTGGCTTCTTATTTGTAATAATAATAAAAAATACTCCTTATTCTTTAGGATTGCAAAGAATTAAATTATACTTTATGAATTATTAAAATACGCATTAAATAATTAATATACGATATTAATAGAATATATACAAGAAAATGGCAACGCAAAAGATGGAATTATTAACCTAAACCCAAAGTACTTATGTCAATTTATTTACTATTATTGCACCACATATTTCGCTTCACTACAGGAACTGTGATACAATAATTTAAGAGGAACTGAGAACTATGCATTTCCCCGAATGTTATTGCCAGTAATACGGAGCAATGTTATTAATTGTGCTTTAATTTGGTCAATTTTTAAGAGAAATGCGTGAGGCACTGGTCAGACAGTTGGAAAAGCGACTGCAAGGAATGATGCTCATCGCTGAATAGGGAGTACTAATTTATGCCGCAGTGACGGTGGATACTAGGAGATATGGTTGCGTCTCATATAGAGGGTTGAAATTTCTTTATTATGTTCCTAGAGTAGGAAGTAAACGATTGAGCTGACTTGATTGAGTTAAGTGACTCTTGAGAGGCTGGATTAATTTCTGCCAAATTGGGGATTCTGGCGTGTCCCTTGCTTGGAAGAATATGTGTTTTAAGTGGAAGTTATTTCCAAAAGAACCAGAAATAGATATGAAAATCTTATCTAGTGAACATATAAAAGGTTTGCTTTTTTTCTCTCTCTCTTTCTCTCTCTCTCTCCTCTAGTGGCAAAACGTGTAAGGTCAATTAAGGAAACTAATTGCGATTTATGTTTTCTCATTGACATTCAGAGCATTCTAATGAAATCACTTCGGCGTTGACGTTTCAAAGAAATTTCGATAAACTTGGTTTTCGGTGAAATTAATCATTTTACTCGGAAAAAAGTTCATTGTGCTAAAACAAATGAGTCAGAGAATCTTCTTGACAAGAGAAAAAAGTCGTATTTTGAATAAATTGAAAAAGTAATTGTTAACAGAAGGGAAGGAAAATAGTGTTAAAGAAACGAAGAGCGTTTTCGTGCCACTTCAAAGCGCATACTTGAGTCAGGAGTAATAAGTATATTTCAAAGCAAGGTTGAACTCTTTAGGGATGTGTCTCCCCTAACACGCCCTGAAAAGAAAGGAAATGTGCAGAAATATGTCTTCTTATTATGTGGCGAGCACGCTTTCTACTTTAAGGGAGAGACCCCCTCATCCTTGACTTAATAAAATCTTCCAAATCATATTTAGAAATGAAAAATATCATTGCTTTTTTGTATTTCGCACTTTCTCTATGAAAGAAAGGTGCAAACATATCAGAGATCGAAAAATTGTCATGTTTTTCTCACTAAAATAGCAATAAGAGTGAAAAGAAATCTTTTACACATCAGAGATTAAGATCTCATTAGATAAACTGGATTGCATCGATATTTCCTTATTATACCTATACAAATATTTGTCTTTTGGGGGCCGGAAAAGATATCAGCGGATATCGGCTTCTTTAGTCGGCTTTTTCAACACTTGGAAGATGTTTTCATATTGATTTTCGAGAGGAAATTTGTGTAACAGATTTCATAAAAATTGTCGTTAAGTGGAGCATTTTGTATCCAATCTGCTGCCGTCGCCAGGTGGCCGACCAACTATTCTCAGATTCCTTTTGTAACACTTGAAGGTTTCATCCCTATTTCAAAGTAAAACCGGTACTTTGACTTTCATAGGAAAAACAGACACAATGAATAAAATATCTCCACTTGAAAACCATTTTTAAAAAACCTGTCACACACAATTTTTCTCGAGAATCAATGTAAAAACATAAAAAGTGTTGCAAATTACCGTTATGAAGAAGCCCATATGTACTGATTTGTTTATTACATCCATAATTATTTAATGCTGTCCTATCTTCACATAAAGATAGAAAAAAATGTAGCTGGGATTTATTCTGGCTAGGAGGTACGAGGGGTGGTCAATGAATTTTGTGAATCGGGAGGGCAAAACAGAGGAAGGGGGATGGCTGTTTGTGGGGGTGTTAGGATAGGGTATGATAAGTCAGGACCTGCAACCACACGCTTCTGCCTCGTCTATTTAAGAAGCAGTAGCTGATCGCAGATCGTCAGTCACAAATTTTTCAACAATGGAGAAGGTTGAGCACCACGCATTGATCAAATTTTTGACCAAGGAAGGCAAGAATGCAAAAGAGATCCATGAACGCATGGTTACAGAGTACGCCGACACCACCCCTTCCTATGTAACCATTGCTCGCTTGAATAGGGAGTTCCGCCATGGTCGCGAGTACCTTAAAGATGACCCCCGTCCAGGACGCACGTCAGACATGACCAACGAGGACAATGTGCCCCGTGTGGAGAGGATGATCGTCGAAAATCGACGGGTGAAGGTCGAAGAAATCAAGCGATAACTTGGAATATCACAGGGACGAGTTATTAACATCATCCACGACAATTTGACCATGAAACCTCATGCCCCATGATCGACTTCAACGTTGTCAAATTCCACAAGGCCAGAGTTGAACAAGCTGCCCTGCGCGAGTGCGGATTCGAGGAGCTCAACCATACCCCCTACAGTCTAGATCTGGCACCTAGCGACTACTTTTTATTCCGCCAGCTCAAGGCTGCACTGCGTGGACGCCGGTTTGGAAATGATGAAAATATCCAGCTCGCCGTCCAGGAGTGGATTGAACAGCAGTCGGGAGATTTCTGGTTGTCTGGAATTCGAAGCCTCAGGGACAAGTGGCGCAAGTGCATTGAAGTCGAGGGTAGTTTTATTGAAAAATAATAAAATACTTTTCCTCATATCTCGTTTCCTTATATCCGAATTGCAAAACTTTTTGACCGCCCCTCGTATCAACTTCAGGAGCAAATTCTGAGTGATGATTTTCCGTCCTTCGCAAATAATGGTCTAATGAGTTTCTAGGCCATAGAAATTACTTGTACGAGGTTGGTGTGTAGAGCCACTTCTTCAATTGTGTTTAATAAATCTCCTGCTCTGAATAATGAAGAAAAACGCAAAGATAACCCCCAAAAATCTAAGAAGTCGCTTTAGAAGTTTCTTTTAAGGAAGTTTATGGTACCATTCTTTATTTTTAATTTGGAAGAAGTTTCTGACGAGGATGTTTTCGTTGGTTATGACATTGATGGTTAAACTTGCGAACGGTAGCAACGGTAGAATCTCGGAACTACATAACCACTTAAATCTTGTTTAGTGTTTATTTATGTTTGGGGTGTAAATGAAGTGTCAATTGAGGATTTCAGACGGGGTTAATCCATTTTTTTAAAGTAAAAGAAAAATATATATTTGGATCAATTGATAATAAAATATATTTATTAATGTTACTACGTATAGAGATAAGACTTACTCCACAAAATACATATGTTTGTGATTATTAATATTTTCTATTTAATGAGTTTTTCAATCATGAAATGAGTTTAATAGAAAAAATTGTTTCTGGCACCTCACAAATAAATTAAAGCAATCCGTGGCTCAGATGAGTTGGATGAAATATTGATTCGATTTCCAGGTTACTGGACATTCTCATGTGGCTCGACAGACTGGCTCTATAAGATGTCACCCTAATAAGTAAAAATAACAGTCCCCAAAGGTGTTGTATAATACAAAAGTGGAGTCTAAAGATAATCAATAGAGCCTGTGTCCTGGGGCACTAATCAATTACAAAATGTAAAATCAAAAGGTCAAGTTATTTTTATTTTCCTTCTCTTTACTCTTTCCTGACGAGCAAAATATGTAAAAACTTAAGGAAAGGAAATGATGCAGGGTAAGGAAGGAAAACATTGATAATGCGAGAGTTTCTTTAACACTTCCAGGGACCAAACGAGGTAGAGGGAGAGAACCAAAACGAGCCCAGGGTTTTCAGATTTCCCAATGGAGAACTGTCAAACATCCAAGATTAGCAGAACACGTAAAGCAGGTTGGAATATCAGCGTCAAAACTGGCAGGAGATAAGGCAAGAGTCCTTGCAGTAGGGAGTTAAACGGGTTCTCCTTTTTCCAGAAAAGGAAGCTTCCTTTTATACGGGTGGACGTGACCAGCGTGACGTAATAGCCTCATGCGCGCGGGGCATCGACTAACGGTGCATGGCTCAGAGGCGAGAAAATGACTTCATATGCAGGCGCCGAACTTTGTCGCCCTTAGAAATATGTTATAAAACTCCATAATATAGCTGGGCAATAAAAAAGAAAATGCAAGATAGTATAAATCTATTTAGGATCACACGATTGTGATTTATAGCGACTCACAAAGCGCCCTGAGTGCTCTCGGGGCATTGGAATCTCCGCATCCCCTGGTTCGCGAAATCCGTGACGCCACGGTTTTGGCGAGCCGGGCAGATGTCGAGATTATCTTCTGCTGGGTTCCTGGACATGTAGGAATTGCGGGGAATGAGCGCGCCGATGAGGGCGCCAAAGAGTCCGCGAGGACTCTGCGACCGGACCAGCGTTTCGCTCTTCCTCACACTGACTACATGGCAGGAATACGGGCAGCTCTTCGGACTGCTTGGCAAAGAAGATGGGAGACGGTCGAGGGGAACTTAAAGTTGCGTGCCATTGCGCCGCGACTGTTCCCATGGACCTATCCCCCAATGCCGCGGCGGCTTCAGGTTGCTTTCTGTCGTCTTCGAATCGGACACACTCGTGTGACGCATCGTTACTTGGTGGAGCGCTCGCATGTGCCCTATTGCAACGACTGCGTCGTCCCCCAGACTGTTCGGCATATTCTTGTCGAATGTCCTAGTCTGGGTGATCTTCGCGCACGATACCTGTCTCGGTACCGGGATGGGCGGGGTCGCTACCGCCTGTCCCTTGTACTCGGGACGAGTGCGTGCACCATGACTGGTGGACTTATTGACTTTTTGGGGGAGGCCGGCCTTCTCCCCTTTATTTAAGGTTCCTTTTTTTTGTTATTGTTTTGTTTTAGGTTGCACTCTCCTGCACCGGGGCGAGGGGGACCTCCCCCCGCTGCCGGAGATTGCTTCGATTGTTAAGTTTTTCCAATTTATATTGATTGTTAAGTTTTCATATTTTAACTTTAAAGTAGCCTAATTCTAGGCTGTCGTGTTTTTCGGCGACTTATGCCCAAGTGGGTAGTTGCCAGATGGGCTCTATAAAAAAAAAAAATAAAAAATATTTAAGATCACGATTTGGAACACTATCCAAAATAAACAATTGTTATAGTTCATATAAAACTGATTGGTAGATAAGACGTTTTTTACTATGAGGAGGAAAAGTTTAATTGCAGTCTACTCAGGCATGAATTTTCTCTTGTACCTTTTTCATTTGTGGACTGTCTGAGGGCATTCTTAATTAATGCTCCAGCAGTAATCTGCCATCATATGTTTGTCCCATCTCCCTTGTTAACCCTCTTCCATGGTCTTGAGGTCCTGATGGAACCGCTCGCCTCGCTACTCAATAATGCTCCTATGTTCTCAGAGCATCAATTAAGATGACTGTACAGGTAATCTAGGTTGACACTCATGTTACATCCAAGATCGCGGAAATCTGACAACATATTAGCTACGAAAGTTTCGTAGTTGTCTGCCTTTATATTGCTAAGAAGTTTTGCCATCACTGCCACAAATGAAAGCTATGCAGTCCTTTATTGGCGTTCATCTTTCTGGCAATTTCTTTATCGCGTACAACTGCATGAATCTGTGGTCCATCAAAAACACCTGCCTTGATCTTCTCAAAGGACAAACCAGGGAGGATGGAATATATGTGTTAGAAGCATTTACCGTAGGTATTCAACGCCTTAATAACCTGCTTCATCAAACCCGACTTGATATGGAGCGGAGGAAAAGTGATCTTTTCTCGACTAACATTTGAATCGTTGACAATATTTGTCATACTTGCTTCCAGAGGTATGGGCCACTCTTTCTGATTCCAGTGCTTTACTTGAGCTCGGTTATTCCACGTGCAAAGATAGCAGGGAGACTTTGTAAATCCACTTTGTTGACCTAGGGTAAAATTAACCATTTTGAGCACACAAATTGTCTAGTTGTGCTGGTGGTATTTTAGTAGGTGAATAACAGTTTAATGTTATTATGTTCCTCTCCTAAATACACAGAATGTATAATTGGAACAACTGTATAAACATTGCCATAATGAAGAAGAAAACACTTGAAATTGCGCTTAGAAGTATCTAAAATAATCCACAGTCAATTGGATTGTATAGTGGTATCCCTAATTCCTGGAGAAGACATGATATATTATGACAATAAACATAGTTATTCTCCTCTGTAAATTGGGTATAAATAACTAATCCTGATTTCGGAGGTATGAAACTTTAGTTTTATGGCTCAGCTGATTTTTTTCTTGCAACCTGGTGGCTAACACTTCAGCTGCATTTGGGAGAGACCCAAATCATGCACAAGGTCATTCAGCTCTGGCTGGCTAAACTGTTGAGGAGTTAATGACTCTGGGGGCTCATAAGAAGGATGGCCGGATTCTGAAAGTATTTCTTGACTTTCATCAGCAGTCTCTTTCTTTTGGTTACTAGCCACATCTTCAGACGGAAGATCCTTTAAAAACTAGGATGAGGAGCTAATCAGCGTGCAGAGTAGGTCGGATTGCTGAGGGGATAGTAGGATATGAGATTTTGTGCCTGTTTTTCTTGCCAATTTCATTTTTATTGGCCAGACAAAAATATCAGTCAGTTGTGTGGTCCGTTGGTTCTCGCCAGGTCGTGGAATTTCCGAAAGCTAAACTCTTACGTTTCCATTTTGTCCACTAAAACAGCATTTCCTCGCAATTATGACACTCATTATGTTGGGCCCATTTCTTGTCTTGGTCGCCAAAAATATGTCCAAAGTACGCTTTACTAGCACGCCTTACAAATGTTGGTATATTCCGCCTTGTCGAATAAGCATGAATCATCCACAAATATGATAGAAGGCTTCCGGGTGGTTTACAAATTAACGTCTCCTTGCAGCCCTGATCAGATCTGAAAGAAAAACAAAACAATTTTAATATCTCGGTTGATAACATAAACGTGTAAGTTATTAATTTAACCACAAACGGCTATAATGACAAACTTAAAATTGCATGAAAACTACACCACGTAGAGCTGAACTGTTTTCAGATTTGAATTTAGCAGGTCAAAAAACAGTAAGAATGAGTACAGAAATCTTATGCAACTGAGATTTCGAAGAAAAATTGCTGACCGGTGAATTATTTATCTCATCTGCTACTCTTAATGAATCAAATTTATTCCGTTCCTCAAAAGAGTTAGTTTGATTTGTTATAACTGTATTTTCGGTATGTATTTATAATATTAAAGTATTTCTCTCGTTTTCGTAAACACCTTCAATTGTTTTTTTGTAGATTAAAACATTAACGACTGTCGTGTTATGACATTACATTATATCAATACCATATTATATCTATGGGAGAGGACGACTAGCTTGAAAGCGAACCGACAAAAGGGACGGAAAACCACGCGTTCAGACGGGCTGAGTAACGAGAGAGTGCCATTATCGATAATGGCAAAGTTCAAGGTTATTTAAAGAGACTTGTACAAAAATAGAATTTTATTTACACACAAAAAATAATAAGAGAATTGAAGGGTAAAATTACCTCAGAGAATTAACGGGCAAAAATCACATTAATAAACTAAGGGGGAAAGATTAACTCAATTGGGTTACTGAAGGGGGGAGGGTGGTTGGCTTACGGATGTCTTCTGCTCTTGAGGTGAGGCCGCTCGAACTTCAAAGCGGAAGGTTGGAGTTATGACGGTTCTCCAAAAGCAAAGGGGGGGGGGGATGTAACTTCAGGTCCAGGGAAGAGTATTTCGGTTACCCGAAGTAAGTTGGGCTTCGACAGGAATTGATTAAAGAAGTCGGGAAAATCACTCGGGGCGATCTTTCAGTGGAATTACCTCCTGGCTGGGGCCAATTCCAAATACACAAAATAGTCCAGCTGTCACTTTGCTTTGTTGCTAGCACTTGACTTGGAACCATGGGGAAATCTTATTGGTTCTTGCGAGAACGACAAAAGATATATTTCATCGTAGAAAAGAAATTAGGTTTATTTTTGCACAGGCAACCATAAATAAATTCCGGAAACGTTCTTTTAAACGTGTCATATTTGCTTAAGGAACGGTTGGTTATGCAAACACGCTCACAATTAAGATTAATATTCATTAACAAATCAAATCTAAATTCTTCTTGTTTGTCTAAAGTCAAGGGATTGCAGTTCACGAAAATTGATAGCTTTTCGTAGGTTGATCCGTAGGCTGTCACTTGGCGTCGAGCGAGGAGAGTTATGTTAATGACAATTCCGTACTTTTGCGCGCAGCAGAATCTGTAAGTCTGAATTGTGGGGCTGGAATGGTTGCTGGCTGCGCCCACTACATTGCTAACCAAGAAGCAATGACAATTACCCTAATACGAATTCTTCCATTTCATATCTTCTGCCCACTCACTTCATCTATCCTACTTCATCTTCATTCTATTGCTCCTATTACCCACCAAAATGTCAATTCTCCTCCTATCTAACTGTATTTCTATCAAATCACTTATCATTAATTTTCATCTTATTCCTAAGAAATATAACAAGAACACAATTTTATCGTACAAATAAGTCAAATATGACAGTGCGACTGATCATTTCCTCGGTTTTTGTATTTTCATGTTTATTATACCTTCCTAAACAACAGTCGCACACTGGGTGTCTTCATAGGCACCACGGTTAAAGTAAATGCAGTTAAAATCTATGCCTCTTTCCTCAAACAATGAATGAACTATGAATCTTCGCTGTGCTTTTTTACATTGCACCCTCACCTTCTGGATATGAACCCGAGTATCTCGCTTCACAGGTTTCTCAATCCGGTAATAGACCTACAACGTATTGTTATGTAGTATGACCTCACATGATAAAGGCTATGCCGTGATACTGACAGCTTTCTTATTTTATCGCAATTTGAGTGGTATAATACGAGGTAAAAATTCATCAACAGCATAAGGCCCTCTCAACTCCACCCGTCTCTCTCCCTCTAGTGGTAGATAGGGGTAGAGACTGGCTACTGTTAATCCTTCATCAACCTGCCTCTCCCACCCCAAAAGATACAAATGGACCCAGATGGAGAAAGGACGGCGGGAGCCGGTGAAGCTAAAGAGGAGTAAGAGGAGGAGTGATGAAAATTTGAAGTGAGTAACGGAGTGACACACTTAAGTTTATCTATTTTGACCTGCTCCATATCGCGGGAATATTTTATAGCATGGACCAATTGATTTTAGCGTGAATTCCCAATCACGCATTCCCTATTGCTTGGTTCCTTCCAATGATGACGTTTTTCTTCTTTTCATTCATCAAGAGTTCGATACAGCAAGCTCACAGGCGATAGGTCTGATGGAAAACTAGAATCCAGCTCGTGAGAAGACTTTTATATTCAAGTTTTCCCTCTTTTTGTTTTCACTGGCCATCTTTATTTCCAAAATTTAGCAAAGTAAACCTGTATAAAAAGGGTAGTGAGCTGCATGAATAATTTATGAGGTAAAGATTTAATTGTGTGGTAACATATTCACTCGTCGCAATACGTTCTTCAATTATTTCACGACAATTTACAAGTTCTGAAAATGAACTTACGCCAATTTCAATCTCTGATTAAGGCCGTTTTGGTTCCTTCTCATATATAAGAGTTGAACAGGCATCTTAAATTATCTGTACATGATAGGAGTGCTGCCGTAAAACTGCACTGCTAGACTCATAAATTTTTGGCACAACTAACAAGGGTATTCATTCATATGTACTATTCCGAACCATAAGGGAAGTAATTAGGATGCTAAATAGTTATATTTCATAACATTTAAGTAATATCCTCCCCACAAAAAACTATATTACAACTTTTGCCAACCTGCGAAGCTATATTAAAATAAGATAAGGAGCAATATCAATTGTTGTTGAAGCACCGAAGTACTTTTTAGTCTATTAGCTTACATATAATCAATGGAACAATGAGGGGTTACGCAACAATGAAATCTCTAAGTGCCGTCCAAAAATTTGAAGTGAGTAACAGAGTGAAACAGTTAAAGTTGATCTATTTTTCCCTTCTACATATAGCGGAAATATTTTATAGGATTGAGCAATTTCATTGTGTGGACTTACTGATTTTATCGTGGATTCCAAATCACTAATCCCCTATCACTTAGTTCCTTCCAATGATGACTGTTTTCTTCTTTACATTCAAGAGTTTGATACACCAAGCTGATAGGTCATGGTGGATGACTGCCCATCCAAAGTTCCTTGATTACGTTGAGTCTAGTGATCATTTTAACGTATCAAGCAATTTTGCTACTTTTCCTCAAAATGGCAACTTATTGACAAAATCTGAATTCCCCTTTTGTCAATTGCAGGATTAGTTGAATCCCGATAACTGAGCGACAAATAAATTTCAAATTTTAATAATAAAATAATACACTGTATTAAGGGGCATTAAGAATAATTACTTGGATTTGGGGGCATGTTATTTTTCTTGTGCACATACACATGTGTGACAATAGATCGTTGCCCAGAGGATAAGAGGCTTGGGGGTTTGGTGGAGAGAATTGGAGTATCAAAGTTATGGCATCAGATTTCGAATGATCGAGCTCCTCAAGACGGCCACAAGTCTTCCTCAATCCGTCACTTTCGATGTCTTTCACACGCGAGGAAACTTCAGTTGAAATGTATAAATACAAAATAGTATGAGTATATTTTAATTTTTCGATTAATCATTATATAATAAATATAATTTATTATCAATTATTATCATCATAAAAAGGGTGAAAATCATAGGTAATTTGCTCAGGATATAATAAGAAAGGAGCAAATTTGATAGTCACTTCTGCGCTCACAAGGATAAAGGGTTAAGGGCTGAATGAAGTCAATGAAAAGAAGAATAAAGATAAATGTTTTCACAGAGTGTCTCTAAGGGACAAGGGATATCAAAGCAGACCGAGTTGCCCATAGGATTCGTAGGTACGGGAAATATACCAACTCTCCAGATGGAGGTGACCAATTCTGCATAGCGAGCTGAGCTCCGTTGCGCTCTTCCTATTTTAACAAACAGCTCGGAAAATAATCACTAAAATAACTAAGAAACTTTGCATGTAATGAAGCATTTAGCAAAATTAAATTTAAATCTAAAATCCATGGGGGCATTCTCTGCACGTGTTAGGAGATAACTTTAAATAAAGGAGCGAAGAAAGAAGAATTCAAATGCGTTAATAAAATGTAGCCGCAGATCTTCGGCATGCATTGTATCTTAGAAGGCATGAAATACTTCATGTGGTAGCTAAGGTATGCTTGTTTATACTATAGATGGAACCACCTTATGGGGTTCAAAATTGAAACAGATGAGAGTGGCATTCATCCAGGCTTCAGGTTCGACTGGGGTTCTACACACGCTACACTCCCCCTTGGAGAGCTGTTGGGATTCTAATATAGAGGATTAATGAGAAATATAAGGATGAAAACGAAAAATGATTATTGGAATTTAATGTAAATAAATGATGGCTATGGAATGGGGTGGAGGAAGACCCAGTCAAAAGAAGCGATGAACAAAGAAGTCGAAATGTCTACTAACCCAGAAGTTTCAAATCTAAGCTCAGGCGGAGCGGAAAAAATAAACTCCTATCAATATTTATTACCATCTTTTCACCTTCCTCTGCCAAGTAAAAGACTCTCTAAAACGATTCTTCCTAATAATAGAATTTACTCCGTTACTCCAGCCATTGGACGAATTATTTTTTCTTTATCTTTCTAAGAGCATCTTGCGCCTTTATTTATTACTGTGATCACGTTTGAGATTCTTTTTTCCAGTACTCTACTGGCGATATGCCCATCCGACTAAATATCATTTTATCATATATTTTTAGTCATGAATGCACCTTGATATATTTTTTTATATACTCCAATTATCATTTCCAATATGCAGTGTTCCATTTTTATTTGTTTGGTAGATTCCAAATAAAAGTTTGCGAATTATCCTTTTAAATTTAATCTTATTAATTTTATTCAAATTTTAATCAGCATAGAATAATAATAACAACGGCCTAAATGAAAAAAAAAATACTAAAACCAGACTACCAATCTCAAAGATACCAAATATTTTTATGTTATCTCGATTCTATCTTTATCTATATCTTTATTTAGCCTCAACACTGATAACGTGTTTATTTTTATCTGTTATGAAGGTCACCGGGTTTCAGAAGAATAAGGCGTTTCTGGGCAAAGGTTTGGAATCGGAACACCCTATTTGGCATTATGTACGTCTTTTCGCAGACCTAGGCAAGATATGTATTACATATAAAAGAGATAGTACTCGCCTAACTATAGATTTTTTCAAAAATGTTTGAGACTCTTGCTCTTGCGCTTGTAAGGAACCAGCAGTAGTCACCCATCATGTTTTCCTTGAAGCGGCCTTAAAACCTGCTTTCTATCATTGTGATATCTCGGTGGAACCTATCCCCATCTTCGTCACTAATACACCCTATATTAGATGGAAAGGAATCTAGATGAGAATGCAAGAAATGCATCGTACGAGGTATCTGACACCCCATTTGCTGATAGGCCTTAAGCCTGTTGTCCAATAGTTCTTCATAGTTTTCAGCCCTATGATTATCAAGGAAGTACTGAATTACATGGTCAAATGAATCCCTTGCTGCAAACTCAAGTGGAGTTAGTTTATTTCCGAACTCCCTGTCACGTATCAATTCTCTGATCTCTGGCCCTACAAAAATGCCAGCTTTAAGTTTAGCATCGGTTTTCTTTGGACCAAATTTGTCTTTGAGTTACTAGAATCCATCAGAACAATGTGCTATTGCTTTAACAAAATTCGTGATAAGGCCGAGTTTGATATGAAATGGTGTAAGATAGATCATATGTCTCTATCATCCCAAAAGTAAGTGCGACAGGAATTGAAGTTTTCTGTTACCATTCTGTAGCAACACAGCTTTGAGGCTAGCAGTGCTTGCATCGATACAGAGTCTCCATTCATCAGGTAAATGCTCATTTCCTAGCTAATTCATGAGACCATTAACATCAGTACAGAAACAAGCACCATATTCTTCTTTATAGAAGGCAGCTAAGGCCTATGACGTTTACAAAAAGTAGATATTTTGAACCGTCCTCTAGAAGAATCCATTGCTGTAGTCTAGAGCTCAACAGTTCTGCGTTCTCCTCTAATAATGACAAATCCCTCACCAAATCATTCAATCTTTCTTGATTTATCGACTGGATCTTATTTTCCTTTGAATCATTCTCATATATTTTATCGTTATTGTTATCCTTCTCTTCAGGCGATGAATTATCTTCTTTAACTGCACTAGCTGATGGAGGAACTGGGATTGGCATCTTCGTATTACGTAGGACTGGCTGATTTTATAGCTGAACTACAATTTTGATATACAATTTTTCACTTGTTCTTATTTGAGAATCCCGCAATATTTGTCATACAAAAGTATCAATCAAAAATATGATGTGTTGGCTCACACCAGACCATTGGTACAGCAAAAGGAATACCCTTCCGTTTTCCATTTAAAAACTGCTTTATGAGTACCGTATAACACACAGTGCAAGATTTGTGAGGTGCACAGGGCTTGTCTTGGTCACCAACTTTACAACGAACTTAATAATTGTATGCAGTTTTCACTCCTTTAGCTAATTTTTTTCGCTGTTTGATTGGAGTATATGTTCCACAGATATAACACAAGTTGTCGGGCTATTTATACATCCTGGCTGATTCATGTATTTAACTTAATTTGTATATATCCTATTATATACTTTTGTACAATCTTATTTCATTTACAAATTAATTGAAAGATAAATGGCTAAATTTGACAATGTGATAAAGCAGGAGTGTAACGAAGGAACCAAACACACACAACAAATCGTCTCACTACGGTAGCCGAAGCATCACTGCCCATATGTGTAACTAAAGAATATGTGTGTAACTCAGGAACCTTACGTGCTAGAACAATTCTGATTACAGATTCGGGATCAGAATACTCGATTTAGTATAAATCACAATCTAATACTCAAGTAGCAAAATCATTGTTGACTAGTGTAATGATCTATTGGAATATGCTCTCTTAGAGGCAACATGACGATGCGATGACAAAAGGGTGATATATAAAAGAATTTCTAAAAGAGTTGTAGGTTCTATAAATTTTTACTGTATCTATCATGGTTTATATACGCACATGTCGGTTTTAGGTCTTCTGAATTAGCTAAAGTTATTCCTGTTATGAGTGTTCCGTTGGGAGTATATACATATCTATTAGCAAAGAAAGAAGCAATTGCGTTCACTCCCACGTGGAAATGAAATGGATTCATGTACAAGCATCTCATTGTAGGTGAGTGAAAGATGTAAGAGTAAATGACAGTTGATTCGTACGATAAGTGCTTATTATCCAGAGTAAATTTTAGGAAAAGTAATAATGAAAATTGTGAAGGGTGGAATGGGATGAAATGCAAACTGGCAACCGCCGAATATTGGAAATTGTATTATTTGCTTAAGTCTCGGAATAGACAGAACAAAATAGTAGTGGTGTTCGAAGTTAGTGAACTAGAACATGCATATATCAACTGAATATTGGACCTCTTATCCATTGTTTCACATTTGTTGTTCATTTCTTTACATTACTCAGGTTCCTTCCACCCTTCCAGTCACACAATAATGCTTCCCAAATTCGCCGCTTTGCTTATGAAATAGTACTCAATGTTCGATTCATTTTATTTATTCCTTTACAGACGACTCTCCTGCACACTACCTTTCATTTATTCCAGCACCCAAATATTAATGAAGGGATTAAGGCAGCCAACAAATTTCATTATATTTCCAGAGGATTTCATATATTGTAAATATACTTATATATAAATAAATATATATATATATATATATATATATATATATGAATATCAGCCTGATAAATATTACAATTTTCAATACTTCTGTTATTCCTTAATAAATAACTCGAAATAAAGTTGGAAAGTACTAGGAATCCTCGTATTTATTTTCCCTCTGGGCTTTGTTGCATTTATTGCTAACTCGTGCGATACTTTGAGTTTTTCACATATATATATATATATATATATATATATATATATATATATATATATATATATATATATATATATATATATATATATATATATATATATATTAGGGTGGGTCAGAAAAATATAAGTTTGAAATCTCTTACGGAACCCATGAATTGTCGTGAGGAATAACAAGGAAAAAACAGCACAAAAGGTTTCATGTGAATCTTTTAAGATTTAGGGGTCGCCCAGGGTAGTTGATTTTTCGAGACCATACAAGTGTTCATTTCTAAAGTTTATATATTCGCATCAACTATAAATGCCACAGAAACGAAACTATTTGCTCTGAAGTGAGGTAAATAACTATTCTTGGAACATTTCACGATATAGCAGTGTATATGGGAGGAATATTACTCTGATACTATACAAGGAACACTTAGGAACAGTGATAGGAATGGCACATTTCCTGGATTTTCTTCAAAATGGCTGAAATGACGATTGAAACAATTAGTATATTCTTCTGTAAGATCAGTTAGGGTGAGGTTCAGTCGTCGATGGCGCTCGACAGCTTGCAGGAGCGCTTGTCGATTGCTCTCGACCTTGGTGAGGATCTGAGAATAATCAGTGATCAGTTTGATCACCCGTTCCGCTGCATCATTGTTTACTGCCAGAGGGTGGAGGGTCTCCTCTCCCTGGTTGTACGCCTCGTTTTCCTTCAAACTGAGCACAGGAGATTGGAGAAAAGAGGCATCCAACTTCAGTGGAGTGAATAAGAAAAGTGACTGCTTGGTAACAAGGTCACTCAAAGTCATCAAAGAAGGATCTTAGGGCATTGTCGTTCATCGCTTATTATCGAGGTTCTTGTCAATGACCAGCTTCTCCACCATCTCAGTATTTTCCTCGATCGTGACTTTGTCGCTGAATAAGGAAAGGCCGACGAGGTCCGAACCAAGTACCAAAGTGCATCCGACATCTTTGAGTTGAGATACTGAAAGAGAGTGAGATCGTTCAAATGAGTGTCTGTGGTCAAAGTAGCATCTAACCAACGACGAGCGTAGATTAGGATGATGAACACACTCATCCCCTGGAGGCTACGCAGTTCCCTTGGCGTGAGTTCGAACTCGTCCTTGAATATCGTGATTTTGAGCGTTTAGCTCGCCTTCGCCATCCATCCCGCGTAGTGGTTAGCTTCTGGTATAGGGGAGGTGGTGGGAACCTCCCCCTTGATGGCTTTTGCCGTTAGTTTCGCGAATTCTTTATAATCGTCACTTGTCGTTTCGGCCGCCTCAGCAAGAGCCTCAAGGATCGTTGATGATCGTAGCATTGGCAGGTACGAGAGTGGGCCACTTCTTGTGGAGCCGTTTGAATAGTTGAACGTCTGGGCCGAACATAGCGTCGCCGAAGGTTCCTTCGAAGCCTGAGGCCAAGATGAGCTCCAGAACGTGGAAGCGGCAGGCTAAGTACAACAAAGGACGACCGAAATTCTGTTTGAGGAGTGAGCAACAACCAACATGGATGCTTATGTTTGAAGCGGTGTTGTCGAATCAGGAACCCACAACTTTGTCTGCGAACGTCCAGTGTCTGGTGGTCTCCTCGACTTTGCTGTCATTGCTTCTCCGGTACCGGATGGGAAGGCAGATATAGCCAGTAGCTTGTCTCCTTCAAGGGACGGACTGGTGACAACTATGGCCAATCAATCGACATGAACTTGCCTTTCTGAACCGGGCACGAGTTTCCAGTCCCAATGAAGGATCAGAACCACGTCGTTCTCCTGTACTTGGGTTTGATTATCCTTGACGGCTGCTTCTGCTGTCTCCTCGAGCAACACTTCCCGGTGTTGGCAAATGGACGAGGTAGACTGTAGTAAAATTAGGTCAAATAGCGTCCGCGTGCCCTCTTGTACCCACGTGCATCCGGAGATTCACGCATGGAGCTGGAGAAAGCATGGGAACTAGGCGAGGAGGCGGCTGCCACTGTTATCACTTGCCTCAGCTGTACTTGACTATACACCAATGTAATTTCCCCCCGCCCTCACGCAGCCACCTCTCCGCGAGCATTCTCGCCTTTCTAATCAAAGATTGAAATCCGTTGGACATTCTAACGAGCGTTATCAAGATTCCCCCTTCCCCCGAAAGAGTCGCTGTCTTTTCCTCAAGATCGCGCGCGCCTCCTCATCAGGCGCCTATATAACGCTTCAACTGAGTTTAGAGAGCAGAACTATTAGACTTTCACCTACTCTGTCGAATGAGCTAAAAGACGCTCTACCCCTTCCCCCCAGCGGTCATTTCGATTCAAATGAAAGATGAATTGATCCGTGAACTCTGCCTTAGTCAATTGGCAAGCTTCGAAATCTTTGAACTCTTCTTTAGTCAATCGGCAAGGACTGACAAGGATTCCCAACTCCGAAGACTACTAGTGCTCCCTTGTATGAAGCCAGAGGTGAACCAACTTCTTCTGTCGCATTCACTGTACCCCAAATGGCCCTCTTTCGGCAACGAGCACATAAGGTATTCGTAACCGTTGCCCCCTGCAGATTGATCTTAAATCTGGCTTATCCAATTGCTCGAATATTTGTGTAAACGCCCCAGTTTAAAATCCCCCTTTAAACCACCAACTATATCTGACCTCTTTAATCCCATAATTAACCTAGCTGATCGCCTGTAGAACTTTAACCCCATCTAGGCGACCATTCAATTTATACCCAATTTTTATGTAAATATATATATATATCTTTTTGTTTTTAGTAAAGATATATTTTCGTCATTGTCTTTCTTTTGCAAACCCATCGCGTATCAGCTACCTGATAATCTTCGGCCAACTTGTACTCTGAAATATGTGTATAAAAGTAATAATAAACCATCCCCACTGGGCTCCTAACAATTTCTCCTTTCACTATCGGTCTTCACCCAACTATGGGCCCAAGCCCCAAAGTACCTATCTATATATAAATATAGAGTCTGGCCATTCCACAACATGGACGGACTCAGTATCTCCTGGTCTTCAGTGATAGAAGAGAAGACGTTGTGGGCTAGCGAGGGGTGAACTTTACCTTGTCAGCCGCTGCTGCAAGCTCCTTCTCGGTCTTGAGAATTTCCTTTGAAAAGAAGAAGAATTAGCGGTGCTTCCCCAACCAGAAGAGTTGCTAAGGGAAGAAGAAGTTGATGAAGAAGCGGTGCTGGAACTCCCGTTCGCCAATTCCCCGTGCAGGAGAGTTTCTGGCGGACGAAGAAGTTGATGAAGAAGCGGTGCTGGAAATCCCGTTCGCCAAGTCTCCGCCAACTCCTTCTCCTTCCTCCTTCACTCAGCAGCAAACCTCTCAAGTGTCCTAGACTATTTTGCCACCCTCTCCTTGTCAAGAGTACTCATGACCATTTTCCTCTGGTTCCTTTGGTTTTCGAGGAAGTTCTTGTCCTCCTGGTTGAGGTGGATCATGGAGTAAGAAGTGGCAGGGGCTGCAATGTCGGACAGTAACGACAATTGTCCCTGGAGAAAGGCAGCGGTGACTTTGTCCCCCTCGGATTGACGTTTTTCCTCCTTCTTACGGACTTCATAATTCCCGACGAGGGTTTCCAGGTTTTTCATGATTGATCGCAGCGAGACAACAGGAATTTAGGCACGTTCCCTAACTTTGACGAGTTCATGGATGACAGCTTTTCAATTGTCCTTGCTATTCGATCCATGGCAGAACAGTCGCCGCAGAACTTGTTTTCCTTTTGGAAAGACAAACTGACTGAGGGATTCAAGGGGCTGTCCCAACAAAAACAGTCCAGTCTGTTTCCCAGTTGAATTCTTTATATAGACCTGAGGAGAAAACGAGGATGTTTTTAGCTAAGTTCTGGGTCCTCCAGTAAAAAGACAAAGCTATATAACAGCAAAAACTACGTTCGGGTATGAACAAAATGAGTTGACATCACCAAGAAGTATACCTAAAGGCATAGCGCCCACAACACAGTGTATGATAGGTAGGCTATACTAAGGAAAAGCAAGGCAAACTTTCGATCACTCGGTGCGACCCCTCAACATGCTTTGATTTGGACGAAACTCCGGATTTGGGAGTCTTTCATGAAGCCTCACAAAAATTCGCGAGTGCAGAAGCAAAAATGTTAACTTTGAAATCTTACTATATAACCGTGACCGACCCTAATATATATATATATATATATATATATATATATATATATATATTATATATATATATATATATATATATATATATATATATATATATATATATATATATATATTATATATATTTATATATATATATAGAGAATTATTTGCAATTGCGCAATCATGATTATGCAGTTAAGAAGGCAATGTTGTAGCTAACTAAACTCTTCATCAAGCTCTTGTAAGAAGCTGCTTTCTTCTCTGACTCTAAGAAAAGATTGTTCCGTGAGCTTGATGAGTAATTAGTTGACAGCGATAGAAAAGTATAGGTCAACGAAAAATTTCGTACCGCTTTAAAACAAGGTTTGTTGATGAAAGTCGCGTGTTCTCACTTATTAGAATTTATGACCTTACTACCTTAAAATCTTTCAATAATTCCTAGAATAAACTTTAGAGGACCTTGGTAATTATATCATTTAAAGGAAAATCTAAAACAACATAAGGGTTTCAAATTTCGTTAGAATCGGCGCAATAGTTATGATGTTATTGCCAAATAATTACACGGTTAACCTTGGGAGAACTTTGTTAATTATATCATTGAAAAGAGAATGTAAAAGAACATAAGGCTTTCAAATTTAATTAGAACCAAACGAATAGTTATGTAGGTGATAGAACGGGTTGAGGCCGCGTAATTTAACCACTATCACATGTTATTTAAAACCACGATGCTCCCCACGCCCATCTTTGCTTTGAAGCTAGGTGCCTTATTGCAGCCACCTGAGTCAATGTTTAAACAAGGAGGTTTATCATACCCCCCCCGTTCGCCCCATCCTCCGATCACGCCAGATTGAGTTAGGCTTATGGACAGATAAGGCTTGTTCTCAGGCTCGGCTGAGCATTCCCTCGAAGCTCCCACTCCATTGTCCCCCACGCCAAGGGAGTGTCTCGACTATTTAGATAGAAACTTTACCACTAAGATCAGATTGGAGATCCAGATTTTCGTCGCAAAACATCACTACGACCCTCTCTCACCTTGTGCGTCAAGGGACCTCGACCTCAAGATTCAGCATCACTTGTCCAGAAGGAGAACAATATCCCTTGAGTGCCAAGGTTCGAGCCTTCGTGACACCGAGTCCACAAGGCTTCCAACTTGTTGTTCAGGAAGAAAACAACGTTAGAACAGCCATTGTTCGTTCGAGCTCGTTGATAAGAAACGGTTCTCACCCTCCCCCCCCTCCTGTTGCTCGGAAGAGAACAAAGTAGAACAGCCATTGTTCGTTTGAGACCGTTTGCCAAGAAACGGTTCTCACCCTTCCCCTGTTGTTCAGAAAGAGAACAACATCAGAACAGCCATTGTTCCTGAGCCCGTAGACAAGAGACGGTTCTCACCCCCCCTGTTGTTCAGAAAAGAACAATGTAGAACAGCCATTGTTCGTCAAGCCGTTCATCAAGAAACGGTTCTCATTCCCAAGACGCCACGTCAGGATCATTAAATTCCCCCCCCCCCCCCCTTCGGCTGGAACTCGCCAGCGGACCAAAATTCCATCACGTCTCCTTCCTCTGCACAACAAGTATAAATTACGTAAGCCGAACGTTACCTTTGAGTATTTAACCCTTTTGTCATTTCTATCCTGTGCTTTAAATGGTTTAGCGAACCATCCCATCTCTTTAACTTTATATTTGTTTTACCTTTTTAAATCTTTTAATCCTCGGATTACCTCGATTCCACACGACCCTTTCCATTCTCTGTTTATGTCAATATTTTCCGTTTTGTGTGTTGTTGATAGTTATTATTAATAAAACTATTTTATTAATGATACCAATATTATTATCCTTGAGCTCAGTTCCACTTCTTAAGCATATCGAAGATACATAATATCGGCCAGCCAGACATCCACGCACTCTAAAGATAATTGAAGAAGTTCCCTCAACGAATAGTTATATATGGTATATCGTCGAGAGTCCATTCTACGACAATGTGGTTATTGCCAAATAAATCCATGGCAAATCTTGGGAGGACTTTGACAATTATATAATTCGACAGAGAATGTAAAACAACATGAGGGTTTCAAATTCCGGCTGATTAGTTAGGATGTTATTGCCAAAAGAAAAATAATTCTCGGGCATACCTTATTTTATTCGAAAGAGAATGTTAAACAACATAAGGTTTTCAAATTTTGTTAGAATATACTAAATAATTATAATGTTTTAGCCAAAACAAAATAATTCCCGGGCTAACCTTGATGGGAGCTTTACAATTATATCATTCGAAAGAGAATGTATAACAACATAAGGCTTTAGAATTTCGTTAAAATCGGCTTAATAGTTATTATATTATTGTCCAATAATTCCCCGTCTAACCTTATGAGGACGTTGGCAATTAGATTTTTCGAAATTTCGTTAAAATAGGCTGAATAGTTATGATGTTATTGCCAAAGCAAAAAAAAATCTCCGGCTATCCATGGGAGTAACTTTGCAATTATATCATGCAAACGAGAATGTAAAACGACTTAAGGGTTTAACTTTCGTTAGAATCGGGCGAATAGTTACAAAATATCGACCGATCACCTGACCGTTTGACATAGTGAAATGAAGAATCTCCTGCACCTAAAAAAAAACGGAAGATAAAACCGCGTAAATCAGGGAACAATTCCATCTGGATCACAACTTGAAGGGAAAAAATTACTCTCATATGTGGGTAAACTTGGTTTTTTTACAGAACTTTCATTCTTTTTTTCAAACTAATAAATTGCTAATGGTTTTAAAGCAAAATTGTAGTTAAATTATTTTTTTAATTTACTTTGTATAAAGATATTTAAAAACTAGCACGAAATTTCTGGTCAACCAATCGTTTTCTATCGCCGTTTTTTCAGGGTATTTACATAATACTCCCTCTGAAGAGCACGAAGCGTATTTTTTACCATGAAATGATTGTGAATGAATAAATATTACTGAAAGTTGTAGAATTATTTAGAGAATAAAAAAACAAAAAACAGACATTTTGCTTCCTCTTACATTTGTCTAATGAAGACCATGCATTAGATTTCAGAATTAGTAAAAATAATTTACATATATTTCTAGCAATCAAATTCTCAGCTGCATGGTTGAATCCCCTCTAATTAAGAAAATTTCCATCTTGAATTCGTCTAATGATCAGTTCAACCACGTACTTTTAATAAGTACAACTTCAATCCGATCTCTTTCTATACATCCTTCCGGATTAACCTTTTAAATAGACAAAATTTAACGGCTAAATTCGGTCGTTAACTTCAATTTTACGAATTAGCATTTTTAGAGGAAACTTCACGAAATGCCCGGAATTGACTTCTTGGTACGATGATAGATGTCTCCGGAGAAACCTAGTTTCGAAAGAAAGTGATCCTTAGGACTCTGGTTTTATCCCGAGTGTATTTATATGTATACAATAAATGTGAGAATTTATATATAGAATTGATAATCATATTTGAACCCCTGCCTCGACGCCAGAAATCTAACCATGTATTCACAAAAACTGGCGAGGGTTGTGGTCTCTGCTAATGTTCAGAATTAACTTTAACACCAACACGCTCTGTCTGGCGCCCAACTCTATTGTAGCATTTAGGATTGATTATCGTACCTTCACAATATCTACTCTTGCGATGAGTCTCCACTTCTATTAAAACCTGCATCGATAAGATGACATATTTTCAGTATTTCTTGTAAGTCTCCTTTTGCGTCAGATTGTTGGGATTATGGACGGTCAGATTGAGGACGAGTTAATGTTTGGCTCTAGGCCAATACCACCACTAATCATGCAGTGGCAATTAAAGGGAGTAGCATTGCTTCTCTAATCTGAATGCAAGGCAGAGCTTATATGATCAAAGAGTATTTGTGTGTGTTCTTTACTAAGACCCCCGGAGGAGTTTAATTGGTTAAATGGTGTGTGTGCATCAAATTATTATCTAAATTTGGGAACCTAACCGTCCTTTATCAAGCAACATTTGTACCAAGATTGATTTTGTCTTTTCACGAGTTCAGATCCGATTCCGTTTTATGTGTGCACAGCTGTTTCCACCGCCTCTGTTTATCTCTGCGTCCAGATCGTCTGCGGCACCTGTTTTATAATGTTTGCATATTTGTAGGTTTGAGTGGGTGCGCAACGATTTAACTTGCCCCATAACAAGATATTTTGCTTTCCATTGCTACATAGATTATTAAATTGTAATTTACACAATCATTGACAAGTATTCGTTTTTTCTTACATTAATTAATTATTACAGGATTGTATATTATTTCAATGTTCTATTTGTGTGCCTAATTTCAAGATTTCATAGTGCCAACGCGGTTCTCATTTGTGATGTTTTTTGTTGGCTCTACTTCACATTGCATTTGGATGCTAAAAAGACTCCCTTCAAAACCATAGAGTATTCCAAAATCAGGCTCTTTGATTTCTAATGTACATTCTCTGGGGGGCAAATAATTTGTTCCATCAATAATTGCTACATTATTTACTTGGCTTCGGTATTTATATATATATTTATCATGTACAGGTCTTTCTACAATTTAAGTAGCCCATGTGATTATAATATATGGTATACACATTGGATTACAGGGAAAAGTTCATTTGTCCAATATGGTAATATGTACAAAATATATTGAGCCGTGCGCCAACTTGCCTGTTTTTACATATTATAGTAAGCCGTGGCAATTGAATAAACGCGTACATTTTATATTTTGAGATCACCGTATTTAACAATGTATCTGGTTTTAAAATTAAAGAATGGCGGATCTTTAGCAAACAGTAACCGTTTCCTTGATCGTTTTCCCGGTGCTTGGAGAGGAATTCCTTCCGTTGTCCTTGACGCTATTTTTCCGTGTTTCATCTTTTTCCTCAGGATTCAAACTGCCAAATGTCGTTCTCCCATTTCTTGCATGAGTCTTTGAGTTTTGCTGATCATTTAGTAAATGACCATTATACGAGAGTGGGAGCTTCGGCGATTTCAACCTCTCTACTGAGACATTATCTTGTTCGCCATTGGGGAATTCCAATTTGTAGACCTTTTCTTTGCGCTCAACCACTGGGAATGCTCAAGCATATGGTGAATTTAACGGTTTGTGAACTTGATCCATTCGGACCCACAAATGCGTTGCCTCATGAAGAGCTTCGGGTACGAAAGGGTTGGGTACCGAGTGCTGGTGTCCTTCGAATCCCTGTGTGATGTCGAATTGTGCCATTATTATAGCTAACTCTTCAATGAATTTTGATTCGGTTTTTGACGATGAGGATGATACCAAGGCCTTTGGACACAGTAGTGTAGTTCTATAACTGAAATGTTTATTTTGAAAATAGTTTTGACCGGATATGGAACACTTATTTATAGTTAATCGACCAAATATTAGAGAGAGAAGCTTTGGAAACTAGGCTGCAGGTAAAAAGTCCAATAGAAAGGTGTTTAACCAACTTTGGGCTAATTAACACTGAGTATAAAAATTAGAGACCGATTGTGTCGCTTTATGGAAGGGGGACTGATATCTAGTGTACCTTCGCTCTTTAGATGCGTCTTTTATATAGGATTTTTGACAAAGCTATCCCGTTCGTTTCACCATTTTTAAGTATAGAAATGAATTATTTTCCCTATTTTATGTTTACAAGTTAGCGTAGTGCTATTCATAACTTAAATATGAAATATTTATCCTAATTAATCGAAGTACAATATATGACCTACAAATAATTTTGTTTATAAATGTTAACATGTCAAATATTGGGACTATTTTGAGAAACACTTAGTCTATATCATTCTAACATATGGACTTATAAGGTTGCAGTATCTTGATGCTATCGTGTCGACATTAGGTCAAGATTATAGGATATTAATTGAATATTGCTGCTTTTCGTGGCACGACCACTCTATACCATACACTACTCCTATATTATGTGTGGGGGGTGACTTAATTACCTACTGCAACGCAAACCGTTAAAGGACTGTTCGCAGGGATTAAAGACCGACTAGGGTGTCACAATTGAGGCGTTGAGTTTCACATCCTTAATTATTAGACAGAGTGCATATATGGTTGTAGAGATTTACTGAATAGGCCGAGAATATCGTTCAAGGTTAGTTAAAGATGAATAAAAAAAAATATAATAATATTTACAAAGATTAAAATATGAATAATAATAGAAAAAAGGGAATTATATTAATTCAGATAGTCTCTTCATAATTATTAGGAGGAGGGATTCGCAAATGGAATTAATTGAGTATTGTAACTAGGCTCAGATCAAAAGTGTACTTAACAATACTAATAATGAAGGGGGTTTTATTCTTAGGGGTCGATGACTTCGAGGAAGGTCCTTTTTGCGATGAGGCGAGTTAGAACGATCCGGTGAGGCAAGTGGGGCACGATCCGAACCAATGTGCCAATAAAGATAAGATGATGTTCAATGAGGAATGTGAGAATTCTCGTAATTCCACAGAAAGAGGAATCTTCTTTTCCTCCAAGGTAATCGATGGAGATTTTCTTCGGTTCGATTAAACGGAGGGAGCCTGTTGCGCAAATTTAAAGGCTTACCGTTCACAGAAGCTATCAATTGACTTGGGTAGAATCACCGCTCAAGAAGTCTGTTGTCTGAAGAACGCTCACGGGACGAGACGATAAGGACGGCCTTGAGATGCGGGCTGGACTCCTCGAACTACAAAATTGCCCGAGTTTTTGTATGCCCAATTCGGTATGGGAAGGGTAAGTTTGGAGAAAGGAGTAACAAGCTCCACACATCCTAATTCGGAGGCGGAGACAATTCATCATTTATCAGCAAGGGGCGAGACGAGCGGCTCTTTCACAACTCGCCACCAGAGGTGAGGAGGATTGGAACGAGTTCCCAGGATTGGGAAATATTTTCCCAACGTGCTCAGGAGTCTAAAATTCGAAAATGTTCGTGTTGAAACAGGGAATGACGTCGTCCATGGCGAAATACCAATAACACGTTGTCTCCGATAAATTTTTAGGGGGTGTCAGATGTTATTATTTTACACTGTTGGTTTCGACACTAAAACAAATATATGTGATATTCAGCCTTTTCTTATATATTCACATTATCGCTCCTGTACAAGGAGCGGTCAATAAGTTTGCAATTCGGATATAAGGAAACGAGATATGAGGAAAAGTTTTTTATTATTTTTCAATATACCTACCCTCGACTTCAATGCACTTGCGCCACTTGTCCCTGTGGCTTCGAATTCCCGACAACCAGAAATCTCCCGACTGCTGTTCAATCCACTCCTGGACGGCGAGCTGGACATCTTCATCGTCCACAAACCGGCGTCCACGCAGTGCAGCCTTAAGCTGGTGGAATAAAAAGTAGTCGCTAGGGGCCAGATCTGGACTCTAGGGAGGATGGTTTAGCTCCGCGAATCCGCACTTGCGCAGGGCAGCTTGTTTAACTCTGGCCTTGTGGAATTTGACGACGTCGTTGAATTCGATCATGGGGCGTGAGGTTTCTAGGGACCCATCTAGCAGAGACCTTGGTCATGGCCAAATTTTCGTGGATGATGTTGATAACACTTCCATGTGATATTCCAAGTTCTCGCTCGATTTCTTCGACCTTCTCCCGTCGATTTTCGACGATCATCCTCTCCACACGGACCACATTGTCCTCGTTGGTCACGTCTGACGGACGCCCTGGGTAGAATTCATCTTCAAGGGACTCACGACCGTGGCGGAACTCCCTATTCCAGCAAGCAATGGTTGCATAGGAAGGGGCGGTGTCGGTGTGCACCGCAACCATGCGTTCATGAATCTCTTTTGCATTCCTGCCTTCCTTGTTCAAAAATTTGATCCCTGCGCGGTGCTTAAACTTCTCCATTGTTGAAAAATTTGTGACTGACGATCTGCGATCAGCTACTGCTTCTTAAATAGAGGAGGCAGGAGCGTCTGGCTGCAGGTCCTGACTTGTCATAACTTGTCCTAATGCCCCAACAAAGAGCCATCCCCCTTTCTCTGTTTTGCCCTACCGATTCGGAAAACTTATTGAACGACCCTCGTAAGTTTAGGATTAAGGTATATTGATCGATATTGGACGCCATCTCGACTTTTCTTTTGAAATTGAATTCATTGTCATATCTTCATTATTTAACGGCAGTGGAATATTTAATCTTTTTATGTTTTATTAATTTGCATTTGCTCTATCTACCCATCAAACTTAAGATTAACAAAAATGTCCTAGAAGCTCTTAGACATGTGGTATAATCTCTTGTTTTTAAAAGGAAACAGAAAAAAATTGTGATCATTGACTAATATGTTGTAAGATATATTTCTTTTCGATGTTGAGATTAATTCCGTAGTAAAATTGAAAGTGAGGCACCATTTTATTGTAAAGTCATAAAGTGATAAAACCATAATCTTTTTAAGCAACCATTTCGAATGAGAAGTGAGACAATCAAAAAGCTTTGCTTCGTTATATCAGAATGAGGTCATTTTGTCAGTTTTTTGTCTCTAAATCAAGGTATCCTTGGCACTCGAATTGGGTAGCTGCTAAAATACACATCGGCTCTACATTAGTCTGGAAAATCGTGATTAAGAAACACACTTAAAACACATGAGGAAAGAGTTGGAGGCATTTTGTAAAATTGGTAAATGATATCGGCTACCTCATTATTACACAAGGAAACAATTTTGATCTTATTTTATATTTAGTTCGATTTTTCACTTGAATAAATTAAAATTGGTATCTTTATTTTAAACCTACTTTTCTCTGAATAAGCACAATTGTATTGCTTATCTGTAAGTTATAGCAATGGTCAGCTGATTGTTTTTATTATACCTTTATTTCCAATGATAAATGTTAGAAGTAAATTGGCTAAATTAACTCTTTTATTAATTAATATTTTTAAAAATTTAACTGCTTCATAGAAGTTGCATGTTAGCAAATAGTAACAGCTTGTAACCTGTCTATTTTCTTATACGTGAGACAGAGCGATGGAATGTGTGATGCTATATATATTGGATTAATGTCATATTCTGAAAATAACATAAAAGTCTGTATACCTGGAGTTATCAGCCACCCACAAATTCAATATCATACTCAAATCCGACAAATTTCCGGGCTAATGATCAAAAGGTTCAATGTTATTTTCAAACAAGAACGTTATTATTGCTTTTGCTTTGTGACAAGGTGCCCCATCATGTTTGAAAATATAGTTCTTATCCACTTATAGGTTATGAACTGTAGGGAAAAAGTACTGATGAAGTAGGTTTTGGTACCATTTTGAGTTCATGGCAGTATTCTGATGAAGGCACTTTCATTAGAGAATATCACTTTGCCGAATTTTTTCCAGCAGGCAATTGTTTATATATTTTACAAATGTGGAGCCTATCGGTAAGGTACTTCTTGGTAAAAAATAGGTTTATTCGCTGCTGTTCTTGACTTGATACGACGTCTAAAAGTCTTGGCCTCACTCTAGGCCCTGATCCAATAACACCTTCCTATTTAGAATCGTGAGCTAGTTTGGCTCTGGAAGCAACCTGATTCTTGAGCGGGGATTTTACTATGAGGCGATTTTGGCGTTAATTTGAAGAACTTGGGAGTACAGAGGACTTCTTTACAGGAGTGTACCCAGTCGTTCGTTTTAAAGTCATTAATGATCTTAAAGATGGTACGACTTAAGGCAATAAATTTCCTTGGCAACTATCTTCTTTCATTTCAAGCCACTTTGGTGCAGAGAAACAATGATTGCACGCGTTTCTTTGTAAATAACCACTTCTGAAATTTAATAAGATTCAGACATTTATTTTTTTACAAAACTATTCCAAAATATATTATAATTATACTAAATCTTTCTTTTAACCCATTTTATCATCATTTTAGACTTTTGATCATATCTTTCAGTGACTCAAACTTGCCTTCTATTGGAGTTGGATCAGAGTGCAATTTATGTTTCAGCGATGGAATGCATTTTGTTATAATTTTTTAATGCTGAGTTTTAAATAAATTTGCAATAATTTAAATACATATTATAATAATTATTCTTATCACGTAAAAAAAACGAATAAAGAATATAAATATAGATTACTCTCAAAACTTTTGCCCATGACTGTATAACTCATTCAACACTGCTGATTCCTTGCCCAAAGAGGAGCTTAAAATATGTACTCTTCCACAATGGCAAATTACATTGTTCCGTCTCAGTTGGGTATGCAGTTAGCCTTGGTAAAGAACATAGAGACCTATTGTAAAAAGGGTTAGTAATTTGTTGCAATATTACAAACATAATTGGATCATCTGTTTTTTCGTTAAAATTGCAAGCTTCCTTCTTAGTCAGCATCGCAATTACAGGAAATATCTTTGCTTTCTGTTCATGCATGACAGAAGTTCGAGAGAAGCATTAAAAAAAGACGGATTGCCTTCAAGTTTTGGCCTCTTCCCGGGTGAACTAAATATTCTCCATGAGCCATCTGTTGACACAATGAAATTATATGTATTCCTACCTCTGCATATCCAACTGTATCTCATGAAGAAATTCGCTAAATCATTGCTAACTAAAAAGCGTTTCTTTGACTGTCAATTGAATAAATCAAAGCCGTAAATTTAGATATTCGTCTGATTCGCTAACATATCACAGAAGAAGATTTCATCTGGGACAATGCCAAAACTCAAAAAAAATGTTTTGTTATCTTTTAAAGACCTTTCGCACAAACTTCTTGCAAATGCATGAGCAAAGAATTGCTCCACTTTGTTCAGAAACTTTTGAAGATCTACAAAACGCTCGGTTGTAACATAAGTTTTAAATTGCATATTCTGCAAATCCATTTTGCTAACTTCCCAGAATACCTTGATAAATTCGATGATGATGATTGTGGAAGATTCTACCAAGATTGGAAGGTCATAGAAGAAAGGTACCAGAGTAGATGGCATGTAAATATGTTGGCTGACTAATGGTAGAGTATAAAGTAATATTATCAACATAGTGAACACTCTAGGAATACGAGCTATAAGCGTAATTTTTTGTCTGAACTACTGCCACATAATTTTACTTACGGTAACAATATTTTTTGCAATAAATTTGTACAAATTTTACAGGCAAGCAAGGTTTTATTATATTCCATTGTATCTAAATTATTAAAAATTCTATAATATAAAAAAATTTATTAGATCGTTATTTTTATAGTTTTTGATGTGGGGTGAAAGTATCTTATACTTCCAAAAGTTTATGCGATACAGAAAAATTGGCGTTATTTTAGATTCAGAAGTAAAAGGTTAGTCAAAACCAGGTCTTGGATCTCACCTCCACGAAAGTTGTGTTACCCACTCTTATCAGAAATCATTCAATGATAAATCTTTTAAAAGTGTTCATCCTTATCGCTCTTCTATAATACTTATTATTAAAAATAGAAGGTGGGATAAATTCACTCGTAGAAATGGGTACAAATCAAAAAACTTGTTTATCTCAATGGTGTTCAGTAATCAGCACTTTTCACCCTTACTTTTCGTATTTCAGTGATTAACTCGGCAAAAATAAGAGAGAGAGAAGAAATTAATGAACCAAATCTTCTTTTAAGTTTTTAAATAAACTCTTGATACCACTCTTCATTATTTTCCTAACGGATCCCTAAAACTACATACACACCAAGTTACACTCACTTACAAACTCGGGTCCCCCCAGATTCCTTCCCAAATTACGCCCTTGGGTGTGTAGGGAAATCGATACCAACCACAATAACAGATGCTTCGTTCGAGTACCACAACATCCTTCCGCTAGGAGGTGTAAGCCGATTACTTACCCCCCACCCCTATCCTTCCTCGACTCGCTGGCCACCATAACCCCTCCTCTAACCACGAGAAGTATGAATCAACAGATTTCTGGACCAGCGAGCATAACAATTCGGAGGGGAGGAGAGCAGGTGCAATATCAAAGTTTAAACAGGTACTATTTCCCCTACGATTTGGGTTCGAGTTTCGCGTAATAAACAAAATTATAGGGGCTGCGACCAAAAGCTCGAAGATGCCTTTTGGTCTAAGTGAAAGACGCGCGGACAAGAGTCGTTAGTGAAGCGAAGTATATAGGCGGATAACTGAAGAAGAAGATGGAGATCGAGTTAGAGATCGACATGACGAAGTCAGGTGGCAGTGCCCGGGAATAAAAGAAAGGAACAGAGAAGAAGTTCATTGCGAGCCAGTTCCTGATGGTCACAGCGAAAAATGAGCCCCTTTTGTATTGAGGATCACTCTCATACATTTCTCGTCGGAGCAACCCCCTATCTCGGGTTGCAACAAAAACCAGAGATAGTCCTCGCCATTGAGGAATACCCAGAGTGAACTCCCCTCACCAGTCGTCAAAGGATTCACTTTTTGCTCATCAGTGCGAACTATCTCAAGATTAACCCGAAGATTGGAAAAAGCATACCATCACGGTCCCGTGATGGTAAATATATCAACAGATTTGAGGCTTATAACGCGAGTACGCAGACAGCGACAAAATTTTATATCCAAAGTGAGAATAATATAGGACTAAGTATTCCTACTTTAGCTCAGGGAAGGAGGCCGTCCTCTACAGCGCTTCTACTGAGACTATCTGCTAGGACATTGTCACTTCCGTTAATATAGCGAATTCGAAATTGATATTCTTCAAGGAGCAAACTCCATCTCGTCAAACGACCATTTTGACTTTTAGAGTTCTTTAAATAGGCTAGGGGGCGGTGATCAGTTTCTACAATAAATTTCTTTCTTATTAAATACATGCGAAATCTAGGTACACTCCAAACAATCGCGAGAGCTTCACGTTAGATAACCGAGTAATTCTTTTCTCGCGTCAGGAGCTTCCGGCTAGCATAAGCAACAGGGTGACTTTCGCCGTTCTTTCCATATTAGAGGAGTACACAGCCGATGAGATCATTACTAGCGTCGGTTCGAATGCCAAAAGGCTTGTTTGGGTTTGGTAGCATTAAGATGGCGTTACAGGCAAGGGGATCGGGCGAATTCTTATGAAGCAGGGAGCAAAGGGGACAGCGAGTGCGGCAAAATTTGGGACGAATCGCCGGTAAAAAGACGTAGATTCCATTAAAGAGCGTAACTGCTTCTTCGTACGCGGGAGAGGCATGCTGACGCAATTTGGGGCGCAATTAGATTCTCTCTGACGTTGAATCCTAAATATTTAATTGTGCCATGCGCAAAGTGGCATTTACTGCGGCCTACAGTTAGTCCGTGCTCACGGAGCCTACTTAAGAGGCTCAAAGTAGAACAAAACATTATGCAAGTGGTCCAGTATTTAATGTATCATTCGGTTATAGTTACCGAAAGCAGTAACCAGTCCGAATGGAAGGCGCCGAGATTGTATAAGTCCCTTATCAGTGGAGAAAGCTGCATATTTCGAGGCATCTTTTTCGGGGGGATTTAATAATAGGCCTTACTTAGGTCTATTTCGGAAATAAATTCAGCCTCTTCGAATAGGTGAAAACTTTGGACTATCTGGGGAATAGGATCAACGTCGAAAACGGTCACAGCGTTAAGCTTCCGAAAATCTACACACATACGGAAAGACAGGTCAGGTTTTCACACCATAACGATGGGGGAGGAGTAATCTGAATTAGAAGGTTCTATGCTTCGCAAATTTAACAGATTTTCCACTTTGTCTTTGAAAACCTGAGGCAAATGGATTGCAAGAGGATGGGGTTTTGATCGAATGGGTTCTTGGGTAGTGCGTGTGATCGAGTGCTCAAAGTAGATCGAGCAACCGGGTTTTTCCGAGATCACGTCGGGGAATTTATTTAACAGGCCTAATAATTATGTTTGTTGGGATGATACCAGTCAGCACTCCACATGTAATCCAGGAGCGGAATTTTCTAGGGAGCCTGGTAAAGAGGGGAGAGGATAATCATTACCCTGCTCAGCACACACAGTTTGGACTACATTAAGGGAGTCGGAGGGGTAAGAGGCATTCATCACTGTCTCTTCATTTAGGGCGACTATATTATTGATACAGGCATGGCGGTGGTATCGCTTTAACATGTTCACATGGTACAGCTTATCTCTGGAGGGGGTTTTAATAAGTAGATCGGCATTCTTGTAAGCTATGTCGAAACACTCTTCTAGACGATTGCGAAAATCCAATAAATAAGAGTAGGATGATTTTATTTCTTCATCCAGACGGGGGTTGGCAAATAGCTCATTAAGGATGCTCATGGGGCCTCTTAAATTTTGGCCATAGAGGAGCTCAAATGGGGCAAAGAGATGCAAGCAAAGAGGGAATAAGCTTTGTTCTAGTTCGCTAGGGGATGAATTATGAGTTTTGATCGCATATGCAAGTCGGAAATTGCTACCACGAGAATAGAATTACGCTGTGATTGAACGATAGGCCCTCTCAATAATCTAGGGAATTAAAAATTTGTAAATGTTTTTGTTAGGTAAAGAGTTCATAATAGAAACTGACCATAAACACTTATCCTACATCCGAAATGTAAAAAACAATAATGGTTGTGTAATGCGCTTAAGCCGGAATCGATTGAATTCCTCTTCGAACTGATCCTGATTAACAGTAAACTTTTCTAATTATAAGATTGATTTTATGTATGTACATATGCTTATGCCATCTATCCAATTAAGATAAGGGATCATGTACTCTTTTGATTTATTTTCTCTCTACTGATTGTGTTAACATTATATTGCTTATGGACTCGAGGCAGGTGGTTCCTCCTTCTGAAAATTATTGATTGTTAATTGTGGTTATTGTCGATTATTTGCTTTTTTAATGTTAATCCTTATACATATGTACTCTCAACTCTCTATATTTGGAAAAATTTGTCCACGAATTTATTGCCATGCATTTTTTTTGTTTCTAAATTACGATGTCCTGTATACCCTTTGTTCGCCCTAGGTTCCACCTTAAGACTGAGTTATTATTGGATTTCACTTCTATCCGATGCTTTATTATTTATACAGAGCCGCCTTGAAGTGAATTTTAGCCAGTTCACGACAACTCGCGACCCTCCCATTGTTACCATTAGACTCGCTATATTGGACGTCTATTTCGAACTGAAGTTAAGTGTCTTCAAAAGAAGCCGATCTCATTAGCATATTTTTTACTCTAATTTTGCCTGACTGCTCTACTAAATTAGCTAATCTGCTATAATTGATGTGTAGCATTCCCATCTTACGGCTGTCTCTCTCTCTTTTTTTAACATTGAGAATTGGTGCAAGGCAGTGAAAACGTCAGTGCCCAATTTGAACGTTTCCACCATCCCTTACCTCTCATAGGACGGCGGGATCAGCACAGCAACCATCCTGCAACTGACATCAGGATTCTTTCACCCACTACTGGCTCCACCCTCAGAAGTGCATTGCGCTCTCGTGCAAAGATTCATCACATTCGGAAGAAATGCGCCCCATCTTGCCTGAGACTACCCCAAATTGTTCCTTCCTTAGAGTAGTCAAGTATGTACATACCTTCAAGCCATTTCACCTGCCTTCCTCCCAAGACTTTTGTGAACCACTCCTCAAAGTTTTATGGCTAAAATCCCCTCGTTGTTTTAATTAATTAATAATGCTTAATAATAACGGGATCTAATTTATAACATGGCTTACTTTTGGTGGTTAGGGAGTGGTTTCCCAAATTTGGCGAAAAATCTGTGCGGTTTCTTCTTTTCTTAATGGGAGGGAATCCCACATGGAATTTCTTGTGCAGCAGGGAACTTCCATGTGCTGGAGAAGATTCTGTTAGGCTTAAATTGGTAAGCCTACCTCCCCCCCGCACCTTCCACAAGAGGTAGCCTCGAACAGCGTCCACCACGGTCCATCTTTAGACGGGTTAGAATGGCGTCGGCAAAAAGATTCGTGGCCATTCGAGAGTAGAGCTGTTTCCCGCTAACCCATCGCGGGGAGAGCCTCGGACATAAATAGTGCTCAACTTCCTTGAGGAGACACAGAGTTGAAAAGTCTCGCCCGGACCCAAGAAGATTCCTCTAATTCCAAGTCAGGTGCTAACAACAAAGCAAAGTGACAACTGAACTATTTGTGTATTGAAATTAGCCCCAGCCAGTGAGGTAATTCCATTTAACGATCGCTACCGAGTAATTTTTCCGACTTCTCTCATCAACTCCTGTCGAAGCTCTCCTCGTTCGCCCCTCGTTTTCGGATGGCCGAAATACTCTCCCCTGGACCGGACGTACCGCCCCCCTACTTTTTTTGGAGAACCGTCATTACTTTAAGTTCCCACTCAGAAGTTTTGAGCGCCCTCGCCTCACGTGCAGAAGACATCCGTGAAGCCTTACCCCGTTGTCTCACCCGGAATCCTCCGTAAGCCTACTCCTCTTCCCCTTTAGTAACCAATTTGAGTTAATCCCCCCCCCCCTTCGTTCATCTGATGTAGTTTTGGCCAATAATTCTCTGATGTAATTTTGCCCATCAATTCTCTCATTATTTTTATGTAAATAAAATTATATTTTTGTTCATGCCTCTTTGAGTAACCTTGAGCGTTGCCATTGCCCATATTATACCTGACCTCGTTGCACTCTTATCTCGCCCTTCGCCCATCGAAACTCGTGGTGTTCCGTCCCTTTGTCGGCTCGCCTTCAAGTTATTGGTCCCTCCCCCATAGATATAATATGGTATTGATTTAATATAATGTCATACCACGACACTTAAGAATAATGCGTTTACACACTTATATCAATATTTACTGTACATTCATAACAATACATGAATACACACGTGCGAAAAACAGGAAAATCCGCATGAGATAATTAAAGCATTAAAGAGAGAATCAGAAAAAATAGAGCGATTCCTTCAGCTTTTCTGCACAAATTCATTTAAGAAGGGAAGTTGCTACATCAATTACTTATTTGGAAACCCCAAGCAAATCTTAGGTTATTTTGCATTTCCCATTAATTTCCTCAAAGAATTGTAACAAGTATTTCTTCGGGTTTGCTTAAAGAAGAGAGCAATTACGTTTTCTCCTCTCAAGACCAAATCTGTGACGGGGCTATGTAAATTTGTTAAAGAATGAGAAGCTTGAGGAAGCACACAACGAAATAAGAACCACCTCTTCTCAGAATAATGGGGTGTCATCCGAAAAGTACTATTTTGCTGGGATGAAAACAGAACTTTTTTTTTATTAAAGGAAATTAAATCACAAACCAACTTTGAGCACAGGTTGTCGAAAGAAAGTGTGATTTTGTGAGTGAAAATTCATGATAAGTGTCATTATATTTTAAGGATTACGATTTGTCGTCCGAAAAGGAATATCTGCGGTCAGTATAATCTTGCTATTTATTAAATTAAATAAAACAGTAGTAAAAGAGACTGCTGGAGTTTTTGTGTCACTAGAAATGGCCTGGCACGCAAATCTATAGAAGCCTCTTATTTTCCAAAACGAAGCCAGGCTTCCTCTGTGAATAAAATGGCGAAGGTGATGTCTGGGGGCAACTGTTGCATTCATAGAAACTCTGCCACACACAATTTACCTGAATCGAAACACGAATCGAAAATATCAGAAACCTCGATTCTGAAATTAAATTGCTTCCGTCTTATCCCAAGTTAGCTCAGTTTCCGGGACCTGGGGTAGGGAAAATCAATCCATGAACATAATTAGAAACAAGTTTTATAGTAATTCAACTTGTGGAACTAGTTCAACTAATATAATCCTTATTGTTAGAGTAAAAGTAAAGAAGCAAGGAAAGTTTATGAAACACGCGCCAAGTAGTTTCTTCTGTCAACATCTTTATATTATTACGCACATCAACTTTGCTAATTTATAAACGAACCTCTTTTGTTTTCAATCAATTTTTAGCCAGGGATTCGCCCCGGGTATATTGATGCCCGAACCCGCTTTGAGAGGTTTAAGATGCTCCCTTAGGCCTCAGGTATTCAGGGTTAAGGGAGATCGTAGAAGATATTGCTCTTAATTCTTCAGCGCCCTTTCTTCCTTTGCGTTTTATTCTTTCTTTTCCTCATCTTTCTTACCTACTCTTATCTTTCCAGATTTCCTGTGCAGACCTCATTGAATTACTTCTTTAGTCCTCACTAGGAAGGTCTTTTAAGTTATTTGCAGTCGTGAAGGGTAGAAAGTTGGTCATCAACATCATCCTTGTATTATCTTCCCCGTTGTTTGTATAATAGAAATCATCATCAGCATCATCGTATATTATCATTATTGATCATCGGATGAGAAACAATTAAGGGCCGGTGACTGTATTGGAACCAATGTAAAATTGAAATTCACCACTGAGTTAAGCAGCGGACGGCGAGAATCTGGCAAGCGAATCGTTAAAAAACAATAAAATTAAAGCAAAAATCAACAAGCCACAATGAAAATATTTAAAGAATTTCTTGCTCGTATCAACAATAAAATTGTATTAAGATCTGTTCGTATCAAAAAGTTTAACAAATGTGAAGAAAATTAATTCAATATAGGTTGGAGCTAAATAAAACTAGCGAATTTTTCCTTTAGTAAAGTTATTTTCATCACCTCGTCTAATATTTTTCCAGTTTAAGTCCTCCATACAGAAATTATATCATGCCTTAGGAGATTGTGAAACCACCCTTTTTTCTCCGTTAGCCCAAAATAAAAAGCAACTGAGAATTATTGTTTCTCTTTTTTCGGGATAGGCAACATCGATTTATTTTATCTTTTCTAAACAAGGAGTTATGAATCTCAATTCCACAGTGATTCTACATGCATTAGATTTATTGATCTTTTGCAGGTGTGATTTTACTCTGTTGACCTTGATAATTACATTTGTGTAGCATTATAATTTTCTCTTTTTAAATGTGATATTATGAATTAGACCACTGATTTGTTTGTCATGATTTTCTTTGTCCAATTTTACTTGTGGCCAACTTTTTCGCTTTCATGGTAAAGTTATTGACACATTGTTTGAAGCTTATTTAGGTTAACAGCTATGAGTAAAATATCATTTGTGATTCTCATGTGATTGAGACAAAAACAATCGAAATTAATGCATTTGTTTTGGCTAGTTTAGCCTTCTGAAGAACTTTTCCTGACAAAACTTGAATAGTTTCAAAGATATATCTCCTTTTCTTACCCCTTTGTGAAATTGAAAGAGGTCTGAATCATTATGAAATATAATTTAGGAACTGTCGTTTTGTATGCGTTTTATGATATTTATGTAGCCTGAATCTATATCTTCATATTTCAAGCTTCTTATGACTGTTGGTATTTCTATTGAATCATATGTTTTCTTATTTTCTACAAATAACAGATATAGAGGTATATTGTACTCTGAAATTTCTCAATGAGCTCGTTGAGACTAGGAACGTCGTTAATCGTTGTAAATTGTTTTCTGAAGCCAGCATTTTTCCTTAAAAAAAATTAGGGTTTATTAGCTTTATTTCTCCCGTTGCGTTTGTTTTTAATTAATGTTAAATTGGGTGCGAGAGGCTTTGCAAAATAGGTCAGTACTTCATTTGTTTTAATTCAAACTCGAGGCGCCTGGTTCTCCTGCTTCATAAATATGGGGTCAGCATTATCACTAGAAGAAAGGAAGAGAGAGAGATAAAGGAAGATTGATAGTGGATGAGAGAAAGAAAAAAGAGGAGACGGTTAATATATATGTAAATGAATATTTCTATAATAGTTATATTAGTATATAGAGAGATAAAACTTAATTTAACTTTTCCTAAAATTCACCCGTATGACTAAACGATAAATTAAATTGTCTTGTACTAAAATATTTCAGGGAATGAAATCGGTTAAATCATTTCTACCTAGTTATTGCATGCATTTAAGGGCAGTGCAGAAGGAACTGATGTTGAAAAATAACAACAGGGTAAACATTGATAAAAACGAAAATTATAACAAATATCTGATGTAAAGTACAACACGTATCAAAGGGCCGATAAAAAGAACTATATATATATATATATATATATATATATATGTATATTTTCAGAGGGAGAAGTTTCACCCCTCTCCCACCACGGAACCCAAAGTCAACTTGTGGCGCCTGAAAGATGCACCTGCACGTCAAGACAGCCCCAAGAGGACATCGAGACTTCGCTTCGTGGGGTCGGCTGACCAGGGTTGAGTTCTCTTTATCTTCCCGTCTTATCGTCTGCGTGACGCGAGACCCACGGCGCCAAGGACATTTGCGCAAAGCTGAGAGGCCGCCGAGACTATCCTCCCTGTTTCCCTGGTGCGCCAAGTCTAATGAGATCGCCCTCCCACTTTGGGGGAACCCCGGCGACCCGCTTTCGCCGAGGCAGTATAAATAACTCGAGAAAAGTTTTGAGAAAGCAGTACCATACATCCCCATCTTGGTTATCAGTCACGTAGTCTCATACGTCCTTTCTCGCCTCCCAAAGGCTTCCGGTTACAAACGCAATACGTCACTTCTCTACTCGCCCTTTCTCTATTACTTTGTTATCGACTTCGTTCAAGGACTGGAGTACTCCCTCACTCATTTCTCAGCGAGGTTAAAGAAGAAGGGATCTTGTAAGTTCAACTTTGCAGTGCTCCGTTTACTCGCCGTATCCAAGCCTCCAGTCAATTAGGCTTTACGTGAGTCTCCCCGATAATGGCCCTCTCCTATTTTCTCGGACTCTCGTACCCGTCGAGTCATTTGTATCCCCCCGCCGTTCGGTACCCGGGGTCTCATTTTATTTATTATCATTAATTTACTTGTGCTATTAATATTTTCTATGTATATTATAAAGTTATATATTTTTATACAATTAGTTTCTCTAATCCCAGAACCTATAAGAATTGATTATTTAGGCTAACCGCACTATATTATATTCTGGTGTCAGGTCTTTAGGGTCATCCGCAGTATCTGGTCTCATTTCTTTTAGACCTGTGCCAGATTTTATTGGGTGTTATTCTTGTATATTAAAGGTTATGGTTTTAGAAACAGTTGAAAAGACTACCCATTTACCATTTTTCCTTTTGTGTGCATATTTTGTAAGGAATATTTTGACCGTGTGCAACTCTAACCCTTTCCAGTCCTCATTAACGTCTGCCGTATTGTAAAGGAGTTAATCTTCTTTATTGGTGAGAAGGTATTGTGTTGTCGTTTTCTTCGTGCGTATTGGGCAAGAGAGGCTTTCGCTAGAATTCTAGTGAATATTTCAAGTATAATTAAAAATTCGCACCGTGCGAAATAATTATCGCTGAGTGTGTTTTTGTTTTTAAGTGAAGAATCGCGGTCCGCCAAAGACCACCAGCACTTCCCCTGTGCGTCAAATAATTCCCCCTTTTTTGCTTGGCGATTTTCCTGAAAGCTGGTCGAACGCGATATAATGTCCTCATTATTTAACACGAATAAATTGCAAGGAAAATCACTTGGGCTCAACAGCAAGAACCTATTAGCTTATATTCGAGAGGAGGGAAGGATCGGAAGAGAAAGAGAAGAGAAGGAAAGTGAATAAAATGAAAAAAGGAAGAGAAAGAAGGAGAAGAAAGAAGATAAAGAGAAAAAGGAGAAGAAAAAAGAGGAAGAGAAGAGTAGAGTAGTGCACAGAAAAGGCCGACGACATTTATTCAGCAAGCGGCAACCTTTATCCGAAAAAAGGGGAGAAAACGGACCCCTTTTCCCTCAATTCTGAACCAAACAAAGGTAAATTCTTCCCGTAAAATGGAAACAAGTTTGCCAAGGTAACTGGGCTGTCGAAGCCGTAACCACAAATAAGGTCTGAACACTGGGACGTAAAACCATCCTCGTCAGGTTCCCCTTACGTCATTATTCCCCAGGATACCCATCATTTGTTTTTCCCGTGGTGTGAAGGGTCACGTGAAATCGAACCGCCACCAGGACTTTCAGTTCAGAAATAAATCTTCTCACCAGGTACACCAGATCTGTGCCACGTCTGCGCCTCCGTAAACACCATCGGAATCTTCTCCTACCCCGAGCACCTCAGGTCCCAGCTACTACCAGGTAAACTTCTTGTTTAATAAGAATACCCCAGAAGGCCTTAAGTTCGAGTCCGGAGCAATCAATGGCTCCCGTCTCCACTCTTGTAAGAGATAACGTGTGCACTTGCATAGTGATATTGGACAATCTGCTTCCCCCAGTATCTCCGGAAAATAACAAACTAGCCGTCGTGCACGTCTACTTGGGGCCGCCAATAGGTTCCCCATCGTTAAATGCTACATCAATTGTGCGTACCTCACTGGCTGGGCAGAAGTAGTAGCAGCCCCTATTAAATTCTGATCCGTCCTCATTGGCCAGTACCCACGGGACTCCCCCAACTCCGTGGCCAAACCCGTGGTTACTCGTTCGCAAGTGGTAAAAGATTGGAAGATGCCCTTGCCCCTAGAAACCTCACTTTCTTCAGAATTCAAGGAGATCATGACCGAAGACATCTCAAGAAACCAAAAGAGCTGCGATTTCCTCCGACCCCTGTGGGCTAAAGCCCAGTCAAAAGAGCAAGAAGCCACCCGAAGAGCCAAGGTATCCTCCTACTCAATTACGTACGGCTTACTTTACCATGCGTGCTCAGAAAACGGTAAACCCCGACCTGAGTATTGTATGTCCCGGGTTCTCACGTTGGTCACTGTCGTAGAATTGCTCATAGTCTGTTGGTCCAATAATTATTCTAGTCCTTGATCTGGACACACCACTTTTGTTTAAGTCGGTTGTATTGACCCTATGACTCAATCCTTCGATCATATATATATATATATATATATATATATATATATATATATATAGGTAGGCTTTAATTGCTACTGAACGTGCGAATGCTGGTTAGAGGCGGGTTGTGCCGAAGCCAGGATTCTCACTATAAAAGTCCCACTTGTTACTGGGGGAGGTTTATGATTGTTGAATTCTACGAGTGAAAAATACAGGTTGAATAAATTAGCCGAAGGGATGCTTAATTAAAGTCTTGCCAAGTGTACGTCAAAAGGGAGGAGCCAAAAATAAACACACGTACTCAAAATAAACTTTACTTTACACAAATATAATAATTAGGAATAATTAAACGGGCAAAATTAAGGATTAAATATTAAACACTGACGTTAAGCGTCTAGATTTATAATGACTCAATGGGAGTATCAATCACGGTTAATTAAATAGGTAATTTAAGAATAGAGGGACACTAAGTTTACAGATTACCATTAATTGATGAATTGGAGAGACGACTACTCAGGTCCAGACGGGGTGGTTTGGGTGCCGTTAACACGAGTTCTCGGAGAGAGAGGGGATAAGACGACGGGTTCGGGGCTGCTGGCTGCAGTTCCGGTTAGTTTACTCCTAACTGGATGTGACACTAATAAATAGTAACTTCCAGTAACTATTTGGATGTTTCTTTTCTTACTCAAGTTAAGTTGAGCAACAGAGCGTACTCTTCTAGTTACAGACTCTGCGGGGCTGGATTTACTTCCGTGAACAATTTGAGACAGTGACTAAGTTGACTCGATGGCGCGTTGGTAGTCAATACGTTACGGCAACGACTCTCATTCAACGTAAGGATTACGCGAGTAGATTTGGAACACTGCTGTAGATAGATGGACAGCGATATTATTGGATTGTGGGAAATCGAGAGAGAGATTCCATTCACGACAATTCGCTTATCGCAGCGCCTTCTGGACAATCTCCATGCTATCATAAAGAATGCAAATAAGATTTAAGCTTCTTTGTGAGATAGGCGTTTCTTCGTCCGACTTCCTGTCGCCAGTTGGGGAAAGGGTGGGGGGAGAGAGAGCGGAGACGAAGGTCAACTCAAACGACAAATTTCTTTCGTTTCCACGATTGTCTGGCGGCATGTGAGTATGTAAGTTCCATACCCTCACATTCACCTTTCAACCATGGCCTATGGCAGCTTATTTTCAGTCAATTTTAGCCACACGAAGGCCAGTCAGAAGATCTTTAAATAATTGTATTGGCCAGGCGTCTTTTGACTCCTGCCAAAGGAGGAGTTAAGCAAGCCGGCGCCGTTGCACAGAGAACCCCAAATCTCAGAGCCATTTTCCCGTGTCGCGATTGATCTCATCGGTCTCATAAACCCCTATTGAGTGGAGGACACAGTCACGTGCTAACCCTAGTGAATTTTGCCCCCAGTTACCCCAACGCCGTGCTGTTGAAAAATAATTGGATTACTTTTGTATATATTCCACAAGAATTCTTGTAGTTTTGTTTTATGCCTTATAAGAATATGTGCCATTATTTTTTTTATTATTGTCTATATATTTTTGATGAGTTACCTTGTTCGTATGTAACTTTTTTTATTCTGGGACCGTTCTTTTTTTATTATTTTTGCATGTAAGCCCCTGGTTATCGAGACTATGATGACCTAGGGTATTAATAACTATTCTGCCTGTCTTATTGTATTATTAATGTTATTATTTTATTTTCTTGATATATTTGGTAGTGAGAATACAGAGTGTAAAAGAACAACCTCTGACCCACCTCCAATTTATTGCAGACCACGTGCAATGGTATCCCGCCATGGACAACGTCACTTCCTGGTGTCAGGTGTGTGGTAAACCACTCTATATCATACACTACTCCTATACTATGTGGGGGGTGACTTAATCACCTACTGCAACGCAAACCGTTGAAGAACTGTTGGCAGGAAATAACGATCGACTAGGAGGTCAAACTTGAGGCGTTGGGTTTCAAATCCTTAATAATCAGACAGAGTTCATAATTTGTTGAAGAGATTTACTTGAATAGAGCGAAAGTATCGTTCAAGGTTAGTGAAAGATGAAACAACAAAACTATAATTTTATTTACAAAGATGAAAATAAGAATAATAATAGACAAAATGAATTATTTAAATTAAAATAGTCTCTTGATAATTATTATAAGGAGGAATTCTCAAATAGAATTAATTGATTAATGTTACTGGGCTCATATCAAAAGGGGGAATTTGACAATACTAATAATGGAGGGAGTTTCACTCCTACGGGTCGGTGATTTCAAGGAAGGTCATTCTTGCGATGAGGCGAGTGAGAAACGATCCGATGAGTCAAGTTGGGCACGGTCCTAATGAGGCAGGTGGGGCACGAGCCCAATCAGCCTTCCGATGAAGATAGCCAATCTTTAAAGATGACGTTTAACGGGATATGTGGGATTACTCGGAATTTTTCTGGAAGAGGAAACTTTTTTTCCACCAAGGTAATCGATGGATATTTCCTTTTGTTTGATTAAACGAAGGGACACTGTTGCGCAAATTCAAAGGCTTGCCGATCAGACAAGCTTAAAATCACGGAGGAGAAAGTCTTGCTGTCTGACGTATGCTCACGGTACTTAAACTTGAGACGATGAGGCCAGCCTTGAGGTGTGTGTTGGATTCGTCGAACTACAGTAAACCCGAGTATTTGTATGCCCGATTCTGAGGGGGAAGGGGGAATTTCTAGAAAGGAGTCACAAGATCCAGATATCTTAATCCCGGAGGCGGAGTCGATTAATCATTTAAGAGCAAGGTGCGAGACAGAGCGGCTCTTTCTCGCCTCGTAACCAGTGGGTGGGAGGAGGCTTGGGACGAGTTCGCAGGATTGAAGAATATTTCTCCAAAGCGCTGAGGAGTTAAAAATTCGTGAATGTTCGAACAGTAAGTGATGTTGTCCATGGTGGGATAACTTCGCACGTGGTCTCCAATAAATTGAGGGGGCATGGGTTAGATGTTCTTTTACACAGAACATTTTCCGATTCCCATTTATTTGACTTATTTTTGTTCAGTGTATCAGGTACCACCCCTTTTGTAATTGTGTCCCTATGGGAAATTTAGCCGTGTAATTACCTTATATTTGTCTGATGTCACTTCCTTCAGTAGCTCCATCTTGGGAGGGAAGGAGATGTCAGCGAGAGAAGGTTTACCACCTCGCCCAACCCAACGTCTACCTGTGGCGCCTGAAAGATGCACCTGCACGGCCAAACAGCCGAAGGGAGCATTGAGGATTCACGCGGTAGGCTGACCCGGGTTGAGTTCTGCTTAACTTCCCGACTCATTGACTGACCGACACAAGAACCATGGCTCTAAGGACCTTTGCGCAAAGCTGTGAGAACGCAGAGACTATCCCCCTTTCCCTGGTGCGTCAATTCTAATGATATTCCCGTCCCCCTTTTAGAGCTCCAGGGGACCCACTTCCGCCATGGCAGTATAAATACTTCGAGAAAAGCTTTGAGAAAACAATACCATACAACCTCGTCTTAGTTTGGTTTGTAGTCACGTACAGTCTCGTACGCCCTGCTCCACCTCCCAACGGCTTCTATGTACGAACGCGATACAACACGTCTCTACTTGACTTTGCTTGTACCCAAGGCTAGAGTTCCCGCCGACAGAAGATAGACACGGAAAGGCATCTATCAATCGGTTATCTACTTCGTTCAACGACTGGAGTACTCCTTCCCTAAAATCTCAGCAAGGTTAAAAAAGAAGGAATCTTGCAAGTTCAACGTTGCAGTGCCCCCGTTTACTTGCCGTATTCAAGCCTCCAGTCAATTAGGCTTTACGTGGGTCTCCCCGATAATTGCCCTCTCCCATTTTCTCTGGAAGCAATCTCCGTACATCCTTTTTCAGGCTCTGGTACCTGTCGAGTCATTTTTACCCCCCCCCCCCTCCCGTTTCGTAGCCCGGGTCTCATTGAATTTATTGTAATTTATTTACTTGTGCTATTAATATTTTTTGGTATATGGTAAAGTTATATATTTTTCTACCATTAGTTTCTCTCATCCACAACCTCTAAGAATTTCTTCGACATTTATATTATATCCTGGTGTCTGGTGTTTACGGTCACCCTACGACATTATATCCTCGTTGTTTAAGGTCACCCTACGACATTCAATTTATATGCTAATTCTGTCAAATTTTGGAACGTCTGTGAAATTTTAACGGTTTGCATTCCCCAAAAGCTCCCTTAATATAGGCCTAGTTTTATATTTTAGGTGATTATTTAAGTTTGGCAATATTGCTTATTTTGTCAATAATTAATGGGAAATTGTGGTTCGGATTCCATGTGAAGCCGTAACTCTTCACTCTGATATAAGACTGGAAAGAGCTTAAAAGGGTTGGAATATCTATGTAAAAAAATACCTTTAGTTATTTAGGTGTAGCTCTATCTATGCCTATGTATCATATGGAAATAAATGCACAAAGGGTAATTGTAATTAGCATTTACATATGTATTCGAAATTTTTATCTAAGTGCAACTTGCAAAGATTTACATATAGTTCAATGTGTTCCGCTGTTTAAAATTATTGTCCATCGCTGAGTTGAAGTTTGAATCTTTTGCTTCTGGTGACACGTTGTGTGTGAGGCAGATTGACTGATTGTTGTTCCTTTCAAATATCAGGATACCAGACTTAATACGATAAAAATAATATAAAATTGGTAAATCGTAAAACAATGCGTATTTGGAGGAATGACTTCATTCGTAAAAGCACAAGTGCTTAAATTTATCCGAAAATGGGCTCCTTAAAATTGTTCTATTAGGTGAAAAGACATATTTGCTGTGATTGAAGAATATATTTTGCCCATCTTCCTAACACTTCCATCGTGTGTTCAGGTCTGAGCCCAACTCCATTTACGACGAGCTGACGCCTATCAGCAGAAACGATCGGTTTTAATTATTCTCATATCCAGAACATCTGCCTACGTCATCAAGTCTCAAAGCACGCAGCGCCAGATAAATGCATAGCACATAGCAGATGTTTCACATTAGTTACGAGTGATGTAACAAAGAACTCTGTGTTATTGATTGTTCAAACAGATGGTACAAGCGGTGTTATATTACGACATTAGGATAATGGTTTTCTTCTGTTATACTGCATGGCTTAATAACTATGTATATGGTGGTGACAATGTTATATCTACATCGAAATGGCAAGATGTGTCAAAAGGTATTCACTCTCACAATTAAACAGTAAAGAAATATAAAGCATTTCCTTCACAACAATATAGTATAATAGAATATGATATAACATCATTTTCTAACTCCCGTCCGTAGTGGAATGATAATACCAGTATTTAAAAGAGCGGAAAATTTGTAGCAAAGCAGCTACAATGACACCTTGAATGAAACTCATTGGCCATTTAGCACTAAAGATCGATGATAAGCGGTAGTCTCCAAAGAGCAACCTGGAGCCACAAATGCTTGTCTTCTAAATGCAATCTCCCTTTTCGCCGATATATAATGAATGGACATTAATTTGTGTCCTTATTTCGGTAAAGATTTTACGCCCCAAATTAAAATTATTTTAGCCATACTACCAATATATGATCATTTGCCACAAATAGATCCGGTTCCACGCAAAGTCTTTTGTGTTTTGTGAGAAAATTTCTTTTAAATTTCGGCCGGACGACCATTCTCTTCTCCTTATCCTGAAATGATTTTTTCGTTATGAAAGGGATGGGTGCTACTATGCCCGATAGATGGCACCTTATGCCCCAAGCATTTTAATACGATATTTATTGAGTTGGGTTGGTATGCGTGGTGTTATTGTCTCTCCCATAAGTACGATAATGACAATTGGATGACACTTTTTGCCGCAGTGCCTTTCGGAAACGGCGAAAATGGCAACAATTATGGCAGCACAGTAATCAAATCACTAAGGTAAGATTGCATGTCACACATGCCTTGAAAAAATAGGATCGTAACCATTCGTATATTGACTGAAATCAGTGCGTTGGGTTCCCTTTCCTCTATAATAATACATTGAATGCGATAACGTACATTGGATCATGAAGTTAGCCATGTAAAACGTGCTGTGTGGGTGAAATTAAACAACCACTTATAGGAGAAAGTTTTTAAAATTAATTAAGAATAGATATATTACAGTGATTCGCACCGTCTAATGAGTATCACAGTGGGGATCTATATTGCCGAGTTATGCCTGTGAAGACCTGTTCGAAGCAAGAGCGCATACACAAGCACGGGCAGATAGCCAACCCAAGGCCGTCTGCGAATACTTTGGAACAATTAAAGGAGTGGGAGGCCGCCTCCTTAATTTTTAGAGTGTGTTTACGATTGACGGGGATTTATCAAATGGCATGCCAAGTTGCAGTCAAAGGATATATAAAGATCAGGACCCCCAAAATATAATTTTAATACATATAATAAACGGGGCAATATATATATATATATATATATATATATATATATATATATATATATATATAAACAGGGAAACAAATGTCTCAATAAGGATAGTTAATTGGATCGTGACAGAGCTAGTCGGGGAGTAAAAAATTATCGTTAATTCAGCCAATGGATATTATTTAAGTTTGAGCCGGAAGTCGATTCAAAAGGGGATGCAGGTGACGATTGAAGGGGAGTGTAATCGGGGGATTACGATGCAAAATCACTTTACCTTGAAGCTTAGAGGTGTTCGGAAGGGGAAGACCAACGGCACAGGTCTTCAAGGAGATATTTCTGCGAGTTCTGACGAGGACTCGGAGATAAGGGTTTGAGTACTTCTTGTTGAAGAACGAGATTTTCTTTGCTCCAAAGAGATGCAATCTCAAATACAAGATGGTTCTGCGGCTTGGCAGGGAGTCTCAGCCACGAGTAACGAGAGTCTTGAAGGGGGGGGTGCGAGATAAATGGGGCCGCACAGTTCTCCGGGAAGAAGGTGGCTTGATAGCTTTCCTCTGAACAAGGGCCAAAGCTTGACGAAGGCCAATTTGCTGCTGAGCCCTTAACCACAAGGTATGACTCTAACAGGGGTTGCAAGAATTCGTGGGGGAACAAACTAAACGATCAGAACGGGGAAACTGACAGAATCTCAATTTCCTCGAAGAATGGTGGACGCAAGGTTAGATAGCCAGGTGGCTATTCCGTTAGATAGCCTCAGGGCATGGCCGTCCTCATATGATTCTCGACATCAGTCTAGGCAAACTTCCTTCGAGATAACAAGTTAGATCGGACAGCAAAGTTGGCCTTAAGATATGGGGGTGATTTTCACCACCATATATTTCCTATGAGGTACAAAGATCTGCGTGACTCAATTGAAGTATTTACCGCTGACGTGAAGAGACCTTTCGATAATTAATGGCGAATCGGTCTAAATCGTATAAAAGAACTCTGTGGTAGAATTAAAGTTACAAGAGAGAACACTTGGCACTTTGATGCGGCCAAAAGAGGCAGAATTAGTAAAAATTATACCTCCTGCATTAGCGTTATGGAAAAGATACACAAAGTCCATCTTCGTATATTTATTTCGTTACATGACTATGTAACACACATTTTTTCAAATATATCTACACGATCTTTTGTAGCATTGCAATACTTAATTATTACTGGCTTGTCATTTTCGCCCATTCTTGTTTTTGTAAGCATAGAAGAAAGTAACAATAGAAGCTTTTTATTTCTTTGGATGTAGAAGGCATGTACAATAAAAACTCAGTTCCTTTGTATAGATGAAAGCAGTCGACCTTCACTTACGATTTTACTTTTTTACCAGTCCTGCCTTCACTGTTCCAACAAGAGCGATGCCCCAGTGTGTCAAGACGTTATTAAGGCAGTCAGGTAAGTCTAAACCATCGTTGAGCCTTGTCTCATCCTTTCTCAAGTATTTTATTTCACCAAGTATGTATTTCCACCTCCTGTCATTGATGAGCATAAGCATTATTCCATATTTTGTAGACTTACTAGGGAAGTACATAGTAAAAGAGCATTATCTACGTAACCAGAGCTTCTGCAGGTCGACACTTCTGTGTTCACTTTGTGTGTACATATTCTCCCAAAAGTTTATGAATCTATCAAAAATTACCCTATTTCGTGGTATGACATTACATTATATTAATAACATATTAAATCTATGGGCGAGGGACCAATAACTTAAAGGTGAACCAACAAGGAACGGAACGCCACGAGTTTCGACGCGCGGAACAACGAGATAAGAGTGCAACGACGTCAGGTATAATTTGGGCACTGGCAAAGCTCAAGGTTATTTAAAGAGGCATCTACAAAAATATAATTTTATTTACATAAAAATAAGATAATTGATGGGCAAAATTACATCAGAGAATTAATGCGCAAAATTACATCGATAAAGGAGGAGGGGAATTGCAGAGTTGTGCATCAGACTATGAAGTTAAAAATTAATGTATTACAGGAGGAGACTATTCAAATGGATAGGATTACCCTCAATTGAGTTGCTGAAGGAAGAAGGGTTGGCTTACGGAGGATTCCGAAAGAGACGTCAGGGTAAGGCTTCGCGGATGTCTTCTGCAGGCAATAAACGTGGGGGCGATGGCGCTCGGAGCTTCTGAGCGGGAAGTTTAAGTGATGACGGTTCTCCAAATGGAGGGGAAAGGAGCCGTCCGATCTAAGGGAAAGTATTTCGGCCACCTGAAACGAGATGGGAACGAGGAGGGCTTGGACAGGAGTTGATGAGTGGAGTCGGAAAAATCGCTCGGTGGCGATCGTCAAATCGAATTACCACACTAGCTGGTTTAATTCCAAGACACAAAAGTTCAGCCGTCACTTTGCTTTGTCGTTAGCACCTGACTTGGAATTAGGGGACACTTCTTGGGTCTGGGCGAGACTTCTCAACTCTGTGTGTCCCACATGGAAGACGAGCCCTATATATATCCCCGGCTCCCCCTGCGAGGGTGGGGAAAACAGCGCTACTCTCGAATGGCCTCGCAACTTCACGCCAAGGCGATTCTAACCCGCGTAAAGGTGGTCCGTTGTTTGACGCCGTCATAAGCTACCGCTTGTGGTTAGGAGGGTGGGGAGGAGGCTCACCAATTTAAGCCTAACCAAATTCTAGAATCTTCACCAGCGCATGGACATTACTTCCGTGCTGGAAAAGAAATTACACATGGAATTCCCCCACGCATCTCCCATACGAAAGATGATGCTTTACAGAGCAGTTGCGTAGGAAAGGATCATCCCACCCGTCAAACTAGAATTATCAAGGGTCTAAGGAAATTCGGACCTGCTACGACAGGTGTACACACACAAAAAAACGTGAATTTGAGCTCAGCGGGGAATTTACGGACATAAGCCTTAAACGTGTCAATTCTAGAGACAATGTAACTAGTACAATTTTAAGCAAAAAAAATCCCTGGAGAGCATTGGCGACATTTCAGTGGAACCAACAAAAAAGGATACCATTAAATGGAGGCATAAATATGGCACTAAAGACTAAACAATTTAGTGGACCCCCCAAAAAATCATAATTCCGAACATAATGAGATAATATATACAATTCACGTGGAAAACCTTCGCTTCAGCCGGAGTACATCTGAGATAATCCACGGGTCCTCTAGCCTCGAGGACAGGGTAGCGTCCCTTCCACTGGCTAAGGAATTTGAGGCTTCCCGTGGGAAGTAGCACCAGCACCTCCACGCTAGGATTGAATTTTCGTTCTCGTGACTAAAGGTCAAAAGAGGTCTTATACCTCCCAATAGGTCCGTCTTCACGATATACGACACTCGTTTGTTACCTCGGGTGGACTCACGCTCGAGGGATTTAGTTTTCTCCCAAAAGGAAGGAGAGTTGCGCACTCCTTCTGGGCGCGGGCAAACTTGTCGCTCCGGACGACTTGGAACTCTGGGTCGATAGGCTGCCCGTCTACGGGTAATCACGGATGGGGCACGGGATGGTCGTGGATTACGGGGTTCTGACTGAACAAAACGGAGCAGAACTGGATTGGGGCCGCTACCACTTTCGCATAACCGGACATATAGTCATACTCGATGTGACAATGAGTTACTGGGAAACGCCCGGCCCGGCCAAGGTAGTCGTGGACGACAGCAAATTTCTTGTGTTCGGGGCCAACAGGGGGGGAGTAGGTCCTCAGATAATACGATACAGGTGCACCTGGTGTCACGGACGAGGGTGGATACTTGGCGACCGCTCATAGTTCCGTTCCCGAATATCAATCCACCACAGTTGTTCTCATTAAAGAGGAAGTTTACCTGATGGACCGGACCTTTGGTGGGCGAGGGAGGATCGGGGGTATCCTGAGGCGACGGAGGGAGATCAGAGGGGGCTCAGATTTGGTGCACTTGGTGGGACTGAAAGTTTGCGAATCGGGAGTTTTGAGGACAGTTCGTGCGGTAATGGCCAGTAACTCCGCAGGTGTAGCAGACGATCGGGTCCTTTTGGTACGGCACAACCGGGGGAGAGAAAACTAGGTGCTTAACGTCTCGGTGTTGCAATGCATGGATGTTTCTTGGCTTCGAGGGACAAAGAACTTTGGTAAATCATGGAACCAATTTAGGATGGGTCTTAGGACCATAAAATTTAGTTTTGGGGGGTGATTGAGGAGCCTTTTCAATATCCGTAGGGTATAAATTGTGACTACCCGCGTAGACATCGGCTTCTTCCAAGCACTCCTTGAAAGTAGCGCAACGTTTCTCCTTAATGAAGGCGTGAATTTCGGGAGCCACGGCAGTTAAAATCTGATCCCTAAGGAAGAAGTCCAGAAGGGACTCGTAGACCTGGGGAATCTTGCACGCATCCAACCAACACTGAAGGTTTCTTTGGAGGATGTACCCGTGTTGTAGAAATGTTTGACCAGGGCGAATGCTTTCCTAGCGGAATCAGGAGCGGTAGAATTCGCAATTCATATGAACAGTGGTTAACAATTCGGACTTTAACGTGGAATAGTCCAAAGTTGCTTCCGGAGGAAGGGATACGAAGATATCCCTTAACTGGGCATTTAGGAGGATATGTAAGCGAGCGACGCCATCATTTTCGAGATCCCATCTCTGGATCTGAAAGATTCTCTCAAAATGAGTAAAAAATGACCCAAAGTCCTCTCCATCATTAAAAGCGGGAAGGTTGCTTGAAGAAGTTTGGGGGATTTCAGCACGGGAAGCAATGGACTGAGAATCCATTTGATTTCGGCTCATTTCCAGCTCATGCTGCCTAATTTGTTCACGTTCTTCCAACTCCATCTTCAGTTTGTTCTCCTCCATCACCATCTTCAGTTTGTTCTCCTTTATCTTCAGTTTGTTCTCTTACATCTTCATTTTGTTCTTCTCTATCTCCATTTTGTTCTTCTTCATCTTCATTTTGTTCTTCTCCATCTCCATTTTCAGTTTGTTTTCCTCCATCTCCATTTCCCTTCGCTCTGCCCGTTCGTTCCTCTCTTCTTCCTGTACGTAATTTAACAGGTCTTTGCCCGAAAGAACAAACATTTCACCCTGACTCTGGAATTTTTTGAAGGATGACATTGTTACGCAGTTAACTAAGGGAACACTGGCACGCGAACGAGCTAGGACTCTACCCACGCGAAATGAATACTTGAATATTCGTGAAGGCCTTGTTCACTAAAAAAAATTGATACAGCTACCTACCTCTGCTCTTTCTAAGCGGAAAAAATATTGAAATGGTCCTACCGGAATTAGGACACCAAAGACGTTAGCTCTTTTGGATTAATAACCAGGAGAGTCTCCAAAATTCAAACACAATATAAAAAAATAATTACCTGGGGTCAAACACAAAATCTAAATAGATTACGTTCCACTGCTCTTCAAATAATTTGAACTCGCCTTCTGCCAGTACAGTGCAACAATTAAAATAAAAAGGATGTACGTGAATAACAAGGGAACTTCTAATGTCGAAATTAAAATGACACGGGTTCGTAAAAACCCCAAACATACTTGACACTAAAATTATATAATATCTATATTAATAAATATATATGTCGTGGTATTACATTACATTAAGTCAATACCATATTATATCTATGGGAGAGGGACCAATAACTTAAAGGCGAACCAACAAGGAACGGAACGCCATGAGTTTCGACGAGCGGAACAACGAGATAAGAGTGAAATGACGTGAGGTAAAATTTGGGCAATGCAAGTTCAAAGTTATTTAAAAAGGCATCTAGAAAAATATAATTTTATTTACATAAAAATAAGATAATTGATGGGCAAAATTACATCAGAGAATTAATGTGAAAAATTACATCAGAGAATTAATGTACAAAATTACCTTGATAAACGAGGGGGGTAATTGCAGAGTTATGCATCAGACTATGAAGTTAAAAATTAATGTATTACAGGAGGAGACTATTCAAATGGATAGGATTACCCTCAATTGGGTTGCTGAAGGGAGAGGGGTTGGCTTACGGAGGATTCCGAAAGAGACGTCAGGGTAAGGCTTCACGGATGTCTTCTGCAGGCAATAAACGTGGGGGCGATGGCGCTCGGAGCTTCTGAGCGGGAAGTTTAAGTGATGACGGTTCTCCAAATGGAGGGAGGGGGGGCCGTTTGATCTAAGGAAGAGTATTTCGGCCCTCGAAAACGAGGGGCGAACGAGGAGGGCTTGGACAGGAGTTGTTGAGTGGAGTCGGAAAAATCGCTCGGTGGCGATCGTCAAATCGAATTACCACACTGGCTGGTTTAATTCCAAGACACAAAAGTTCAGCCGTCACTTTGCTTTGTCGTTAGCACCTGACTTGGAACTAGGGGAAACTTCTTGGGTCCTGGCAAGACTCCTCAACTTTGTGTCTCCCACATGGAAGACGAGCGCTATATATATCCGAGGCTCCCCCTGCGGGGGTGGGGGAAACAGCGCTACTCTCGAATGGCCTCGAATCTTTACGCCGAGGCGATTCTAACCCGCGTAAAGGTGGTCCGTGATGGACGCGGTTTGAGGCTACCGCTTGTGGATGGGAAGGAAGGCTTGCCAATTTAAGCCTAACCAAACTCTTGAATCTTCTCCAGCGCCTGGACATCACTTCTGTGCTGGAAAAGAAATTTCATGTGGAATTCCCCCAGACCCTAATAGGTGCAAACATGCTGTCATTCTCATTTTGTCTCTTGATTTAGGGTTTTGGAACCTAAAATATTTTATTAAGAAATTAAACCGTGCCTGCGACATAGCAGCACGGTACTATGGAGCTCCAATTTTAACGGCTCAGATGACTTTTGTTCAGAGATAATTGTTCATCTGGCACCCAGTAAGTATCAGCACCATAGGTAATACCAGTAATTCATCTCGGTTGATATCATTGAGCGTTACTGATTTATTGGCATACTTGTTTGCTTTAGTGCCAAGCCTCTTGTTGATCCATTCACATTCATAACCCAGAATATAATGATTAATAAGCAACGAAACAATTCGCGGGGGTGTCTCCATTCCGTTCTACCTGTTTGGCCCTAGTGTGGCAACAACATTATTTGCTCCTCTTAATTGACAGTGTGCTGAATCGAAACTGTACAGTAGTTGAAACATCATAAAAATATTTAAGAAGCAGTGGTAAAATGGTCAGTAGCAGTGCTATCTCTGGTATTGGGGAAGTTGCAGGGCTAGCAGCAGTGACTGATTGAAAATGAACAGAATCAACAATTGCTGTAGGGTGTGAGTCCCAAAACTAAAGTGGAAGCCGGTTGTTTGATTATTATTATTATTATTATTATTATTATTATTTGAGATAATGAAGACAAAATTCTTGTGGGGAAAGCCCTGCTGCCATGAACTTGAATACAAACTCCTACAGAACACAGTGTCCATATGTCAAGTAAGAAAGACTGAATGCTAGAAGAAAGAAATTCAGATGTGTAAATAAATAAATATGTTTAAAATTATTGAAATCAAATCAATATTAAAATTATGAGTTAGTAGCACCCACCCTTAATCTAGCATTGTAACATAAAAAGAAAAAGAAAAGAGTGAAATTTCAGCAATGGCGCCTGCTAAGTAAACATCAATGGAAAACTTACACCGTGTTAAAAAATTTCACTTTTTTTTTATCCTTGGGTTAAAAATGTTATTTCCCAAATGATTGTGTCTCTCTCAAATAAAAGAAGTTAATTTTAATCCCCAAACTTTGCTTTAGTTGATAGGACATTGAATTTTTAAATTAATCCATTTATGGTAAATAACATTATTTTAATGCAAGTAGTAAAATTATGTAAACAGTTTCAAGGGTATAAGTTTTCTTCATTTATGGTATAAACATGATATACTGTATTTAAAAAGTAATAGAAACAGTATTACAGTTGTAATAGCTATTATTATTTCTCTAATATTATGTTTTTAGCGACTTTGATAGCAATGGCAGTTCTCTTAGATTTCACATAGATTCAGCACTAATTTGGTGAGAAATAAACTGTAGAGCTGTCTAGAAATTTAGAGAATTTTTTAAATGTTTGAAGAATTTCTATAACATTCTCGCAACGTAGATCATTGTGTAAATACAAAGAATGTCTACTCAACAGATCAGTTTAACTCTTGCCGTCATGGCGTATACATCGTCACTCTTCATTGATAAAAACATATAGTGACACATGGCATCACGAGGTTGCAAGCATCTGAGGGACGCATTTTTCTCTGTCTGCTGCGAATGTATTAAGACAAGAGCGAAAAAGTACTCTGAATGGTAAATATATATATATATATATATATATATATATATATATATATATATATATATATATATATATATATATATACATATATATATATATATATATATATATATATATATATTTATATATATATATATATATATATATATATATATATATATATATATATATATATATATATAAAAATATATACTTGTAATTGATTTGTTCCTTGGGAATCTGATATGTAGTAGGAATATGAAGACCCAAGTGATTACACTAATCATTTATTGGCCGGACGTTCCGGACCTTCAATAGGGCCATCTTCAGCGACTGTATCGAGTAATGAAAGGGAAAGGAATATTAACGATAACAGTTAAAAGAATGCATTATATAATGGCTAAAAAAGCGGATGAAAACAAGTTTGAATAATAAAATTAACAATTATTGAGAATAAAGTAAAAACAAAATAACAATAATTAGAATTAATTAATACTATCCAGTGTAATTTGTAAAAAATAATAGAAAGAAGTGAAGTTATAACATAAACTCACTTGAATATCAAATATTAAACGTAACTGGAGTAAACAATAAAATAAGGAGCCTTAAGGATCCAATCCCTTTGGGCTTGCGATCCTGTATAATTTACAATTATACATGTACGACGTGCCACAGTCGTTATGTAGGCCAAACTGGCTTACAACAAAAATGCAGTATCGCAAAGCACTTAGGTTTGTCTCATAGGACTGGTATCCCCATTTCTAAACCTGAAGCCTTTTCGATCAGGCAACACTCTGAGTATCGCCATCATCCTCTTAATTCTGATTCATTTACCATATTATCTTCAGCCTTAACTTCTATCGATTTGAAAATCTTCTAGTCACTGTACATCAATAGAATAAATCCAAACCTAGATAATTACTCCTCCTCAATCAAACTATTCACTATATAACCAACCAACACTTCAATGCATTAACTAGCCAACCGACCAACCGAAGAAATCTCGTTAGTAGTTTTTATATCTTTAGTTAGTTGATTTCTCAACTTCCACGATAAAGGTTAGTCCCTCTGTTTAATTTATTCTAATTTGTTTTCGGCTTTTTTGTTATTTTTTTTTATAATTTAATATAATAGGTTATTTTATTGTTTACTCCAGTTACCTTTAATATTTGATATTCAAGTCAGTTTATGTTATAACATCACTTCTTTCAATTATTTTTTTTAAATTACACTGGAAAGTATTAATTAATTCTATATATTGTTATCTTTGTGCAAGGAAGGGCATCAGCATACCGAAGAGGAGGGCATTCGTGATGAATGTGGGGAGGGCACTTATCACTCCCTGGGCTCAGTCGCGCCTGTCATCACCAGTCCTGTCCCGCCAACTTCACACCTTGATAACAACAGTGTGTGACTTTCCATCACTGGGCAGCGCTGCCGGGTTGCCAGGGAAGTCAGTTGCTGATAGCAAGTCACCCCTCGTACGCTGTTCTGACTGCCCTAGCAAGTCAGACAGGAAGACCCGGCACCGCTGCAACAGGTGTACCAAACCAAAGTGACCTAGGCATCTGTACCCCACCTGCGGTGACTGCCTGTAAAAGGTAAGTTTATTTTTCATTGTGTGTCTTCATTTTGTGTTGAAATAAATGACTATCATCTTTGGAAAAAGGATGAAAAACAAATTAAAACGAAAAATTCAACAAAAGATATAGCCATTTTTCACGTGTCTTCCATACAAATCCCAGTGACAGTAGAGGGCTGTACCTGACTCAGGCGAGGGTTCAATTACCTCAGGACCATTGTACAACAGAAGTCTCAAGCTGCAGTAACTTTATAGCGAAATTTTTTTTCTAAGTACATCTTAAAATTTAGTCTCTTTTAGTCTAGTTCACCATAAAATCAGTAACAGTATTAAGATAAAGTACAAATTAAGGATACTAGGCAGCATTCCAAAGCTAAATAGTTACTTTTTCACTGTATACTTTGTAATAAACCTTAATTGAAAAATATTATCCTTATTTGATTTTTCAAAAACGGGGGAAATTCTCCCGGGGTTGTGGTTAGTGTGACTCAAAATGAACGTTGGAGTTCGAGGATTAAGTTCGTTGTCTTAGTCAGATGATTTAAACAACGGGACCGTGAAAGTATGATTCTTCCAATCTTCTGGTTAATCTTAGAATGATTCGCACTGACGAGCAATGAGCAAACGAGTGAATCCTTTGACGAATGGGGTGTGTTTGAGGGAGTTCACTTTGGGGTATTCCTCAATGGTGAGGACAATGTCTGGGTTTTTGTTGTAAAGAGGGATAGGGGGTTTCTCTGACGAGAGCTGATTGAGCTTTTTTCTCAATACAAGCTAAACTAAATTTCGGTGTGACTACCAGGAACTGGCTCAGCAGGAGCTTCTTCTGTGTTCCTTTCGTTGGGTTGCCGGGCACTCTAGACAGACTTCGTCGTCTCAATCGCTAACTCGATCTTCCTCTTCCTCTACAGTAATCCGCTTATATACTTCACCATCCCACTAGGAGTAGGAAAAGGAGTGTGTAAGGCGCTTCTCCGAGCGTCTTTCACCTAGACTTAAAGGCATCTTCTGACTTTTGGTCGACGCTGATCTTATTTCGTCTATGGGGTATAATTAAATCCCAACTCTTAGAGGAAATATTGCCGGTTTAACCAATGTTAGGCTCGCCGGACCCGAAATCTCATGATTCGAGCATCTAGTGGTTATGGGGAGGCATTTCTGGTGATCAGCGAGGTGAGGGAAGAGAGGGGGAGTCAAGTAATAAGGTTACGCTAGCAAATGCCAGGACGTTGCAGTAACTAAACAAAGCCTTTGTTTTTAGGGTGGGATATCGAATTACCTACATTCCTCCCTTCGAAGAGGTTAATGGGGGGAGGGAACTCCAGTGAGAATAAAAAAACAAAAAATATCATCGACACAAGCAAACTCACATGTCTTAGACCATAATACTGATTCTTACCACTAGCTGGGTCAACCATCCTATTAACTTAAGTTTCTTTGATCTCGGACGCACACACGCGCGTGCACAAAGACAGGTGATCGACCTAGGCCTCGCGAGCCTACTGGGTACGTCTCACAACACCCAATTTAACAGACAAACAACCCTCCCCCCCTCCAAATCATCGATTTCACAAAGAAGATAAAGGAGCCTGGCTCTTAAGTGGTATCTAACTAGCTACTTCCATACACTTCTATTCCTTAAGACCTTAAATATATACACAAAACACGAACAAAAAAAAGAATGGTGTTAAGATTAACGGGCGAATAGATATTCTTCGATGGGCTTTCGACTGAGGTTCTACAGAGGCTTTACCTTATCGGCACCTTTGAAGTAATTAATATTAAAGTGGTGTTCGATGACCAATACTTTACAGCGCATGAGTCGGCCGCTCTGGTTATTGTGTCTACCTAAGTATGTGGAACTTGTTTGGTCTACCCAGGAAATCCTGGACGACCACGAACTTCTGGTGCTAGGAGCTGACAGGCGGAATCAATTTATTTGATACCACGATACAGGTGCCCCCCATATCGCGTAACAAGGTTGAGACTCGGCGACCATTTACAGCCCCAGTCTCGAACTTTAGTCCTTCGGGAGAATTTTTGTTGAACACAAAGTTCACCTGTTGGTCAGGAAAATTCGATGAGGTCAGAGGAGGCGCGGGATTAGGAGGTTGCTCTTTGTTAAGCGTTGTGGCCAGATTATGTACCTGCTGACTCGAGGGCGACCTAAGCCTCGAATTTTGGGGGCAATTATAAATAATGTGACCTGGAGTGCAACAACTAAATCAGGTTATGGGGTTTCTGGAGATCCCCCCCCTTTCTTTGGAGAAAAGGGTTTGCGGGGATACCTACCTTCCTTGAGAGACAAGGGCTGGTTCTTTCTGACCTCTCGAGGGTATAGTCTATGGTTGGAAGCATGCAGATCTGCTTCCTCCACGTAGTCTTTGAATGTAGCGGCTCGCCTGTCCTTGACGAAGGTGCGTATCTCTGGGGGAAGGGGACATAGCAATTGGTCCCTCAGCATGAAATCGGCGAGGGAGTCGAACTTATTCCCCACTTGTTCTGACTCTAGCCATAATTGGAGATGCCATCTGAGGATAAATCCAAATTGCCTGTATGTTTGACAGGGCTGAATTCTGGCCTGTCTAAACTTCATCCGATACTCATCGGAGTTTATGTCGTGTTTGCACATGGTGTAATCATTGGAAGCCTGGGATGGTAATAAGATGAATACGGCACGGAGCCAGTTACTAAGCAAAGGCACTAATCTGGCGATCCGCTCTCTCTCTATGTCCTAGTGATTCAACTCGAATATCATCTTGGAGTGTGTCTGGTACGAACACAGGTATTTGTTTTCTTTATGAGCTGGGAGTTTCATCACAGCTATCTGTGTAGCCCCAGCTCGGGACCCTATGGAATTGGCTTCCGCCTGATCCTGGATCATTTTTCTTTTATGAGCGTGTACTCGTTCTCTCTCTTCTGCTTTCCTTTTTATAGTTTCTCTTCTCATTCCTGGACGTAGGTAACTAGTTCCTGGCCTCTTAGTACCAACGCTCGTGTTTGTTGGTGGAATCTGTTAAATGATTCGATTTACCTCTGTCTGTTCGTCCAAAAACTCACTGATATACTAAAGGTACTTATGCAACCTCGAGAAAGTAGCGTGCTGCCTACCTCACCCTTATCCCAACACTTTCTGCTAATTGGAATACCACTCAACAAAAAATTAATTAATAACATTAACGGTCTACTCACCGACAATTAACCACAAATTAATAGACAGACCATTTTATGTTTAACTTTTCCTCGTCCGCTAGGCACACATTTACTATTCCTGAAGGGAAAGCAAGGCAAACAACTATAATGAGTTCTTCCAATATCCATAAAACCTGAGACCAAATTTTATGTCGTAGCATTGCAAGGAACGAGTGATTGGTGTACCCAAGTATAGGTTTTTTACGTATTTCAAAAACTCCTTGATTACGTTTTCTCTAAGAGTGCTATATTATTATTATTAAATTATTTTAATCTTTGAGGATTTCAAGTGCCATGCTCAGCGTTTCGAAGATTCAATTAAATATTTTTAAGAAAATAGATCTTTAATTACAACATGAAAAAAAAATTAACTCTAAACAAAACAAAATATACAGCTATGAATTAAACGAGTTTACGTGAGACTTACTAATTTAAACAAAAGAATACAAAGTAATGGTTAACCCAAAGCTCACTTTAATTTTGGACGCTAATTGACCTTAAAAAAATAATGAAATTTCTTTACCTTCAAAACAACCACACGTGAATCCGGAGACTACTGGCCTTGGCCTAAATTTTGATGTAGACGCAAGAATGGTTTTTTTTTGCGGCCAGGCGCGTGGATGCGTTCACAGACACTCCAGCTGCTTGGTTGGCACGGAGACAGGCTTTAAGCAACAGGTGATTTAGGTGCGGCCGATGGCTATCATTAAGCACGTTGCATTTGTCAAATGATTTAAACAACGGGGCCGTGAAAGTATGATTCTTCCAATCTTCTGGTTAATCTTAGAATGATTCACACTGACGAGTAATGAGCAAATGAATGAATCCTTTGACGAATGCGGAGTGTTTGAGGGAGTTCACTTTGGGGCATTCCTCAATGGCGAGGACTATCTCTGGGTTTTTGTTATAAAGAGGGATAGGGGGTTTCTCTTATTTTATTTTCCTTTTGGACAGCAGCGACTCCGTGGAAGACTACCATGAGTGGGATTAGCTACAACGATCCGAGTTTAGCGTTTAGAGAAACAAAATCAAATAAGAGCCTTTTTGGACACTCGAAAAGTACTGTGTTCTCCCTTTCACTTAAAATTGAGTCCTGGGAAATACTTCGTCAGAGTAATAGATAAGCAGTCTGCAGCTTTTAATTATCTCCAAAATTTCTTTCCTAAGCTATCTGTGACAAAGGTTGAAGCCTTGGTCTTCGTCGGTCCACAAATAAAAAAGATCATGGAGCGCAAGGAGTTTCCCAAAAAGTTCACTAGGGCGTAAAAAGCAACGTGGGACAGCTTTATTGCAGTGGTTCTAGGCTTTCTATGTAATCACAGAACCGAAAACTATGTATAGCTTGTTGAGAATTTGCTGAGTTACTACGGCCTGATGCAGGATGTCCGTGAAAGTCTATATTCTTGACGCTCATCTTGATTAATTTAAGGAGAACATGGGAGCGTACTCCAAGGGGCATGGCGAGTGCTTTCACTAGGATTGACTGGACTTTGAACGCCGCTATCAAGGATCGTATAATGAAAATCTGATGTGAAACTATATTTATGGGCTGATTCGTGAAAGTAATTTACATTATAAGCGTAAATCACGGCAAACTACTCATTTCTAATATTTTGAATGTCTCACTTATGTAATTCTAAAATAAATAAAAGCTATTTTTGTGTCATGTCGTCTTGTTTGGACTTTATGCAAATGAAAGTTCAAATTCGCCATTTCCTTCCAGAGGAAATAGGTAAATTTCATATAAATATCATTATCCTGGGAAAAAAAGTAAAGTTTGAAATAAATTAGTGTTTTTTACATGTATTCTAGACACAAGCAAATAAAAAATAACAGTTGCTACCTAAAGACAAAAATCGTGGTACACAGTGAATTATTTGAAAATAGAAGGGTGAAAATTAGGAAAAAACTTTAGCAAAAGTGAATGAAATTAAAATCGAATTTAAGAAGAGTCTCAGAATGGAAATACAAATGTCAAAGAGACTAGCAGAGGTACCCGGCGTTGCCTCGGTAAAATGTGCTTTCGTATAAAGTAAGACAGATTTGATCTCTTTCTGTTTTATTCTGCACATACAATATTCTAATTCAATGAAGTAAACTTAATTTTGCTGAGCAGTGCTACAGAACCTCTTGCTACACAATATTCTTAGTTTTTTCTTGTTGAGCATATAGAAACAATTACTTTTGCTTCCAACTCTTGAGCAACTAACATAGAGTTTACCTTGTGAAAAACCGAGTTCCTCTAATTGCAGCCCTGCTAGTGATAGGTTCTGTACCAGGGCTTAGTTAATTTTTATTGCAGAACTTACACGGATGGGAAGTGTAGTCTTCTGAATGTGAATGGCAAGTCCGTGATGGATGAAGAAATATTCTCGGAATGGAGAAATACTCTCCTTTTTAAATTACTTTAAGAATCGCTGGCTCTATGACATGGAACATCAACTTCTTTACCACTAGCCTTTGCCATTGTAGAGATTTGGTGGATCCAAATTACGCAACAACCTTATTGGAGTTCCTACCTTCAGTTCAAGATGGTGAGGAGGTAGACCATATGGTTCTAGGGAATTTAGGACCTCTGTGGGTAATTGACTATTTGAGCATAATCCACAATTAAGTCAACTGACTTGTAAATTTGTGTATTTCCTGGAAGGGGCTGCAGAAGTTGTTCATGAATCATGCAGACATTGTTGTTCTTCGGAGCCAATATAGCTATGTAAGACAGCCAGTTTTAGTTTTAGTACTTTTGCATAAGATTGAGAATTACTTTTGCCTTAAGATAATCAAGAGTGTTAATGACTGTACAGACTGGAGATATTTCCATTCCACCATCAACATCAAGAGGTACCTCGACATTTCCCAGTGGCAGAATGTTTTGGGCACTTTGTGGTGACAGGTGATCACCAAAGAGATATTCTCTCATTTTTATGTTTAGCAACATTGTGCTAAGTATCTGTCACAAAGAAGATGATTATTTTTGTAAGCCCGGATCTCATCTACTCTTGAAGTGTCTGCCTGAAATCACCTCACAGCAAAGGAGTCACACCTCCTATAAGAGCCTCACAATCATTAATGTCTCGCAGTGTTTTTCAAGTGCTTCTAAGCCTCGCTTATAAACAATTTTACACTAATCCCACCCAATGTATGTGCAAAGTTTGAGCACTTTAGCCATTCCTGATTGCTTGTTAATGTTGCAAACTGGTGTTTTGGTTGTCGCCAAGTCCAGAGTCAGCTTAAAGGATGGTGTGCTGTTCTTTCACCAAGTTGCAAATTTGCAGCAATACGAGAATAAGCCACTGCCAAAGCTTCGTCTTTAAGCTGCAGAAATTTGGCCAACAGCAGCCTAGAGAAAAAAGTTTGTCTTGCCCCTATAGGTGCATCTAAGTAATATGTATATGCCACATTTGCTAAGGCAAACAATGTCAATGATATTATTGTAAGCAGCCTTTTGTTTTGGAAGAAGCTTTGACGCATTTTCCTTAATATGTACTTCCAGAGCACAAATGTCATATGCTCTTCTCTTAAGATCTCAGTGGGAAAATTGTCTCCAGCTGTTCTGTGAGTTTGAGGCAGGCTATATGAAGGAAGCTCATTTCCACCCATGAAAACAATTTTAGCTTCAATGACAACTAATGCTCTATTGTAGATTTCCTCACTATAATCAATTATCATAAGAGGATATTGTAACGGAGCTTGGTGCTTGAAATCTTCTTCATGGTTATCGCTGTATTTATGCCACAGTGCAGCAGGCTCACTGAGTTTGCAGGTTCGTAAAAGACTTGCAAACAATGCTCTTCGATTTCTTTTGGTCTGGGATACGACTAAATCAGACAATGTTGCATTACACTGTGCATTATCTTCCATTAGACCCAGTTTTGGTCAGGCTTCTCTATATGTTGTGCAAACTTCCATCTATAGTCTTAAGAGATTTAAAAAATGTTGGCCCTATGACTTCATGGATCAGTAGCCACAAGTAAAAACACTAATATTGATTGGGATGCACTGTGTAAACCACTCAAAGGGCAGTGTCAAACTTAATTCCAGGATGACCCTTGACATTATTACCTACTTCCCTTTGTTGGCTATTATTCTAGGTGTAGTATGAATCAACTTGATAATACAATAATCTTTTTGTAAAGTTATCTTCTGGCAAAGTTTTAAAAAGGCAGTGAATATGGTATTCTTGGTAGTAAGAGCTTGCCAAGCAGCTTCTTCTTTTGTGAAATAAACTGTAAAATTTAGTGATCATTTTTAGTAGTGAAAATCTTTTAAAATCTCAAATAGCTGCTGGGACCTGTCTGACCCCCCTCACCCCCACAGAAATATAAAATAGATTTAGAGAAACCCATTGTAAAACAGAAACATACCTTTGTTAGAAAAGAAAAAGTGAGAAATCAAGAATGTTCTTCGTCAGATTTCTTTCATTCCGGAGGAGAAACTACATCTGCAAACTAAATATTTTTTCCACATCAAATAAACAAACAAGAAAAATGTTCTTAGGTTCACTTTCTCTGATTCATTCCTTTCTTCTTGCCTGATTACTGAGACATCCTTAGCTTAAGCTCCTACGCAGCATTCTCTTCAATAATCCGCTCTTATCCTTATCAGCAGCTGTTTGCTATGCTTACCCCCATGATACGGGCATCCATAGCAATGGACAGGAGCCTCGTGCGTCACATTTCCCCATCCACATTGTAGGTTCACAGCGGCGCTGGATTTTGTGGACAGTTTAAGCTTACACTACGGTATCTATCAAATGATTTCCACCCCATCTTCTTTCTTCATTTCAACTACGCTATATTTTCCTCCCGATATACACTGCCATATTACTGATTTGCTTGTACGTTTGCCAGCGTCTTTTGGACAAAAGATCTGGCGGTCTACATGATTACCTTATATCATTCAACAATATAACTTCAGAGGTGTCACTTGACGCGTTACTATAGCCATAGGTTTTGAGTATTCTTTCTCGACATAAGTCCAACTGAAGCCGAAAATACTGGTGAACAATTTAGCGACACAACATCACTTCATTGCATGTAGATACATTTCCGTTGCCTTCTCAGGAGAAATAATCTAACTAATGTGATATAAATTTAAATGTCTACTAATTTTCATATCGCATTATAATTTTTATTCCAAAAGGCAAATTTAAAACATTTTGTTATTTTAGAAAAACTTTTAGGAATATTGTATTGTACTTCTCAATTTCGAAGCAGGAGTATCATTTGTCACTCTCTCTATTCTTGAACCCTAAGACAGACACACTATTAACTTAACGTCGTTGCTAAAGATAAAACATTAATAATTATCGGTAGAAATAAGCTTATATTTCTATAGTATATTTAAGTTGATGAGTGTGACCGTGTGCTACATTTTCGGCATATTTGGTAATGTGACTTTCATATAAGCAATGTTTAATGGTTTTAACCACTTTTTAAGCGTGCCACGGTATTAGCTTAATATAGAAAAACAACATGCAGACCCAAATTTAGCATCGTAAGAGGTTTATAATAATATAATATGATTAAAAAATGTTCATTTATACAAAAATATCATATAACAAAATCAAAACCTTAAATAAATACTTAATACTTTACATAAGATCCTTTCTTCTGTAAAACACTTACAATTCTCTTTTTAACAGATTCGTCAATTTTTTTATTTCAGAGCGAGGAATTTTACGTGCAGATGTCTCAATTGCTTTCCACAAATCTTCTTTCGAAATGTACTGCTTCACATACTTGTAAATAGCTTGCTTTAAAATCCGCCATAAGTTTTCAATAAGGCTCAAATCGAGAGAGCAAGGCGACCACACAGTCAAATGGTTACATTGAGTTCCATTGATCGCAAGCATGCTTTTTTTGCCTTTGCAGAGTTATACGGTGCATCGTCGTGATGAAATATCCAACTTTGACGCCTCTGCAGTGGTACGTCTTTCAGCCATGGAAGCAAAGCTGACTCAAGAAGCTGGCAATAGGACGCAGAAGATATTTTTACTCCATAACTCACTCAAACAGGACCATTAAGTTTATTTCCAACTATTCCTGCCCATATCATTACAACTTTTTCGCCCTGCGGAGAAGAAACGAATGTGACGCTCTTTGCCTTTTCCAACCCAACCTTTCCTCCATCCGTCAGGCCCGTCCACAGTTGCTCTGCTTTCATCGGTGAATATTACCATCTTCCTAATTGTCTTCCTGTCCCTTTGCGCCCATCCCATCCGAAATTCCTTGTATCTGGGCGTCAGAGGAGGTCGTTTTTCAGAAAGGTTTACTCATTTTGAAAATATTCGTAATCAACTGGCATCTCGTTGATTTTGACACTTCGGGCAGAGTTGCTTGAGCCAAAATTAATTTCGATGTTTAGCGTGGCTTCTTCAACAGCTCTACATTAACATCACGAAGTTCTAGGATAGATATGGTCTTCAAGACACTAGAGTCTGACTGCATCTTCCTTAGTAATGGGTCGGCTATAAAACGCTTCACACTGTCAACATGGTGGCCGATGGAGTTGGCTATAACTTTAGGAGTTCCTTTAGGCATTTCTTTTACTATCCTAGTTTTCAGCCTCAGTGAGACCCTTAGCCTTTCCCATTCTCAAAAAATCGTTCAGCAGCTAATAGCATGGCACACCTAAAGATTACGATACGTGCTATAACTCTTCAAAGAGGCCAGGGACTCAAATGAAGTTAGGATGAAAGTGTTGTCATATGAAGAGGCATCAGCCACATAAGTTCCAGAAACTTCGAAAAGTTTAAACACCTAAAACATTAAAGAAACGAGTGAAGCTAATAGCGTGGCACGGGGTGTAGTTCCCTCTTCTGTAACTCGTTTTCTTTTTTTTCTTGGATTACGAGAGTTAACGGTGTTTCATATTTGTTAAGTGTCAGCGCTACCCAAGACTTTTGCTTATTTTGAGTAATTGACAGAATTTAGAGCTTACTGCTGGTCATTCATACTTTCAATGAATTTAACTCCTATTTTCACATTGGTAAGGTAAGGTGGCCAAAGTATTAGTCCACAGGTATGTTATTTTTTACTTTCAATTGATCATTACAATCCTATGAATACTTTGAGAATGTTAATGAGACAAGTAGGCTCGGGTGATCTCATAAAAGTACGTTCCCGAGTGACATTATTCCCTTGATCTAGTGTTCTGACTACGCTCATCTCAATTCGCAATTTATATAAACTATTTCAAGCAACATCTAATATATATATAGTTGACTTTAACTTAAGAAACCTTAATTTAACCCAAAGATCACGCCTAGAGTATTTTCATATTTGCATTTGTTTCATTCATTGACTGCTTGAATAGGATTATTTTGTGTGTGATGAAATTTGAGCGTCACTCCAATTTGTTTTCATTATTTAGGACATGGCTAGTTTTTGCTTGCAAAGATTTACAAAGATTGGCTATAACTTAAATCGCTATTGTATTAGAGCTGTGTTGAATGACTACTATGCGATAGTTGTCTTTTTTTATCTCTCTCTGGTGATCCAGTCTGTATTTATGTCTTATTTAATCAGAAAGTCCCTGAGCCAACATTGACACAATTTAGGGCTATTGATTCCTCGTCTAGTGACGGGGAGGCCGTTCTAAGAGGGATTCCTTCTGTTTCATGCGAAGGATCTGTGAGAAACATGGGTTTTCACGTCATTGTTCTTCGAACTTGAACTTGCACTCCTATTCAGGCCAGTTTTGGTAATAAAATTAAGTCATCTCACTAGTGTTAGTATCATACAACTAGTTTTACTATGAGTGGCCGAGAATTAACTAGTTTTTTTATACTTTAATTGTGTTTTTAAAGTAGTACTAGTGTTTTTGGCGCTATACAAATGTTTTTACTACCGCTGTTACTAGATTTTAGTTGCGCTGTTATCAGTGTTATAGAACTGCAATTAGCTGAGTTTCACTATGGTTATTACTAGTGTTTCACTAGCGCTGTGAATATAATTGAGTAGCTTCGTCACTCGTGTTTTAATAACAAGGTTACCATTGTTTTATAACGTTTGACTAGTGTATAGTATTTCAGTTACTAGTGTTTAGGTAGCCCTGTGTCAAGGGAAAAAGGCGTGTTACCAAAATGTCTCTAAAGGTACACACGACTGTACGACCGACAGCCACTATCGGCGCTGCGCTTGGGTACAATTGAATTAGGAAAAAGGTAAGGACCTTCTACTTAGAGTGTGATATTATTAGGTTGGCTTTTTAAAAGGAAATACGTTTGCCGAATTCGTCTCAAGGGTTATTCGAAAGATAAACACCTCTACAAAAATAAACTTTAATACAAACAATAATAAAAAGGGCACATAAAAATATAGAAATCTAAATAATAATCAGTACGACAAAAGAATATTATGACAAGCAAAAATTAAAGAAACTAGGTCCGGGAAAATATATATAAGTGATACAATAAGTTGGATTTAAGGAAAGACTTAGCAAGTCTGTTGGCGTTACACCAAATTAGGAATTCTTCTTAGAACTGGGAACGAATAGGTTGGGCTTACGAGAAAAGGACTCCTGTTTAACTCTGGATGATGAATTGGGGATTTGGGAAACCAATGGCCAAGAGGGCTTCGTTGATGGGGTATCGATGCGAAAGCGCCAAGAGAGACTCCAAAGGGGGTTGAAATTACTTTGGCTTCAAGAAGAAGTAATCACAAAATCGACATCCGTCTGCGGACGGCAGGAAGTCTCAACCAATGTAGTGAGACGAGAGAGACTCAGGAAAATCTTCCGGGGTATAAACGGGTGTCTTTAATCTTACTCTGATCAAGTCAGATTACACGAAGACGATCTGCTGACGAGATCACAAAGGCAAAGGAATCACTGACCCGGAGACATATACTAGGGTCTGGACGGCTAGAATCTCGGGTTCTCTTTATCTGCTGAGGATTTGCAGACATCACCTTAAATAGGAGCCACAGCCATCGTCTACAGAGGGCTGCGCTAGTGAAGGCGTCCCAAGGGGCTATCGGACGCGGCTTAAGCAAACATAAACCTTGATTATTTTTGGCATCGATGAGGCGAACGAGAAATAAGAGATATTCCCTTCTAGCCCAAGAGGGGGAAGATAGACACGGCTGCCACCTGGGAGCGGGACAGCGTTATCAAACAAGGGAAAGACGGTGATAAAGCACCCCGACATAAACATAGCTGCGCTAGTCTGTCTTGACCAGAGAAATTCTGTGATAACGGCGTATTGAGTTTTATGCTCACACACGCTGGTAACATTGTGATATTCGCATTTTTACTAGTTTTTTAATCGCATTTGTTATTAGTTTTTCCTCGCATTGTTACTAGTTATCTTATTACTAGGATTTTTTATATGTCACACCGTTAGCTTTTTTGTGTGTAGCACCTCTAGCTTTTTGTATTTCCCGTCGTTGGCTTCTATGTATGTCGCGCCGTTGGGATTTTTTTTTGTAAGTGGCGCAACTAAGCTTTGGTTACGTAGTCCGATATCATATATCGGTCCCATTTTGTTTGATAGCTCTCTTTCATCGTTAAGATGTCTTGCTGGAGGCGCTTTTCCCTTTTTTCATACCATAGAGCTCCATGGTTCTCTGGAAAATGCTAAAGGTGGCCTATCAAATAATGAAGCTTGATGATACTCATGTTGCATCTAAAAATACGAAAAGGCGAGTTACCACCAAAGAATGCACCAAAAACATTGCCGTTATACGGAACAGATTTGTAGGTGGGCTTAGAACTATACCAAATTCTCCATTCTGTAAGGTTATACAATACAACACCAAACCTCGCATAATGACTTGGGATATCGTGGCTGGCACTAAAAAAAATGCTTCTCTTTTAAAAAACTCACAAAAATAGGGTTCCATATTCAAAATATGGGACTTTTGCACAGCTGTCAAGAATTTTTCCCCCTAGCCTGAAACCAAATAGCTCTGTTGCTTTTTTGAGAGTGCTAAATCACGTGCTATATCATGCGGTTGCTTCTAAGTAAAACATTGAGGGGCTTAGGACTGTTTAGCCTTAGATGAGGAGTCTTTGGAATCTGAGATTATGTCTTGAATCACCCGAGCAGATTTATTGCTTTTATTTTCACAGGGGGAAAAAACATTAAAAAAATGGAACTGGAACTTACCCAGAATGCGAGGTGGGTTGAATTGCAAGATGTGCAATAGGAGATATTATGGAAGTTTTTTTCTTGCCAACACCTCTAGTGTTCACCAGGTAAAAGATGGCAGTCTGACAGAGATCAGAGAGAGAGAGAGGAAGATACACGCTGCCTTGCCCTTCAATCGAGAGAGACACAACAGTCACATGGGCGACCCTTTTTCTCTGCGCCAATGGAGGTGCGAAATTATGTGATGCCGTAAGACGCTGCGATGACCTGAAATACTGCCATCACAGAAAGCTGCGACAAGTGTGAGAGCCCAGAGGGTCCCATCTTAAGTCGCACAACGTTCGCCTCGCCGGCTTAAGAACCTTCTTGCCCTCGTGCTAAAAGTCCAAGTCTAATCTCGCCTGCTGATGCGTCTGACCCTAGAACCCTACCTTTCGGACAGGCTGAGGGAAACCCCATTCGATTCCTATAAATCCTTCAGCGCCAGAGCTGGAAGGCAGTATCTGCCGGCCTTCCTGACCCGTCAGTATCTGCCATCCTTCCTGCCCCATCAATATCTGCCGAGTATCCTCCGTCCTCCCTGCCTCGTCAGTGTACTCTGTCTGCCCCGTCAGTACCCGCTACTCACGTTTCGTTGGACTCTGCGCAATTCTTGCAGAATCCCTCAAGCTCCCGGTATTCTCGTTAATTGAAGTGAGTCGACGTCGACCCGCTCTCCCCACTCATCGAACGTAGCGCGCTCAATCTCGATTCGTGTTACTCGAAAGCAGGATTTAAGTTGATCACCCTAATAGTCATTTTCCAGAGACTATTGTTTAAAATTTGCACCAAGGAAAAGATTATTCCCTCAACCAAATCTTCGAGGTGACAGCAACAGGAAGAAAAAAAAGAAAAATGCAGAGATACAAGAGGAAAGCGGCAAGTTGCTTCCGAGAGGAAAGAATAAGTCGCCTGCTGACAAATGTGCAAGAGTCACCCTTATTGGTGATTCTCAAGCACGGGGCTTGCAGTCCCTGCTAGCGGCCCGCCTTCGCACTAGTGTGAAGGTAAGCTGCCTGCCAGGATGTGGTAACCACCACATCAGAGTAGAGGCTGAGAAATCACAGATTTCTGAGAGCTCAGTCGTTGCTCTGATGGTCAGTGGAAACGACCTGTACCTGAGAGGAGGTAGGGTAGGCCCTACAGATAAAATCCTCCACACGGTCATGGGTGCCGTGGACGACTGTGGCCTGAAAACCCGCAAGCGTGTGGTAGTCGGGATGCTCCCGAGGAGAGGTCCAACACGGACCGCTCACTCGATGAATGTGTCTCTAAACCGGCGCCTGGCAGATTTGTGTACGGCAGAGGGGGTCTTTTTTGTGGACCCGTACCGCACCTTTTATGGTAGAAATGATCTCTACCAAGGGGATGGGGTACATCTTTCCTTTAAAGGAAAGGCCTTTCTGTCGAACATGATCCAGAATGTCGTAGAGAGGACCGAAAGGAGTATCCGGCCCAGAGTGAGGGCGGACGTACGCCAGTACGCCCGTGTCACTCCAGGAACGACCTTCTCAGAGGTCGCAAAAAGGGGTGCCTCGCCAACAAAGAAGCCGGGAAACGGAAGAGCATAGGGAGTCCTACAGTCGGGGACTCCCTGAAAGTTCTTCTGTTCAATGCGAGGTCAATCAGGAACAAGTTTCCTGAGCTCCGTGGCCTCGTAGCGACGGAAGAACCCGAAATGGTAGCCATAACAGAATCGTGGATAAAAACGTCAAACCGAGACTTTGAAGGCGAATTCACGGTTCCTGGCTACCAACTCTTCCACAAAGATAGGCCAGACAGAGAGGGTGGCGGTGTAATGTTGTATGTCAAGGATACAATCAAATCTACGAACTCCAACATTATATCCGATCACGAGCTCCTAGGCGTTGACCTAGAGATAGGTCCTGTCAGATACAGGACCCTGGTGCTTTACAGACCCCCTTCCCAACCCGTTGAGAAGGACAGGGAACTGTACCAGCTGCTGGGTGAGCTTGTTCAAGGCAGAGTGTGCATCGTTATGGGCGACTTCAACAGACAAGTTGACTGGGAAACCAGAGCAGCTAGTGGCGATAGCGCGCTACTCCTGGAGTTCGCCAACAACGAGTTCCTCACTCAATGGGTCAGAGAACCGACGAGAGGAGACAATATCCTCGACTTGGTCTTCACCTCTGAGGATGATATCGTTGAGGATGTCTCTGTAGGCGAAGAGCTCGGTGGCAGTGATCACCAGCTAGTTAGATTTACCGTCAAGATCCCGAAGGTAAGGTCTGTTGCCAGTCAATCAAGGAAACTTGACTTGAGAAGAGCAGACTTTGCACGCCTTCGTGCTGGGCTGACTGATGTAAGGCTAGCGGTATGCGAAGAGGTTGAGGATTCGTGGAACAATTTCAAAAATAAATTCATGAGTCTTCAATCAAGTTGCATCCCTCTAAAATGCCTCCGTCGGTCTTCTGTTCAACCAAAGTGGTTTAATCGAGAAATCGGCCAACTGCTTAGGGAGAAGAGAAATACGTACCGGCGATCGAAGATCTCGGGTGCCTTTGACGAGTACCGGAGGCTAGCCAGGAGAGTGAAGTCCAGCATAAGGGCGGCTAAGCGTACTGAGGAACTCCGAGTGGCGAGACTCTGCAAGGAGAATCCCAAGGAGTTCTTCGGCTATGTAAATAGCCGTAAACCAATCCATCGTAGGATTGGGCCCCTAGTGGACGAGGAGGGTGCATTAACTCAGTCAGATGCAGAAAATGCTAACCTTCTCAATGACTACTTCTCCTCAGTGTTTACTAAAGAGTGTGGTCCCATCCCCCAGCCCACGGATTCCTACTCGGGGGAAAAGCTGGAGGCAATGGACTTCACCGAAGGAGAAATAAAGAAAAAGATCGCTGACCTAAAGACGAATAAGTCCCCTGGACCGGACGGGTTTCTACCCAAGGTGTTGAAGGAAGTGTGCGATGAAGTATCACGACATCTGTGCGCTATCTTTAACATGTCAATCCGGACCGGATGCGTTCCTAGAGACTGGCGTGAGGCGGAGGTGACTCCGATCTTCAAGAAAGGATCCTCCAGCCATCCGTCAAACTACCGACCTATCAGTCTGACTTCGATAGTCGGTAAACTCATGGAAAGCATGATGGTGGAGAAAATAACGTCGTATTTAGAGTCAAACCTGCTACTGAGGAGTTCACAGCACGGCTTCCGAAGGCAACGGTCATGCCTGACGAACCTTGTGGAATTCTTCCACTTCGTGTTCAGCGAGCACGATCGGGACAAGGCGGTGGATGTGGTTTACTTAGACTTTCAGAAAGCCTTTGATAAGGTACCACACCGCCGCCTTCTCCGGAAAGTGCGAGCGCTGGGCATAGACGGAAAAGTAGCCGGCTGGATCGAGAACTGGCTAAGTGGCAGACGGCAACGGGTGGCGGTGAATGGACAGGCTTCTGAGTGGGTGCCCGTTCCTAGCGGAGTGCCTCAAGGTTCTGTCCTGGGACCACTACTATTCATCATCTACGTCAACGACATGGACGGTGACATGGTTGCCAAGATTTCCAAATTTGCCGACGATACCAAGCTTGGTATGAACGTTGCAAAGGATGGAAATACTGCCCGCCTGCAGGAAGACCTTGGGAAGATTGGGGAGTGGTCGGACACGTGGCAAATGCCGTTCAACGTGAACAAGTGCAAAGTAATGCATATCGGCCACAGAAATCCCCAATCTCATTATATCCTTAAGGGCACTGCTCTCGAATCGAGTGACACTGAGAAGGACTTGGGTGTTACTGTCACTAGCGACCTCAAGTTCTCGAAACAGTGCATTGAGGCAGAGAAGAAAGCCCAAAGGATGTTAGGCTACATAAAGCGCCAGTTTGGATACCGTAACAGGGAGATAGTACTTTGTCTGTACAACTCCCTAGTTCGGCCGCACCTGGAGTATGCCGTACAATTTTGGAGTCCTTCGTTTCGAAAGGACATCGCAAGGTTGGAACGCGTACAAGCCAGGGCAACCAAACTGATTCCCTCTATCCGACATAAAAGTTATGAGGATAGACTAAGGGAATTAGATCTGTTCTCGTTGGAAACCCGTAGACTGCGTGGTCAGCTCATCGAAGTTTTCAAAATACTTCGAGGGTTCGACAATGTTGACTACCGGGATATTTTCACACTGAGTGAGAACAGAACGCGCAATCACGGATTCAAACTTGAACTGAAGCGTTACAACCGCAATCTGTGTGGAAACTTTTTCACCTACAGTATCTGCGGTAAGTGGAACGCACTTCCAGTGGAAGTTGTCAACAGTGAATCTGTTGACCAGTTCAAGTCAAGACTAGACAAAGTCTTGAAAAGTGGCCGTTTAGGGACGCAAAACAATTGAGCAGCCATGTGCCCGCTCGATTGCTAGTCCCAAGGTACCCTCTTTGAATGGACCGTAAGGTCTCCTACGGTACCTTCTTTCCTTGTAACTCCTTGTAACTCTCCTGTGCAAGTGCTCTCTCAGCCCACCCCCCACCCCGCAGTGTAAGCCTCATCATTGGCTTAGTTTACGCTCAAGGTCGTTCAAGCGTCCCTCGGTCAATATTGTCCGTTTGTGTGTACGATGACCGTCCTAACCACGTCTCTCCCCCACCCCCTTGGCTGCTGAAGACCTGTGTAAATTAGGTATGTGTATAGTTAATTCTAAAACTCCTTTTACTCTTGTAAAATAATATTAATTTTCATATTAGTAAAGTTATTTTTGTGCCCGTTTTTCTGTTATCCCGGAACTCCAAGATAATCGACTATTGGCCAATCTACTTTCAGTTTATTTCACTTTGCTTTTATTGTAAACTTCCCACGCACTCGAAAAGCAGAAAGGGTGAACATGACCCTATTCTACTACATCTATATTAAATTGGTGTAAGGTGTGCGGTGTTAACCTACGACAAGGAGTTATTTTGAATAAAGTATGAAGATTTACTCATATCATTTTGAAAATATTCGTAATTAACTGGTCGAAATTGCTATCTTTGCTCTTAATATGTTAATCCTCAACTGCCATATCTATCAAGACAATAAGGTCAGGTTTAAATGGGAACTATACTTGTACTCTATATAGATATATGGTAGTCAACGAATGTATATCTAAAAAATCGTGAATGATTGGAAACAGCCGGTGTACCATATACTACAGTTTCATAGTTAAAGTAATAAAAGACCAAAGACATATAAAAAGTGAACATAATTCTTTTCCAGCTAGAGAAAGTTCTTTATGATTGTTGTTGCAAACAGAAAAACAAAAGAAATAACAGTTTAATTACTTAAGTAACTATTTGTGAATTTTCAACTAATAAATTATATTGTTGACTGTCTTTTAGCCTCTTTTAGATTTGCACATCGCCTAGGCATAGATTTAATATGTTCAGAGATTATTACTTGAGGTAATTTAGACCGTATTTGGCGTGTGAAATTCAGCAACTCTACCTGTTTTCCTGTTTTGTTTTTTACTTATAACTCAAAGTCCTAGCTAGTATTCACCAGACATGTTCTATTTGGTTCACGTCATAAAACTGACTGGAACAAGGAGGTCGTTTTATTTTGATTTGAACCTATCATTCTCTTATCATTTTTGCAGAATGACAGGGAGCTTCATCGTCTATGAAAAACAATTTTGTTTTTCAAGCTGACTGCATATTATAAAATACTGGTAGAATTTCCTTTTTAAAAATGTAAATGTTTCTACACGAGTTATTTTCGCCTAGACACTCAACTACTTCTGACCTTTATTCATTCTAACTGCCTCTGTCCGACCATAACAAAGAATTCATTCAGCATGTTTTCCCATGCGATTGGAACTGAACTTTTTTACCATTGACCTCAATTTAATGCTAAGACGATAGATAATATAATAAAGATCAAAACATTATTTTGAGAATATCATCTCGCTTATTAGGCATAGAGCTGATAAAGTTTTAGTATGAGGCTGTATGTCTTCATCATGGCCACGGAAGAATGAACTACATAAATTACACTACATGTAGTCAAAGCTTTTAGAGATTATTCAGAAATTAGATCCCAGGACAGGAAGAAAGGAAACTATATTTAGGCAAGACAATGCTAATTACCATATATATATATATATATATATATATATATATATATATATATATATATATATATATATATATATATATATATATATATATATATATATATATATATATATACATATATATATATATATATATATATATATATATATATATATATATATATATATATATATATATATATATATATATATATATATATCCATCTAGCCCCATCAGGAATTTTGAGTAATAAGGATTACCACTATGTAGTGGTTAGCACATACCACGGACAGTAGAATAGTTATGCGGAGTGTTGGTAAATCCATAAGTACCAGGATTACAAATAAAACACAACTATATGAAAAATTACAAAATTATTTGGGAAGAAAGCATCCTAAATTTGTGAATATTTGCTGAAATCCATTCCACAAAGAATTAGGGTTATAAATAAAGCAAAATTGGGTACAAATAAGTATTAAAATAATACAAAAAATAAGTATATGTATAATAAATATACTGAATTAATTCATCGCAAATTTAGTATTATATTATATGAATGATTCCATAGGTTGCTTTATAGTTTTACTCAAATGTGTGTTTTATTGCTTTTAATCAAGGAATGGAGTGGTTTAAGTCTATTGCCTTAAAGCCATTCTAGTCAAAGGTAAAATCAAGTTAGCATAGATATCTTTGTTGCCTTTTAGATTGGTAATGTCAGAGAGAGAGAGAGAGAGAGAGAGGGGAAAAACCCCTTGAGGTAATTTTCCCTCGTTTCCATAAGAGGAGCACATTTATCATGCAAAATTGCGTTACCAAGACAACGCCTTCTCTTTCCAAGCCAAGCTCGTCGGCTTGGGAATAGAATTTGATAGGAAATTTTAAAAGAAGATTTACATGACGTTGAAGGAGAAATATGAGGTTTTGAAGGCAAGGCTGAGGGGTCACTGAAGTAATGATGACCTCATGGATCATAACTCCAAAACGAAAAGATTATATAAATTTTTCAGTTATAAAATTTTACCAGCGAAAGTTTTTTCGTTTAAATCCATTAGGTAAACAGCGCACAATCCAATAAACTGATATTTTGTGGTCTGGATGCAAATAGACACGTGATTAAATGCACTTCCTCATATTCTTTGGCACAAATTTAAATGGAGCAAATTGGATTGTTCTCTCTTCTATACAGATCATGCATTTTATGGCAGATTTTCTAATTTATAACCCAATAAATTGATAGAAGGTTGAATAAATTAGTAAGCACAAAATTTAAGATGGCAGCAAATGAAGATTGAACATGACGAGGAAGAGTAAAATATGTAATGAACAAAAAAAGAACACCGTGGTTAAAGGACTGAACTGACTAAAAATGTATTTTAATTGATAAAACCCATGAGGAAGCAATTCAGTAAATTACCCCTCAGTCGATTGCAATCCCTGATATTTTTTCAGTAAAAAACGAAAATAATAAGATATTAGTATACCAGTGGCGGTCAATAAATTTTGCGAATCAGGAAGGCAAAACAGATAAAGGGGGATGGCTGTTTGTGGGGGTGTTAGGACAAGTTATGATAAGTCAGGACCTGCAGCCGCACGCTCTTGCCTCGTATATTTAAAAATCAGTAGCTGATCATAGATCGTCAGTCACAAATTTTTCAACAATGGAGAAGGTTAGGCACCGCGCAGTGATCAAATTTTAGACCAAGGAAGGCAACAATGAAAAATAGATCCATGAACGCATGGTTGCAGTGTACACCGACACCGCCCCTTTCTATGCAACTATTGCTCGTTGGAATAGGGAGTTCCGCCATGGTCGTGAGTCCCTTGAAGATAACCCCCGACCAGGACGCCCGTCAGATGTGACCAACTTCGACAATGTGCCCCATGTGGAGAGGATGATCCTCGAAAATTGACCGGTGAAGGTCGAAGAAATCGAGCGAGAACTTGGAATATCACAGGGGAGTGTTATCAACATCATCCACGACAATTTGGCCATGACCAAGGTCTCTGCCCCTTGGGTCCCTTGAAACCTCACGCCCAATGATCGACTTCAACATCGTCAAAGTCCACAGGGCCAGAGTATCACAAACAGAACCCCCGGGAAGGCGGATTCGAAAAGATCAACCATCCCCCCTACAGTCCAGATCTGGCCCTTAGCGACTACTTTTTATTCTGCCAGCTCAAGGCTGCACTGCGTGGACGCCGGTTTGGGGACAATGAAGATGTCTAGCTCGCCGTCCAGGATTGCATTGAACAGCAGTCGGGAGATTTCTGGCTGCCGGGAATTCGAAGACTCAGAGACAAGTGGTGCAAGTGCATTGAAGTCGAGGGTAGTTATATTGAAAAATAATAAAACACTTTTACTCATATCTCGTTTCCTTATATCCGAATTGCAAAACTTATTGACCACCCCTCGTATTAATTAATGACTTGAGACTACGCCTGAAAAGGTGGACTTAAATCAGGGCTCAGCATTATTTAGGGATCGAATAAAATTGTAATTTTAGTTTACTTATTGACACTAGATTACTGGTTACGAACGATAGTATATTTAATAGTGAGATGTAATCGTGACCATTTTATGAAATGGAGAGTTGTGTGGCGCTAAGAGGCGGCCACGTTAATCGGCTCTTGTAGAGTCGAGCTCCTGGCCCTGAGTTTTTATCGTCATTGCCCAAAGTTCATCTTGGATAGTCATTACAGCAATATACACTTATATTATTTCATCCCACGCCTGAAGGGTAAGAGAGAAACGGCTTGCTTCCACCCACCTTTTTGTACATTCAGTTAGAAAAACAAAAATATTTCAAAAATACCTTCTTGCACTTGACATGTACAACTTGCCCTCGAATCAACCTCTTTGTTCTTTGATCTTTCTCCCGTAAGAGATGCGGCAACAGCCCAAAGTTACTTCTGCCTTTGAAAAAAGACTACGGGCAGAGTTTAATCCTTGCAATATTCCTTGTTTGGTTGTATTTATTCGTTGATTTGTATTGGGAGGTGACTGACTCAATAAGAACAGAATACAAAGGAATGTTTAATTAATTTTTTCAAAAACTTTCACGAAATAAATATATATTTTGCCAAGATGAATATTTTAAGGAGTCCATCTGGCGACTGCCTACTTGCGCATAAGTCGCCGTATTCACTACAGACTACGACTAGGCTATATTAAAAAAAAAAAAATGACAAGAAAATAACAAAGAACAAGGATTAAAAATCATAGGCTAAAAACAAAAAAAGCAAAAAGGTAACAAGAGGGAATTTGTTCCAGAATGGAAGGAGAAGGAACCCTGGTTTTATCAGAGGCTGGATGTGAACCCTTTATGCCGCCAGCTATACAAGGCGAGTGTCCGGTGTAGATAGATCGCACAGAAGGGTTCCGAATATACACGGAAACCACCGTGCCCGTAGGCTAGGAGGGGCCAAAAGCAGAGGATGTATTTTTAACATTGAGTCATAAGACGTCCCAGGCAGATCTGGGCGCGCCAAGAATAAGTCCTTAGCATCACGAAATGAGAGACGATTCTGGACTCTTACAGCCAGGATCTCCTAGTCAAAGAGATACACACCGCATTGCTTCGAAAAAGCGGGGTGCGGCTCTCTCCAATTGACACCCTTGGCCTCAAACGATTTGGAATTATTGTAAGCGGCCTTGGAGGAACTTGCAAAGACTTCGGGTAACTACGACTTTGTGCGTTTACAGAAGCGATTAATATAGCCAAACCGGTGACAGTAGTAGCAACTCCGCGGCAGTGCACGAATGCCTTTGCACGGTAATGGTACCAACCCGCACGCACCGACTTAAGAAGCTTGTCACCCACGAACGTGACGAAGAGTGTAGGGGTGGGTCTCAACGTCCCTCCCTGTTTTCTCATCACACGCTCGAGCTTTGCTTCCCCATGGTCTGCCAGCTCTAAGGTGATGTCATCTATGGAGTAGTCCACGAGTTCCTTCGTATAAACTACTCCTTTCAAAAACTTCATGGTAGAGGGCGGCGTCACACTCACCGGCGTGCTTTCAAGTGTTCGAAGGGCAATAATCATGGCCGTCTCGGAGGGAATCAACGCATTCGAGATAAGGCTATCGTTCGAAGTACGGGTAACCTTTCGCTCTCTGCCAATCACGCTAGCTAATGCTCCCCTGAGATTAGGCTATCGTTAGAAGTACGGGTAACCTTTAGCTCTCTGCCAATCACCCTAGCTAAAGCTCTCTTCTGACGGATCAAGGTACCATGAGCCAACATGTTTCAATCGGTGGAGCAAATAAAGAGAAATCGTTTAAATCAAGCGGGCGCGAAAACGCCAGGTAGCATCTGAATGAGCGGCCCCAACTATCAAGACTCCGCTCTGCGCACTCTGTGATTTAGTCTGAGACTCCTCATCAGGATGAGCAACAGTGCCAGACGTGCCAATCTTAGCTTGGTCGCTTATCGAAACGGCAGAGAACCCGTCATTCCCCGCGGCTCCCGCGGAAGGAGAGGAGCCCAAGGTCTTCTTTGTTTTTTTCCTCTTCTTGTTCCTTTTTTTTATAAGAGAGGATTGTAAGAAATGAACCAACTTCTATCCTTGGCCGCTAGTTGCTTCTAGTCCAGATGTACTGGCCTTAGACAGACCCTTCTCTAAAATGGAGAAGATCGTTCATATCACAGGGCCACTCAGGGTCACTCAGGGACCATGTCCATCTCTTTGGGGGCCTCCATATGGCCATCCACCTAAAAAGCCATCACGGATCCCATTCAAGGAACCATTCGTATCTTCCTTGGAGGGCGAACCAGCATCAGTCGTATAGGCGAGAGGAGCACGTACAGTGACCCCTTTTAGACTCTGTAATCCTTTGCTTCATTAAGGGGCTTGGCCCTATCGAGGCGCTCCCACCAGGAGCAGTCATTTTTGGTCCGCCTGCGTGCTTTCTTGGCAGAGACCTTGGAAAGTAAAAGAGAGACTGCCGCTAGTAAGATGGAGTCGTCCCCAAGGGTTACTAGGTAGGTTTGGAAGAGGAGTAAGCGTCCTCTCCGGTAAAATAAGTTTGGAGGGTCCACTGAGAAAGTAAAAGGGTGGGGGGAACCTCATTTTTGTGAGTGGAGCTGCCCAACGGCGGCTCCGACGGTTGTAAAGGAAAAGGTAGAGATAGGGTAATTTTTATTTTCTCATCATTGGGCCTGGTGACCTTTTTTGTAGCACGGGACGCATACGTTAATTACCTCACGCAGTAGCCTGCACTGCGAGGGGTTTGTAGATGCTTTACCATAGGCTCAGTGTAAAATTGAAAAGTGAAAGAAAAGGGGTGTGAGGAAGGTGAGGGTTGGGGTGAAGCAGCTTGTTAAACCCTCCCACTAAAAGCAGAGCTCAGGTGTGAGGGAGCGTTGTTCTCTCCCACCTCAGGCCCGATCCGAGATGTTTGGTTGCGGCCCATCTTTTATTTTTTTTGTTAGACGCACATATATTGGTCTTAGAAAACTTCCTCTTAAAGTTATTTGCCAAAGGTGTAGATTGTAAAATAGTTTCTTAAATAATTTTTCGGTTTTCATATGAGAATTTTGTCATCTCATCACTAAATTAATCAGATTGCTTGCTATTTTAATTTTTAGGTTTTATTTTTAGGATGGGGGGGGGATAAGGTAATATTTCAGTATTTTCAATCATTCATTTTCTCCACTCTAAAATAAACGATGATTAAAATTTTTCTGATCATTTTGTAATCGTTGTGGTGTATATAATTAATCAATCACATTGTTATCTCTTTCATCTTATCCCTACATATTTTCCCCTTTGTTTCCTTTGGAAGATGGAGTTCATATCGTGAAAGTTTCTTCTGCTTTAAATTTGGCTTGTCTCTTTCCATGTTCCTTCCTCTCGTTTACGTAGCTTCCTTATTCTCAAATACCAAGCGTTTCTTCTCTAAACTTTGAATTCAGTCCCCATAATAAACTTGGTTATGTGCATGTTTGATTGTTATATAAAAATCCACAACTTCTTAATCTGAATGAGATAGTGCAGTTGCCTTGGCAACTGCATTAAGTTGTATTATGACTCGTTCAATATCTCATAGTATGAAAATATATACGCCACTAGTATGTTACTCGTTTCTTCCTTTATAATATAGTATGATTCCATCTACTTAATTGAGTTGAGTATTGTTTCAGTATGTCCTCTCAAGTTGACCTTGTAGTGCCGAGATCTAAGTAACATTTGTTATTGTACAATTTTTTTACGTATCACCAGTCGTCAAAAGATGAACGCCAGTTTCGTATGTTCCGTGAAAAGTAGCATCCTCTTTCCTCGTGCTAACAAGGTAGCGGCCGTGGGGAGGGGGCTCATTTCTCTAATCGAAAGGAGGGTCTTGTTTAGTAGTGTATTATCATGCGGAAATTGGGTTATTGAACTTACCAGGTTGCTTCATTTACACTGCTGACAAATTTGGCCACCATTCAAAATGTAAAAATAGTATTGGTAGTGCGGAGATCTCAAATCCTGCCTCTCCCATCCACCACATAGGAATAGGTCGGTTATGTTCTGTGTGGGTGCCATTCTTCCATTTTAATCTCTTCAATTATTTGGTTAAAAGCAGTCAGTCCTTAATAATGTAATTCCAGCTCTCAACATTAGTCGAGATAGTAATTCTTGCTAGGCTTTAATTACATTCCATTCTGTGTTGTGGTGGCATCACCAAAAGACGGAAAATTAGCAGATATACCTTTGCTGGCCAAACATTTATTTCTTAATAATGATGGGTTCTCATAAACGAAACTCCCTTGTGGAATAAGATTAATTGGATTGCCCTTAATACATTACGCCAAGGAAACAAGCAAATGGAACGAATACGGTCAATGTTTTAAATAAACCTCTGTTATATGGGGTAGTAGAACCATTTTGGGGCATCTACAAACTCAAGATAACGAAATTATTTGGATATTTTATGAAGGGATTCAATGGTGTCTGTCACACATTCTTGGAACTATAATGATATATAGGTTTGGTCTACGTTTCCCGAGCTTTTGTGAATTCAAACTACAATTGAAAAAAGTGTCGAACTTTTTGAAAATACTGAAATTGTATAAAATTTAACCATATGGCAATGGCAGTAGCCATTAAAGTTCCAAATACTTTTTCCTGTTTTAACTTAAAATCAATCAGACGAAGTGTTACTTTAGAAATGGAGAAATTTTATCGAGCCAGAAATAAGTAATAAAAATTACCGCACATTATATTTATTTTAAATTCTAGACCCCTTTCAGAAAATTAAATGAGTATTATTGCCATAAGAACACAATAAATGAGAATTAGCATATGGATTCTGGGAAAATTTAGATCGAGCCTATGGAAGATGTATCTGATGAGACTAAATGGTTGAAGAAATAAATCATTGGCTTTCGACATCACTGATTTATTGCCTTAGGATTAAGTTCAATTGAAGACTGGGGAACGCTGCGGGTGCGGGTCATCTCGATTATTACCTAAAATGTCCTGAGAAGGCCATAATACCAGTCACAAAGAGAAATTGGTTTTATTATAGTCTGAGGAGACTGTATTTATATCCAAGTAGCCGACGTGAGGCAAGTAAAAACTCTTGTTTGATTTCAATATGGTTACTAAGGATTCGAAATCGTTAAAAAAGAACACTCCTAATCTAATATACACATAAGAGTTTCGCAAGGATGCTGTGTTAATTATCTTAAAAATCTCTAATGTAATTTTACTACTCGTTTCTCTCAATAAAGACAATTTATTGTAAAAATTGGAATTCACTTTTCTTACTGTATACGATAATGGTTTGCATTAATCTATGTTAAGCTAAATCGTGGCAATTTGAAGAAAGTTAAAGTGAATATGCTCATAAAAAAGGCCGATCTCTTAGGAACATTTTTTCTGGGAATGACCAAAATCAACCTTAAGAAAATATTATTAGGGACTTCGTGGATAGAAGCGAACTATTTTAATTGAAGGCATCTGATTGTAAATGCTCGGCTAGCTCAAAATGTTTACTCAACCCCCTCCCCCTAATGCCTTTCTCACACATGTTAAAATAAATTTAAACTCTATATCCGAGAATTGTTTAAATTTTGTTATAATTACAACTTATGTTTTATATTAAATATATGTTATTTTAAATTATTAGCGTCAACAAAAGAAGAAACCTGATATTTTAACTTGCTGGATTAGCAATGCAAAAAGGTTTAAATGAATGGCGACTTGTTAGTTGTTAATTTAAATTTGAAGTTTAAGGGGAGAATAAATGGAAATAAAGAATCAACTCAATGGGTTGATAACGAAAGTGACTCAATTTAACTAGGACTAACAAGACAGATGTCAGTCATAAATGTCATGGGAAGTAGGATCACCACATCTAAGTGAGAGTTGTCAAATTCTTCATCTGATTTCATTCATGTTTATCCTATGTGAAAAAATGGATATGGAATTTTTACAATCAAGCCATAATAAATAATAAAGTGTAAACCATATGAAAATCCCTTAAAAGCGAACGAAACAATGGAGTATTGAATATACATAGTCACCCAAACATTCGTTGAAAACCATTACTACAAGAAAAATATTGCTCATTCCGCTTCTTTAACAAAGTCCACTTTCAAAGAATTTCGTTCGAGGTTGATCTATCTCTGCCCCCTTCCTCATACAGTCCTGGCCTATCCCCATCCATTTTTTTATTCTGTTGATGATGTTAAAAGAGCAGTTTTAATTTGGTTTGAATCATCCTTTTTAAACGGGTTTGGACCTCAACGCAGTTTAGGTCCTAGAACAAAAGGTATACTTTCTCTTTGTTTTAATTTTATTCTTTTTCCTAATAACATTTTTAAAACTTTCGTTTCTAATATAAAAATGAAAGCTAAGAATTGCTAATAGAAAAAAACACAGAGAATTATTATAAAAAGGCTTTGGTCACAAGATTTTCCAAAATTACACCGCTTATCACAAATGGACTAAAAATCTACTCAAAGGTGAAGAAAGATAACATTCGATTAATATTCATTATCTTCCTATCTCGTATCCTTCCTATACAAAGGATACCACGAAAGATTTCTTGTGTGCAGTCTGATAACCAAGTTAACTATGTTACTCTAGCCATTTATCAAATTCTTGTTTTCTGGCATTTGAAAGAGCATCTTGGGACTACCATTCCTTTCAACTGTTTTGCATTTACTTCTCTCGTGTTTTTTCAGTAATTTTTACTAGGATTATGCAGAATCTGCCTAGATTGAATTATTTTAACCTTATTTTTTAATCGTCTTGGCATTGAGATCTTATTGTTTATTTTCATACATTGGCATTAATTCTCAGTTTCTGATATTGTTTATCAGCTATTATGGAGATTCAAAATGGTTAATATCGAATTATCCTTTCAAACGTGGGATTATTAAATTTATTGAATAGTTTAATCTTCTTCTATTGAGAAAACAGTAAGATAACGGACCAAATCTTTGAAGAAGATTGAATCCAAAATACCTGTCGTAGAGGGGACTCTACACCTGAAACCAGTTTAATTAAATATAGATATTACTATATTTTAGAACCAAACCCTTTTAAAAATTAATCAGCCCTAGGAACAGAGGCTCACGAACGGATTAGTCTGGTATGAGCGTAGGTAAAATTATAAATACAAATCAGAGTGCAATTAAGTTTCAGAGTGCAACTTTAGTTTGGCCAATGCTTAGCTTATTTTGGAAAAGTTCTGGAGTAATAGAAAGGAGTACAAAAAGATACTTTACCTCGATGCAGTTAATATATTTAGAAAATCCAAAGGATTTTAATTAAAGTATATAAACATAAGAGAAGGACACGAGTCTTGGCTTCAAACAGCCACCTGGGCGGGTCGACCGCCGTACACACAAACGGACAATGGCAGATGGGAAGTTCAAATGACGGAGGCTTAAAAGGAGGGGGGGGGAGCTTGCACAGGGAAGTAGCGCCAGTGGGTACTTCGAAGGTTTGTACCGAGGGAGTAGTCCTTCCTTGTTAGAGACGGTGTAGGCTCCACAATAATAGCATCTTGACAAACAATTATTACACGAGATGAACTCAGATCTTGCCTTCGGGTTTAGAATACCGAATCGAGAATTTGACGCGTCTGGTTTGGGTAACGGGTACCAACGTCTACGAGGTTGACTCGCATGAGTTATAAGGGAATACACGGAGCTTGACGAGTTGTACAAGGTTTCACTTGGAATAAACGCGGACGGGAGAATGGGAGATCCTTGCAGATACTGGGGACACAGGCGGACATAGGGCTGTTAGCTCTTCCAGAGCGCAGGCTGTGTAGAGAGTGTAGAGAAAGTTTAGAGGAAAGAGAAGGCAATTCTTAAGAGATGAGTCTTCAGGAGACGTTTAACAGTAGCAAATGAGGAGGATCGTTCTTCGGCAGTAAGGGCATTCCAGAGTCTAGGAGCAAAAACTGAGAAGGAACTGTCACCCATCGAATAGAGGACAAAACGAGGAGTGTTCGGGAGGGGAGCGAGGTTAGACCGGAGTGCTCGTGGCGTTTGAAGACGGGAGAGGGCAGACGAGAGATAAGGTGGAAGTGAATATGTAACCAGTGTAGCTCCCTTAACAGTGGCTTTGGAGGAGAGAAACCTGAGCGGCCAAGGAGGAGCCTGGCAGCATAGTTTTCAACTAGTTGTAGGGGGCAAAGTTACGAAGAAGGGAGATTTACTAGAAGAGAATTGCAGTAATCTAAGTGAGAGGTGACAAAGGCATGAATGCTAGTCTCAAGGCTTCATCGATTAAAATGGAATCAGAGACATGAAAAGTTGCGGAGGAAACCGATGGAAAACTTACAGATACGATGGATGTGCAGTTTAAACGAGAGTTGCTTGTCAAAAATAACACCAAAAATACTGACGGTACCAGAAAAGGCGACATTGGTTTCCCCAAGTTTAAGGGAGGGAAAGTGAGTTTCAGATTTCTCCACCATCTGAGTGTCATCAGCATAGAGGAGGAAGTACACGCCTAAATCGTGAAAAATGGAGCCAAGAGGAAGTAAGTAGATGCAAAATAGGAGGGGGCTTAGGACTGAGCCCTGAGGCACCAGAGAATGAATGGGCGCGGGCTCGGAGGAGAGGTTATCAAGCGCGACCTACTGAGTGGGGGAGGAGAGGTATGGGCGGAACCAATAAAGTACACTGCCCGAAAGACCAAGGAAAGTGTGAAGACGATCAAGGAGGACAGTGTGCTTGATGGTGTCGAAATCAGAGGAGAGGTCTAGGAGGACTAGAATGGACGTACAACCCATATTGGCTGCTATACGTAAACCGTCTAAAACTTAAAGAAGAGCGATTTCAGCAGAGTGCTTCGCTTTGAACCCCGATTGGTACGTTTCATCGATATTGCAGTTATAAATATGGTCAGTAAGGCGAGAGAAAGCCACTCTCTCGAGGATTTTATAGAGGAATGGAAGTTGTGAGATCAGGCGAGAGCTAAATGGTTCAGAGCGGATAAGGTGTGTTATTTTAAGGATAGAACGAATTGAGGTATGTTTGAAGGAAGAGGTAACCACCACTGTGGCAAGTAAAGTGCTAATGAGAGGAAGAATCAGTAGGAAAACAGCAGGGAAAATTTGGTGGAGGACTTTGGGTGGAGAGACATCCTTAGGTGGATCCAAATTGGTTAGAGCGTGCGATCAGGGCAGTTATTTCCTCAAAGGACGCCCGAGTGAGGATGTTCAGCGGCATTGGAGTATGATCGGGGAGAAAGGAATGGTCTTGCTCAGACGACTGCGGTAGTACGGTGCGAAGTTTAATAACTTTATCAGAAAATTTAGGAAGAGTAGAGGGTTTAATGGGGAAGAGGTGGGGAAAATGGGGCTAGGCAAGGAAAGTCGACAGAGGAGACGAAAGATATTCCGAGGGTCATTCTTACTCTCAGACAAAAGATGCGTGAATGAGCCTCGCGCGCTAATTTTAATTTGAAAGAATACGTCGAGGTAGCAAGGCGATAGGCAAGTGAGAGAGAGGTGGTTCCAAGCTTGCTTTATAAAGAGTTCGTTCATGAGCAAGTGAAGACCTCCCTAAAAAAAGGATTTCCATGGTGAACCAAGGGGCGCGTTGATGGCGGTTTGAAGAATACGTGATAAGGGATGCGTGCACGTCAAGGCAGGCGAGTAATGATTGGTAGAGAGAGTTTAAGGTTTGTTCAGGTGAAGCAGTAGTATCAATAGGAGGTAGGGCAGAAACAAGGTCGTTAAAGAGAGAAGTAGTATCAATTGACGATAGTCGCCGAAAATGAATAGGATCTCGGGAAGAGCGAGGAGGTAGGTGGTAGGAAATATAAAATTTAAAATTGCCCATAAGTGGTCGGAGATCGTATTAGAAAGGTCAGTTACTGATATATTAGAGGTATGGAGGTTCTAGATGACTAAGTCCAGGATATTACTATGTATATGTGTTGGGGATGACACATGTTGTGTAAGAGGGAAGAGGTCAAGGATGTCAATGAATGCACGTGAAGTCTCATTGGGGCTAGGATGATTGATGTCACCGAGAATAAGGAGAGAACCAGTAGAGAATAGGTCGGAGAGTAGGTTACTGAACTCCTCAAGGAATAAGGCCGAAGACGAGCTGGGAGGGCGGTAAATGACCACAATATTCAGAGCGGGCACAACACGTGACAGAGCAATAAGAGTCAGAAATGAGGCTAGAGGGGGAGGGAGAAGGATGAGTGGAAAATCAGTGCAACTCCCCCTTCACCATGGTTCCGAGGAACATGCAGGAAAGAATGACCCGGAGGGGCTGCAAGTGCAGTACATGAACCAGAATCAGAATCAAGGTAGATTTCTGTAAGGCCAAAGAAGGAAACCCCAGTGTGAACAACGCCGTCATGGATACACTCCGACTTATTGGCCAGGCTCCTAATGTTCAGAAGAGACGCCGACAGCGCCTGCTGATGAGCACAGGAGGAAGGAGGAGATTTGGAGGTGTTGGGTAAAGGAAAAATGGTAGGGTTAAAAAGGTTCCTAAGGAACGCCGAAAGTCTCGGGGCCCCTCCTAGTCAGGTGAGTTAGGGGGATACTAGCCCCCTTTATCTTCGCGTATGTAGCTGGCGAAAGACGATATTTTAAAGAGTTGAGTGAGTCCCCATCATACATAGTGGGGAAGAAAGGAGGGAGCAAAGGCAAGAATTATGAAAAGGGCAGCAGGCGGGAAAACTTAACTCTCACTTGACTCATGGAAAGTGGGAGAGGGTTCGCCCAGGCGAGGCGTGGGTGTGGGGGCGGGTTTGCCGGTGCGAGGCATGGGAGTTGGGGAGGGTTAGCCAGGCAGGAGGACAAAGAGCAGCACTTGGCAACAAATGAATCAATGGAGTAAAAAGGAAGTTAATATTGAAGCCGAAATGAGCAATGAATTACAAATAAAATTTGGAACTTACAAGCCACTACCAGTGAAAGTGGAGCAGAGCACTAACTAATTGAAAAGCATTTAACACAATGTGGTAATTATAGCCTACACAATGAAATGAATTAAAAAGCACTAAGATCACAACGGGACAACACTTATTAAAGAGCACTAAATAACAGAAGAACGATGAATCAGGAGACGGATGATAAGAATGTTGATCAAGAGCTTTGGGAATGGAATTGATTGTCGGGACAAACGAAGACGCTTACAAAACAACCTTCCGGGAGAACCAGGTTTCTGTAACAATTAATATTTCAGGTATATGCTAACAATATTCAGGTTTAAACTCTTAAAAGTTATTCAGAAGGTAGAGTGTAAAAAGGGAAGTAAACATGAATATCAGGAGAATAAATTTAGGAGGACCAAGTTTCTGTGAGAATTAATATTTCAGGTTGCACATCCATTTGAGCTGGATATGCAAATAACTCATAATCTTTGCTAAAAGAATTGCATACATTCTCTCGTCGATTAAAACAAGTATATTTAAATAAGGCGTGGTTGAAGAGATTAGAGGAATATTCATTAGTCATTTCAAATGTTAAAGTATAAAAGTTCCTCTTTCAATTTAGCTCAATTATATTTATTCCTGGCAGTCAATCAATCTCATTTATTTTACTGTCAAAGCGTTTCTCGAATCAGGCTTGTAAATAAAGCCTTGGTTGTAATATTCAGGTTTTTGTTTCTCTAAGAGTAGAGATGTTTCCAACAATTAAATAAACAAGGTCAACTGACCAAAGTCACGTGCTCTCACTTATTCGGATTTATGACATTACGACCCTCAAAAACTTTCAATAATTCCCGCACTATCCTTGGGAGGACCTTAAAAATTTAATAATTCAAAAGAAAATTTAAAACAACATAAGGATTTCAAATATCGTTATAATCAGCCAAAGAGTTATGATTTATTGCCAAAACAATATAATTCCCGGTAAAACCTTGAGAAGACCTTAGAAAAGATTTCATTTGAAAGAAAAAGTAAAACAACATAAGGGTTTCAAATATCATTAGAATCAGACAAATACTCACAAAGTTATAACCGAAACAATAAAACGCAAAACGGGGACCGGCGAACCGACCGACCGAGCAACATAGTCAGATATAGATAGAGACGCACGCAACTAAAAATCCAAAGATTCCGAGAGGATAGAAATTGAAATCTTGTTTTTTTATATGTTTATTTAAAGTCTTTGCCACGCTGAACAGTTTTCGAGTGACGAATCTCTTGTAGTCTTGTTGAAGGAAAATCTTCATTTTGTTTGTTCATTTGCGTCAGTCATCATCATTTATTTTTCCAATGATGACACTTGTTTCTTATTTTCCACTGTTCAATTCGATTAATTCTAATAATATTTAAACTGGAACAACAGTTTGACGTGTTATTCATATATGCTGACCTAGTTCGAGATTTCCTCGTAACAGGGAGTATCTGTATTTGTTTAGTTTATGTAGTTCCCACACCGGAGACTTGCTAGCGGTATTATATCCATTAGGACTGTGTTGAAGAGATGAGATGGGCACGAAACTTGGATACAATGTTGTGTTAGGCGTGTGTGTATTGCTTTGTGGGTAATGGTGGCCTTGCTACAGGTAGGTAGTATTCCTTCGAGTTTCTCTGTGTAGAAAATGCTTGGAGTTTTACATTTATTCCGTGAATCATCGCTGTCGCGAAATCTGTGATCCTTCTTGGCCGAAAGGGACCAAATAAGATTACGTCCCTGGTTCCTAGTTGGCTCATATATCTATTGATTAAAATGGAATGACTAGTACATCCATATATGAGAGTATAAAGCGGATCGTAACCGAGATATGCATCTATTCCAATAAAGGTTGTTGTAAATAAAAGATGAAAATAATTGTCATGTTAGGTGTAAAAGGCAATCCTCTAACCATGTCCAATAATTAAAGATTATTACTCGAGTAAATCTTTAATCACAGTCAATCAATTTTTACATAAGTTTTAAGCTCAAACCGGGAGTTGAGTCGTTTAAACTGTGAATTCATCCGATCCGAGAATCTTAACTCTTACTCACCAATAAGCAGGAAAAAGTTCCGACAAACGGTCTTTCAGTGAGCTCCCTTTTAACCGATACTATAGAAAAACTCTTCACCTTGATAGAGAAGGGAAAGAGAGTGGTTGAAGCTTTGTTTGAGCGCGTCGATATCTCATCGACTTAAGTTTTTTTTTAGGGAAAATTAGTTTCCTGTTCTAAAACTTTGAATCATTATCAGGTTTCTGCTGCTAATATTGCTATAGTGTTGTATGATGGCGTTTGCTGAAAAATAACCTTTATTGCTTCCATTACAAAAGATTCTTTTTTCATTGTACTTTTATAAATCCCCCTTATTCAATTTCACCTTCCTTTTTACTTACATAATTATAAATAAATAAATAGATATCTTCTTAAGTAAGGACTAAACCCCTTTTTAAATAGATTTTTATTTCTCCCTCTTCTATTCAAGAGGACTAATTCGAAAAATCTGACTTTTGGGCTGGTAATAATTTGCGAGGTCACATCTTTAAAATCATCTGTGAATATTACATTAACGTCTAATTACTAGGGCTATTATTTGGTCGCTCCTGGTAGGGAAATGGCAGTTGAGAATATGTGAGAACAGCTAAACCAAAAGTCACCATCACTTATTTAGCCTTTTTAGATTCTTCAAAGCCGTTACTAATTTTCAGCAAATATCGAGGAGATGATGGAATCAACTTTCTAAAGGCAGCAGATTGTCTGAAGTCCAAAAATGAGGATGAATTAGAGTAATCGCTTGTCTTTAACACGGCGGTTTTTTCATCACGTTGGTCATGCTGCGTCTAGTGGACAATTAATTGCGTTGGATTAATTAATTTCGCCTAGTTTCTGCTCAACGATCAAGGTGTGTGATTTGTGGGTATTGACAAGAAAATAAAATTCAATATAGAGAGAAAAGAAAGAGAAATAATTATAATGGGAAGTGAAGTGACCCTCTTTGAACATTTCGACTTTTCCTCAGATAATGTATGCGTTACTGCTAAGATATCAATATTTGCAAAAGGATGGAATGATGCGTTAGTAGGGTCAGATTTCTACTAATGAAATACCATACACACAAATCATGAGAAGAGAGAAGGAATGGAACCTACATGTATGTCCAACATGATGATTTAACGGTGAATTTATGCAGTGATTAAAGACTTGAATTATTAGGACATTATTTGAGTGGAAAACCTATTTTAGCGCATATCAAATACTGAATGAGAAACAACCGCCCCTTGTTCCTACGTTCTCCATAATCTAGCTGAAGGGAAGATCGTTGAGTTTCAACAGTTGTCTATCTATTACTCTTACTATCTATCTTAGCATTAAGGTTTTATACTCATTTCACCATTTCTGCAAAATCCACAAATAAAACATTTAAATTCAGCATAATATTTCACACCAATTAATGTAGTCTATTTGAATCAATGAAGAATAAATTATGAATATATTTAATAAAAGATAAACCCAATTTCCCCTAAAAATGCTTCTGGTCATTTTTATTCAAACAAATTAGACGATTTTTAGTTAATCTCTTCTCAGTCCGAACGTAAAAGAACAAATATCTCTCTAATATAAAAGTGTTCTTCTTCCTTTAGTTTTTCTATGGAAATACCACATCAGGAATTAAAGTGTAAAATCAATTAATCAAACAACAAAAATAAAAAAGAATGGTGCAATTTATGATTTGAAAATTACATCCACAAATACAGACGTACAAAAACGCTCTAATGAACAGTTGCCAATTTCATGATATGAAAAGAAAGGCTTTTTTGTACTGCCCATAACAAAAAGATAAGAGCTATTAATTTCGCACATTTGTCACAATGAAAACCATTAAAACACGAGCAAGGAGACCTAACGTAATTTGGATGGACAGAGGCAAATTGAGGAAAGATGCTCTCTATCTCCACTCCCTTGCGCAACAAGCTGTCTCTTCTTTCCACGTTTTGTGTATCTTGCAAGCATCCTTCATCCCTTTTGAGGGAAATAGGTCCGCAGGTACGAAACATTGGATTTCTCGTTCCTGAGCAGTGGTTACCATTCCGCTTGTCGTATTGCATTAGAATGCATCCAGTAATCACGAGATTTTATCGAATCTAATTATTACAAGAAAAATTCCATATCAACGAAGGTAAAGTTATAATGAATCGCTTATCTAAAGTTATTTAAATAAATCTTTTAAAATAGGTTTTGATACGGCCGGAGATATTCACTTTTTGTATTTCATTTGATCTTTCGTTCAATCCAAGTGTTTTGAAATGGTCGCCTGGTTTGATTTATTTCCAATTGTTTCCCTAAAATGGTGGCCAGGTTTGATTTATTTCCAATTGTTTCCCTAAAATCGTCACAGGTTTGATTTATTTCCAATTGTTTCCTTAAAAGTTTTTGATGAGAAGGAAGTGACGTGCTTGTAGCGGCCTAAGAGGAATTAAAGTTGCAAAGGAATTTTACAAATATTTTCTTCAGTCTTACTTAGAGCTTTCGCTTTATTAAGTGTTATGGCGCCAATACCTCTTTGCATTTCTATCAAAATGTTTGCCTTTTTTGTTCGGGAGAAAACCTATTGGGAAAAGGAGAAAGATTTCAATATTTTCCTCCGTTCCGGTCACTGATTCCAATCAGAAGTTAGGTAAAGAAGTGCGGAAGGAAAATACTGATAAAAAACAGGGAAACACACGAGTGCGATGTTTTCCTTAGCGATTGATTAAATTAAATTTGGTCTAGTCAAGGTTGATCCCTGTCAACAAGGTTCAACGCACGTCTCCTCACAATTCTTCCATGCATATTTATCATATACAATATAATGCTCTTGCTCCTCGTTCTCATTCAAACACTCATTTACATGAGCAACCCACCCTTTACACACTCTTTCATCTCTTCGAAGAATTACTCTATTTTCTTTGTATGCACCTGCCAGCTCAGAACCCCCAGTTAGTAACGCACTCACTCATACCATTCTTGGCAAAATACACATTTCTTACGCAGTTGTTCTTTAGTCAGCCTGCACTTCGCACAAAAGACATCCCTCTCAAATGTCCATTGTTCCTACACGAGCTCTCATTCCCCTTACATACTATAATTTTACTCCCATATACCAACGTTGGGACCTGCATAAGCTTATGTAGTTTTCTGGACGGTTTCACTCTCCAACTACATATAAACCTTTGGTAACACTCGGGTCGCCGGAGAAATTTTTAGTGATCGCATTTAGCTTCATCTGTTTAACGGTGAAGTTTAGGCGCACTTTCCAGGAAGTTGATAGACAGAGGCGTTGTCAAAATATGGAATGAGTTACATATAATCACTCCAGATTGCCCATTAATGTGGTTTATTTCATTTTAGCGTCACTATCATTGCAGTCTGTGTTTTGACGCTTAATGTGTTCGTGTTTGATCAAATAATTGTGAGTACTTTTGACCTCTCACTTTCACTTTCCTTTTATATTGAGGTGCATGTACAATATTATGGTTTAGTGATTATCGATGTTTAGTCGCGTCGGTCGGTCGGTCTTCGTTTTACTTTTTATTGTTTTTGTAATTGCATTATTGCTATTCGGCCGATTCTAACGAAATTTGAAATCCTTATGTTGTTTAACATTCTCTTCCGAATCATCGCATACATAACCTAAACCACTACGACCTACACAACCACTACCACCTACAACACCAACGTCTACACCACCTAGACCACCTAGCCTATACCACCTACACAACTACTACCAGCTACACTACTTACGCCACTAACATCTATTCCACCACCTACAACAACTGAACCACCATCACCCCCCCACCACCCTCACCCCCATCACCATCATCTCCACCACAATAACCTCCACCACCACCACCACCCAAAGTATCTACCTAAACCACTACGACCTACACAACCACTACCACCTACAACACCAACGTCTACACCACCTAGACCACCTAGCCTATACCACCTACACAACTACTACCAGCTACACTACTTACGCCACTAACATCTATTCCACCACCTACAACAACTGAACCACCATCACCCCCCCACCACCCTCACCCCCATCACCATCATCTCCACCACAATAACCTCCACCAGCACAATCTACACCACCACCACCACCACCCAAAGTATCTACACCACCATCAACTCCACCACCCACACCACCAACACCTACACCACTACCTACACGAACACTTTCACTGCCTATACTACCACCACCTACAGCGCCACCTACATATACACCAGCGCCACCTGCACCACCGCCACCTACACTGCCGCGACCTATACCACCACCACCACCCTTACAACCGCCACTCACACCACTACCACCTGCACCACCACCACCACCCCCATCTACAAATACAACAGCATATACACCGCCACCACCTATAACACCAGCAACTAGAACACCACCACCTACACCAGCACTTACACCACCACCTACACCATCTTTACCAACTACGCCACCTACACCACCACCTACACCACCATCTACACCAACACTTACACCACCTATACCAACTACGCCACCTACACCACCACCACCAGCTACAACACCTAGACCTAAGTCACTACCTAGACCTACTACACCACCATCACCTACAACAGCATCAGCTACACCTTCACCAACTACACCACCATCACCTACAACACCATCAGGTACACCGCCATCACCTACAACACCATCAGGTACACCAACACCACTACCATCACTTACACCATCACATACACAGGTACTCACACCACATACACCAATACCACCTCAAACACACATACTCTACCACCAGCTTAAACACACATACACAGATACTCACACTACATACACCAATACCACCTAGTATACCACATACACCAATACCACCTCTGACACCACCTACACCAGCACCAGCTACACCATTATCAGCTACAGCAATATCACCCATTCAACCATCACCCACACGAATACCACCTATACAATCTACATCACTACCTACAAACCACCACCACCTAAAACACCACATCACCATCACTTACACCAGCATTACCTAATCACCATCTACACTACCACATACAACACCTCCAACACCACCATATAAAACACCACCAGTTACACTAAACAGATAGGCCACCTACACCACCACCACTTACGCCACCTAAACCACCTAGAACACCTATGCCTTCTACAACACGACCTCCAGCTACAGCACTCAGACCTACACCACCATCACCTAAACCAACTACCCCAGCATCAACTACATTACCATCAGATACACCACCCCCAACTACAATACACCCACCCCATCACCTACAGCACCAGCAGCTACAACAGCGCCCGCTAGAACACCACTACCACCACATACAACACTACTTACACCATCTACACCAAAAAACCTCTTACACAACATATACCACTACCAGCTACATAACCTCCACGCTGACCAAAACCACCACCGCTACCTATACAGCTACCACCTAATTCAACATCGCCCAACCACCTACAACACCACTACATACACCACCACACCACCTAAACCACTACTACCTACATCAACACCCCCTGCATTTACCTGCAACACCACCAGAGACACCAGCACCCCATAAAAGACCGTCACCTACAATAACGCCAGCTACAGCACTACCACCAACTACACCACCTACACTACCACCAACTACAACGCCACCATCTACACCCACACCACCTAAACCACCGCCAGATAAACCATCGCAACTTACACCACCACCTTTACCACCATCCCCTACTCCACCACCATCACCCCCATCACCATCATCTCCACCACAATAACCTCCATCAGCACAATCTACACCACCACCACCACCACCCAAAGTATCTACACCACCATCAACTCCACCACCCACACCACCAACACCTACACCACTACCTACACGAACACTTTCACTGCCTATACTACCACCACCTACAGCGCCACCTACATATACACCAGCACCACCTGCACCACCGCCACCTACACTGCTGCGACCTATACCACCACCACCCTTACAACCGCCACTCACACCACTACCACCTGCACCACCACCACCACCCCCATCTACAAATACAACAGCATATACACCGCCACCACCTATAACACCAGCAACTAGAACACCACCACCTACACCAGCACTTACACCACCACTTACACCACCTTTACCAACTACGCCACCTACACCACCACCTATACCACCATCTACACCAACACTTACACCACCTATACCAACTACGCCACCTACACCACCACCACCAGCTACAACACCTAGACCTAAGTCACTACCTAGACCTACTACACCACCATCACCTACAACAGCATCAGCTACACCTTCACCAACTACACCACCATCACCTACAACACCATCAGGTACACCGCCATCACCTACACCACCATCAGGTACACCGCCATCACTTACAACACCATCAGGTACACCAACACCACTACCATCACCTACACCATCACATACACAGGTACTCACACCACATACACCAATACCACCTAAAACACACATACTCTACCACCAGCTTAAACACACATACACAGCACTACCACCAACTACACCACCTACACTACCACCAACTACAACACCACCATCTACACCCACACCACCTAAACCACCGCCAGATAAACCATCGCAACTTACACCACCACCTTTACCACCATCCCCTACTCCACCACCATCTACACCACCACCTACACTTATACCACTTATACTAACACCACCTACATCAACACCACCTAAAATGCTACGACCGACAACACCACCACCTACACCAACACGATCTAAAATGCTGCCACATAAAACATCACCACCTATAGGACCACATCCTTCAACAACACCTCTTATAACACCCACACCACCACCTACACAACTACAAACACCACCTAAACTTCTACCACACATACTCCCACAACCTATACCACCAACACCTGGACCAGCACCAACTACACCATCATCACCTACAATGCCACCCCCTTCACCACCACTTACTCCAACTACAACACTACCTTCACACCACCTTTTAAAACCGTCTCCACCTACACCGCCGCAACATACACCAACCTCCCTTACACTAACACCAACAACACCACTACCACCTATACCACCACCACCTACACCACCACTACCTACAACACCACCACATATGTACCCTCGTAAAACCCCGCCATCTACAATATCACCAGCTACAGCACCACCTCACACTCCTACACCCCCACCACTTACACCTCCACCACTTACACCCCTACAATTAAGCCACCACCAACTAAAACCATCTCAATCTACACCGCTAGCACCTAAACCACCATCTCCACTCCACCCCAACTACATCACCTTCACCTACACCCCAACCTCCTACACAACCACTAACTACAATGCCACTACCTATATTAGCGCCACATACAACACCACATACTTCAATACCACCTCCTACAACACCCTCACCAACACCTACACTTTCACCACCTAACCACCACCTACACCATCAACACTTTCACCAACACATACGCCACCTACAACAACACCTGTTTCAAAACCCACCTTAATCACCACCTCATACAATACCTCCACCCAACCACCTAAACTAATACCTGCTAAAACTATCTCAACCTACACCACCATCACCTACACCATCACCACCACCTAAAGTTATCCATGGAATTATTTTGTTTGGGTATTAACATCATAACTATTAGACAGATACAGACAAAATTTTAGACCCTTAAGTTGTTTTACATTCTCTTTCATATATATTTGCAAAAGTCCTCCCAAGGTTAGCAGGGGGATTTTATGGCAATAACTTCATAACTATTCTTCCGATTCTACCGAGATTTAAAACCCTTATGTTGTTTATATTCTCTTTCTAATGATACAATTACCAAAGTCCTCCTAAGGTTATCCTGGGGTTTCTTTGGCAATAGCTTCTTTACTATTTGCCGATACTAACTAAATTTAAAATCTCTATGTTGTTTTACATTTTCTTTGGAATAATTTAATTGCCAAGGTACTTCCAAGGTTAGTCCGTGAATTATTGAAAGTTTTGAAAGTCGTAAGGTCATAAATCAGTATAAGTGAAAGCAAGCGACTTTTGGTCGGCAAACCTTGTTTTATTCAGATTTATTTTATCGGAATGGCTCCTATTACTTTCGGGAGGACTGCCAAGAAGTTTCCTGTTGTAGTTTTAGTTCACCAGAGAAAGTCTTAGTTAACTTTATGCATTCTTGCTGACAGCAAACAGGATTCAAACGCGGGAGAATTTGAATTATGAGATCACCGAGTGAGCCACAAATTAAGAGATTTCTCAGGGCTGCGCGTTTATGTCGACCTATTTATTCCCTTCTCTTCCTGAGCGGACAAGGGAGCGGGAAAGAGGGAATCGGTTCCCTGGCACTACAGGATGCAAAACAAGTCAAAAAGTTAGACCATTCATCGACTACTAAACGGTAGATTAAAAGTGTCCCTGGTTGACCTATTTAAATAAGCGGTTACGTTCCGATGGGTCAAAAAGAAGAAATAGAGAAGCGCTTATCACTAATGACGCTGTCAATCTACTGCTCGAAATTAATCGGGAATACGTTTTGCTCCTAGTTATGTATATGTATGTAATGGCCCAAATATTCATCATCCGCCGTTACTGGATGCAATATTTGGAGAATACTCCCTAAAAGAAATACGAGGGGAATTAGAGAGAAACCACAAGTTAACAAATAAGAAATCTGTTGTAAAACTTGAAAACTATACTAGCTCCATTAAGGCGGTATTCTTCTCTCCCGATTTACAAGGAAAGCAAATGAGGCTTATTTTTGGCTTCAACTTCATCTTTGTGCAAATTTACCTTGAATGCTTCAAATTAAAAAAAAACACCACGACAGAATGCACCTTAAGTAGCCACACCGGATACGAATTCAAATCAAAAACAAAGGAATGTACTGTGATGGAATCCACTCATCCAAATGATGGAAGAGAAGAAAATTAAAGAGACACAAACATACATATAGGCAGCAACTAGAATAAGCACTGGTCCGCAAGTCAAGGAATAATGGCAATACTTATGAATGTCTACAAAGCAAATCTAGCCAATCCGGGAAGCTTTGCTAAACAGTTTAATACAGTTTCAAAGTAAAACGACATAGTCTGCGACATCTACTTTCCTGTGAAACCCTCATCAAGGCACATAATAGGGCAAAGTCTTTTCAGAAACTACATCATGAAACATACAAGAGCATGCAAATAAATACATAAAGAAGAAAAGAAAGAACCTGGAATGGAGAACTAGCCCAAGTAGAAAAAACTGCAGAAGCAGTGGATTCCAATAGCGGTGCACAACTAATTCATAACGAAAACACAGACAACGTCCATAGATGGACAATAGTTAAAAGACGAAAAAACCAATCCAAACTAGAGAAACTCCTGCAGCCAAAAGTTCAAATGTAGAAATAATTGTATAAATCCCGCTACAACTAATTCTCCAATAAAGGAGATAATAAAGAATTTCTGTGTGTAATAGAAAATGGCATATAAAAATTTAAATAGTAATCAGAGTCTGATTTTGACAATATCGAATTGGTAATGAGGATTATGTCATATTTATACCCCAATCCTAAAGCAGTATTTTAAGTACATACAGAAAAATTCATCAAATCCTCAACGAGCAAAGAAAAAAGAACTTACAAATAGAATCAACATAAGAAAACAAGTGCAAAATGAGAAGAAAAAACTAGAAGATAAGAGAAGTATAAACGACTGAAGGAAATGAAAAAAAAGGTCTGCTAAACAAAGTCGCGTTCTCTCACTTATTCTGATTCATGATCTTACGACTTTCAAAAGTTTCAATAATTCCCGGACTAACCTTGGGAGAAACTTAAAAAAATATCATTTGAAAGGGAATGTAAAACAACATTTAATTAGAATCAGCCGAATAGTTACAATGTTATTACCAAAAAAAAACAAAGAAACGGAGACCGACCGACCGACCGACCGACCGACCGACCGACTGACCTAGTGAGATATAGAGTCGCACGCGACTAAAAATATAGGAGAATAATCCCAAAATCAGAGATTAGCCACTTCTCCTGATGTCTCAGAAATAGCATTTCACATCCCATTGCTCGCCCAATGTCTTTTTATTAAACGAGGATTTCTTTAGAAAGTTGACGTCTTGCGTTAGTTTTTATTTCATTTGGTTTACATATGCAGGTGGGGTGGATTTCTTGTTAATTTTTTTGATGTCCCTAATTTGTCTCTCACCAAATGTCTCTAATTGCTGTATTGTGAAAATTGCGGGGAATTTATGGAATTATTTTTGCGTTAATCATGTGGTAGAGAGATAGAATTTTTAGGTTATTGTCATCAAACAACGGACAAAGAAGACACCATTCCCATATACCCTGATCACAAAGAGACAGTTATAGGTATAATGTGGATAAATGTTCTACGATGCATATTGTCTAAAATCATGCTTTTTCATTTTTCGATCCTCAATAAAGTGGCCTCGTCAACAATCACATGTCCAATAAACGAGCGGATTGATGGAGAAGCCATTCGACAATTTTTTTCGGGTCAAAAATCAGTGTTAAGGAGCTGATCTCGGAGAGAATCTTATATGATGCCAATTCGAATTAGGTTAAACACGATTAATAAATATTTTTGGCTCATTATCGAGCTTCAAATTAAAAAGAAGTACGCAGGTTTTGAAAAGTTTTATAAATAGCATTTATAATTCCGATCCAGGTTTCGGAAGTTACTGGCTTTCATCATTAGTCAAGAAATAATAACATAATTGGTTAGTGGGTTGTACGTTATATACGAGTGGCGGTCAATAAGTTTTGCAATTTGCATATAAGGAAACAAGATATGAGGAAAAGTGTTTTATTATTTTTCAATATAACTACCCTCGACTTTAATGCACTTGCGCCACTTGTCTCTAAGGCTTCCAATTCCCGACAACTAGAAATCTCCCGACTGCTGTTCAATCCACTCCTGGACGGCGAGCTTGACATATTTATCTTCCCCAAACTGGCATCCAGCAGTGCAGCCTTGAGCTGGTGGAATAAAAAGTAGTCGTTAGTGGCCAGATCTGGACTGTAGGGGGGATGGTTGAGCTCCTTGAATCAGCACTTGCGCAGGGCAACTCGTGCAACTCTGGCCATGTGGACTTTGACGACATTGAAGTCGATCATGGGGCGTGAGGTTTCTAGGGACCCAACGGGCAGAGACCTTGGTCATGGTCAAATTATCGTGGATGATGTTGATAACACTTCCATGTGATATTCCAAGTTCTCGCTCGATTTCTTCGACCTTCACCCGTCGATTTTCGAGGATCATCGTCTCTACACGGGCCACATTGTCCTCGTTGGTCACGTCTGACGGGCGTCCTGGGCGGGGGTAATCTTCAAGGGACTCACGACCATGGCGGAACTCCCTATTTCAGCGAGCAATGGTTTTATAGGAAGGGGCAGTATCGGTGTACACTGCAACCATGCATTCATGGATCCCTTTTGCATTCTTGCCTTCCTTGGTCAAAAATCTGATCAGTGCGTGGTGCTCAACCTTCTCCATTGTTAAAAAATTTGTGACTGACGATCTGCAATTAGCTACTGCTTCTTAAATAGACGAGGCAGGAGCATTCGGCTGCAGGTCCTGACCTGTCATAACTTGTCCTAACGCCCCCCAAAACGGCCATCCATCTTCCTCTGTTTTGCCCTACCGATTCGCAAAACTTATTGCCCGCCCCACGTACTAGCAGTAAAAAAGAAATAGAGGAAGGAAATAAAAATTATAAAGCATTTTGATATGCAATAATAAAATATTGCGTTTTAGTTGAAGAATTTTGGTTATACTACAAATGAATGTTTGGAAAAAAACTTGGACCATTTATACATGATCTGAGATTACTTTAGATACTTTTCTCACCTATATTCTACAGCTAGAAGTAGCAGCGACTCCCTCTGACTTACTGGAGACACTCAAAGACTTAATTTATCGCTTTCAATTTAAGATCTCTTAAATCTGTGTTAAATTCAACTCCTATCCCATATTAGTTAAAACCTCAAGGAGGCCCACGTGCATCTTCGATTCAAAGCTTGGAGTCTTATCAACAGCTACCGGACGCCAATGTTTAAACAAGGAGGTTATCGTCCCCCCCGTTCGCCCCCATACGCCGACCTCGCCAGATCGAGTTAGGCTTATGGACAGATAAGGCATTTTTCTCCGGCCCAGCTGTGCGTTCCCTCGAAGCTTCCACCCCATTCTCCCCCACGCCAAGGAGATGTCCTGGCTATTTATATGGAAACTTTACCACTAAGATCAGATTGGAGATTCAGATTTTCGTCGCGAAACATCACCACGACCCTCTCTCCCTTTGTGCGCCAAGGGACCTCGACCTCGAGATTCACCATCACTTGTCCAGAAGGAGGACAATATTCCTTGAATGCCAAAGGTTCGAGCCTTTAGTGACGCCAAGTCCCCAAGGCATCCCCCCCCTGTTGTTCAAGGAGAACAACATTAGAACAGCCATTGTTCTTGAGCCCGTAGACAAGAAACGGTTCTCACCCCCCCCCCCCTGTTGTTCAAGGAGAACAACATTAGAACAGCCATTGTTCTTGAGCCCGTAGACAAGAGACGGTTCTCATCCCCCCCCTTTGTTCAGAAGAGAACAACCTAGAACAGCCATTGTTCGTTTTGAGCCCTTCGCCAAGAAACGGTTCTCATCCCCCCCCTGTTGTTCAAGGAGAACAACATTAGAACAGCCATTGTTCGTTTTGAGCCCTTCGCCAAGAAACGGTTCTCACCCCCCCTGTTGTTCAAAGGAGAACAACATTAGAACAGCCATTGTTCTTGAGCCCGTAGACAAGAGACGGTTCTCATCCCCCCTTTGTTCAGAAGAGAACAAAGTAGAACAGCCATTGTTCGTCGAGCCGTTCGTCGAGTAACGGTTCTCCTTTCCAAGACGCCTCGTCAGGATCCTTTTATTCTTCCCCTTCGGCTGGAACTCGCCAGCGGACCGAATATTCCTTCAAGTACCTTCCACTGCACCCTAATGAAGTTACGTAAGCCAAGCGTCACCTTTTGAGTATTGATCCCTTATTTGTCAATTCTATCCTGTGCTTTAAATGGTTTATCGAACCATCCCATCTCTTTAACTCCATATTTGTTTTACCCTTTTTGATCCCTTAAATCCTTGGATTAGCCCGAGTCTCCACGACCCTTTCCATTCTGTTTGTCAATATTTTCCGTTTTTGTGTATTGTTTATAGTTATTATTAATAAAACTCTATTTTATTAATGATAGCAATATTATTATCCTTGAGCTCAGTTCCACTTCTTAAGCATTTTGAAGATACATAATATCGGCTGCCCGACAGTAAAACGCACTCTAAAGATAATTAAGGAAGTTCCCTCAACGAATAGTGTAATATATGGTATCGTCGGGAGTCATTCTACGACATATATATATATATACTATTTAATTTGGTATCAGGTGTGTAAGGTTTAACGCTATATCTTTGCAAACACTGGTCTCAGTCGAGTAAAGCATAGTGTTATTCGTTATAATAATAGAATATAGTAGTTCCCTTTTGTTTTAACGATTGCTATCCCCTTTTTTTTGAAACTTAAGAAGCTGGAGTAGCTCAAGGAACGGTTATAATAATTTGTTTGTGTTTTTTGTGATTTTAGTCAGTGGTTATTTAGAGTAAGAAACCAAGTACGAATAGGTCAGTGCCCATATTTAGGTAGGCTAATTCTATAGAGGCATAATTCTTGTTGCGAGGAATTTTAGTTGGTTGACTAGTGCGCCCCCAAGTGCAAAGATGACTCAGTTTGAAATCTTTAAAGCGCAAGGAGAGTCCTGTGGACTTTCCGGAAAAGAACTAATTGAGTACATTCAAGAGGAGCAAAAAAGAGAATTCCAACGAGAAGAAAGAGGGGAACGGATAAGACAAGCTGACCATCAGATTGAATTAGCTCGGATTGAAGCAGAATTTCAAAGAAAAATGGAAGTAATAGAAAGGGAAAGAGTAATCCGACGAGAAGAACGAGAAAAAAAAATCCAACGAGAAGAAAGAAGGACGGACTCGCGCTCCTTCCCAGGAAAGCTGACAAAGTTTCCGAGCCCCGTAAAACCCCAAAACTTCTTTCCCCAAAACCAACAACGGGACTCCAAACCTCCCGTTAAGACTTCTCCTCCATCTCTCTTCCCGAAGCGACCAACCATATGCTACACCTGTGGTGTAGAAAACCACATGAGCTGGAATTGCCCCCAAAATTCTAGGCTTAAAAGCGGACCAGCCCACCAAGTTAACCAGATTAATGCGACCCCGGCTTCCCCGGTGGTGCAGACCCAAGCAGAAACTTCTCCCCCTCCGTCAGGCCACCAGGTAAATTTTGTTTTTAGTAAAAGTTCATCGGGAACTTTGAAATATGAGGAGGGCAGCGTGGACAGCTGTCGAGTATTGACTCTCGTCAGGGACACAGGATGTACATGCTTCATCGTGTCCGACGAACTCCTCCCAGTGGCCTCTAACCACGAAAAATTTGCGGTGGTACATGACCAACTTGGGCGGGCAAACAGATTCCCCGTCGCTAGATGTTACCTGCAGTGTCAATATTATAATGGCTGGGCTGAAGTCATTGTAGCACCAATAAAATTCTGTTCCGTACTTATAGGAAAGAGCCCCCAAGTAAGTTTCGACCCTGTGTTTCAGGCCGCCCTTCCTCAAGGCCGAGATAAGAAAGAAGCCCCGGAGCCCGTCCCCATCAGAACCCCGATACCGTCCGATTTCTCGGAGACCCCTAACCAGGACTTCAGGACGGCAAAAGGAGAGTGTGAATCACTAACACCCTTAGGTGATAAGGCCCCAGACAAGGACACGGAGACTGTCCCTGAACCCCAAGAAAAAAAGAACCCCCAACGCGCCCATGGAGATACCTTCGTAGAACTGGACGAAGCATCGGCGCTTGAAGAGGATTGCCCCGCGGAGTCCCTTAAGGTAATCCAGACAGTGTGCATCCAACCTGATGCCGATTACCCTCCTCATTCCCTACCAGGCGAGTCTTTGGAACCCTCTGACCTGGATAGTGACGCGCAGCTGACACCACGCCAGAAGAGTCAGCTCCAAGAACTAATTAAATGGAATCACCATTTACCCGCCCTATTAGCTCTTTTCGAGCAACTGCGTGAAAATGGCCTCACCATTGGCCCCAGCAAATGCCAGTTTGCCCACGAAACCATCAAATATTTGGGTTTCAAAATAGGACAAAGCAAGTCAGGTCCCCACGAGAACAAGATTAAGGCAATCGCTGACATGCCCCTCCCGATTACAAAGAAGCCATTAAGATCGATCCTAGGATCAGCTTCTCCCTATCAGCGATTTGTTCCGAATTTCGCTGCAATTTTGGCCCCCTTATGCCCCCTTCAGGAAAAGAATTTCTCCGATCGTTTACGTTGGAATGATGTCGCTGTTTCCCATTTTAATCAGCTCAAAAGTAAGTTCATTTCTGCCCCCATTTTTAAGTTGCCCAACCCGGAAAAATCCTTTGGGGTTAAGACCGACGTGATCAACGAGGGCATTGGAGGTGTACTCCTTCAATACGTGGATGACAGAACGAGTCATCCAGTTGCATATGCTAGTCGTCAATTATTACCACGCGAAAAGAGATATGCCACTATAGAAAAGGAAGCTCTATCAATTATCTGGGTCATAGACAAATTCAAGATGTACTTGATAGGTAAAGAATTTCAAATAGGAACCGACCACCGTCCGTTAGCCTATATTAGGAATGTGCGACACTCAAACGGCCGCATCATGCGTTGGAGTTTACTCTTGCAAGAGTATCAATTTAAAATAAATTATATCAAAGGTTCCGATAACCAGGTCGCTGACGCACTCAGTAGGAATGCGTTACCGAATAGCGTAGAATAATTGTATTCATAGGATTAGTATCTCCATGTAGGTATATACCGTCTTGTACGACTTAATTTAAGATTCTTTTGTAATATAGTTAATTAATGTATATGTCTGAATTTTGTAACGCTCAATGTCTACTTCTTTATGTATATATATTTGTTCTTATTAATTTACGTATAAATTATTTTGTCCCGTATGTACTAAGTTTATATCATTTCATTGTTCCATGCCCTTTTTTTTTCTTTGATTAAGTTGTATTAAAGGTTATTTTCCCCTGTAATCTAAAGATCAAAATAATCATATGTATTGAGGTAATAATAGTTAGGTGCAGGAAGATACAGTTGGTACAAGAAAACGAGTTCCCTACAACGGAGCTCTATCGTTGTCCCTTCTCTCTTTTTTTTCGAAGTGACAACTTTCCCTGGAATGGAGGGGTGTGATAGAACGAGTTGAATCTGTGTTAAATTCAACTCCTATCCCATATTAGTTAAAACCTCGAGGAGGCCCACGTGCATCTTCGATTCGAGGCTTGGAGTCTTATCAACAGCTACCGGACGCCAATGTTTAAACAAGGAGGTTATCGTCCCCCCCCGTTCGCCCCCATACGCCGACCTCGCCAGATCGAGTTAGGCTTATGGACAGATAAGGCATTTTTCTCCGGCCCAGCTGTGCGTTCCCTCGAAGCTTCCACCCCATTCTCCCCCACGCCAAGGAGATGTCCTGGCTATTTATAGGGAAACTTTACCACTAAGATCAGATTGGAGATCCAGATTTTCGTCGCGAAACATCACCACGACCCTCTCTCCCTTTGTGCGCCAAGGGACTTCGACCTCGAGATTCACCATCACTTGTCCAGAAGGAGGACAATATTCCTTGAGTGCCAAAGGTTCGAGCCTTTGGTGACGCCAAGTCCCCAAGGCATCCCCCCCCCTGTTGTTCAAGGAGAACAACATTAGAACAGCCATTGTTCGTTTTGAGCCCTTCGCCAAGAAACGGTTCTCACCCCCCTTGTTGTTCAAAGGAGAACAACATTAGAACAGCCATTGTTCTTGAGCCCGTAGACAAGAAACGGTTCTCACCCCCCCCCCCCGTTGTTCAAGGAGAACAACATTAGAACAGCCATTGTTCTTGAGCCCGTAGACAAGAGACGGTTCTCATCCCCCCCCTTTGTTCAGAAGAGAACAACCTAGAACAGCCATTGTTCGTTTTGAGCCCTTCGCCAAGAAACGGTTCTCATCCCCCCCCTGTTGTTCAAGGAGAACAACATTAGAACAGCCATTGTTCGTTTTGAGCCCTTCGCCAAGAAACGGTTCTCACCCCCCCTGTTGTTCAAGGAGAACAACATTAGAACAGCCATTGTTCTTGAGCCCGTAGACAAGAGACGGTTCTCATCCCCCCCCTTTGTTCAGAAGAGAACAACCTAGAACAGCCATTGTTCGTTTTGAGCCCTTCGCCAAGAAACGGTTCTCATCCCCCCCCTGTTGTTCAAGGAGAACAACATTAGAACAGCCATTGTTCGTTTTGAGCCCTTCGCCAAGAAACGGTTCTCACCCCCCCTGTTGTTCAAAGGAGAACAACATTAGAACAGCCATTGTTCTTGAGCCCGTAGACAAGAGACGGTTCTCATCCCCCCTCTGTTCAGAAGAGAACAAAGTAGAACAGCCATTGTTCGTCGAGCCGTTCGTCGAGTAACGGTTCTCCTTTCCAAGACGCCTCGTCAGGATCCTTTTATCCTCCCCCTTCGGCTGGAACTCGCCAGCGGACCGAATATTCCTTCAAGTACCTTCCACTGCACCCTAATGAAGTTACGTAAGCCAAGCGTCACCTTTTGATTATTGATCCCTTATTTGTCAATTCTATCCTGTGCTTTAAATGGTTTATCGAACCATCCCATCTCTTTAACTCCATATTTGTTTTACCCTTTTTGATCCCTTAAATCCTTGGATTAGCCCGAGTCTCCACGACCCTTTCCATTCTGTTTGTCAATATTTTCCGTTTTTGTGTATTGTTTATAGTTATTATTAATAAAACTCTATTTTTTTAATGATAGCAATATTATTATCCTTGAGCTCAGTTCCACTTCTTAAGCATTTTAAAGATACATAATATCGGCCGCCAGACAGTAAAACGCACTCTAAAGATAATTAAGGAAGTTCCCTCAACGAATAGTGTAATATATGGTATCGTCGGGAGTCATTCTACGACAAATTACTTTTCTTATAATATTGATAGGTATCCTCCGTTTTCTAATTATGAACATTGTTCCAAATGGTGGATATAGTGGATAATGACTAGTATGTGAATAAATACGTTGCTTTACGGAGATTTTCATATAAACATATAATTTTTTTATATAGGAGACAAGTTTTGGGAGTGACTGATGGCTACCAAGAGTCCAAAAATTTTAGTGCATAGAAAGGGACTATTGGATAATACCTTAAATCCCGGTGGTTAACTTTTGAATGAGAGAACAAATAAGTATAACATAGAAGGGATATCACTGCTAAGCCTAATTCAAATTAAATAATATAGATAAAATTATTAGCCAAACCAGGAGTATATATTATCACATGTGCTGGTTGCCCAGATTTTTATGTCAGCACAACGAGCCGCATTCATATTCTAAATTCCAAATTTTGACCATTCCGAACGAAGTTTCGCAATTTTCCCTTCGGCAAAGATATACTAGTTCAGGAGAAAATCACAGGGATGATCACTACAGCCTAAAACTAGGCAAGATTTTAAAAAATACAATTATAGAATAATTAAAACAACAAAAACAAAACAAGAAAGAAGTACGTTCCGGCTTCGCGTGGAAGCCCATCTACCTCCGGTACAGGCACATGAGACCCTCAACAGACTAAAATACAATGGAGGAGGCCAAACTACTCCACAAAATGAGATAGTCCGCCAGTCTTTGTGCACGAATACGTCCCGAGGACAAGGGAAAAGTGGTAGCATCACGGTCGTCCCGATATCGAGATAGGTAACGTGCGCAAAAATCACCCAGACCAAGGACGTCCTACATGCGGTCCACTGTTTACTCAAATTGAATTATTTGGGGGTATTTTTTTTAGGTGTATTTTCACTTAGTTTGTGATGAGAAAACTATTCTCTGACTGTGCTGTTGGGTTCACTGAACCCAATCTGTCACAGTGACGTAATTTTGCACTGAATTATGAAAAACTTGGTGGCAGGGTTGTCATAAAGACATATGCCCCAGGAATTATTTTGATCGTTTCAGTTGCAAGCATTTTGGGGTAGGCTAAATATTGAGTGCTTTATCTCCTAGCACCTCTTTACAGTGTCAAGTGATAATGACTTCGGTTGGAGTAAAGATAGTGAATTTGAACCCTGCTGAGTGATTTGGGATCAGATTACAGTAGTATCAGTAATGCTGTTGTGATAAAGAATCGAAACCTGTCGATTTATCAGACATTTTCATTGATTCCAGGAAAGGCCTAATGCGGAAGGGGCTAATAAATTCTTTATTTGTTTCTAATTTCAGGTATATTAATATAGGCATAGCCCTATATATATATTATTTTGTTTACGTAATAATTTTAATACTTTCAACACTTTACACTTATATTCCTAAAGATTTAAACGACTTTAAATTTATAGTTTCAATTTACTACATTTAGGCATGGCATCTAATTCTATGAAGAGAAAAATAACGGAAGACAAGAGAATATTCAATATTCTATGGACAGAAAAATATTTTGTAATTGAAGCATGAAATATTATTATCTGCCTTATATGTTAAATGTAAAGTTTCCGTATGCAAAGAATATAATATTAAGCGTCACTGCTGCCAAACATGAGTCAGAATATAATAAATTAAACGAAGAATGAAACAAAATGAAAATTACTAAATTGAGGAAGTTTAGTTCACAATGGAACATTCTAAAATAATCTGTTGTTAAAACTGATAGATGTACAAAGATTAGGTATTTAATTGCTGAAATTGTCTCAGAAGGGTAAGCTAAGGAGAGATGGCGAATTAATTAAAGAATCATTGCAATTTGTTGTCTTGAAAATTGTCTCGAGCAAGTGAACCTAAATCAAACGAGTCATTAGACAATTGGTAGAAGAATTGATGTGGGTACATTGCAGACCCAATTATCGAAATTTGTTCATTACAGTTTAACATTGGACGAAAGTACTGATCAAAGTGTAACTACACAATTCGTTATTTTTATCAGAGAAATTTATGTTAATTTTAATATCATTGAAGAAATGTTGCACTTATGACATATGAAGAGTACAACAACTACAATGACATAATTGAGCATGTTAATTTATCATTAGAAAATTTTAATATTGATAGAAATAAAATTTATTCGATTACAACTGATGGTGCTCCTGCACTTACTGCTAAAATATTGGGTTTATTCCTTCATTCAAAGAATTGGTTGATCATGATATACTCAACTACCATTGCTTGATACATCAACAGAAATTATGGTCTCAAACATCAAATATGAAACAGTTAATAGCAGATCTTGTGAAATTTCTGATTTTTTAGCAGTTTGCTGAGCTTGAACCATTTAGAAATCAAAGCATACTTGGAAGAAGTGGGCGGCGAGTATGAAGGATGTTATTTATTTCTCGAAATTCAGCTGGTTCTTTAAGCATCAGATTTCGAAAGATTTTCAATTAGTGTTATCTGAAATGAAAAAAGTTCATGCAAAACGAGAAACAAATGTAGATTTTAGAAAAAAACAAGAATGGTTCAATGATCTTTACTAGTTAGTACTCGTAGGTATCACGGAAATATTAGCTGAGCTTAATTTGCATTTACAAGGAACAAAACAGTTATCTCGCTCAATATTTGAGCGGATAACAAGTTTTACTAGGAAGTTAAAACTTTTCATAAAACACTTGAAACCTGGTGAAATTGTACATTTCCAGAGTTTACATATTTAAACGACAAGAAAAATATCATTTGAATTTTGTAAGAATATTATTAAATTATGTGAAGTTTTGTTAAAAGATTTTACAACCAGATTTTTTGGCTTTAGAAAGATAGGAACTGAATCCAAAATTGTTCAGTGATCCATTTTGATTTACCTTTTTTGAAGCACCAGCCAAATACCAGTAGAAATCCTTTAGCTTCAAAGTAGGGAATCGTGAACTTTACATTCTCTTTCTGAAATTAACAAAGTGCATTTTTTCAATGAATTTGATCAAATTGCCAATTTATCTAGAATAATTTATGCATGTGGGGTGGTATAGTATATAATGCTGTGAATAATTCTTTTCGTGTATGCAAAACAACAAAAGTGCTAAAAGAAATACATAAGTTGAGTGATTGATATTTAAAAAGTAATAATGTGAATATCCTAAGAAGAAGGCAAAACACATTGATTTTTTTTTATTATAGGTAATTATAATTTCAATTTACTGTCAATAATACAGTATTTTGATTGCATATATATGCGTGATCAAAATATGTTTTTGACAATATTTTTAACTTTTTAAATGCTTATATTTAACTACCTTTGTGCCACGTTGAACAAACTCAAATTTCTAATTTGGCCCTTTAGGAAAAAAGGTTGGAAAACCCGGACCCAAAATGAGACATTCAACGAGAAGGCATCGAACAGCCTGGTGGACAATGCATTCGTCGCTATAAAGTGTAGGCAAGTACTACATCATAGGCGGGGTGACCTGCAAGTGTCTCTATTTCGAAGACTACATAATGCGACCTGATGATACATAGATAGGTATGTCCAAGGAATTAATACCACACAACCGATAATTCCCTTCGCCCGTATTCCGCTTTCTTTGCCAAGCAGCCTGGAGGCCTATCCAGATTCTTGCCTATTTCTCAATGTGAGGAAGAGGCAAATACTTGTATTGTCGTCCAAGCATCTCGGATGCTTTGGTGCCCTGATTGGTGCGCTTATTTCTCGCATTTACTCTATATCCAAGAACCTAGAATAAGATAATCTCAACATCCGGCTAGTCGTGCCCCGAGGGCACTTAGGGCACTTTTGAGTCGCTAAAGATCACAATCCGGTGTCAAAATCAGGCACAACGTGTTATCTCCCTTACACAGCGGTGTATTGAAAACATTTCGGCCGTAAAGATAGACCCAGCTCACAGTAGAACCCCGCTGGCTTCAAACAGAGTGGATACGGCGTGAAAACGGACCCATTCCTGGGACTTGGAGTCATCCGTATACACGGGCACGAATCCAGTCCGACACTAAATGTGCTCTAAAAAGGCCGAACGCATAATCTTGGTGCTAGATAGGATTTGGGAGCCGAGTCGTGGCGACAAATAGTCAAAGATGGTACTTATCAGGGTGGCGTCATGGGCAGAAACAGAAGCGCCACCGGCCTGAGTGCTACATCAAGCTGTCGCAAGAGTTTCCTCGCCCTAACCACAAAGGCCTTAAGGTATGATTGGTGTCTCTAGTTAGCAAACTAATCTCCCAAAACGTCAACAGAATGCAGTGAACTTTATGGAGCGCAATTTGGAAATTCAGAAAAAATGATTGAGACAAATCTTCTTTTTTATTTGTGTGGGCAATGAATTTCCAAAGTAAAAAAAATAATCCAGAAAAGTTCAAGAGTATGTAATGAATTGAATAGATCACAATTTGGAAAACTTAAAGTGGATAAATTCGAAAACGACAATGCATCAGCGTAAACCTCGTAGGTGACAAATTAGGAAAGTCAAAGTAAACCAAATGTCAATGCATCACAGTTAATTAAATTCACCTTAATTTAAGAATATAAATAAAGTAAGTCAACAAAACTTCACTGATCTACCATTAAAAGCAAAGCCATGAAATTAATGAAGAAAAAAAATGAATTTCTCTAAAAATCAAAAGACAGCAGTTAAAAGTACAGTGCAAAATGGAAGCAAACCTCGACAAGTACCTTGGAAAGAATCCTGAGACATGATTCCTTATAGCAGTGGGTCATAACCAATGTGGACTTAAATTCTTGCATGGAAATAATTTATGTCTGTATCTATGATAGAGATAAAGATAAATAAAAATAGATAGAGAGAGATGGATGAAAAGAGGGAGATAGTGAGAAAGAGTGAGTGTATGAAAGAGTGAATGATGGATAGTGAAAGAGAGAGGGAAATGTAGAGATTAAAAGAAAGAGATAGTCCGAGTATGTGTATATATGTGCGAAAGAGAGATAAAGAGAGATTGAGAGAGGAAGGTGGGTGGAGAAAGTAAAATTTATTATAGTTTCAAATTGTTAAATTTGAATCCCTAATGGTGCAATGCCTATCCATTTACTAAAACCATGGACCAAAGATTAAGCTGGTACCCACGTTTAGATATTATGTAGCGCACCGTAAACAACTACAGTAACACACTCGTTACTCTATTTTTAACATTATGTACTGTGAGTTTTCGCCTTTTCATCCATTGGACCGTTATCTGCTTGAAAATAATAGCATGTTGGCCATTATCTTAATCATGAATATGTAATTATCCTACCCAAACTCCTTACTTCACTGTGTTACATCATTAATTGCACCTGTAATTCAATAAGACACGCACCCACAATCATGGCATTGCTTATGTTGTTCTCATGCAGGTGCATTAAGAATATAAAATCTACTTCTAGTTTACCCTCTTATATCTCTCCTGTCATGTAAGTTTCCTTCAATTAATTAAAACTTCATGAGGCCGCACCAGAGATACCTCAATACATGTAGGACAACAAAAAATGTCTCGTTTTTAATAGTTTTCATAAAAATAAACTACTCATAAAATAATATATTGTAAGGCCCTTTAACCTCGATGAAAGCTTTGCTAAAATTACTGTAAAAGGGGAATAGCAGAAGAAAACAACGTGGGATTACATGGGTAATATGAGTACGTGAGTGTAAATTTTTACTTTGTTTTTGAGAAAGATGGATGAGTTTTCAACGATATCAAATGTTGAGCTTATATATCTAGGTTTGTATGTAGGTTTTAGAAGAAACATCGCAGGACTGAGTTCATGGATGTATGTGAGGTACTGTGACATTAAGAGTTTGATGCCGTCGAGGCTGCTGACTACTATGCTTCACTAATCAATACGAGTATGGAAAAGAAAACACAATTCATTCGCATCTTTGCTTATAACGGTGATTTATGTTTTAGGAATTCTTTACCGAGAAAATATTGAGAGGCTTAAGAATGGGAGTGAGGGTCGTGGGTGAGAGGCAGATAATTGAAGCTGTATAGTTTGAGTCACTGCTGGTGCGAGCTGATGACCAAGTTCATGTCTGTGTATGAGATTGATAGAGACTTGGCAATAAATTATTTGGGCACCAGACAAATCTATTATATGATTGGCGTTTTTAATCATCTAAAAAATGCTAAACATTTAATTGATTTCTCTAGTCTACAAATAATTTATCATTGTAATGATTATAATAAAAGAAAAATATCGAATACTTACTAATTAAAGAAATTCCAAACTTCAATTTATCTGAAGATCAGCATAAATGCAGCCCCTATGTCCCAAACTTTATTTTAAAGGAGATTGTTAATTACCGACAGCTAACACCTCCAAATTTATGTTAGTTGCCTGTTATTATATGTATATTCCAGTCTATCAATTTTCTTTGTCAATTTCTCCTAGCTTACGGCTGAAGATGATCTAGGAAGCTACATATCGAAAATAGTCCCGTTGTAATAAATTTGAGCCTCTAAACAGTGGTTTCTTTGTACATTACATAATATATTTATTTAAATATCGTTTATATATATATTAAAAATATGAGCAAATTTGCGCGTTTGCATTTTATTTGCTACACTTAAACAATCCTTTTACTAAAGTATGAAAATTCTCGCTGATTAGGCTATAATTAATAGTAAAACCTGGTTTTTAAAAAATCAAAGGTATTTTTCCTCTTAAATACGCAATCTAGGTGGTGGTGACTTTGACCAACCCTAGAGTATGTTTGTTCCCGATGCGAAATAACATTCCAAACATGAATACATTTCTGGCCTGAAATTTATTCCTAAAGAATTTTCATCCTTTGTCTCTCGTCTTGAAATCTTAAACACTCCTAAGCCCAGTACGATTCCAAAACTCTCTTGAAGTGCCACCCAACTCTCATGAGAAAAACTTACATATTAAACTATTCTTATACTTGAAAATATATAATTTTAGGTACTGTTTTTTCAAATCCTCACCCTTATTTACATATGTGGGCTGCTTCTGCGAAGGTGAAAGAGGTGAATAGTGCTATAAAATCTTTTATTAGCAATGCAGGTAGAGAAATTTCAGCTGTTTTATTAGTCTTTGTTGATTGATTTGAACGCACGCTAAACATTATTGTTATTATATGGTTGGCCAGAAAGACCTGATTCACCTAAGAGCGGCAAGAAAATAACAAATTTTTGTTAGAAATTTTCTAGATCTACCGTACACACTTATTTACACATGTGCATATGATTAATGCAATGTTCTATTATAGCTCAAAACAATCATATAACATAGAAGTGGAGGAAGATCTCCCGAAGAATCTCACCTGCTACAGTTAAAAGCAAAAGAGCGACATGAAAGTCAAAAACGAAGACGAAACACCCATTTGCACACATGATTACTTCATAGGGGACTAATCGTTGGCATTATTTTATTGATTTATTCATTTATTTCGCAACCCTTCATGAACTTCCCTTAGACATTTTCATCTGTGCTTCCAAATAGATAATAATTAAATTCGAAACATTCTCTTCAAGTCGATTTTAAAACATATATACTGACGTGTTTTCTACACTTATTTATGTAGGATATTCCACATCTGTGTAATTTTCGAACTAAAGTAATTTTGATTTATGGCAGTGATGAAGCAGCTGTTTACTATTTTTTTTCTATTCAGACAAGTGATTTACTTATTATCTATATTAAAATGTAATGTATGATTTATAAAGTTAATCATTTGAGATTATGCACAAATCGAACAATTGAGTATGCAATTGCTTAAGAACCAAAGACTTCTTCGTACTCTTTACTTCTTAGCTCAAGACTTGGTGGCCATAGGTCCAACTATGTCTAAGAGCTCTGCGTCTTTGTTGAGGTAAGGATACAAAATTTTCTCTACGTATTCGAGATGACGGACAAGCGATTTTGATAAAGGTAAAATTATATCTATCGAATGAAAAGTTCCATTCTAGGCAATATATCCTAGCATTCAGTATAGTTTCTTAGTAGTTTCGACGCATTGCTTTTGAGACTTTTGAAGTCCTCCGAAATTAAGACATCTAGCTTTTTTTCTTTTTTCACTACCCTGTCCTTAATAGTCTGTTTAAAACAATTCGTTCTTTGTATCACATAAGTGGTTTGGGTGCAAGTAATCAGACAAAGATGCCTACGATCATTTCATCCTGTTTATATATACATCCATGGCCAAAAGTTATGAGGCTACTATATTTTTTCATATAAGAAATTTAATAGAACTAATCAAACGTTGTATTTTGTTTTAGTATGTTTGTATCATAATTTGAAGGTGAAATTTACCAAACAATAGAGCCGAAAGCCATTTTATTAATAAATAAAGTCATTTGATGCGCGTAGTCAATATTAAAAATTATGTTCCTTCTTATTCATAACTGCTTCAATTCGTTTTCGCATGATGAAGACCAATTTGTGAGGATATCTTAAGTGATATTACTCAATTTGTTCTTTCTCTTGATCAATCTCCAGTTTAATTATAATCGCCCACAAATTCTCCAGTAGATTCGAATCTGGTGAACTCTCTGGCCAAGGTCCCAAAGACCTCGATGTTATTCTCCCCCCCAATTTTTTTATTGCTTTTGTTTATTGACAATGTCCACCATCATGCTGAAAAACACAGTTATCATCATCATCCTCTCTCTTTCTCTCTCTCTCTCTCTATCTCTCTCTCTCTCTCTTTCTCTCTCTCTCTCTTTCACCCTAGCACTAAGGATGGATCAACCAGGATCTACAAGGAAGCAAAAAGAAATTCATTAGACACTATCACTTTTGTACAGTCGCCAACAGTCTACTGGTTAAGTGAATAAACTATTCCTAGAACGATAGCAAAAAGAAAAGAATTATCTAATCTCTTTAAATTATTTCCTTCCCATTTCCAAACTATAACCTAATATTTACAAGTTTAGGCCGACCAATAACAATCTTATATAAGAATCGGTGACAACGTCCGCAATAAACGGGTCAGCCGTAGGGAAACGCCGCTTGCGCTGTTTCTCCTTTCCAAAAATTTTTATTGTCCATCTGAAAGATGAGGTGAAACCCATTGAAATTACCAGTTCTCAGATAATTTTTATTCTCGTTCAATCAGTCTGTATATGATTATAGGCCTTTAACATCTTTATATTCGTAAATTACATTATGTTCGCCATTCCATTACTTCCTTTGAGTCTTCCAAAGCTTTGAAAGGTAAATTATTTTGATATTTCCGTTGAATATAATTAAGGAAGTTTCCCCATTTTAGTCGAAAGATAGGGAAACTTTGTAAACGAAACTAGGCTTTTTATTTCGGGAGAAAAGGAAAGTTCGGATTGGCAAGTGTCTTAGAGATTCCTCTGATATCTGCAAATCCTATTTAAAAACGGTTAAGGCAGAATCTATGAGTAGAGTATAGAATAATGTTAGGATGCGTCTGTTTAATTCATTTTATTTTCACGCACTTCCTACTATTTTTAATTCAGTAAATATTTATTAGGAATTTTGAATGCATAATATTTCTTTTAACACAGCAAAGTGATTAGATGTTTGTTGTTAATATCTCAAACTTTATTCATTAAAATGATATACATAAACACAGCAAGCACCAAAATATGCGTCATTAGGTATTTCTGAACTCAGAAATTGAGAATAGCATCAGTTATTTCCTTAAAATAAATTAGGGTCATAATTCTATTGACGTGCATAGCAATGCTCAGCTTAGTTGAAGATTAAGATTAATTAATACCAAATTCCGCCCAATTTGAAGGTAGGAGTGAGAGACACATTCGTCCAGAAGAAAGACAACAACTATTTAAGCTCATCTGATCTACGCTACCTTCCTCTATAGACTGGCCGATAGAAAGCATTTTGAGAAAGGACAACAAATATTTTCTCTTCTTTCAAAGAGCATGGTTTTATCTAGAACTTGAAAAAATACTACAAAAAAGATGAAGCCGCTGTGTCTGAGAGCAAAGGTATCTAAATTGAGCCCAGAATGAAAACAAACGAATACTTTGATCGATTCTAATCTAATTATAGGAAATGGAAACACTACTGTGTTTCTTACGTTGTTTTTGTTTGCTTGTTTTTATCATTCTTCTTGTAATTAATCTGGCTAAGATATTAATGGAAATTGCTTGATTTTAGATGCTGCCCTTCTTCTACATTTTCTCCTTTAAATTTAGTGGTTCAGTGCAAACGAAAATTTAGTGGTAATTTGGAAAACCTATTTGGGATGCTTTCATAAATATAAGGTCGGCTTTTAGCAATAATAGTCCAGACTTGATCTACCTATAAAATTCCAATTTTACTTTTAATAATCAGGATATTTTATTAAGTATTATCCAGAGTTCTTAAAATATCTAAGACAGAGATAACGTAATTTTTCATTAATGTCTATATAAATATTAACGTCGTTGCTTTGTGGGTTAACTAGTGAAGTACAAGGCTATGTGAGGTAAGCAATAATGAAAAATCTGATTCGAGATGCGCATCAGGCGAGACGTAAGAAACAGTGTCCTTTGCATATTTCTGCAACTCTAAGCAGTGTCCAGTCTTTTTATCCTTCTCATGGGTCAACATAGTGGGATCTCTAACTGCACTCTCACTTGAAGCTATTAATTTTTGCTGGCTTTGGATTCATTTCTTTCCATCTAATCCTCATTTTCATTATTATCCTCGAGTTTTGCATCGATAAGAAAGAGTCAGAAGCGCAAGACAATAATGTTACTGGGAGCTCAAAGCTCCGCCCCGCAGGTAAGAAGTGGTGTAATATTGGTGACTGAGACATCGTTTATAACAGCGAGTTTTTCGGAAAAACAAGATCAAAGTCTGAACACTCGTGCTGAACTGGTAATGTTTATTTCAGATAAAGGCGGAAAAGAATTTTGTTAGAGGAAAATTAAAAGACTTACTCAGGAAAACTTAAAAGAAAGAGGATATGCGCTCTTGGGGTTGATTGGAAATTAACCTGTTCTTTTGAGCAAGGTAGCCCATCGAGGAGGCAGCTCTTTTCTCATTCTAATTATTTACTCTTTTTCTCAACTTTTTATATCTAAATTATTTCTCCCTAGCATAACATATCTCAGTCTAAGGCAAGGTCTGAGTTGCAACTGGTAGTAAGATATAGTGAACCCCTGCAGGAGACCCAATTACAGGGGAGAAAAGGGAGAATTCTGAGTCCAAACCACAACCCAAATATGGACCGCTGTTAGAGCTAGGGCCAGATAGGTAGGGTAATCAAGGAGAGTGTGAAATTAGGGAGGTAGCTGAGATAGAATTAGGAGGGATTCAGGGGCTCAAAATTTTCTCCACAGTGAAGATTTATAAAAGAAACTCTCTTTTCGGATAGGGGGCACAACACCCAGAAAACATTGACCCTCAATCATCAAAAGGCTGCCTATTAAACTCACTTTCGAACAGAAATAAGAGATTTCCGCAGTAATTGGTGCAAATAATATTTTCAGACGTAGAAATTTCGCTCATCAGATCTATAGAGACTCCAAAAGATTTCGCAATCATTGTCCGGAAAAAAAGGACGTAAAGAAATCGCTCTTAAGAACTGGAAGTATGAAACTCAAAAAAATGGATCTAAAAGCCAGAATAGCCACAAAAACTACGGCTAACAGAACCGTCATTTGCTGAAAGACCGAGTCCTGGGGGGGGGGGGGAGAACATTCATGCTAGGAACTAAAAGAAGAACTTCAGAAGAGGCAGCAATTGCTCAAAATATCTGAGGAGGTGAACTTTAAAGACACCACCCAAGTGTTTAAATTCTTTTGCAAATCTACTGGAATGAACTCAAAGATCATAAAAAAGACTTCTCGCATTTAGCATGAGAATTTCACCCACCCACATAAAAAAGACGCCTTCACAAGCATACAGATATGCTTCAGATTTTATTCCATAGAGAAAAAATTGCCATAAAAAGATCTGATCATCTTTGCAGAATGCGGAAGAGAATGAAATTCGTCGCACAACTGCAACAACTCAATGAAAAGATGCATTGACTATCATGCGAAAAACAGAACTATGGCTATAATATATGTAAAAAGAAGAGAGATTATCAAGAGAATAGAAACGGAGACAAATAGTAATAACGGTAACGTGAACAGAAACTCATACTTATTAATGGTAATGAACAACCAACAAGGACTGACAACGCAGATGAATTTAGATGGAATATTAACTGTAAAAATACTTACGTACATACTATATGTCAACGTAACGAACATTGCAAATCCAGCCAGTTAACCAACTACAGTACACAAGAAAATAGTCACGAACGAATGAAATCCCCAAGGATGTCGACTCATTGGCCATATTTCTAATCAATGTCAAGGAAAAGACAGAAATATTGAGGTCACAAAGACGAAAAATACCTCCGTCGAAACTGATCAAGAATGCATTGTACCCCCAAAAGCAACTAAGGGAGGGAGAACTCAGGCGAAAGGAAAAAAGAAACAGAAGAAACACCGATATCTAATCTCAACGGCTAAGACGAACGATGGTAAACGACTAAACGAGCAGAAATGGAAAATTGGAATATGGAAATTAAGAAAATAAAAATGCTAAAAATTAAAACATGGGAATCGAAAGAAAACGAATATATGTAAGGAAAGTTTATTCAATAATATTTACCTAGATATTATACTAATATGCCATGAAAGAAATGTAGAAAAATAGCAAATAAGGATGTGGGACTACGAATCCTTCAGGAGAGGCATTTGACGGAGCTGCATTAGCTATCAAGGAGGGATTCCAGTTAAAAACAGTAAAATAAGTGGAAAGTGCCTATTAAGCTATAAAATTTCAAATGGACTTAAGCAACATCATTGTCGCAACAGGATACCAGCCACTTAAGCGCCCCCAATTGGCAATGCAAAACATTACTAACCTATTTAACAATAGGAAGCCGGTAATCTAGATGCGCGATTAAATCGCCAATTGCGGTGCCTCCACGTATAAATCTACAAGCAGAATCGGAAAACAACTTAATACACTCATCAAAGGACGGATACTGCAAGGACTAGGACCCAATTTCCCTACATACCTACGAAGAGAATCTGCTACAAAAACAGAAATATACCTGTCTAACTTCAACCTGCCCTATACCTCTATGGAAACAATAAAGGTCCTTTGCAGTGACCATACACCAACTCTAATGAATATATAAAAGCAACCTATACAAATTCCTTTAAAGAACTGGAAAGCATATAAAAAGAGAGGATTAGGATAAGTACAAAGAATTACTTCAGACGTAAGAACCTGACCTGCTAAAGGAAGGCACTCTAGAGGAAATCAACGAGTAGTTGCATATGATTAGAGATGAAATTAAGAGGGCAGAGAGCATCTTAATTAACTAGTAAAAACCATCCAACAATTTAGAGCGGCATCATAAATGGTAGGATTGATCGAGGAGATCAGAAGAGCAGCAGAAACTATAAGATTCGGACCATCACGGGAGTTATACAACACACTGGAGAGAGAAAAGAGAATTAATAGTACTAATTTATGAAAAACAGAAAAAAATGGGATCATTGCATAGAGAAAATATATGTAGAAGCATCACTAAAGGAATTTTAGAGACATAGTAACATAATAAAGCCATGCGCAGTAAGGGATAGAATGAAAATTAAGGACGCTGGAACCAACATTTAGGAAGAGACAGAAATAAACATTGTTCAGAGAACGCTGAAAAAGCGTATTGAAAATCAATGTAGAAAAGGGCGAGAAATAGGACATAGAACTTGAACAACAAATTTTACAAGACAAAATTCAGAAATCAAGAAAACATATCCCTTTCACTCTGTCGAAGAAGAAGGAAACTACAACGATAAAACAGACACGGTCATTATATCAAAGGAAATAAGAAATAAGATAAAGAGCTGCCAAGAAAAAGATCCAAGCAGATCAGGACCGACCAGGTTCAATTACCTTGAGCTACCCCAAACATACTGGAGGGAGTAAGAAACATCTTCAATGCGTGCTTGAAGACGGGATACTTTCCCGATGAACTGAAACTAGCAAGAAAAATATTAATCCCCAAGGTGGGGAAAGCATAGGTAACGTGGGTAACTAACACTCCGACTAGTTACTAGAATTTATCGGTAAAGTATTCGATAATCAGAATATGAATGGAAAAAATATCTAAAACGATAGAAACCTCCCCCAATGTTAGTAAGAATAATTACAAAATAATGGTTTGAACGCTTATATTAACAAAGATTACACAGACAAAGATATAAATAAAAAGATACAACAAAAGAAATGCGTGCTACTCACGTTCAACAAACCTTTAATTTTACCACACTAACCTAAACATTGGACAGAGATATGCTGATCTCGAGTCAAACTAGCCTCTCTTTGCAAACCTTTTACTTCCTTCAGTTTTCAGCAACTATTCTTCATAACTATAACTTTACACACGGGACTCAGTAGAAACGGGTTACATGGGGTCACGATAAAGAACAACGATCTAGAATGGATACAAGCTACACATCGTGATTCGGATTTTACGTTAAGCTGTACGTCCCACAACTAACCAACTCCACTTCTTTGTCTCATATTATATATTTCAGCTGTCCTATGATCTTCAAACCTTCTTCTTCACCTACCTCTCACTCCTACAAACCATACCCATATTATATGGAGTCTACTTAAGCTCTTGACTGAGTGACTTTGGGAGACTACAAATGAGTACCGGGCCTTGCCTTACCCCTCCTTATCCACTATTTTTAGGGCCACTATGGGAGAGGGTGAGCTGTTCTTTGTCTCCCACTTCTTTTTTCATTTCATTTGATTCTTTATCAAAGGACACAGTCAATTTGCTTTCTTACGCGCTACGCTCTGGCAAACCAACTCAATTTTAAAAGAGGTAAAGTCAAACACAAGAGGCGTGGGTCATAACGCATTTGAAATTTCAACTGTACCTTAGAAGTTAAAGGGGAGAAAAGTAAATAAAAGAAGTGCAGGCAAGATGTATGCAAATATTCTGTCGATCGACGGCATGAGATGTAAGACTTTGCACCTTTGTTTTACTTCTTCCCTCCTCTGCCTAAGCATCAAATTTGGGGGCTATTTCGCGGCATGCCTGTAACCCCTTTTTTGCGCACAAGTTCAAAATTATTGCCACAAATCTACGAAATTGGGAACATCTAAAGAAATGGAGTGATTAATAGAGTATAATTTGATTGCTAGGATCAACTCGAATCTCGCCTTAAGAAAGCGGTCCAATTTATTTACCAAGTGAATAAATGATTTTTATCATTTTTAATTTTTCTCCTTTAGCCTTTCAATAGAGTTCTCAATATATCCTGAATCAAAAGAGCCAAAATAGTTAGTTTTTAGTGGCTGTCATTCTTGAAAAACATTGCACAAAGGTCTTGTGTCCATAAGGTTTACTATTGATCACTCTCTCATCTTAACCTAGTTTTCTTTTTTTGTTATGCTTATACACCTTTTAACTTCATCTTCTATTCTCTCACTCATAGTCCTCCTTCACTTCCTAAAATGAATTTAATTTGTAGATATCCTCATTTATCTCAATTAAAACTTATCTTCGAATTATGAAAGGTTGTGTAAGATTTACGTTCTAACCAATGTTTTTAACTATTTTGATATGCTGTAGCTTTAGAAGAAGTTTTCTTATGTAGGCAAGGAAAACCGAGAAAAACCAGCATCTTTCTTCTTTATTCTCTTAAATTGCATTTATAAAAAGAAGAATAAAGAAATTCGCCTAGCATATTTAGATCCAGATTTAAGTCAAGTTCTTGTTTTCCCTTACACTCTAATTAAAGAGAGAATAAATGAATAAAGGGGTAATATTAGGAGAAACAGAAACATATAAAGTGTGAACTCTACAATAGAGTAAGGTGAGCAGGATGCATCGCAACTTCCAAAATTCAGGTGTCAGATATTCAAAATTCCTTTAAGGAAACAAGAAATATTAAGGAAAAAAATGCCACAATGGAAAAAGATTCTGCAAGAGGTCAGAAATCAAGCAAAGAGTCAAAGATAATTCAAAGGAAAAAATATCCTGAAAACGGAAAAAGATCCGACATGTGGACAAAATCAGGCGATGAGATAAAGATTTTTCAAGATGAAAAGGATCATAAGGACGGAATTGGCAGATATCCTTGGAAAATTCCTAAATGAGGCAAAGGGAGAAGGATAAAGGGGAGGGGGGAGATAATGTTCCGAGAGCCATGAAGATCTTGTAACTGGACAGAGATCGGCTAAATTAACAAAGCACCTACAAATGGACAGCTATTGCAAAATGTGATATCATTAGATCCTGCGAAGGAAATAGGTAGAAAATATCACCTAACTGGCCAAAATTCTGCAAGCCAACAGAGAATCTGATAAGGATAATAATATTTTGTATGATAACACAGATCCTGCAAAATCAAGATGATTTTATCGAGTGACAAATGGAAAAATGATTCGCCGTGTCAATTAAAAATACCACAAGAGACCCCAGATCAGCCGACGGGGGAAGAACCTACAGGTTCGGTACGATCAGGAGAAGGAACGACAAATCCTCTCGAGTGATAAATATTGAGTGATGAGAAGAAACAATGTAGACAAATATCCTACAGAAGGAAAAGAATCCTGCAAGATGACAAGAGTTCTTGGAAAGGAACCAAGATCCAGCCAAGATATAAATAACCTGCAAAGAGTGGCAGATCCTTCAAGTCGACCCGTCATCCTCGTTACTTCGCATGGAAAAGCTGAGCCGAGTTCAGCTTCCTTTCTCTCCACCAAGAAGCTTCTCGTTTGATTAATCATGTGAAAGATCTTCACCACATCCTCGTTTCCACATTTTTCCCTCCCCTAATCTCGAGCAAATTTTGATCACTCTATGGCCAGACATTTCACCGGGGTGGAGTTAAAGTAGAAAAACAAATTATTCACTCTTTGATAGGATAACCAAAATACGGCCCCATTCTGATGTCAGCTGTGCGTCGTAGAATGATTAAAATTCACTCCGGCAATGACTCAAATGGTTAGAGATTCTAGAATGGTTCAGGGTATTCTGCAGCTGCGGTCTACATTGATGCCTCCGATGCTCCTCTATCTCTTTCTTTCTTTTACAATCCAGGTCGAACAAGACAATTGCGGGCCCTCCAGTGCTAAATTCCATTCGGTGATCGGCATTAATTGCAAAAGTATTTCATGTTCCGAGATGCTAGGCAGTGGCACCCCAAGTTGTGTCATGCTCAATTTAGTCCTACTAACTTTCACTTGCCCTTATTTCACCACCTTCTCTTCGAGCCATATATCAATGATACTTCGGCAGAGATGCTCTTTTGGGGGTTTTCCTTCTAGGTTTTAAATAATAATAATAAAGCCATGTGTATCCAAGCAAAAAAAAAGATTAAAAGGGAAGAATGAAAAATACGATTCTTATGAGCGTTGGCTCCTTCCTCGCCATCTCCTATTTGTATGTTTCTATCAGTACCTTCAATCCCTAATCGCAGCTTTAATTATACAAGAATATAATTAAAGGAGAAAGTGCTTTAAATCATTTTATTTTCTTGTGGGTCATTTTCATCCTTTCAATCTCAAGAATGCTAAATCCACAATGGTAGGGGATCTCAAAAGTTAAGGTACAGAGTTAATAATTCAATTTAAAGGAGGGTGAGATGTGGAATTGGCAACTCGCATGTAGCTAACATCTGGGGTGAATGAAGTCTCGCTACGCCCCAATGACGGCAGCTGAAACTGCTCCTATATATCTTCCGCCCATTTTTACTCCCTCCTCTCCCCCTATTTTCATTGTTCTCTCCTTCCATCTAACTTGCGGAGATGCTCTCGTTAGTTGTAGCGTTAGGTTTTATTTTCTAGTTTCAACCCATTAATTAGTGTTATCGTCGCCGGAATTGATGGATATCCTCGAATGCACATGTTTATGAGCGTTAAAAGAGACCTAATACTCCCTTTTGCATGCCAGATTTTTCCTCTGACCCGAGTTTAGCCTTACCTCATTAAACCCTTTTACAGGCACTTCTCGATGATTTGGGAAGGATTTTATAATCTCCCCAAATTCGCTTTATCCTCTCAAACGACTAATTAACTTCTAGCAGTTTTATCCTCATACAAATTTAATTAGACGATTTAGTGACGTATAAACTAATATAAAATGATATACTTTGCCGTGTTTAATATTATTTGCTCATTACAAGAATAAATAATTAGCTTTGTTTCAATATTGTTTCATAACTATGAATTGACAAACTTCAATTACAGGATTCGTCCGTTAAAATGTTTCTCGGCTGTAATTTGGGTAATATCAATATTAATCACCCTCACGTGCATAAAAAAAATTTCTCCTTGTTTTTATTTATTACAAAATAGAAAATCTTCCAGGTCATCTCAACAATGAATAAGTTAACGATAAATTTGTAGAGAAGGAGAAATTAGTAAAGTGAAAATGTCGTTTGAGGCAATAAATACAAGGTATTTAATATTGCCCTTTGTCCACTGGATGATGCGCAACACTCCTGGATCTATTTTATCGCCTAAGCCACAAAAAAGATCCCATTACATGGTAAACTGCTCCCTCATTAGAGTTGTGTGGCATCCCAAATATACGCCTAATAGTTCCGGCTCCTGCATGTTCCCCACATTTTCACTTCATTACTGTATGAATCCCTGTTTATTTCCTCGTTGATTTTTCATTCATAATTTCAATGTCAGATAAAAATTAGAATAAAGTCTCTTTCATTCCATCTTTTTTCTATTCAAAAGACTCCCCAGTAGCTTACCAGCGCCGTATCATTTTGCCTCTAATAAAACGGGGCCTAAATCGAAGCCATCTCCCAAGTGGCTTCTTGCGGCAAAATGGACTTAGCAAAGAACCGTCATCTGAGAAAGAGTTCTCTTACGGCCAAAGCCAAAGTTCGAACTTTTAGCTTAAGAAAAATCCTGTTTTTATTCATTCTGTTTTCTTTAGACGATTTCATTTATTTCGTTGATGAAGTCCCAATTTAAAGGAAAATCAAAGTTTGGATTTATTTTCATCTTTATATTTTCTATTTCCATTTTTTATATCTTTGCTATTTGTCTCTTTGGAGAGATCCGTGGTGTCAGATGAGTCCCTCTTAATCCCCCACCCCCCATTTAAAAAGGGTTCACATACGTAGCATTTGAGTACCCGTGCTCATTTTTAAGAATTTGTTTTCTCCTTTTTCCTCTACCCATTCTCCACATTTATCCTGTCCTGGTTGCACACATACCTCTCTCTTCTTATTAATCATTTGATTCTGCTTTCTTTTACTCATTTTTGCTTCCCTTTGCTTCTTGTTCATATTGTCTCCTGTGTTGTTCTACTCATTAGTTTTTGTGTTCTTTCTGATAAATGGTTCTTAATCTCATTTATCCCGTGGCATTTGCATCAATTCAAGTACACAAATATTCTCACTTTGTTTTTCTACTCCTTTGTTCTTGTACGCATTTGTTCCTGTGATCTTTGTGTCCATTTTTACCACAACGAATTCTCTTGAATTCTTTGTGGGGATTAGGAATTGTTTTTGTTGACGTGCTGTCTCTTCTTCTGCTTCGATCGACCACACCAGGAACAGGCGTGAGCAAGAGGGAAAAGAGGTAATAACCTCCATCCCCTCACGAAAGCACGACGTAGAAAACTCTTACGGTTAATCGGGGTTTGTTCCTTACACACACTTTTCACTCCACCTTATTTCACCTGGTGAAAATACCAATTTAACTTAAATAAGAACATTTATTGACGAGGTGAATAATAACACTAGTCAACAACCAAAATGCTTTCAAGACGAGAGTGTAGCAATTTGCAACTAATTTTAGGTCACTGATGATGAATATCTTGCTTAAAATTGATTGTTATATCTATATTTTAAGATTCACCCACGTGTCACAACAGGTTCCAACAGGATGCAGTAGTAAGTTTCTAACCACACTCACAGTCTCACTGCCTTTCAGTATTGTTCCAATAGTCATAGAAGGTGGTTGTTCTATGCAAGTTTACATTTTTAGGTAAAAGATTGGTGATTTTCTTAGTCAAACACTTTTTAAACTTAAAATAAATATTCATTGATCAAGCTATTGATAAGCACGTGGGGTATTTTATATTACATAATTTTATTTTCCTACTGAATGATATAAATATTTATACTAAGCTGCTATGCTCTGCATTATAATGATAGATTTATAAATAAATTATCTGTTTATTTTATAATTGTTTGTTGTTTTCTTCTTTCAGATGCCTCGTACTTGTGTGAATAAGGCATACAACTTCTGCTACATTTGGGGTGGAGTAACCTCTGTATCAAAGAAGCGCCGTATAACTACTATTGTTAGAAAGGCATATCATCTATATTTTGGATGCAATATTAGTGACCAGGATAAGAACTGATGTCCTCACATATGCTGCAACACTTGTGCTGCTAACCTTTACCAATGGTTGAACAGGAAAAGGAAAGGAATGCCTTTTGCTGTGCCAATGACGTGGCGGGAGCCAATATAACATAACAACAATTGTTATTTCTCAATACTACCTCTAGTAAAAAAGGGCTCATCACAGAAGAAAAAGGAGTCCATTGAATATCCAACGATTCCATTAGCTATTCGCGCAGTTCCACTTGAAGAAGATCTACCTGTTCTTTATGCACCAACTTCGGTATCCTTCGACTGAGACGAGGAAAGATGTGAGGAGGAAGCAGAGAAGGATAGCAGTGTTGGATCACAGAGTCGACATTTCCTAACACAAGGGTAACTCCATGACCTTGTCAGTGATATGCAACCACCCAAGAATAATACAGAGCTGCTAGGCTCTCGTTTTGAAACAGTCGATTCTACTATCAGCTGATGTGAAAATATCGAAATTTCGTGAGCGTCAGCAGCATTTCAATAATTTCTTCGTAATCGGAGGGGATTTAGTGGCCTACAAAAATATTAATGGTCTGATATAAAACTTGGCATGAAATACTAACCTAGACCCAAGAGTCTGTTCATCGATTCAACAAAAACGAGTCTGAAAGCTGTCTTGTTGCACAGCGGCAATAATGAACTATCAGTTTCTGTGAGCTACGAGTATGCACCACACATGAACGAAACTTATGATAATATAAAAGATGTGTTACAATGCATAAAATATGATGAACATCAATGGCAGCTCTGTGGTGACTTAAAGATTGTTGCTCTTGTCATGGGCTTGCAGGGCGGATACACCAAGTATTGTTGCTTTTTATGTGAATGGAGAGCTGTGAAAGAGGTTCCCACTATATTAGGAGTGACTGGCCACCTTATCAATCATTGGAGCCTCGGATAAATAATGTTAAACATCCACTTCTCCCTGAACGAAACAAAATTTTGCTACCAACACTACACATAGAACTCGGGCTCATGAAAAACTTTGTATAAGCTATCGACAAATCTGGTCATGGATTTTAGAGTATTTAACATCAAAATTACCCTCACTGGGCGACGCTATGATAAAAGACGGAGTTTTCATTGGTCTTCAGATTCAGGAGCTTCTTAAAGATTGTGACTAGGAATCAGCCCTTTATGGGGAGGAGAAAGCTGCTTAGGAAGCAGTCAAGATAGTGGTGAAGGGATTTATCGGAAATAGAAGGGAAGGAAACTATGAAGAATTGGTGGAAAACCTTATCAAGGCTTACAAGAACTTAGGAGGTAACAAGTCACTCAAAATCTACTTTTTGTACTCACATTTTGCCTCGTTTTCCAGCGAACTTTGGGGCAGTTGAAGAGGAACATGGTGAATGGTTTCACTAAGATATTTATTATTTAAATCATGGAAAAGGGGGACCAGGGTCAAAGCTTGCAGACTGTAAGGGAACCCCACGTGGAATCTCTTGAAGAGACGGAACTTCTTTGCGCTGCAGAAAGCCGGGTTAGGCCTAAATTGGTAAACCTAACCCCCCTTCCCTTCCACAAGTGGTAGCTCGAACCGCGTCCCCCACGATTCACCTTTACGCGGACGAAAATAGCCTCTGCAAGAAGATTCAAGGCCATTCGAGAGTAGAGCTGTTTCCCGCTAACCCCCATCGGGGAGAGCCTCGAACATTAAATAGAGTTCAACTCCCATGAGGAGACACAGAAGTGAGAAGCCTCCCCCAGAACCCAGAAGATTTCCCCAAGGTTCCAAGTCAAGTGCTAGCAACAAAGCAAAGTGACAGCTGGACTATTTTGCGTATTTAAAATTAGCCCCAGGCAGGAGGTAATTACACTGAACGATCGCCCCGAGTGATTTTCCCGACTTCTTTTATCAACTCCTGTAGAAGCCCTCCTCATTTCGGGTAGCCGAAATACTCTCCCCTGGAAAGGAAGTTCCCCCGTCCCCCCTTGCTTTTGAAGAACCGTCATCACTCCAACCTCACGTTTTGAAGTCCGAGCGGCCTCACCTCATGACCTTGTTGCACTCTCTCGCTACTCAGCCCGTCTGAACTCGTGGTTTTCCGTCCCTTTTGTCGGTTCGCTTTCAAGTTATTGGTCTCTCCCTGATAGATATAATATGGTATTGATATAATGTAATTTCATACCACGACATATATATATATATATATATATATATATATATATATATATATATATATATGTATATATATATATATATATATATATATATATATATATATATATATATATATATATCTATATATTAATATACTTATATAAATCTGGTGTCAAGGGTGTTGGGGTTTTTACGAACCCGTGTCATTTTAATTTCGACATTAGAAGTTCCCTTGTTATTCACGTACATCCCTTTTATTTTAATTTTTGTATTGTACTGGCAGAAGGCAAGTTCAAGTTATTTGAAGGGCAGCGGAACGTAATCTATTTAGATTTTGTGGTGGACCCCAGGTAATTTATATTTTTTATTGTGTTCGAATTTTGGAGACTCTCCTGGTTATTAATCCAAAGAAGTTAAGGTGTTCTAATTCCGGTAGGATAATTTAAATTTTTTTTCCCGCTTAGAAACAGCAGAGGTAGTAAGGTATATCTTAATTTTTTTTGTGTGATCAAGGCCTTCACGAATATTCAAATATTCATTTCGCGTGGAGAGTGTCGTAGCTCGTTCACGTATCAGTGTTTCCTCAGTTAACTGCGTAAAAATGTCATCCTTCAAAAAATTCAAGAGTCAGGGTGAAATGTTAGTTCTTTCGGGCAAAGACCTGCTAAATTACGAACAGGAAAAATAGAGGAACGAACGGGCAGAGCGAAGGGAATTGGAGATAGAGAAAAACAAACTGAAGATGAAGATGGAGGAGAACAAACTTAAGATGTTGATGAAGGAGAACAAACTGAAGATGGAGATGGAGGAGAACAAACTAAAAACGGTGATGGAGAACAAACCGAAGATGGAAATGAAGATGGAAAAGAACAAAATGGACATGGAGAAGAACAAAATGGAGATGGAAGAACGTGAACAAATTAGGCAGCATGAGCTGGAAATGAGTCGAAATCAAATGGATTCTCAGTCCATCGGTTCCCGGCCTAAAATTCCCCAAACTCCTTCAGTCCACCTTCCCGCTTTTAATGATGGAGAGGACTTTGGGTCATTTTTGGCTCACTTTGAGAGAATCTTTTAGATCCAGAGATGGGATCTCGAAAATGATGGCGTCACTCGCTTACTTCCCCTCCTAAATGCCAAGTTAAGGGATATCTTCATATCTCTTCCCCCGGAAGCAACTTTAGACTATTCCACGCTAAAGACCGAATTGTTAGCCACTGTTCATATAAATAGCAAATTCTACCGCTCCCGACGCCACCAGGAAAGGATCCGCCCTGGCCCAACATTTCGACAACACGGGTACATCCTCCAAAGAAACCTTCCGTGTTGGCTGGATGCGTGCAAAATTTTCCAGGTCTACGAGTCCCTTCTGGACTTATTCCTTAGGGATCATCTTTTAGCTGCCGTGGCTCCCGAAATTCGCGCCTTCATTAAGGATAAACGTTGCGCCACTTTCAAGGAGTGCTTGGAAGAGGCCGATGTCTACGCGGATAGACACGATTTATACCCTGCGGATGTAATAAAGGCCCCCCAATCACCCCCCAAAACTAAATTTTATGGCCCTAAGACCCGTCCTAATTTGGTTCCAAGATTTACCAAAGTTCCTAGTCTCTCGAAGCCAAGAAATTTCCATCCATCGGAACACCGAGACTTTAAGCCCCTAGTTTCTTCTCCCCCGGTTGTGTCGTACCAAAAGAACCCGATCGTCTGCTAAACCTGCGGAGTTCCCGGCCATTACCGCACGAACTGTCCTCAAAACTCCCGATTCGCAAACTCTCAGTCTCACCAAGTGCACCAAATCTGGGCCGCCCCTGATCCCCCTCCGTCGTCTTAGGAGACTCCCGATCCTCCCTCGCCCGCCAAAGACCTGGTCCATCAGGTAAGCTCTCTCTTTAATGAGAACAACCGTGGTGGATTGAAGTTCGAGAACGGAACTGTGAACGGTCGCCGAGTATCCACCCTCGTCCGTGACACCGGGTGCACCTGTATTATAGTGTCTGAGGAGCTACTCCCCCCTTTTGGGTCTGACCACAAGAAATTTGCGGTAGTCCACGACTACCTTGGCCGGGCCAGTCGTTTGCCAGTAATTCGTTGTCACATCGAGTGTGACTATATGTCTGGTTGGGCCGAAGTGGTAGCGGCCCCAATCCAGTTCTGCTCAGGTTTATTCAGTCAGAACCCCGTAATTCACGACCATCCCGTGGCCCAGCCCGTGATTACCCCTACACAGGCAGCCCTGGAATCCCGTGCACCTGTTCCCATGAAAACCCCTATCCACCCGGAGTTCCAAGCCCTCCGGAGCGATAAGTTTTACCGCGCCCAGAAGGAGTGCACAACTCTTCTCCCCCTTTGAGATAAAACTAAAGCCCGCGAGCGTGAGTCCCCTCTAGGGAACAAATGAATAGAACTTCCACGTGCTGCAGAAAGCCCAGGTAGGCCTGAATTGGTAAGCCTACTCCCCCCCCCTCCTTCTACAAGCCGTAGCCTTCGAACCGCTACCCCCACGATTTACCTTTACGCGGACTAGAATAGCCTCTGCAAGAAAATTCGAGGCCATTCGAGAGTAGAGCTGTTTCCCGCTAACCCTCCTCAGGGAGAGACTCGAACATAAATAGAGTTCGACTTCCATGAGGAGACACAGAGTTGAGGAGTCTCGTCCAGAACCCAGGAAGATTTCTCCATGGTTCCAAGTCAAGTGCTAGCAACAAAGCAAAGTGACAGCTGGACTATTTTGTGTATTTAAAATTAGCCCAAGGCAGGAGGTAATTACACTGAACGCGTTCCCCGATTGATTTTCCCGACTTCTTTTATTAACTCCTGTCGAAGCCCTACTTATTTTGGGTTGTCGAAATACTCTCCCCTGGACCGGAAGCTACCCCCCCCCCTTGCTTTTGGAGAACCGTCATCACTCCAACCTCTAGCTTTGAAGTCAGAGCGGCCTCACCTCAAGTGCAGAAGACATCCGTAAGCCAACCCCTCTCCCCCTTTTAGTAACCCAATTGAGTTAATCCCCCCCATTTGAATAGTTCCCTCTGAGAATATCTTTAGTTCTAACTTAATAGCATGACTTATAACTAGAATTCCTCCTTTCATTTACTGATGTGATTTTGCCTGTTAATTTTCTGAGGTAATTTTACCCATCAATTCTCTCATTAATTTTGTGTCAATAAAATTATATTTTTGTCATGCCTCTTCAAAGTACCTTGAGCTTTGATATTGTCCATAATTTACCTGACCTCGTTGCACTCTCTCGCTACTCAACCCGTCTGAATTCGTGGTTTTCCGTCCCTTTTGTCGGTTCGCTTTCATGTTATTTGTCCCTCAGGTACCAATGGTATTGGTCATACCACGACACAGACTATTGCTGGACATTGACGCTATAAGCGTAAAGCAAAAAGGCACTAAGTGCATATGGATTACAGTTTTAAACATAATTGCACATACTTCACGTTATAATAAACTAATCATATATTTAAACATATAGTCAATAAGCATTTTTAAAGGTGCATTAAAATACATAAGAATTAACCAATCTTATTTAAGAAGTTAATCCTTGCGAACAGTCTTCATCGGTTTGCGTTGCAGTAGGTGATTAAGTCACCGCCCCAAATAATAAAGGAGTAGTGTATGGTATAGAGTGCTGGTACCACGACAATTATTTTATTCTTATATAGCCGCGTATAGGGCACCTTTAGTTGGTAATTTTCTCTCATTCCTTTGGAATATAGTCAAAAGGATAAGTACTCTTTTCCGGACGCGGTCGGGCCGCGAGTCACCTTCAGCTTTAATCCAGACAGCAGTGATTGACCTGCATCTTCTTGTCTTTCGTTGGTGAGATGCTTGTTTGAAACAATGACTCAGTAGTGACTGCAGCTACCTTCACTGAATGGTCGAAAGCTGGTCACTAATCTTTAATTTGAATCAAGGGGAATCGGTCGCGCTGAGCAAGGTGGGCAAGGGATAATCCTCATCCTGTTCTACACAGACAACTTGCAGCACGTTTAAGGAATCCAGGGGGTAATTTGATTCCATGGATGACTCTTCATCAGTTGCTACACTATTGTAGGCAGAGGCACGGCGGTGGTACCTGTTCAGCATGTTGACATAAAATAGCTTTCTCTTTGACGAAGTTTGCATTAATTAATCAACGGGGCCACGTTCTTCAAGCACTTGGAAGGGGCCCCTCCATTAACTTAAGAGTTTATTATTATACCTAGTAATAATAAGTAATAATAACACCTCTTCACCGGGCTTGAATTTCTGCTGTTTGGACTTACAGTCAAAATACGTCTTGTATTTGTCTAGGTTGGTATCAGCGTTCTGAAACGCGATTTCTGCACATTTTTCTAACCTTTGCTGTAGATCCAGATGATAGACCGAGGAAGTTAGACTTGATGGTTAAATTCCTGGTTCAAAAAGAGTTCCTTCAAAATCCTCATAGGGCCTCGAACGTTCCGACCATATAGCAATTCAACGGTGTAAATACTAGGGTGCGGTGTGGTAAATCCCTGTAGGTGAACAGAACCACTGGAAAGTAACGATGCCATTCTCGGGGCTAATCTGCGCACAACTTCCTCAGAATTAACTTGAGAGTACTGTTAAGCCTCTCGCAAATCCTGTTTCCGGCAAGGTGAAATGGAGTGGTAAATCAGGGTTTCGCCATACTCGATTAGTTCGGAAGTGAATTGCGGGCCACGATCGGATAATAGCTCCTTGGGCCATGCAACTCGAGAAAAAATAGAGACGAGTGCCTCAGCACAGGAAATTCTGTCTATCTTACATATTAAGGGGGAATGCCTCGTGGAATCGGGTGGAAAAATCAACGAGGGTAAGCACGTAGCTATGGCCCTAACTGAAAGGGGGAGGGGGTAGGGCCAATCGGATCAATTACCAGTTAGAAGAAAAGTTCTGAAATAAGGGCTTAACGCGTCCTTCGACGGCCGTCTTCATACAGTTCTCGCATGATCGTCAGTAGCTCAAGATTTCATCTGTCGCACCGGGCCAATTTTTGTATTTGTACATAAGCTGAGCAGTCTTGGTGTGACCGAAAACCAGAGGTAGGCGTGATAACCGATAAATCGATAATCGATAAATCCAAAATTATAATACAGTATTGATTATTGACTATATATAGCGTTATTTTATAATACAATAGTAAAAATATTTGAATACTGTTTCTTAGTTTCTTACCTGGCGGTGTTCTCCTTTATCTGCTCATAGGTTTTGAGGATCCTCCTTACAGCTCAGACCTACATATTTCTGCCTCCAAGGCACGCGCGGCTCGCCCCTGTGCTAAACTGGAACCAAAGACTGAATTGAAATTATCGATTATCGCTAGTTTGGAACCAAAAGTATCGGCGATACCGATTAATCGATAACGCGGAAAAAATATTGGATAACCCGATATCGTTATAGCGATAACGCCCACCTATGCCGAAAGCAAACGTTCATGGGCGATCTTTAAAATGAACAGGCCATGTGAGCGGACGACACAGTGGTCGGGCCTCGGAATTATGGCTTTGGAGCACGCGCTGTACAAAAGATCATCCTTAACGATGCTGGAAATTACCTTATTTCCACGGATGGGTTCTTGCACCTTATTCTGTCCTTTTGTCTAGAGGGGCGGAGTGAATCATAATCCTTTTTGTGACCCACGAATTCTTCATTCAGTACTTTGCTAAATTCTAAAACGCAGGGTGTTTCAAGCGGAGCGGGCGTGTCTGATTCCTTCTTCGTCTCGGAATGCGTAATCACGGGTTGAGTCACAAGGGTGGTGGATACCCGCGTGCACTGACCAATCAAGATAGCGCAGAATTTAATATGGGCTGCTACGACCTCAGCCCTGCCGGTAAAGTACGTGCACTCAATAAAGAATTTCACATTGGAGAATTGTTCGCACGCCCCAGGTAGTTGTGTAATAAGGAAAATTTATTGTGATTTGCGGCTACCGGTAGGAGTAGCTTATCCGACACCGCGATACACGTACACCCTGTATTTTGGACTAGATTGGAAACTTGGCAGCCGTTCACGGCTGCGTGGGGTCTGGTTAATAATGTGTTTCATTCAGGTGAAATTGCAGTACCTGTATTCAAAGAACTTCCTTCACTGGACGATATAAGAGATATACGTCAATCTGATGTAATCACTGACTTTGTACATAGAAAGAGAAACAAACATTTTGATCTCTTTTCGACCTGTACGACATTAGATTATTTATATTTTATTAGAACACATATGTTCCTAAGTCTGAAAAGAAGTTCATTTACAAAGATTTGACCCAACGAAAAGATAATAGCCCATATTTCTGCAAACTAAAACCCATTTATTCCCAGTTGACTTAACGTAGCCTATTTCCTATCCAAATATCCCGTAGCTTCTCATTATAATAAAACGAGAAATGAAAATTTAAAACTTAGGTAATAGCCGGAAACTTTGCTACTCTCTGCAACGAATAGGATATTTTGTCTCGAGTATAAACCATTTGAGAGGATTTTGAGAAGAGAAAAATTTTAGATTTCTTGATCGTCAAAGGATTTTAATTTTAAAACTTTGGTATTCCATTTCGAGGTTCATTTTGTTGCGAAGTTCAAATTATATATATATTTTTGGTAAAATATATTTATTTCTCATTTTATTGCATTTACTTTTGAGGCACTTTAACTATCTTATGGAATGCAGCTTTAGCCTCTAGTGTTTTATAAATAGCTACACGTTCAAAAGTACTTATCCATTTGACTATATTCGAAAAGAAAGAGAGAAAATTACCAACTAAAGGTGCCCTAAATGCAGGGATATAAGAATAAATAATTGTCGTGGTACCAGCACTCTATATGATACACTACTCCTTTATTATTTGAGGGGGGTGACTTAATCACCTACTGCAACGCAAACTGATCAAGGACTGTTCGTAGGAGGTCACACTTGAGGCGTTGGGTTTCAAATCCTTAATAATCAAACAGAGTGCATAAATAGTTGGCGAGATTTACTTGAATAGGCCGAGAGTATCGTTCAAGTTTACTTAAAGATGAGACAACAAAAATATAATTTTATTTACAAAGATCAAAATAATAATAATAATAGGCAATAGGGAATTATTTAAATTGAAATAGTATCTTGATAATTATTATGAGGAGGGATTCTAAAATATAATTAATTGATTAGCGTTACTAGGCTCAGATAAAAAGGTGGAACTTGACAATACTAATAATGGAGGGGATTTCAGTCTTACGGCTCAGTGCCTGCGAGGAAGGTCCTTCTTGTGATGAGGCGAGTGGGAAACGATTCGATAAGGCGAGTAGAGCACGATCCGAATGACGCAGGTGGAGCATAATCCGAATGAGGCAGGTGGGGTTCGATCTGAACCAACCTTTCCATGAAGATAGCCAAACTTCAAAGATGAGGTTGGGTGGCGAATGTGGGAATCTCGTAATTCCACTTAAAGAGGAATCTTCTTTTCCTCAAAGATAATTGATGGAGATTTTCTTCGGTTCGATTAAACGAAGGGAGACTGTTGCGCAAATTCAAAGGCTTGCTGTTCACAGTAGCTACCAATTAACTTGGGTAGAATCACGGCTCAAGAAGTCTGCACTCTGACGAACGCTCACGGAACGAGACGATAAGAACGGCTTTGAGGTGCGGGCTGGAATCATCGAACTACAGAATAGCCTGAGTATTTGTATGCCCGATTCTGAAGGGAAAGGGGGGGGGGAGTTGGAGAAAGGAGACACAAGTTCCAGACATCTTAATCCGGAGGCGGAGTTGATTCAACATTTAGCAGCAAGGGACGAGACATAGCTGCTCTTTCACAACTCGTCACTTGGGGGGGGGGCACGAGGCTAGGGACGAGTTCGCAGGATTGGGAAATATTTTCTCAACGTGCTCAGGAGGAGTCGAATATTCGAGAATGTTCAAAAAGGAAATGACGTCGTCCATGGCGTGATACCATAGCACGTCGTCTCCGATAAGTTGGGGGAGGGGGTGTCAGAGGTTGCTCTTTTACAATGCTGTATTCATTTCTGAGTATTCGATGGCATAAGATATATTTGAAAAGAAGCAAATTTAAAGGATTGCAGCAAAAATGTATAGCGGGCAAAGGAAATAAATTAGATTAGTATTATAGAAAAAAAAAGGCGAAACATGAATTTTGGGGAGAAGGAAAAAATTATTCGCTGAAGCACCGAACAAGAGTAAAAATACCTAGCCACCAAATCCTCCGCGGGATAAGTAAAGGAACCGGCGATCAGCACGAAACTTCTTCTTCACTGAGCTTAAACTAAGAACATAAGTTAGGTATTATTCACATGTCAGATTTCTATTGACTTCTTTCTATTTGGCTCTATACTCATTCTTTATATTATATTTGTTTAGTTCTATACCTTATGCACTAATTAAATGAATTCTCGGGGATATTTCACTTCTTCAGTCACTTCCGTGAGATATAATTAAAATAATTCCTCTACATACATTACATTTGGGCATATTTTATTGAAACAGGTTAAATATAATTTTTTTTTTAAATTAACAAAAATCTACGATTATCGGAATCATATCCAGCTTTTCGATCTAAAGCTAATAGGGAAAGACCACTTCTAATTATAATTATCTTAAAGTGTGTATTTGTGTGTCGCTCAGTCTGTGTGTGTGCCCGGCTGTGAAATCATTTTTTCTTGCACACCAATTAGGAATGTGTTGTGAAATAAAGAAACTTTTCTCTCGTATACTTTCTTAATTTTCTGAGCGAATCGAATAAGTGCCGCAGGTCTGGTAAAAAACTCAGATAGGGTGGCTTTTTGCTAGTAATTCTAATAAAGCTTCATTGTGCAAAAAAATTATCGATTCTTACTCTTTCCTGCTGCAAGAATTAACTGCGAATAACGTCTATGAAGCCATAAGAGCCCAAACCAATTATTATTTGGAATAATTTACAAAATTTTGCTAAATAATGGGATGAGAAAATTATTTGCAGATGTCAATAAAATAATTATTCGACTTTATATAAAAGACAATTAAAAAAAAATCTTAAATTTAATTTACTGTTGTTTATTTGACTAAGTAATGTGTATGGTAAATCACGTGGTGAGCACTCATATGTAATTAAACGGAGTATTGAAAAACCGCGGATAGTTGACCCTACCCCTAAAATACCCCCAACCCTTCCCAAACATCGTAATACACTCTCCATATTAATTCAAGAAGTTATGTATTGTCATGTTAATACACATACAGTACGAAATAAAGTATCAGAACACATTAAATTATTTTATTGTATAATATTTACTCACCTGGAGATAGTTTTGTTTTGATTGAAGAATGATGATAGATGACTGATGATTGTAGATGATGTTACCTGTGCATTTCAATGATGACGATGACAATGATGATGATATAAATGCACATGAACGATGGCCTTCAGACGTTGATGATTGGAGATTGTCACCATATTCAGGATTCGATTCCTGTTCATCCATTGTTTCAAAGAGCTACTTTGCCTTTACACGAATGATATTAGTATCCAAAGGAAAACCTTTTTTTACAAGCGTCAGAAATCCAAATAATTGAAGCAAACTCCATCCTAACAATAGCCTTATCACGCACTGATTTGCTAGTCTTCATCACTTGGTTTACACTCACTGACACTTTCTATCTCTAAAAGCCTTTTCACAGCTTAAAATTGATTGAGTTATGCTTTCGTTCACGCCAAACTCTCAATTAACTTCAGCCTTTTTTTTGCCTTCTTTCAACCTATCTAACACTTTTGCCTTCTCCTTCAAACTTATCACTTTCTTACCACCCTTAGGCATGTCTTTAACAACACTAGACGATGCCGGGTGCTTTGGCATTGTTAATACTAGTATTAAGGTGCAAAAAGCAAGAATTATTCATGGTGTATGTAGGGGAATCGTCACTCCCCCCCCCCGTTCTCTCGCGGTGGAGTTATGAGGCGTTACCGCAAAGACATCCAGCCACAGGCACCGTCGGGTCAAGTGCGTAACCGCAGCACCGCACCACTCGTCGCTATGAGAGACCTAAGGTTTAAAATGCAAGATCTCCCCCAGGAAAGTAAGATTCAATTTCACGTCAAATAAGAAAGTGGAGACGTGTTTCTCTCAAGCTCGAAGGCTAACGAGGAGCCGTTGTAAGACTTGGTGAGAAAAGCCGTTTGGCATAAGAACCCTCCTGGGGCCGTCCTCAAGCCCCTCCTCCTCTTACCAGTCCCCCAGTAGGGTGACAAGGTATAAATGAGAAACACTGAGAAAAATCGAGGTAGATTACGTCAGTCTCCAGGTGACGAAGTCCTCGGATTAAGACCGGGCTACCTAGGCTGGATTGGTAGTTTACTTGGCTCGCCAGACCAAGAAGTACCCTGCAAGAGAGGCAGGGCTACCTACCTTAAGGGGCTAAGAAGCAGCTCCTCCTCGAGCTAGTCCCTGAATATCAAACTGAACGCTAAGTTAACTTTGTTAAGTTCAACTAACTCTCGCCAGAGAGACTCCTCATATCCTGGTGCATCTTAACCACTAGGGGTATTTCTCGTCCTTGAAGAATTAAGGAAAGAAAGAGGAAAAGGCTCCCCCTCGCACCCGTTGCTCGGTGGCCACCCCGAACTTATAAATTAACTTGGTTGACCACCAAGTTCAACTTATTCTCGTGAGAGAAACCCCCCTCCGTTATAATCGCCCTTGAAGAAGACTGGAACTAAGAAGAAGCTTATCCTCGAGATAGTTCCTTGTAACCAAACGGACCTTCAAGTTTAACTGATTCTCGTCAGAGAAACCTCACTCATCGATCCTCGCCCTTGAAGAAGACCCTCCCTGAGTTCAGTTCTCGCCCATGAGGAATTAAGTAACGAAGGAGAAAAGCTTCCCCTTGAGCTCGTTACTCGGTGGTTACACCGCACTTCAAGTTAACTTCATTTAAGAACCAAGTTCGACTCACTCTCGCCAGAGAGACCACGACTACCTTGGTGCCGCATAAAGCACCGTAATTGTTCTCGTCCTTTAAGAACCTTCCCTTTGAATACCGTGTGGATCCCCCAGCTGTTACCCTCGCCAAAAGGACCTCGTGATCCCGCCCACCTACATCTGGCCAGGTGGCACGCGTCGTGAGACAATAACATTCCTGAGGTATTTAAACTCCAGTAGAGTCCGTAAGCCTAAATCTTATATATTTTTGTGTGTAGCGAAATTAACGAATTTTAGAGGGTCAAACTAATTGAATTAATTCTTGTGTATGATAATATTTGGAGTATTGCTGTGGTTAATGTATAAATTTTGTGTATTCAATTGTTAAAGTTTAAATATAAGTTTATTTGGGGAATTATTGTGCGTTTCTCTATATCCTTACGTGTTTCAAACGGCTCTTTTCTTTAGGATATCAATATTAGCACTCTTAGAACAAAAAGGGGGGCATTCTACGACAGTGTAAAACGATTGAAAAACGAGAAATAAAACACGCGAAATTACTACAAATACACAAATTACCGTTACACACTTAGGACACAAGCGTACTGAATGGAGCGCAGGAAATCGGTACATATACTGTACATACTGTAGTCGAGCGAGTGAGATCTTAACGCTGATTGGCTGGAATCGTCCCGTCTCAGCCAACCAACACTTTCGTTTTGCAACTATGTAGGTAGGTTTCCGCGGATGTCTGGAAATGGCACAAATTTTTAATTTTAAGGCCCTCCAAAATTTTCCGCGGATAGTTGAAGGCTCGGATTACGAACAGCGAATAGCCGAGGGTCGACTGTATATGAAAACAGGTTTACCTGTGTTTAAGTCATTTTTTTCGCCTTTTTTTTAGTATTTTACTAGTAAATTACTCTCTCTCATATATATATATATATATATATATATAGGGCGTCCCCTCCAAAATGTATTCATAGTTTAAATAATTATCAAGTCAGGGTCTATTATAATATATTCAATTTTCAAAGTGTAATAGAATCTACCAACATTATTAAACTGACGTCTGTTTTGGTCCAGCCACTGCTGATAACCCGAAGCAATGGAATCATAAACATCACTAAGCATTTCATTTGCTATTTACATGAATTCTCGTTCAATGGCTACTCTCAATTCAGGGACTGTTGCCAGTTTTATAGCGAAAAGTTTGCCTTTTAAGCATCCTCATCAAAAGGTCTAGTGCTGTGAGGTCTAGTGATCGCGGAGGGTATTATATGGAACCACTTCATCCAATCCATCTGTTTTGCAAGATTTCATCAAGGAAGGATCTAAAATTGTGATGGTAGTGTAAGGGGGCCACATCTTGCAGAAACTAAAACTTTTCATCGTTAAAGTCCTCTCTAATGCTTGGCATGATTGTGGCACAGCAAGTTCAAGTAAACAGGACAAGTCGCAGTAGTGTCAAAGAAGAGTGGTCCAATAAATCCTCTTGATGATAAGCTGCACCACACTGTAACTCCTGGTAAATTAAGATGATGTCGAACCATGACATGCGGATTCTCAGGTGCCCAGTAGGTGCAATTATGCTAAACATCGTGTCAAGTTCCACTTGCAATACTTCTTCCTTGGGCCGGGATTATCTTCATTACTAGCATGGACTAATCTTCGAATGTAATTTTTCCATTGACAGCGCTCCAAAATTAGCTGGACAGATGATTATGAAACACCTACATACCTCACGACTCGCTTGCCACGCCGATTTTCTTGGACTCCAGTGATATCTTTACAGTAAGGTTTCTTGCCTTGTGGGGCTTGAGGATGTCCGTGGTCTTTCCGAACGCTTCTTGTGGACATTATCAACAGTTACATTGGCTTCAAATTTATTTCTAATTCGAGTGATGGTGAGTCACGTTGGTAGATCTTTTGAAACTTCCTCTTAAACTGTCCTTGCACTTCAACTGCGTTTTATCACTTCCAGTAGCATTTTAAAAGAAATTTACGTTGTTGAAAGGTTAGTCTGACTGCTATTATTAATTCTAATATGTTCAAGCTGGAAAAAACATCAAATGAGCTATCAGCTGTTAAAATCTGTATACGTTATATCACTGGATAAAAACCTACACTTCGTTGTTCAAAAGGCTTCTTGAATCAACCTTTTATGGGTTTGAGGATGGTAGGTAGCTATTGCGATCAGCGTCTTGGTCATATAAGTGACGAGCGCTAAATGACACAGGTACAAATCCAACTGCTTTAATTATCTTCATATAACGGTTAAAATAGTTTCTCCTATCTTTCCGTTCTCTACATCTCCCATTTTCCTTCTTAAGCGTTTATTGGTTCATGTGATATTCTCCTAAGTGTTTGTCCGGGTTGTGTTACCAATTTTCATTTCTTGGGCCTTTAAATATATATATATATATATATATATATATATATATATATATATATATATATATATATATATATATACATATATATATATATTTCATTAAAGACCAAGTTTATTTTTTATTGACAATTTCATTTGCGATGTTCTAACATGCGAATGCTCTTTTAATATATGATTGGAGAGGAAAAATCAGTCTAGGCAGACACCAAATATAGTAAGATAACCGGTATCGAAAACCTTATATGTTTAGTGATGAAATTTAAATATGAGATTATTTTATGGATATAATATTTAACCTACATAATATTGTATTTCTAAAGTGACAATGTTACCATTTCGAGTCCCTTTATAATAGTTATATTAGAAGGTGCAAGTCATATCATGTATGTACATTGATAAACTAAATCGAGTTTACATACGTATTAACGGATGAACTGAATTATATCAATTAATGCAATTAAGAAGATCAATTTCCTGACATTTTTAACTTTGCCAGGTTGCATAATTCTTGCTTTGATTTATTCCTGGACATCAGCCTCCAGCTAATCTCTTGATTCTTGATCCCTCTATCTCTAATTTCATGTGAGAAATAAATGGAGAACCTCAGTCACCATTTTAACAACTCTTTCACTCCATTTTTTAGACTAGGACACTCAAGCACTTCCATGGAGCTTCCTTACTCACTAACATCTTCACATATGCGCTAATTTTAAGCATTTTATTATACATTTTGCCATTTAAAATTTTGCTATAATTACAATTAATTAATTAGAAATAATTTAACATGTACAACTAACATACCATGGATATATATATATATATATATATATATATATATATATATATATATATATATATATATATATATATATATATATATATATGTATATATGTATATATATATATATATATATATATATATATATATATATATATATATATATATATATATATATATATATATATATATATATATATATATATATTAGCTTGTCTTTCAAGCCATCTTGCAATTCACAACTTTCCATCTCTCGTCCTTTTTAGACCTAATTATTTGCTACTGTGGGTCTCAAACGGCCTGTATATACAGAAATAGAAAATGTCAATGAATTAAAAATGAAAAGAAACTAGAATAAAGAACAGCGCGCGTAGAATTTACAACAGATTTAGATATAGGACTAGGACCACCAAGGTTACTTTTTAATTTCCTCAAATATTTCCCACAATAGTGTCTCTTTTCAATCCTTACCTTTTTCCTAGACCCTAGATCCCTTTATCCCTTCGGATCTCTTCCCCCGTGCTTCAAACTTGGTGATAGGGAGGAAGATATGGGGCCTGGGATTCCTCCCCCACCCTCTCCCTCTTTCCTTACTCCGAGAGGCGAGGGAAGGGAATGGGAAGGGTGTGGAAGGCTCTGACATGCTATTCTTTTTCTCTTTTCCAGACTTTTTTTCGATTCTAAGTTTCCATTTTCGTTACCTTTGTTTGTCGCTCAACCACTCTACCGTAACGGAGGAAAGTCACAATGGAAAACGGAACACCATCACCGCATCAAGAAGAAAAAAGTCTTCCTTCTGAAGATGCCAGATGGAAGTCGGAAAGCTCATGGCCTCATTAATTATAATCAGTTTATAATTATGTCCAAATAAATTTGATTTAGAGTAAAATTCCTAATCAATGGGTCTGAATTTGATGTCATTAAGGATATCTTTCATGATTAAACTTTTGATGTAGGGTTGCCTTTGAATTGCCCATCGGAAAGGTTGAAATTCTGGATTTCGTTGATAAGGGTGGATTCAACTACTTTTCTTTGGCGAAAATCTTTACATGGGTAAATGAGTTTGTCTAGAGGGAAATCTATTAGGTGGTTAAAATTATTGGAGTGTGTGAAAATACTAGAAGCTGTTTTTTTTCGCCTGACATCTCTTCCGTGCACATAGATCCTCTTATCCAGATATCTTACTGTCTCGCCTATGAAAAATAAGGGGAAATTAATTTCTTTACAAGGAATTAAATAGATACCTGCTTCATTAGTTTTATCTATAGGTTTAGTTGCATGGAAGTATTTTTTAGAGGTCGAAGGATATTTGAAAGTGGTGCATATAGGGGAAAGGTTATATTTAAGCTTTTCAGTAGTGGGGAAAATGGAAGGGATAAATAATTTATCTTACTATCAGAATTCCTACTTTTGGGGCAATAAAAGTTTGACCTGGCTCTGGATAAGCTTTTGATAAGCTTAATGATGTAGAGACGATATTTCAAGTCTATAAATATGCAGGTAAAAATCACGAAATGTAAGGCGTAAGAAGTATAAATATTTGTGTAGGCCACATAAGAAAAAATGAAAGACTGGTTAAAGTTAGTACTTTCGTCATCCTGACATTTTCAAACTCACAATGGCTTTCAAGATAGAGATACACCGTATTTATACAAAGCAAGATTCCCTATGAGGTAAGATTTTTTATGATTTCTGATAAGTTGGATTTAAGAAAGCAGGATAGAACTAAGGTAAATAAACCGTGGCTTATATTTACATTTTTCGCCTTCCTGGTGGAGATTAAGAACGATTCAAGGATAGTTCTGCGGATAAAATCATTGATATGCATTATGGTGACCCATTTTAAGCCTGTGGGCGGCTAAAACATTATTGGAATATTCGTTAGAGACTGCGTTTTGGTGTTGCTTGGTTCTCACAGAAATATTTTTAGATGTTTGACCTATATAGAATAAATTACAATCCAAAGAGGGTATACTATATATTACATCATTATCGTTCCTTGCACTGTGTTTTATTAGCATATTTTTTAATATATTATTGTATTTAAAAACTAAACTTATATTAAGTTGTTTTAAAATTAGCAGTGCATACAAAAAATTATCATGGTAAGGTAAAAGTAATATGTTTTAATAAGGTTCTGTTTTTCCTAATTTGCGATTATATAATCTTTTTGTCTTTATTCATGCAGTTTTCCCCCAAATATTTCGGGTAGCATAAATTAGAGGCAATCTCTTCAATTTTGATAAAGTATTGATCTATATACTCAGGACTACATATTTTGAGCGACCTAGGATACATGGAAGAAAATAGTGATGATTTAATTGTCAGGGAGAGAAAGAGATTCAGGGGACAAAGAAGCCTAAAGGGAGATCTCGCGCACGAACGAATCTTAAACCGGCATCTTTCGGTAAACTTCCAAAGCGATAACGAAGCAAGACGAGTCTAGCTGGAGCCCGGAATCCAAATCAGCGAGAGGGCGCTAAACCTTTACTCGCCGTGTCTTAAATCGGAGTGGGACCCACTTCAGACGGCAAACAAAATCGCTTCCGGGGAAGCCGTATATATTTCCAAGCAGGAATATTATATCTGTTCTTTCGGCCCCGTATACTTTTTCATTTGAAAGATTCAGAGAAATTAAAACTGTTCGAATTGTTTGACGCACTTATGAGTAAGCGTTAAGGCTTATTCGCCTCAATCACAGAATTCGTATCGTGCAAATTAAGAGACTTCTTTTTGCGCGTGGTTTTTGTGTATGTTTTCTACTGGGTCACGTAAAACCCATTGGCACTTCTGTAAGTGCTCATAAGTGCGTTAAGTGAAACACGGTTTAATTCAGGTTCAACACTTTCACACTTTCATACTTTTGCTCAATATTGTACCAATATGCAATTTTTAATATATTTAATATATATAATTAATATATATATAAATAGATATTAATAAATAATATATATTTAATATATATTAACATTTTTAATATATATAAAGTAGACTATATTGAAGCTCAAATATCATTCAATTCTAATTACTGGGTGGGGGTCAGATTTTTTTAGATTTTCAGATTTTCAGATAAATACATGCTTACTTTTAATAACGTTTCTGCTACTGATAACTAGTAGCTGGTAAATAAGATAACACGTTTATCGAAATTTTGATTTGATAAGAACTTTATGATAAGGATCTCATATTGTGTATCGTTTGGTTACTCAAGTTAGTATTTGAAATCTTGTCATGGCTTCAAGTTCTAGAGTTGGATGTGTAAACAGCCCAAAAATATTTTGTTGTGTTTGTGTGCAATTCATACCAGTGCTACAACGAAGGAAAATAGAAACAGTATTATAGATGAAGCAAGCCTACAGATATGATTTTGGATGCAAAGTAGGGGACCAGAATAAAGATTGGGCCCCTCATATTTCCTGCACGCAGTGTAACACAATGTTGACAGGTTAGTTAAATGGAAAGAGGAAGGCAATGCCATTTGCTGTTCCCATGATATGGTGTGAGCCCTCAAATCACTATAAAAAGCAAGAATGGACAACCAGAGAAGAACACATTGTTGGCAAACATAATGTTAAGCATGATGTTCTAGTAGATAAAAAAAAAGTTCATCTTCCACCTCTTCACATTAAATTAGGTTCAATTAAAAATTTTATAAAGGGTATGGATCAAAGAAGTAAAGGCTTTCGATATTTGAAAAACAAATTCAAATGATCTTTAACTGATTCAAAAATAGAAATTGGAGTTTTCACTGGACCACAAATTCGCAGAGTTGTTTCTGGTGATTCCTTCACTTTGTCTCTCAATAAAAAGGAACACAAGGTATGGAGATCTTCTGTGGAAGTCATTGAAAACTTTCTCGGCAATTTTAAATCCTCAAATTACCGAGAAATAGTAAACAATATACTGGAAGCCTATGAAAAAATGAGATGTAGAATGTCACTTAAAATGCATTTTCTGCATTTTCATCTAGATTTTTTCCTGAAAATCTGGGAGCTGTTAATAATGAACATGGTGAACGTTTTCATCAACAAATTCTGGTTATGGAGACGAGGTACCAAGGAAAATTTAATTCAAATATGATGGGGGATTATTGCTGGTCTTTACAAAAACAAACTTTGGTGTCATATAAGAAATCGAAAAGGCTGCAGCAAAGTTTATTTAAACTTTAAGTGCATTACAAACATAATCAATACAATAAAATATTCATAACTTGGGAGGAAGGGGGGGGTAACTCGGCTAGTGATGTACACTGTCTGTCCTAAGCCCTAATACAGATGGAATGTCCCCTACTTTTAAAATATTTTTGCTTAAAAAAAAATAAAAAAATAAAAAGTTGTTTTATTTAGTAATCGGAACAAATAGCGAAAGGGGGAGGGGGGGAGGGTACATTACACAAAATCTAGACGTGATAGAGAGTTTTGGTTTTTTGTAATTCTGATTTAGCGCCATCGAACTAATTAGAAACACTTATTTATGTATGTAACAAACAAAAAGTTAAAATTTGTTGCCTAGTGTAATGCATTATTTCATGAAAAATGAGGTAATCTCAATGAAAATGGTGTATGCTGTGCTGAGAAAATCTGACCTGTTTGAATAAAAATACATTCTTTTTTGAGCTCTAGAGGTTAGATTCATTAAGAAACCACAAAGAAATCCTCAGGAATATAAATTTTGTTCAAAGGCAGGCCTGTGTTATGAGGGATATTTTATTGATTTTGTTAAGCATTCGTCAACTTTGAAGTCAAACTAAATAAAAATGCCCCTCCTCTTGTAGGATTGCTCTCACCGCCTTCTCACGCTCTTTAAATAATATTATAGTTTTTTCTTGGGTGTATTTTTATAGGTAATTGGATTTATTATATTTATGAGAGTAAAATGTTTTAGAGCATACCATGATAAGTTTTCTGTACTAGTAAGTCTCTTTTAAAATGTAAGTTCTCTCAAATGTAATTTAATGACATTTACACGAGTTAAAAGGGAAAATGATCCGGTTTATTAATGCATAACTCCCCACGAATGAGTTCATGAAGGGAAGAATAAATTAAAGTGAAATAGATAAAACAAAAAAACTAACATTGATGCTCTCTTCAGCCTAAATTTGAAAACCAATTGGACAGATGCTAAATATTTCGCGTGAGCTCATAAACCAGCAAATACCATCTCAGTTTCAAATACAAATGCAGAGTGGCCCAGGAATTTAATATTCTCGACCATTTGTTAAGCCTATTAAATTATTGGGCACTAAATCTCGCCTCAGAGAAGATTTATAACATTTATCGGAGGAATGGAATTTATGTGCGTTATATTAGTCTTCAGAAATTAATATGTTGCTTCGAAATATGTAGGAAAATGCAACGAAATCCATCAAGAATAATTGGTTTCTTCAAATATTATAGCATGCATTGTCGACCGGTGTCTGTTATATTGATATTATTACTACATTATTGATCAACATTAACAACTAAGCGCAGTGAGTGATTGACTTTCTCGTGATTTCCTCTAACCCAGTGGGCTTCCCGGACCCATGGACCCAAATGAGAAGAGTACCAAAGAAGCCGCACTCCGGTGACGACCAGCCACATATAGAAAACCTCAACCTTTAATAATGACTTAGAGTGTGGGCTGGAAAGTGCATCATAAGTGGTAATACGTAATAGATGAAAGAGGGCCAATTAATCATAAAATTTAAATAAGTCCTCCCCTAAGTAAACAGTAAGTTCTCGTTTTAAAGTAAGGAGGGATGATGTAGAAACCAGTGTGTTAGGTAAGGAATTCCATGAGTGTATATGCCTGAGACCGAGGGAGCGCTTCCTAAGTTCTAATGACTGTCTCTGGACCGCAAGTTTAAACTGATGACCTCTGGTGCCAACTTCAGGAGCTCCGGTGAAGATATCATCGGAGCTAATGGATGAATGATCATGAAATATTTTCCAGTACTTAACTAAGTCATTTCTCAGTAGCCTACTCTAAAATAGAAAAAAGGCTAAGATTCATAAGTCTCTTTAAAATGGGGAGACAATCTACACCTCTTATATGCTTGTTCCAGCGGCGTTGTACTGATTCTATAAGTTTGTAATCCCCTTGATTTAACCTAAGTTCGGAAGTGAAGAGCAATAATCAAGCAGTGAGCCAATGTGAGTCACAAAGAGAGGCAGCATAACTGTCATATCACAGTTGACCTTAAAAGATTATTAGGTAAGCCTGCAGCTTTGTTAACAATATTACTAATATGTTAATCAAACTTGAGAGTAGTATCTATTGTTCCTCCAAGATTACTGGCAGATGCTGAAATGGGGATGGGCAAATTATTCAGAGTGTATAAGCCAGAATGATTCGGTTAATCCCAATTGACAGAATGCCGTTGGAATATTAAAAAAAATACATTTATTAGTGTTCATGTTCTGTCCCCATTAAAGGGAGGCTTGGTAAAAAGAATTAATAGAACACCGACAAGTAATCCAATCACTTAGGAGCTCAGTATGTGAGTTAGACTATGGCCGCCAAAAATTAACATTTTTAGTTACTTTTGAAAATGGAGGCGAAGCCCCATGCCCTCAAACCCCCTGCAACTTTAAAAAAGACTCGTAATATTCCTAATTCAAAAGGATAACTTTAGCTCTGAATGCAAAAGGTGATTGCTAGATGTCAGCAACGATATCGTCGTCTTAAATTACCTAAAAATGTAATCGCATCCCCCAAAAGATAAACTATCTCCACCTTTCACTATTATAATTGAGCCGCACTTCTTTTTTACACCTGTTGTAAATCTACACATTAAAAATGGGGCCAGACTTTATAGAAAAATCTATTAAATTGACCGAGGAATTAACATAGGTCGTATTAAAGTCGAACAAACCACGTGCATAAGAATCACGCCCTTTTAACTGCTCGGTTTCACGGTTTCCAATGTTTGAAATAAGATTGAATTAATTGTTGTCAGTGTGTGGAAGTAATGATTTAGTTTCACAAAAATAGATAAAAGAAACATACAAATTTAGTACCTTAGTAAACATAAAAATATTACTGCATTAGTAAATAATAATTGAGTAAAAGTGCAGGCATGTACGAAATAATAAGGATAAAGGTAAATAACAAAATAAAATAAATATATCGACGTGATTGGCCACTTTAAAAGCTACCATCTGACGTCATAAGGCCTAGACTATAGCCCGAAATTGTAGCCAAGAAACAGCGCCCCCTATGGTGCGCCTCTAAACTGAAGTATTACCGTTGGTTGTTGTATTATATAAAAAAATTATTTAATCATTTATAGATACCTGTCAGATAGAGCAATTTGATGTTAACTTGCATTACAAAAGTCTAGCTTTCTGTTTCAAAAGCTTCTATCAGAGTACTTTCTTCCCAAGACTTGTAGTTATGACTACATTGGAATAATATTTTCGTAGGCATCGGCGATTACCTTTCTCGTAAACGTCACTGAAACCCTCGCTCTGTTCCTTGCTTCCAGGGGTTGCCTGCGGCTTTTGGACGTTTGATTGACTAGCTCCAACCCACAGGAGAAAAACCTCGCGGTTCCACAAAAGAATTTATTAAACGATACTGAGGAGGAAAACAAAGACTGATGATAAATTAGGTAATAGCTGCACAAATTACCGAATGTGCGACTGTGAAATCGATGTCCCACAGAACCAGAGTGATATAATATAAGATAGTAAAGGGTGTGTTTAAACTTTACAAATTTGGACTGATGGACAAGAGATCAACATTCGTCCGTGGATAATGATTTTCTTCTACTCTGGTGTGTGCACCTCTCTTTGGTTAAAGAGGAGCAGTGCGAAACTTCATTGTCCTTAGCGCTCTACATTAACTTCTTTTTTCTCACGTATTATGTATTTTTCACACATCAAACCTTCTCATAATTTTGAAAACTTCCACCTCGCTCCTTCTTTTGGGATATTACTTTGGAAATTTCCTCTTTAGTTACCCCTTTTTAAAAGAAAACTAATAAATATAAATATATCCACTCATATATACTTCCTATCTAAACCTACTAATATCAAGTTTCAGTTATTTTCTGATTTTCTTTAGTTTCATCTTTGGCGAAAAATAATAGACTTGGATGTTGGCATCATTTTTTATACCAGCCGCCGAGACCTACCTGCCGCCGAGACGAGAATATTTACCTATTCATTCTCTCTCTGGCTTATTTGGCAGAAGGACCCCCACCATATTAATGGGGGACCTTAATGCCAGATGTCGGAAGTTTGGCTACAGGACCTTCAACGGAATCGGAAGGTGCCTGGAGACTATGATGGACCGAAACATGGTCCATAGAATAGGCCCGGACTTCCCAACCTATACTCGAGGAAGAAGTGCCACAAAACCAGACATTTGTCTGGCTAATCGTCAGCTGCGGTTCAATTACTACATGGAACCGGTCCAGGTACTATGTAGTGATCATATAGGGATCCTAATTACCATCAATAGGAACCCTATACAAGTCCCAGCTCCAGTCAGAAAAGACTACAGGAGAGCCGACTGGGCACGGTACGCTGATCTCCTCGAGGCCTATCGCCCACCAGATCTGGACGAGGCAATTCTCGAGGAGATATACGAGGCACTCGACGACCTCAACGAACATCTAATTATTGCAGATAGGGCTTGCAGCCCCAAAACCCAGTATAAAACCATCTCCTCATACGGGTGGACTGGGTATATGAAAGAACTTTACAGAGAATTGAGAGTTATGTACGAGTTAAATATAACAAATGCAACATTTGACTCACTACAACGAAGTAGAGAGATCAAGGAAGAGCTCAACCAGTTGATCCTCGAACAACAACAGACAACAATGCGACGATGCGATCGAGAGCCTCGATCAAGATGCATCTCCCAAGGACTTTTGGAAGAAAGTCAAAAGTCTCAGAGGATCATCTGGAAAAAAGAAGAAAATGGAAATCCAAAAAGAAGATGGATCCATTGAAACTGCAGAAAATATCATCGAAGTGATATTCCGGCGTTATTGGGAAAAAATCTTCAGCATATCGGAAGATGAAAACGAAGATTTCGATATAGAGTTCGAAAACAACATCGTAGACGAGCTTAACACGGAAATACATCGAACGCATCCTCATCACCAGGTGGATAGACTGCGTGACGGAGACGCCGAGATCACCGAAGAAGAGATCCTTGGCACACTCCGCTCATTCCGACAGAAATCCCCAGGCCAATCGGGGCTTACGAAGCTTAACTTCGAAAAGGCACCAGCCAACATCATCGAAGGAATGAGACGAATTTTCAACGCATGTCTGAATACAGGGTACTTTCCAGATGCTTACAAGACGGCAAAAATGATCTTCTTGCCCAAGCACGGAAAGGACCCTACGTTGAGAGAGAGCTACCGCCCAATTTCACTCCTGGAAGTTGGCGGGAAGCTCTTTGAGAAGATCCTCAACGGAAGACTGGTGTCTCACCTGGAAGAAAACTCCCTCTACAACCCATGCCAATTTGGGTTTAGAAAGAAGCGAAGTACGGAAATGGCAATTAATGTCATAACGGAAAAGCTTTCCCAAGCCAAACGGGACAGGAGTTATGTGGATATCGTTTGTCGGGATGTATTAAAGGCGTTTGATAAGGTGTGGCAGCGGGGCATGCAGTATAAGATCTTACGGCTGGGTCTAAGTGAAAACTTAGAAAGAACTCTCTGTGACTATGTCATGGAGAGAGCGGCGTATGTCAGTCTAGGGTACACGGACGGACCAAAGTTTCCGCTCACTGCGGGCCTCCCGCAGGGGGGGGGTGTCTGTCCCCCACCCTTTACTCGATATACACCGCGGACGTCCCAGACCCTGTGTACCCCAATTCCCCCAATATTCAATACGCCGATGATTTCAGCCAGATAATCGTATCTCCAAGGAGGAATGCGCCGTGGCAAGCTCGCATGACAGCGATGGAAATCGCGAACCTTAACAACTACGAGGCTCAGTGGAAGATAAGAACAAACCAAGATAAATTCAAGGTGGTCCCCATCGGACGCACCTTAAGGACAGACGTGCGTGTGGGGGATACGCGATACCCCTACAATAACGAATGCAATGTACTCGGTATGAAAATCACCTCTACTGGGTACAAAAAGCACGTCGAAGAAAGAATTTCTCGAGCCTCGTCCGCTGTCAGAACTCTATATAGTTTCAGAAATCTACGTGAAAGCAACAAGAAGAAGATCTACAATGCCCTTGTAAGATCTACGTTGCTTTACCCCGCCTCCACCCTCTCATGTGTCTCAAAAACACAAAAGAGGCGTCTTCAAGTAGTGCAAAATAAATGCATGTGCCTAATTACGGGTACACGCAGGCATGAAAGAAGACGGCAAGAAGACCTGCACAGAGAGGCGGGGATAATTCCCATTAACAAAGTCATTGAAGAACGGACCTGGAAAATGCAGGATCTGGTTAATCGTGAACTGATTGATGAAATTACCGAGATGATTAACCAGAACAGAAGAGCTGATTGTCGCCCCAGATTCCCCAGCTCCGCCAACCGAGTGGCTGGCGGAGACGAAGTACCGTTCTATGCGTAAAATGAGATAAAGAAATACCTGTGAAAACAAGATCAAAAATAAGTACAAAGAAAAAACTCGAAAAATTACTACGACAACTTACCGAAAAAGACTACCCCACCAAGAAGAAGGAAAACCCCCCGATTACGACGAGAACTTCAATAGAAGAAAACATCCAAAGAAGAAAGAAGAAACAATAATACTATTAAAACACACACACAATAAAACAAAACAATAAGCACGCACTTAAATGTATTTAAAACATATACAAAGTAAGCAATGCACAACATAAACCATAAAAAACTAAAGCTGCTAAGACAAAGGGCTTGAACGCCATAATAATTATAATTTTATAATTATTACAAAAAAACAATACAACAACAATGAATTCACGCATCCAAGAAAATAAATAAAAGTGATAAGTCTGATCACCAGACCCTAGGCATCTCTTTGCACCTCTACCACACTTCTTTCTCTCTTCTCCACTTGTCTATTTTCTCTATCTCTCCACACACCCTATCGTCCTCCCCTCACATGCACCCCCACTTAAACAAAGTCAAAGTCAAAGTATAGATTATTTACATACTACGCGTCATAGGCGTCCTTAACACAACAATTTATTTAATCTCTACTTGCCTATATTTGTGGAGTAAATTTCGCTGTGTTTACACCACACAGTGTGATAACTGTTTTGTTTACCACCATTTAAGGAGCGGAAAATTTCCGCTTTACACAAGGAAAAATGGCCAACAGTCTGCAATGCCACCGTATCGTTAAAATAATAACTTTGTCGGTTTAAAATACTTCTTTCTTGATGAAATTTGCATCTAACTTTATTTTTACTTAGCAAAAATGAATGAAAGAATATTTTCCATTGTTTTATCGCTCTCACGAAAAACGAAGCAATTAAAATTTGAATTTTTTAATAATGTCCTTAACAAAAGGAACAATATTTTGCAGGTTCGGATGGCTCAGAAAAGTAGTGTGCCAGGTCGGTGCTGTGTGCTCCAAGTAGTCTGTTATTTAACACTCACTCTGGATAAGGAAACAATAATAATACAATAGATTATATTAATTCATTCATTCCTGTTCGCAGTTATTTTGTTTCGCGACCCGCGAACTGCCACGGGATGCTGCGAAGAGATTAAATTGTACTTAGCGCTGCGGGAGGAGAGGAAAGGATGTAATGTCGGTTGCGTTGAGGAAAAGCCACAAAATGTGCAGGTTTTTTTTCTTTCGTCAAAGAAAAATTGATCTTAAGAATGAATATTATTATTTAGTTAGTTATAAAGTTAAGTCTTTACTTATGTATTTTTTTATATTTTGAGTTAGGTACTTCTTTATATAAGGAGATGGTTCAATAATTTATTATTTAGTTCTTAGGTAAGTTCCTGGAAGGACACATTTAAAAGTATTCGGCGAAATTCACTTGCGTTCATATTCTGACTATTGCTGTGTTTAGGAGTTCCAGATATTTTATTTTTTAGTTTGCTGTAAAAAATGTTTAATTAAATATTAGGGTAATACTTCAGATTCGGGGCGCACGGTAGGTGGCGCTGTTAGTAGGCTACAATATATCTCTTATGACGTCAGACGGTAGCTTCAGATGTGAGCAATCACGGCGTTATATTTTTTTGTTGTTTTGGGGATTTGTAACTTTTAGTCTGTATTATTTACTAAATATCTGCGCCTCTGCTCGTTTATAGTTTTTTTCTAAGTTAGGTAAGGTTTCTTGATGTATTTTATGTTTTTTGTTTTGTTTTCGTATTTTTTGTTTGCTGCGAACGATAACAGATTCTTACTGGCAACGTCATAGCTCATAAATAGGACCCGTTTTTCAAATGTGTTTTTTCCGTTTTCATGCTCTCCATTTGCTTCTTCGTTATTCAAATTCTGCTTTAGTTTAGATAATCATGAAAAACTTTTAGATTATCTAGAGGCGCATAAACTAATCAAGAAACCTATAAAAGTAAGAATTGTTTGTTATTAGGTTAGGTTTTTCTGCCAGTAAAAAGCTGTTGGGTGGAAAAAAACCCAGTAAATTCAAAGAGACTGCTCGTGGGGGAGATATCACTGCGGGAGGAGCACTCTGCGATGATCCTTAGTTTCAATCAATTGGGGGGAGGGTGGTTTGGGGGGGCGCATCCCCCCAGTATATACTCATATACAAAACAAATATAACGCCGTAATTGTTCACATGTGACGCTACCGTCTGACGTCATAAGACATATATTTTAGCCCAAAATTGTAGCCTATAAACAGCGCAACCTATCGTACCAATATTAGTATTGCTTTATTCTTATACAAAGGATGTCACAACTTTGTATATTTTTCTTACAGCAATCTTTTTGTGTTTACAGCACGTTGGTAAATTGTCTTGAGTCTTTTGTGGATTCAGAAGACGTCTGAAATATATGGTTTTTGTCATTCGGCATTTTCGTTCTGTCTACATGTATCCTATATTTTATGCATCTCATTCATTTTCATTAATTGTTATTTGTTGTTTAATTACATATTTTTGTCTTTATCTCGCGGCAAACTTTCATTATTTAAATTTCACAGAAATTCAATGGGCCGCATACCCTTAGCAAAAGATCACAATTTTCTTAAATTTCATATAATTGCTGAAGATCGGATTTCTAATGGCATTTCACTTCAATCTGTGAAGGGATATTAACGACTCATAAAGCAAACCTTTTAGTAAAAATAAACTCCTTTTTGCCTAAAATACCAAAACCTTTTGATTTTCATCTTGAAAACGTTATGCTTTGCTATATATAGTAAATATATACTTTTTTATCTGCATAAAACTAAAGTTTTTTCCACTCTTTCTCGAAACGAATTGGATGGCTCCAGAAAAGTACACTTGCAAAGCCTGCAGTGGTTAGTTACTGTGAGGCGAACTTAGTTAGATCGAGTGACAGCTGCACAAGGGGCGCGTAATCCATGGGGATTTTAAGTTTAAAATTCTTTCTAGTCAACTCATAATAGGGTGGAGAGGATTGCCAAGTTTATGCGTTTTCACATTGCCTACGGCAATGTGAAAACACTGCAATTCATAAAACAAACTCCAAATGTGACTTATCACCTAGTAAAATCCCTCAACTCGATCATCAGGCTGAGTGTTTGTACAGAGGCTCGTATCGCCTCTCGACCCCCACTCCCCTTCCGTAGAGCCCGCTCTGAGTAACGCTGATACGTTCGGTGCTTGGATACTTAGAGTTTCTATTGCCATTATTTCATTTAATCTATTTATTGTGTATAACTGTGTATATATTAAAGTTTATTTTTTCCTAAGCCTCATTGCCAGAGCCTTCATTAGTTAATATCTACCGACTTCACTCACTCTTTTGAATTTAAATCCTTTGCACTCCCCCCCCCCCACACCACACACACACTTGTATCCCCCATCTTAGTCGTGACCAGAGTTAAGTCAAGATCACCCGTTTGACCTTGAGCGTCAACAATATTGGGTAGAAGTGATGTATATGACGGGGTCACTCTACGACATAATATATGTATATATTTATATTAACTGGCGTCAGGTATTTACGGACTTTAAAAGGTTCCTTTTAAGCTCTTTTAAAAGTTTTGAGGCTCAAGGCTTGGCTATTGAGAAGGTAAGCAGAAATATTCTTGCAAATTATTTTCCTCATTAGTTATGTGTACCCGCCTTTATACATCCCGTGTGTAAGTTTTGAGACCGTGCTTTTCATTTATTCCAGCCCAGCGGAATTTACTCCTTTCATATCAAGAAAGGCCCAGTCTAGTTTTGTTCTCGGTGTTGTGAGTCAACTTAAAGGCTCTCACGTTAATTCAGGTATTTACGAGAGCTCAGACGGAAATTATTATTATTGCGCCGTGTGTATACCGAGTTAATTCGGATCGACAATCCCGTTCCGTTTATATTTAAAAAAAGTTTAGTGCGATTTCGTGACCATCATGTCTTGATTCAAGCAATTTAAATTACAAGGTGAATCTCTCGGTTTATCCGAAAAGGACCTACTTTCCTATATACAAGAAGGAGAGAGAGGCGAAAGAGCGGAAAGAAGGGACACAGAAGAACGAGAAAAAGAAAGAGAAGAACGAGAAAAAGAAAGAGAAGAACGAGAAAAAGAAAGAGAAGAACGAGTAAAAGAAAGAGAAGAAGGAGAAAAAGAGATAGAAGAAAGAAAAAACATCCGACCACATGAACTGGAAATGAATAGAGCAAGAACGAAACGTTCTCCATCAACTCGCGGAACGACATCCCTCAAACTGCATCAATGAAGCTCTCCGTTTAAAAGTAAGGATAAGATTTCGGGTCCTATTTGACACAATTTGAAAAGGTTTTCGAGCTAAACAACTTGGAATTTGAAGCAGATGATGTTGCTAGACCTCTGACGTTGTTATGTTTTAAGCTCGGAGATATTTTCATATCCCTTCCGCAGGAGGCAAGGATCGATTATTCGACGTTGAATTCAGAATTATTAGCCGCGCATAACATGACGCCCGATTTCTACCACGTTAAATTTCCTCACGCTCGTATAAAGCTCAACCAAACTTTTCGACAGTTTAGATATACGCTTCAGAGAATTTTCAACTTCTGGCTCGATTCTTCGAAAGTTCCCCACGAGTGTGAAGCGTTAGTCGACTTCATTCTGAAGGACTAGCTTATGGCTTCGCTTTCTTCGGAGATTCGGGCTTTTTTGAAGGACCAGAGATGTCCTACCTTCAAAGAATGCATCGAAGAAGCCGATGTATTCGTCCCCAAAAGGTGAAAGTGGTAAACCAAAATTTACACCACGTGACACTAGTAAGTTTGTCAAAATAATGCCCCCCAAACCCAATAATCTTTCTTCATCGGGATCCCCGTGACGTCAAGCCATTCTCGTCAAATCATCCTTCGTCATACTTCCCTAAGAGGACCATCGTGTGTTTCTCTTGCGGTATTGAAAGACATTTGAGGACAAATTGGCCTCAGAATTCCTAATTCCGTCCTAGTTCTCTCAATCAAGTGCACCAAATTTGTGCTTCCCCCGCGCTACTACCGTCGCAAATTGAACCGCTGGCCATCAGATGAACTTTTTGTTCGAGAAGAGATCCCCTGGAAGCTTGAAGTTTGAGACCGGATCAGTAAACGGCTGCCGGATCTCCACCCTTGTTCGGGATACAGGGTGTATGGTGTATTATTGTGTCGTTCGAGCTGCTTCCCCCGATCGCTCCGAACCATGATAAGCTTGCGGTAGCACATGACTACATTGAGCGTCTAAATCGATTCCCCATCGTGAAATGCTTTATTGAATACTCGTATTATACCAGCTGGGCTAAGGTAGTATCGTCCCCAATGAAGCTCTGCGCTGTTCTGTTAGGACAGTGCCCACAGTTTACTTCCACCCCTGTAGTCAATCCAAACCTCAGGCGTTCGCAGACTAAAAAGGAGGCACAAGCACCCGCCCCCCTTGAAACCCCCTGCGACTCCGAGTTTAGCGTCCTTCTGAACAATATATTCGCTAAAGAAAAAAAGGACTGTAATTTACTCTTCCCTCTCTTGACCGAAGCTCATTATGAGATTCAGGAGTCCATCCGCGAAAATAAAGTCGTTTCCTACGTCGTGAAGAACGACCTCCTGTACCGCACCTGTTTGGAAAGCAATAGTTCCGAGGCCCAGGCATTATGCATCCCACGTTCGCAGGTACCCATCATATCAAAGACAGCCCATGAGTCCTTTTATCTGGCCATTTCAACCATAATAAAACGGCTCAAATTATTTTTATTGGCCTGGTGCGGCAGATGACATCCCTAAGTATTGCCGTTCATGTGATATTGGTCAAAGGACAGCCACAAAATGAAGCATCAGACCCGCTTCGCTGCAGAAGAGACCCATTACACATGAACCCTTCGCCCGTGTGACAATCGACCGAATTAGCCCAATTCAACCCCTGGACCCGGTAAATGTAGAGAAAGCGGCTTGCATTGAACAGGATAAGGAGTACCCCTTGCCCACCGTGCCCAGAGATACCGAAGCCAAGCCATCTGAATTAGACGTTAACGCCCAGCTGCCCCCGAGTCAAAGAGTCAGCAGTTATTGAGTCACTTTGGAGAGGTGATCTTCGAGATTCCCGGCTGTGCCGCTCAGTTCGAGCGAGCATGATATTATTTTAAATACATTGGAGCCTATTTGTTCAAAGCCGTACCCACTTCCTATCCATTTAAGAAAGGTTTTCAACGCAAAGTTTCTAAATTGTTAAATATAATGATTATAGAGCCCTGCCAATCTAATTACTGCTCACCCACTATTTTGGTAAAGAGGTCAGACGGGTCATATAGGTTGTGCGTCACATTTCGGAAACTTAATTCGGTGACGTTGTTCGATGCTGAGCCTATCCCCTTGATCGACCATAACATCCATCTCTTTGAAGAAGCCAATTACATTACCGAATTGGACCTATGTATTGCTTATTATCAAATTACCCTTGAAGAAATTGCAAAGAGATACACGGCTTTCTCAACAGACAAAGGCTTAATGCAGTTCCGCCGTTAACCGTTTGGCTTGGTGAAGGCTTGTAGTAATTACAATCGCATGATGCGAAGAATATTATAGGGGTTGGGAAACATGACTTTTTATTTCGATCACATTTACGTTGCAACTCGCGAGTGGTACCATTACGTGATTGCCCTCCAAACTCTGCTGCGTCTCCTGCACGAGCACGGACTCACAATCGGCCTAAGCAAGTGCCATTTTGCTTATACTATGATCCTCTACCTTGGCTTTTACATTGGGAACAGCGTTTGCCTCCCCCTCCAGGAGGACAACATCTGCACCATTGTGGAAAAGCCTCGTCCGTCCAATTTGAAGCAGCTGAGATCCTTCATGGGATCTGCTTCTTTCTACCGCCGCTTCGTCTCCCATTTCTCTTCTCTCTCAGCCCCTTTCTGTGTCGTGCAGAAAAAGAAGTCCTCGGAACACCTTTTCTGGTCCCCATTAGCTCTCTCTCATTTCGAACAGCTGAAGGGAAAATTAGCTTCTGCCCCTATCCCCCGGCTCCCTAACCATAATAAGACTTTTGGTATTAGAACCGATGCCAGCAATGAAGGGTTAGGTTGCGTTTTACTACAGTATATCGATAATGACGCCAGTTACCCTGTCGCCTACGCTAGCCGTAAGCTTCTCCCGCGCGAGAAAAATTATGCCGTCATTGAAAAGGAAGCATTTATTAGGTAAAATGTTCCTTGTAAAGACGGATCACAAGCCCCTCGCATATTGGCGAAATGTAAAAGGTAACAATGATCGCCTTATGCGTTGGAGTTTAAACCTTCAGGAATATCAATTTAAAATCAATTATATAAAAGGATCCGAGAATTGTATAGCCAATAGCTTGAGTAGGAGCCCATTTTAGCCTACCCAAACTAATTTAGGATAAATTTTATGCTTGTAACTTTTATGTTTAATTTTGTTCCTCTTGTTTAAACTGTATAGATTCGGACAATATGTCTCTCTGTTCTCAAATCAAGAACGATCCGGTAAACCCCTGTATCGTTCAGATCAATTAATTCCCTGTATTTTCTATTTCCCTTTTATATCTTTTTGTATTGTGTTTTTTATCTTTTGCGTGTGTTATTTATTTATTTTTGTGTGTAGCTCTAGGTCGTTATTGTCCTTAGGTGATCGAACTTCGTTTGAACTAATATTAATTCTTGTAACCTTTGTGTTGTTTTCGAGTCTTTTATTCCTTGTGTTCCTGGATACTCTTTGTACGTAAATATGTCCGAGCTACCAAAACGTGACCCGTTCAAGCTCAGGTATCCCCCAATCCCTCGTTTGTCAGATGTCACTTTTTTTTAAGTAACATCTTGTGAATGGAGGATTGTCAATAATAGAGGCTCATTGTTGTCATGTGGCCAGTCAAAACCACGAGGTCCGTCTCGAGGTCAGTCCACGTGAGCGAGGACCGTGAGAACAGTCAGAATATCGAACTGCTTTCCACGATAAGCGAGGGATTGGAATCTCGAACGCGCGATTCTGCCCACGCCCAAGGTGTTAGCAAGAAACACTCACGGGAGTACTTCCTATTCCTCAAGCGCCATGTTGGTTCGTGGAGAGATTTCTTCACGACCTCCCCCCCTTTTGGCGGAGGCAATACCGGATCTGGCTGGTCCCTATATATTGTTGGTCCCAATAGAACATCGATAGCATATGCCTGACTTTTACAACGAAACACGTCATTCTCGATCACGCTTCCTTTTTTCGTCGAGGCGAAGGCTAGAAATATACCGAAGGATCTGAGCCCCAGTAAATTGGGCCATCCTTGGTATTGGTACATTTCGTTTGGCTCGAATACTCACTCCAGTTAGTGTTACTACTAGAGGTTAAGCTTCCCTTGGTTAAAGCCCCTTGAATAACCATCCGATCCCCTGTTTCATCTCTTAAAATCCTCGAACCCAGGCCAGGCAGAGACAAATCATCTGTGGCTATCCGGCCAGTCATCCGTGTGTATGTTTTTACAGAAGCTAGTATCGCCTCTCGACCCCACCCACCTCCACCCCTCCGTAGAGCCTGCTATGAGTAGCTCTGATACGTTCTGTTTTTGTATACATAGAGTATCTATTGCCATTATTTCATTTAATCTATTTATTGTTTATAACGGTGTATATATTAAAGTTTAATTTTGTACCTACATTTTCATAAGCCCCATAGCCGGAGCATTCATTAGTTAATATCGCCCAGCTGCACTCACTCTTTTGAATTGAAATCCTTCGCAATCATCCTTACCCCCCACCCCCCTCGACATAATCCTATCCTCCATCTCTGTCATGACCAGAGTTGATTCAAGGTCACATGTTTGACCTTGAGCATCCACAATATTTGGTAGAAGTGACGTATATGTCAGTCATTCTACGACAAACCACCATAAACAACATCAACATGGATTTAGAAGAGTGAGAGCGACTGACACGGTGTAGGCAACCAAAACAGAAAAGCTAGGCGAAGATTAATAACCAAAAATGATATGCTGACCTGGTGCTCAGAGACGTTAAAAAGGCATTTGACAAGGTATGGATGACTGGACTACAGTACAAAATATCAAGACTAGGACTAAACCCAACACTAAATTAAATACTTTGTGACTATATAACATGACAGGAAGGCGTATACACAGATAAAGGACTATACCGGACCAGACTTCGAGCTGTATGCAGGCGTACCGGAAGGAGGGTCACTAAGCCCCCTGCTATACAACATCTACACCCTTGACCTCCAAAACCCGGTCAGGAAAGACTCGCTGTACGTCCAGTTTGCAGACCTCATCTCTCAAATTATTACTGCCCCCTTCAGAAATCCTGAATTCCTGGCACAAATAACAACTAGGTAGGAGGGAAAGCGATGACAAATCACTATTAAGTCTGGGGAGAGCTGTATAATATATAGTGTTTCCACGATTTGAAGGGTAATCTGGCATTTATGCGAATTGGAAACTCCTTGAGAACTCTGAAGGTAAGATTCTCCTCTCATATGGGGATAATTAATTGAACAGGCCAGGTACTTCAAACCAAAGAAAATTCATCAATCAGAGATCACGCCATTAAATGTAAAAATGATGTCCCAATACATGATTTGCTAATTATAAATTTGCATAAATGCCCGATAACACTTCGAATCTTGGAAACACTATATATTAAACAGCTCTTCCAAGCCTCAAATAGTGATTTGGCGTCGCTTTCCCTCCTACACAGTTTGGCGTTAATCGGCTCAACCTGGAACATCGTGTAACCAGAGCTCTGGCTAGGTTTATATTTTTATACAGACAGTTTCTAGCTATTTTGTTTGATTTTTCGTTAATGTTGATTTTGAAAGTTACTAGGTGAGGATTGGGTTTTTCTAATTTTAGACGCTCCTGAATTGTGAAGCTGGGGTGATTTTGCGATGGCTGCTTTAAATGTATAAAACGTAGTAGGTGCGAACAGAATGGGAATAGATTTATAGCATGAGAGGTTGTTTTTTTTAAGGAGGGGAGGGGGGAAAGTTGTGCATATATGTTAAGAGGTTTATATTAGTGCCAGGAAACTGGCTAATCTACTTTCTTTGGAAAGTCTTCTTTCTTCTATTTCCTGTGTGTTTTTTCTCCTTATCAGTTTACTTCTAATTCATTTTCCTTCTTGTATTTATTTTTTACTTTTAGGGTTTTGAGTGAAGTACCTTCTCAGGTAACGTGAATTCTATTTTTTTAATAGTTTATTTGTTTTGCGTGTATATTTGCGTTTACTCATTCTTGTTTTGTTTGCTTCTAATATTGCTTTTGTTCTTTCTTGATTATCCGTTTGTTTCTATTTCAGGCATCCATGCCTTTATTTGTAGTTATTCTTGGTTAATTTTGTTTTCGGTCTTATTTGATTATTGGCTCTTCATCTATTCGGAGGTGATGCCTACTGCGTCGGAAGGATTTGCGTTCGGAGTTTTGATTTTCAACGATAAGTTGTCTGCTTGGTTCTATGTATTTTTCCTCGATCTTTTGTCAAACCTTTTTGGGCCGATCTTCTAATATTTTGTTGATTGGAATTAGTCTAGCCGTGTCGATAATTTCCTCTATTCTTTTCCTTTCTCTTCTTCTATTGTTTGTAATTATATAAGCCGCTTTGGGCTGGACCCTTTGCAGTTTCTTTGTATTACTTTTTGTTGTGGTGTGAATTGGGATCGGAGGATACACCAATACCGATTCTACAAATGCTTTGTATAGTTTCCTTTTTCGTTTCCGATCAAGATTTCTAAGGGCCTATAATATCCTTATTTCCATTTGGGCTTTGCTATTTCTTTTCTTTATATGTGCTTGATATCCTCTTTCCCTTATCTGCAGGACTACTACCTATCTTTCAGAATTGTATGCGTATTCTACCCCATCGATGGTTAACCTGTCTTTTTTTGCGTCTCATTATGGGGATAATTTTGAATTTGTAATATTAGTTATAATTTTCCCTTTTTTTTCTCGTAATCATTTATATTTTTTACTTCCCGTTCCGTAGTTCTTGCCTGCCATCTGAGGTTCGTGGTGCGTGTGAAGATCACCTGGCTGATGTCATCGGCGTAATGTATGTTCATACCCACATAGCGTAAGTGCGGGGGGTAAGGTCAGCCGTATAGATGGCATATAAAGTGGGGCTCATGCACCCTGTTTGTGGGACCTCAGTTTTGAGTTGGAAGGTGGGTCCTTCGTATTCCTCGATGTTGATGTATGACGCCTTGTTTGATATGTAATCAGCCAGTATTCTCCCCATCCGGATGCAGAGATAGAGTTGAAAGAGGTTATGTATGTTTCAGCCCTTCTACTCATACATTAATTGCACTAGCCAACAAATTTTAACTTCGTCTCTGCTACTTGAGTAAATGTTGTTGTAACTAACTAATTTTAGGAAGCTGATTCCAAATATGTGCTAAGATTTATTCTAGTACGTAAGGTTCATGAGTTATGCAACTAAGCTATATGGCTTACTTTGTCACCTTGGATCAATTAATGATATAATTATTACGAGTTTGAGAAGAATGAGACGTTTCTAGGCAAAAGTTTGAAATCAGGGTAGCACCCGATTTGGCATTATGTACGTTCTTTTGCAGACCCAGAGAAGATATGTATTACATATAAAAGAGGTAGTACTCACTTAACTATAAATTTCTTCAAAAATGTTTGAGACTCTTGCTCTTGCGCTTGTACGTGGATAAAGGATCCTCCCGTTGTTGGAACCAGCAGTAGTGACCCATCATGTTTTCGTTGAAGCGGCCTTGATACCCGCTTTCCATTATTGCGATATCTCGGTGGAACCTTTCCCCATGTTCGTCACTAATATGCCCCATACTAGATGGAAAGAAATCTAGATGCGAATGCAAGAAATGCATCTTAAAAGACCTCCGACACCCCATTCGTTGATAGGCCTCTAGCATGTGGTCCACTACTTCTTCATAGTTTTCAGCCCTATGATTACCAAGGAAGTTCTGCATTACATCGACAAATGAATTCCATGTTGCTAACTCAAGTGGAGTTAGTATATTTCTAAACTTCTAGTCACGGATCAATTCTCTGATCCCCGGCCATGCGAAAATGCCAGCTTTAAGATTAGCATCAGTTTTCTTTGCACCAAATTTCTCTTTGAGATACTGGAATCCATCAGAATCATGGGCCATTACTTTAAGAAAATTCGTGATAGGGCCAAGTTTGATATGAAGTGGTGGAAGGTAGATCTGCTTTAGATGTACCAAAGGCATATGCTTCACATTGTATTGGCCAACTATGTGTTCTTCTCTTTCGGGCCAATTTTTGACAATATACTGATTCCTGTAGTTACGGCTGTTACATAGGCATAAAAAGCACATATTATTTGTATATCCTAGCTGCAATCCAAGAAGTAAAGTAATTACCTTTAGATCGCCAAAGATATTCCACTTATGATGAGAGTAATGAACACCTTCCAAAACAAATTTCATTGAGTCATATGTCTCTATCATCCCAACAATAAGTGCGACAGGAATTGAAGATTTTTGTTACCATTTGGCAGCAAAACAGTTTTGCGGCTAGCAGTGCTTGCATCGATGAATAGTTTCCATTCATCAGGTAAATCATCATTTCCTAATTGATTCATGAGGCCATTAACCTCAGTACAGAAACAAGCACCATCTTCTTCTTTATAGAAGGCAGCTAAGGCCTCATGGCGTTTACAAAAAGTAGATATTTTGGCACCGTCTTCTAAAAGATTCCATTGCTATAGTCTGTGGCCCAACAGTTCTGCATTCTCCTCTGATAATGACAAATCCCTCACCAAATCATTCAATCTTTCTTGATTTATCGACTGGATCCTATTTTCCTTAGAAATCCGCATACATTCCATCGTTATTGGTATCCTCCTCTTCAGGCAATGAATCATATTCCTCTAACTTGACTAGCTGAGAGAGGAAGTGGTATTGGCATCTCCATATTACGGGGGACTTGTTTTATAGCTGACCTACAATCTTGATATACAATTTTTGACTTGTTCTTATTTGAGAATCCCGCAATATTTGTCATACAAAGTAGCAATCAAAAACAAGATTTGTTGGCTCACACCAGACCATTGGTACAGCAAAATGCATACCCTTCCGTTTGCCATTTAACCACTGTGTGAGACTCGTATAACACACAGTACAAGATTTGTGAGGTGCACAGGGCTTGTCTTGGTCGCCAACTTTACAACTAAAATAATAATTGTATGCAGTTTTCACTCTTTTGGATAAATTTTTCCTCTGGTTGCTTAGGGTATATCTTCCACAGATATAACGAAAGTTGTCTGTGCTATTTATACATCCTTGCGGATTCATGTTTTCAAATTAGTTTGTATATATCTTGTTATATACTTTGGTAGAATTTTATTTAATTTACAAATTAATTAAGAGATAAATCTGAAAGAAAAATGCAATTAATCACTGTATGTAAATATTGTTTCAACACCACTACTATAATGGCTAAATTTGACAACGTGATAAAGCAGGAGTGTAACGCAGGAACCAAACGCACGCTACACATCCTCTCACTACGGTAGCCGAAGCAACAGTGCCCATATTTGTAACTAAAGAGTATGTGTGTAACTCAGCAATCTTACGTGCTAGGACAATTCTAATTACAGATTAAGAATCAGCATACTCGATTAATCATTGTTGACTAGTGTTATCGAAGGCTTTCTCGACATCCCGTAGTACTACGTCCACGTACCCTTTTCCAGATTTGGCTGAGGAAATCTTCTCCGTTATTATTACGATTGCCATGGTCGAGTCCCTGACTTTTCTGAATACGTACTGATATGTTTCTAGTTTTCCATTTTCTTCTAGGTGTTTGGCTAGTCTGTTGTTATTATTTTTTTTAAACACTTTGCATAGAAAGTTCAGGAGCGATATTGGTTTATAACTGGAGGCCATGGTGGTGGTTTGCCTGATTCGGGTAGAGATATCATTTTTGCTACCTTGAACACTTCCGGGAAGGCATCTATATTAAGTTACGCGTTGAATATGTCCGTAATATTACTTAATATGTTTTCTGGTGCCTTGTCATAATTCCACTTAGTTAGTCCTGTTTTGTCGGAAGCTTTTTGTTTGAAGGAGACGATGGCGTCTTTAAGTTCCTGCAGCATGATCATCGCTCCTACTCCCGCTAGCTGGTTTGTTCGTAAGTCAACTCTTCTCTCCGGTGTTAGCCTATGTATATTTGTTCTTATATCCCCATTCACTATTTCCTCCGTCTCTCTGTCGTATCTTTTATTGTCTTCTTCTTCTATTGTGTAAATTATGGTCCAATTGTTTCTGAAGTTTTGTTCTGTTTCTTCGCTATTCGTTAAGTATTCTCCATGTTCGTTTATTATTATTATCGGCTTTCTTTGGGGTTGACCTTTTATTTTCTTGATTAACCTCCAAGCCTCACTTGGGATTTTGTGTATTTTTTTTACTTTTTTGGTAAATTTGTCCCACTTTTCTTCGTGTTTCTCTTCTATGATGACGATCATTTCTCTTTTGACTCTTACTATCAGTTCTTTACTCCTTTGTCTCTTTGGTCCTTATTCTCTTATTTCTATATATTTTCTTTAATTTTTCTTGCTTTTTTCTTAATTTTTTCGGTCCATTTTGGATGTGGAAGAGTTCTGTACCTTATCCTTGGTACACTTGCATCGTCTGCCTTACTGATGCTCTGTATTAATGATTTGAGTGTCTCTTCCATTTCCCCATGGGTTTTTCCGTCTAGGTCTTGCTGCGTGTGACTTTGCAGCATTCTTACGTATTTTACCCGGTCTGCTTTCCTTTATTATTTTCGTGGCTTAATAGGGACCTGTATTGGATTGTGGTTGATGGTCACCAGAATGCCAATGTGGTCGTTGCATGGAATTGTTATTGGTTCTATGTGCATATTGTAAAGGAAGTTTTCGTTGGTTACTATTATATCTGGTTTTGTGGATGCTTTTCGGTGATGTATGTCGGGATTTCCGTATTCTCGCGTTCAGGTCCCCCAGCACTATAGTTAGAGTGTGCTTGTTGAATAAATCGATTACTGAATGTACGAACGCAGGACTGGTTGGTAGGGCGCTACTATCGTCAATGGAGTGAACTCCATTTCTAGAGTCACAGCGGCATAAGCCTCGTCCACCTCCCGTTTCTCTGTGTGTTGGAGTTTTTTTTTTACTGCTATTGCTGTACCATTGTACCTTTCTCCGGTGAGGTTCTTCTTATTTATGTGATAGTTGAATATTTTCATATTTACATTGTCTTCTAATCCGTGCTCTGAGATAGTGATAACGTCAGGGTCTATTTGACGAAATATATTCCCCTACAGTGTTGATTTGTTTTTCCACCCGTTAGTGTCGATATGTAGTATTTTTAAACTTGATATCGTGTTGGCCATTGTTTCTTATTTTGATGTGCAAATTACCTCTCGTCTTTGGGTTTTTCCATTTAACGTTAGTGATTTTTTCGCACGTTTCATTCTTAATTATTTTCACGTCGTCGGTGTAGATTCTGATTTTATTCTCTTCTAGCAGTTTTTGTATTGTTTTTACGTCATGTTCCAACAGACAGTTCTACTTACACGTACCTCTTTCTATACCTTTCATTATGTCCGTTTGTTTGGCTCCTTTTGAAGGGGGTTAAACCTCATGTACGAAAATTCTCATTTTAAGTCTCTGGCTTCGTACCGATAGCCCTCCTCATTCTCTGATTCGGTATATGTTTGTGTATCTGTTTCGGTTTGTTCTTTTGGGTTGTGGCTCTTTTTTGATTTTCTGATGTTCTTCTTCTTTTCAGTCTTCTTTGTTTGTCCTGTTTCCTATTTGTCTGTTTGTTTTCCTTCTTCGTTAGTGTCTTCTGTTTGTGTCTGTTTTTCATTGTCTTCCAGTGTGGCCAATATTTCTAGCAGATCTTTGAGGTGTAAGACTTTTGTGACTGTGACACCGTAAATGAGCGCCGATGGGGGGTTGGGCGGGAACCACATTTTTCTTACGCCGTTCTTTCCTAGTAGTAGGTTTAATGTTCCAAGAAGGTCTCTGGCTGTGCAAAATTCTGCACATGTGCGGACATTATGCAGGCAAGTATGTCCAAGACGGTTCCTTCGTTTACCTTTATATTTATTTTTGGTTCCTCTGTTTATTTGATCTCTTTTACTGCCGCTTTCGCTACGTTCGCGTATGTTCGGTTTATTTTTATTTCCTATTCCATTTTTTGTTCATGTTCTTTCTTTTTCATTATGTCTTTGCTTTTGGGGCAATTTATCGCCATTGTTCTATTGGAGCCTTGGCAATTGATGCATTTCTTGGTTGTTACTTTACAGTTTTGGAACGTGTGTTCATATTTTCCACACTCAGAGCATATTTCTTTGTCCATTTAGGGGCAGTTCCTTATCACATGTCCTTCAATGGCGTAGCATTGAAAGCATGTTTGTACATTAATAAATTCCGTTGCTGGTGACTTTGTTTGCCATTTCTGCTGTGGTGCAGATGACCTTGAACATGTGCGTATGGTGTCCCAATTTTATTAGTTTCATTATTTTTATGTGTTTGTTCTCCTTCTCTATTTCCTCCTTTAGCTCTTCTTTTGTGTGGGATCCGACATATAGATTGACTTTTCGGCAGACAAAGGATTGGTTTGCCACTAGTTGCGGTGGGATTTTGGGGGTTAGACCTATTTTTCTTAGACGATCTATTCCCTCAGATGCCACCAGTCGTTCTATATCGTCCTGCTTGTGGCACAGAGCTATATAGCCATTGTAAACCTCTATCAGTTTTGTGAGGGTGATCTTCAGTTCCGTGTATAGCGTGCAAATGAGTATACTTCTTTCAGGTTTTTGTTTTCCTGCTTCGGTTCTTAATGGGAGTCTTCGATATGCTAAATTGTTCTCCATTTGTGTTGTGAAATTTTGGGTGTCATTAAATGAGATGATGATTGATGATTGTGTGCACCCGGGTGGGCTCCTCTTGAGGGGCGAAACATGACGGACCTTTTGTTGGTTAGCGTGGAATCAACCAACGCTAACCAGGGTTTGCCGCCTACTCGATGGAATTAAAAACCGATTGATTGATTAAGTTAAAGTGGGTGCATGTAGGGGAGGACGATAGAGTGTGTGGATATACAGAGAAAATAGACAAGCGGAGAAAAGAGAAAGAAGTGTGTTAGGGTGCAAAGAGATGCTAGAGCCTGGTGATCAGGCCTATCATTTTTATTATTTTTTTGTAGCGTGTATTCTATGTTGTTTCTGTTGATTTTTATAATTACTTATGGCGTTCAAACCATTTGTCTTAATAACTTTAGTTTAGCTTTGTGTGGGTTATGCATTGCTTATTTGTTTATGGGGTTTTTTAATACTTTTAAGTTCGTGCTTAATGTTTTTTTTTGTATGTGTGTGTGTTTTAGTTTTTTTGTTTCTTCATAGTTGGTAGGGTTCTCGTCGTAATCGAGGTTTTTCTTTATTTTGGTTTAAAGTTGTCTTCTTCGGTGAGTATTCTAATAGTTGTGAATTTTTTCTCTTGTTCGGTTGTCTTCTTTGGTTTTTAGGTTACACATCTCATTCTGTTCTAGTTAAGCATCTGAGTAATTTCTTCACTCAGTTCCCGATTAACCAGATCCTGCATTTTCCGGGTCCGTTCTTCTATGACTTTGTTAATGTGAATTATCCCCGCCTCTCTGTGCAGGTCTTCTTCCCGTCTTTTTTTTTGCCTGCGTGCTATGACCGCAAGGGCGTGAAATCTGGCTTGTTTTGTAGGGGTGCGAAGATGTATCAGAGAAAAATTCCTTCAAGCGAGAATATAAATAGCCCATTAAATTACAAACTCAATACGGACTCCGCCGTAGCGTGATGGCTAGAGTGCTGGTATTTGGATTCAAAGACCCGCACTCGAAACTAGTTCCTCAGTCCACAATTTTTAAGAAGAAAATTCACGAAGAAAACTGAAATCAAGGAAAATAATTTCAAGGGCTAACTCATCTCAACTCATCAAAATCAACAAGAAATCCAAGAAATCCTCAACTCATCAGGAAGCAAGAAGAACTCATCAAATCGTCAAGCATCAAGAAAAAATCATCAAATCGTCAAGCATCAAGAAAAAATCATCACGTCAAGTTAATAGGAAGATGCATCAAGAAAGGAAGGATACGAAGATCAAGAATTAACCCAGCCAACTTAAAGAAGAAGGAATCTTAGCCAACAAGAATAACAAGAGTCAGATAAATGGAATACAATGTTTGAAGGGGCAACTTCAGTTAAGATGAAGAATGATATAGATAAATAAATAAATTGATAATAAGAAATGCCCCCCCGCCTCTAGTTTATTCCCATTAAGACTTGGCCATCCTAATAGACACCAGCCTAAAATTCCACCAGCACATAAGAGCTACAGTTAACAAATCTTCTTGCTTCACCTCCAACATTCTCAAATTACCCCTCTGCAGGTCGCCTACTTTTAGGAATAGTGTCTTCATTAGCAACATCATGCCTCTCATTGAATTTTCTAGCTGCATCTGAAATACTGAATATGTCGAAGATCTTAAGCTCTTGGAATCAGTTCAGCGACGATGTACCAGACATGTTGAGGAGCTCAAAGACGTCCCATATGCTTAATATTTAATATTTAATTGACAGAATAAAATATGAAATTATAACCATACTTCAAAGGGTATATAACTCGATTGTATGGTGGAATAAATAGTCCGATACCATCGGCATACCTGCAGTTTCAGTTGCCCGTATTCTTATTGCCAAGTCCGACTACTCTAACTGTTTTTGATTAAAATTTCATGGCCTTTGCTTTTCTGAACGATGGAAAAATCACAACAAAATTTGCAGTGGATCCTATAAATACAGGTTAATTCTTTAGGGGGAGAATTTTTGATTAACAGTTTACTTAACGTTAAATCAATATTAAAAACTATATTAACTTTAAAGTGTAGTAACAATTGGGGAACAGGGGACAGGTGGTAATTATAAGAAAACATTAAAATATTGTTTCGTTTGAGTGACAGCTTAATATTTCTTCAGAAAGACCTTTTGGTGCTTGTAGGGCATCTTGTAAGAAATATGTAGGGTATTTTAATTTTTCTTCAAAATGATCTATAAATTCAAACTCAACATAAATAAATACCGGATCACAAACTCGAAAAGCACGCAAACATTTAGCAATTAAACCTGCTTTTTTATTTCTTTGAGATGTTTAGAATAGAGATCAATAAAAGAGGGAACATGAGGTAGGATTCCGGTAAACGGAAAACTTGAAACATTGGGGCGTACGGTGCACCATGGTATCCAATAACGGTAATTTCCCACCTTCTTCTAATTCAAGAGTCTACTTAATAGAGGGCATTAAAAAAATTACTTTCGTTACATTTCATTGCCAAATGCAAACAAAATCATCGACATACCGGTCAAACTGGAATTTTAGGCAACGAGGGGAGAAAATAGTTTAAATTAACACAATTCCTTATAAAGACAGCTGAACAAAGACAAGAGTGGGTTTCGCATGGGCATTTCAAAACAGAAACTTAAGTGAATAGGGAAACAACAACTAAACTAATCATATGAGATCTAATATGAACCAAGGAGAAATTGCCTAGTAAATAAATAACTCAATAGAGAAACTAACCATTACGATAATTTATGACATTAATTCTACACAAATAATGATTGGACGCAATGAAATATTATTTATATCGGTTTTGTTCACTCCACATAAAAAAGGGAATGTAAGGGCAGGTACATCTAACATTGATCATTATCGCTCCTTTCGTTAGAGAAAAACAATCACAAAATGCCATTTCATTAGATTTTATACACAAATTCAAATCATTTTACCTAGGTCTTCTGTATAATGAAAAATTATTCAACTAATTATTTCTTTCCAAATTCGCAGCCAATCTTAAGAGCCAATTTTTGATTGTCCAATAATTTCCCTTTTTTCCTGTCTGGTCAAAGAGCAGTACAATTATGTGTTTAGTCAGGAACCTAATAAAAAGAGGCTTCGGAAGTCGCCCTGTGACCTGGGTGCTCCTCTTCCGAGGGGTACAGTTTGTCAGCGGAGAAGGAATATTATATTGGTGGTTTGGTTTTGGTAATTACTAAGGGGAAATATATCACGAACCGACGAAAATTTTGCGAATAAATTATCGTGATATTCGTAAAGAAAATTGTGAATAAGGTAAGTTAACATTTCGGAAATGTAAAGTTTGCTAGAATATATGGAGCATGCAACTCTCTGGAAGCTGATTCCTTCCAAATGCAAACACAGGTGCTCTTTTGTATCATCTGTTTGGAAGGATTGAGAGTGGTCAGGTGATTTGGAAACAAGTGGAATGGTTATTCTCAATAAAACTTCTTCCCTATTTGGTACACATTTCCTTGTATTGTGGCATATATAGAAAACTGAAATAATGGTAAGGTGGAAAGCTGGTTGCAAGAATTCTTTTCATCGGTTGATAATAAATTTGAATAATTCGATAAAAAGATACTATTATAAAACATAATGAATATAAAAGCACTTAAATAATTGAAAGACCCAAAATGAATTCTGCCCCAAGAACAAAGCTCCACGAATTAGGGGAGGGAGTGGGGACAACGGATGAATGCAATAAAAATCAAAAAGCTTTTTTGAGCCCAGAAAGCTGAATTCCACACAGGGAAAAACAGTGAGAAACAGATAGAATCGAACCTAGAGCAAATATTCGCTTCATTGTAATATATTCAATGCAGTTTTTACTGCAATTACCGGCAGCTAAGCAGCTAGTAACTGACTGTATTTAAAATAAAAAAAAGAGTGACCATCGTATCTTTCATAACAGTATCTTACTCTAGGAATTACAGGAATAAAATGCATAAAACTGCAATGAGATCAATGTTACTCTATTTCTCGATCTTGAATTTTACTCTATGAAGGTGTTACAAATTATAGTAACATACATGTTTTTGTAATTTCTCTTATAGTGTGATATTGAAATTTCTACAGTAATGAAATTACAGTATTTGTGGCGTCCGTTAGGGACTCAGGCTAGTATCAAGTAAGGCTTTTGGGTTTTTTCCTGTCGAAAAAGGTCGAGATGGTTTATGATGTGTTCAAGCCTGCCCAATGGGTGTTATGGTAGAGGACACACCTAGTATTGGGGAGGCTCAATGTGATTAGCGAGGGAATAATGGGTGTTCAAGGGAGGATCATTAAGTACTCGGGAAAGGGTTAAAAAGTCATCAAAGATAGTTGCAATTAAAAATTTAAAATGCGTTGATGTTATATACATAAAATCATATCAATGCAGTAGCGGACGTTATTTGTAGCAGTACATACAATCTTCTAGATAGCAGATGCAGCGTTATTGCTCATGTTAATCCTGAGACTCTTTTGCTGAAGACTCGATTAAATTCTTAAAAAAATAAAAGAAATGATTTGAAAAATACACAGACACTTGAAGAGAAAAAAAATTAACATTAATTATGCAGACAAACATTACTTTAGAATTCAAGGAATACATACAACGCAAACTTCACAGAAGAAATCTCAGACTGCATAAAAGAGAGATATTTCGCAGAAAAACAAAAAAACAGAACACCTTCATAACAAGAACCAAATCCAAACAAATCCAACATTTCAATACTCGATTCACAAATGTAACATCAGAATAACAGAAAGAAAACCAATACAAATTAAACCACAAAACGAACAGAACTCAAACCTGTAGAATCTTAAATAAAATACATTTCACCCCTCTTTCCAAACACAGGTGATTGCTTAATCGCACCTAATACACGGCAACATACCTAAGAAACACAAGTTAAATCACAATTTCCTAACCAAACAAAGACAAAGATATAACCAAAGATCAACCCTCCAGCAACCTACACCATTCAAACTAGAACACGCTCAGTTCTCTCTCAAATCTCCAAACTCATAGGTCCTGACAATATATCAAACATTCAATATTACAATATCTTTGCCATTCCACCCAAACACAATTAAACACGTCCACACTAACCACTCTCTTAGAGAAACAATCTATCACCTAACATTTAAATAAAACACTTCCTAAAAGAGAACTCGGAGAAATCACTACAGAGTACTTAACTACCATCAAACAGCTTCTTCCCAAAGTGAGATTGGCGCGCTTTATCTCAATAAAGCCTCATCGACCCTATTTATTTTATACTCTATTGAGCACAAGTCCCCCGATTATTTTTTCACACTATCCCTTAGGTTACCATACGATAAAATGATCTCGATAACAGCCCCAAGCCACCAAATCAACACAACACCACAACACTACCTCTATACATACGCCATTAGAATATTTGTTTTCACAAAATCGAATGACAGCCTCCATCATGAAATAATCATTTCTATAACAATGAAGGAACATGAAAAGCTTTGGTTGACGATCGTGACTAATGAAATTTGTTCAAGGTACTCAAGTCACTTAAATTTTAACCTAAGTGACAAATACATTTGTTAACTATGAATTATTTCCTATTTAAAATGAACAAAAGCATTATAGCTGAGTCGATCCTACATCATTTCTAAAGGAATTTTTCAGGATGTAAATACCCATCTTAGCTCGACGCAGTAGAAATTACAAGTTTGTAGTTGGGGCAGATCTTTACAGTAACAATAAAACAAAGACCCTCACCCTTAATCTGGACCACTTCTTAAATTACCAAAGTAGTTTAAGAATACTATAAGATTACTCAACCGGGGCTCAGGGAGGGCTCAACGTGGTTTAGAGAGGGTTCAGTGGGTTTCGAGGGAAAAGTTCATTGGTTGTTGAGGGAGGGCCCAATGGATAACTAGGGAAGGCTTAAAGGATTTATATGAAGGGATCATCAGCCAATCTGGTGGGGTTCAATGAACCACGAAGGGAAATCTTCACTAGTGGTTCAAGGCATCGCCAACAGTAAGTGATTTAGGAAAGATCTGTAAAGAAATGTTGTGAATCTACAGGAAGCAAGAATGTGAGGAAGATAAATAAACGCAGATCAATGCATTTGCAAAATATTTCAGACAGGAAGTCAAGCAATCGTCCAGATGTCAACTGCAACATTGTTACACATGCTTCATCATGAAAAGGAAAAAATAACGCTGAATTAGGCATTTATCATTTGCATATTCAACAGTTTACGATGAAAATCCGATGATATCTTTGGATCGACGCAGGATACATTACATGATCTTAGATGTAAATGTTATCAGTCTTTAGGTCAGGATGCACTTCCCGAGAAGATAATAAGATCACACTAAAGATCAGCATTGTAATCGCTAGTGGGCTCGAGGCCACCAAGTGCCCTTCTTATTTTGAAGCGAAAAGTGCCCGGAAGTTGGTTTTCTTTTAATCACAAATCTTTTCGAGAAAAGTTAAGCAATTAATAAAAATACCTAATCGAAATCATTGTAATTTTTTTAGTTACTTTGCCAGAAATGTTAAAATTTGAGTGGTTACATGATGAATTAAAGACTTAGCAATGTTGGTTGCCTTTTTAGATTGGTAAACTTACTCCATTGAATGATGCTTTTTGAAAAATTAATTTGAGAAAATCTTCTGTTTAATGCCTTTTCACTGTGCGAAAGATTCCGAATCAGTTCATGTACAGGATTACTTTGAATCTTTTGGATATTATGGATGTGCAACTAAGAAGAAGCATAATTAATTATAACTAATATTAAGAAGAGGAATGACTAGATTAAGGAAATAGGCAAAATACTGGTTTGGAACAACCTATTTTTTTTAGGACGAATCAAGGTGTACTTAGATAACTTTCAGAAGGTAGACGAATGTAGGTTTGACATAAACAGGTTAGACCAGCAGCACGGTGAAACATAGTGGCCTTTCTGTTATAGTGTGAGGTTTAATTTAGAATTCTGAAAATTAAGATTTGTTGAGTGTGTTGGTAATATCATGTCTGAAAATACATTTCCATTCATAAAAAGATAATTTTCCCAGTGTTTTTAAATGGGAAACTTGAAAAAATTATTTATTGATGGAAAATGGAGGCTCCTTGTCATACTGCAAAAAAAAACAGAATGGGAGGACCAAAGCAAAATCAAACGAGTTCCTTGCCCAAGTCAATCCACTGACATGACCATAATAGAACGCTTGGAGGAAATAATAAAAAATAATAAAGGATAGAGGGGAAAAAATAAACAGGAACAAGATTATAATTGCTCAATTTCATAAGCCAAACATAGTCGGAAATTTCGACAAGTTATAACCACAGAACTTCTTGTCCCTGTGTCTATAGGAACAAGATATTATTAATAATATACTTTTAATGATAAAAATGTATTTCTCTCATTAACTAGGCTTCTATTTACTTCTTGTTGGTCAGTATTTTCTCAGTCTCACCAGCATACTCACATACACACATTCGATGATTTCTCCATTACAGTAAGCGCCAACGATCAAAATAAATTAAGAATACCAGAATCCATCTTTATTACATCCAAATTCTGACTCTAAACTCTAATACAAATTCCGTCTCCTATTATTACAACTATAAGTTATGCTCTTCTATATTGTTGTGAAAAGAAATTTACTAAAATGCCTATAGATATGAAAAACTGACAACTTATGCCCAACTTCGACAGACATGTGTAGCTTGGTATTAACCCATTAATGCCGAACGGTAACTATTGTTACCAGTGTGAATAAATGTATATATATCTTCAGAAAGTTGGAGAAAAATCATTTTAAAGCGTTTATAAGTTTGAAACAACTTTGAGCACGAGGTTGAAGCGGATATATAAGCATTCGACAGCATGAGTCACATTCAGTCGTCCTTGAAAGTTCAGAGGAGGTGGATGTCATTCGCGATGGCTCGACACACGATTAAAAACCCGTAAGTATCTTTATTTTAGTTTTATATTTCTTTACTCGCGTGTACTTGATTTATTAGCTTAAAGATGGTTCTGTCACATAAAAATATAATATAGTATGTCTTCATTCTAGATATCTTTATATAGAGAGATATATTTACAATGGTAACAAAAGTTACCGCTCGGCTGTGGTAGTATATAATGGTGGATAATGTACAGAATACGATTGTAGCCTTTTTTCAGCGCATTTGAACAGCGCTTTATATAAATTTTAAAATTAATAGTTTTCTATACATTATATAACTACTATAATATCACATTTGATACGAACGACTACGTATATATTTTGTATATATCTTGATAGCCGTTTTGAAATGGGAAAATTCAAATGGTTAAAACATTTTTTACGCCATTTGGAGTAATAGAAATTAAAGAGGCCTAGCTATTTTAAGTTTTATTTTTACTTGTTCTTTATTTTTAAAATAAAATGTTAATTAGTTTTTCAATTTTTAGGATGAAATTAAATGAAATTCACGATGCATTGTTGGAAGAAAATGATAACCAGCACGTGTTTGTTGGAATTGAGCCACCAACTGAGGATGCGACAGCTGAAACCGACTGTGATTCTGACTGCTCTGACGACGAGGTTTCCTGTGACCCTGATCATCTACCGAGAAGAATTCTTCTTACAAGTGTAATTTTGCCACCTGAGGAGCAACGACAAGACGTCGAAAGCCAACCTTCAACTTCCTCTGCTCTTCCAGCACCGAAACGACGAAAAGTAACCAATGTTTGGCATAAAAATAAAGCAAAAGTCATAGATACGGTAAGTGATTATGAACCTTGTATATCAAATAGTGAAACGGAAGACATCCAGAATATATTAGAATTCATTGGGCAATGTTGGACCGAGGATTGGCTGGAGTACATTTGTCACCAAAGCAAACTTTATGCCCAACAAAAATCACTCCAACACGACTGCCTAACTCCAGACAATTTAAGAGTTTTGTTCGGAATTCTTATTCTTTCCGGATATAATAGATTGCCAAATAGAAGGTTATATTGGACCCAAATGGAAGATGTGCAGAATACGTTAGTAGTAAACTCAATGAGGAGAGACACATTCGATCAAATAATGAGGTGTCTTCATTTCGCTGATAATATGTTAATTGATGGGGATCGGTTTTACAAAGTGAGGCCTATTTTCGAGCATCTAAATCGAACAAATAAAATCAATAAAACAGAAGAGTTCATCAGCGTTGATGAGATCATGGTGCCGTATTACGGGCGACACGGCGACAAGCAGTTTATAAGAGGGAAACCGGTTAGGTTTGGTTTCAAGCTTTGGGCGAGTTGTACATCCGATGGCACTCTTCTTCATGTGGAGCCTTACTGTGGCTCTCACACGAAAGTTCCAGATCATGGGCTTGGGCATGGACCCAATGTAGTTATGGAAATGATAAATAAAACGGATTTGATAAAAGGGCAACATGTCATCTGTGACAATTATTTTGGCTCAATTTCGCTTCTAAAAGAACTGTCTAATAAAGGAATCGCTGCTACGTCAACACTTCGAGAAGATCGCCTCGGAGGAGCTCCATTGCCGCAAAGAAAACTCATTGAGAAAAAAAAACGTGGTTACATGGAAGAGGCATTTACCGAATGTGTGTCAGTTGTCAAATGGAAGGATAACAAAGTACTCAGTGTAGGGTCAAATAAGCTAAGAGCTGATCCGATTCAAACAGCCAAGAGGTGGGACCGAATTGCGAAAAAACATGTTCAAATTGATGTCCCGAATTCTGTGAATGTGTATAATAAACATATGGGAGGGATTGATATTTTTAATCAGCAAATATCTGTGTATCGTATTCGAATCCGATCTAAAAAGTGGTGGTGGCCTTTATTCGCTTGGAGTTTGAATGCGCAGGTGGTAAATGCATGGATGCGGTATCGAAAGATAAAAGCTGCAGTAAGTCTGCTGGATTTTTCAAGGAATTTAGTTATTTCTTTGCTGAAAACATACGGTGTTGGACGAAAACAACCAGGACCAAGATGGCATCCATCTAACACGATTGAAAACACAGTAAGATTCAATCAACAACAGCACTGGACAGCAAAAGGGCAACAACAACGCTGCAGGTGCCGAGAATGTGGTCGTCGGACAGTATACATTTGCAAAATGTGTAACTTACCGATCCACCCAGAATGTATGGAGGCATTTCATACAAAGAAATGAACCGTATACTAATTTAGATTTGCCGTTAACTGTTTTATTTTTCATTTGATTAATTATCACAAAAGGTTACAGTAATCAAATTTAGTTATAAGGAACTTATATTTCAAAATCGAATATTTTGTTACGTTAATGCCGAGTGGTTACAAAAGTTACCAGGCTGTATTTTCTGCATTTCTGAATAAATGTCGATGTTAAACATATTATTGTGTTATTAATACCTACATTAACTATTTCCAAAGAAAAAAACTTATAAACTACCTTCAGATAATTTTCGGCATTAATTAATATGTTTTTCTCTTCGATTTAAAACAAATTTGGCAGAAATAATTCATTCTTACTTTGTAAAAGTGAAGGGTTGCATCTTTACTTTTATCCCCTTCAGAATGCACAGATTGTTTTCAATACCTGCATAATTCGAAACGAGATTTTAAATTATAACATTATGGATCTTTTATTGATCATATTATTTTCTTTAAACACATAGTTAATAAGTTTTATCTATAATACGATTAGATCTTATGATATCATAATGGAAATAATAATAGTAACGTGATAGTATATACGAGGGATGTTCATCCTTTCCAAGGCAACCATTACAGCAGTTCTTTGTAAGCAGAATTAAATACTTTTTTTATTTGCTCACGTTTAATAATGAGAATATTTAGGACTTGAAGTGTCTTGCTCACTCTATTAATGAGACGAAGATTCACCATCATCAAATTTTGTGTTACTTGTCATTTCGCTAAGGTTTATAAAGTACATAATATACGTAAAATGAAAGTCTCGTAAAGAACCCAACTCAATCCCTGCACGGAAATTACTCTCAACCTAATAATATCACTCCACTTCTACTTTGTCTAGACTATCATATCTTTAAAGAGAATGTAAGAATTTCTAGGCTAAGAGAACACATTTCAATTATTTATTAAAGGTAGATTAACGTTTAGTTGAGCTCAGAGAGTGACCGTACCTCAGGCCTAAATGAAGAAAGGCTAAAAAAAGTTTTTCGTCGAATCAAATTATTCTCTTAGAAAGTAAAATAATACGAGCTTTTGTAAGCTGTAAGCATTATTTTTTTGTATTTTTAAGATACAAAACCAATTAAAGCAAAATTTGTATTGAATTGAATCACTTGGACAACTAACAACAAGAACCTGGTAAATATAATAATAATAATAGGTATTTATAATGCGCCCTTCAGGGCTGTTGGTCCTCCCAGATGGCAGGTTGTGTAGCGAGTGTAGAGAAAGTCACAGGGGAGAGAAGGCAATTCTGAGGAGATGAGTCTTCAGGAGACGTTTAAAAGTAAAAAGGGAGGGAGAGGAAGGGCATTCCAGGGTCTAGGAGCACAAACTAAGAAGAAAAGCTCACCCATCGAGCAGAGGACAGAACGAGGAGTGTCTAGGATGGGAGCGAAGTTAGACCGGAGTATTCGAGGAGTTTGACGACGGGATATGGCAGACAAGAGATAAGGTGGATCCTCGAGGTTTAGGCCCTTGTAGGTGATGAGAGGAATTTTATAGTGGCTACAGAAGCGAAAAGGTAACCAGTGTAGCTCCTGTAACAAAAGCATCGAAGAAGAGAACCGTGGGCAGCGAAGGAGGAGCCGGGCAGCAGTTTTGAACTAGTTGTAGGGAGCGAGGTGACGAAGCATGGATGTTGACTTGAAGAGAATTGCAGTAGGCTAAGCGTGAGGAGACGGAAGCGAGATGCAACAGAACTCTAAGGCAGAAGTTCTTCACTCAAAGGGTCGTGGACCCATGGAATGATTTGTCAGGCGGTGTTGTGAGCTCCACCAGTGTAAACTCTTTTAAAATTGAATATGATCAAAATATAAGGGAATTAAATAATCACAAGCGAGGCAAGATTTTGAAGCACAGAGTACATATTTCTTATTCTCTCAGAAATTCAAATAGTAAGATCAGACACACACTACCAGTAACCCTTTGTTCTATGATTAAATAATTATACACACATCTGACTGGCGTGTCATATCATACTAGGCTACTTAATCCTTGGCGCTCCATGCGCTGCCGATTGGTGGCCCTACCAAGTCAGTAAACCAGGTGAAATATGGATTTTGATAAGCCTTGATGGTGATGCTATTTGTTTTTGACAAATTTCCTTGGATGGTTTAACCCTTCTAGCGCCAATCTTATTTTCTCAAAATCGCCCTGGTACAGCATTATGGAAAATAATAAAATAAATTATTTAAATCTTTTATTATAAATCAAATAATATATCATTTTAATTGCAAAGAATTATTCTATTGAACTAACCTAAAAGTTATAAATAGCCTTCTATATACTTAGAAATATGATTGGAAATATTTGTTTGTTGCCCAGTTATTTGTTGTTAACTCAAGAATTTAATTACGAGGGGTGGTCAATAAGTTTGACAATTCGGATATAAGGAAACGAGAAATGAGGAATAGTGTTTCATTATTTTCAATATACCTACCCTCGACTTCAATGCACTTGCGCCACTTGTCCCTGAGGCTTCGAATTCCCGACAACCAGAAATCTCCCGACTGCTGTTCAATCCACTCCTGGACGGCGAGCTGGGCATCTTCATCGTCCCCAACCTGGCGTTCACGCAGTGCAGCCTTGAGCTGGCAGGATAAAAAGTAGTCGCTAGGGGCCAGATCTAGACTGTAGGGGGGATGGTTGAGCTCCTCGAATCCGCACTTGCGCAGGGAATCTTGTGCAACTCTGGCCTTGTGGACTTTGACGACGTTGAAGTCGATCATGGGGCGTGAGGTTTCTACGAACCCAACGGGCAGAGACCTTGGTCATGGCCAAATTGTCGTGAAAGATGTTGATAACACTTCCATGTGATATTCCAAGTTCTCTCTCGATTTCTTCAAACTTCACCCGTCGATTTCCGAGGGTCATCCTCTCCACACAGGCCACATTGTCCTCGTTAGTCACGTCTGACGGACGGCATCTTCAAGGGACTCACGACCATGGCGAATCTCCCTATTACAGTGAGCAATGGTTGCATAGAAAAGGGCGGTGTCGGTGTACACTGCAACTATGCGTTCATGGATCTCTTTGGCATTCTTGTCTTCCTTGGTCAAAAATTTGATCACTGCGCGCTGCTCAACCTTCTCCATTGTTGAAAAATTTGTGACTGACGATCAGCGATCAGCTAATGCTTCTTAAATAGACGAGGCAGGAGCGTGCGACTGCAGGTCCTGACTTGTCATAACTTGTCCTAACACCCCCGCAAACAGCTATCCCTCTTCCTCTGTTTTGCCCTAGCGATTCGCAAAACTTATTGACGGCCCCACGTATTACATTTTAGTTACGGCTTTTGTGGGCAATACTATTTTCTAGAAATCGTTGCTTATATTTATGGATAACATTTTTATATGAATTTCTTACTAACTTAGGCGAAAAAATGAAAAAAAATATTCACCCATTTTTTGGCTGAGTAGGCTTTCTCCCCTTAATCCGCTTTGAATAACATGCTACTTTTAATTGGATTAAAAACGAAAAACAAGTGTATTGAAAAAAAAATGGCTATTTAGACGTGTGTGAACCATAACTCAGCCTTTTTTTTTGCTGTCGCTTTATGATGAGACCTAGAACAGTCAAGTTCATTTAATTCACAAATCTCTGTTTACAAACAAACAAGGAATGAGCTAAGAATTTTATGTATTTTAATTAGATAATTAATCACTACCCCTTTTTTTACAAAAAAATAACGAATTATCATATAATAATCAGGGCGAATACAGGTCTAAAAGTGAAAGGCCACAAAAGGCCCTCAGACTATTACGTAGTCTGTGAATTGAGGACGTATGAATGCCCTCGGGCGACTAATGGTTCAAATTGTATACTGTAGATCATAATCTGGCACAATCCTATGGTTGCAGATTATGGGAGGGTTTTGACGGATGTGGATGACCTTTGATAGGCCCTTGTGGCTCTTGTCATCCGTGAAATTATTTCTGGACTTACAGGTGCCTAACCTAGAAGCCCAAGTACTGCAGCTATAGACCACATGGAGGAAGAGGCGGCCAGTTCAAGAGACGCAGGCTTTTGGTGGAAAGTAAATACGGAGGACAGCAAGAAAACGCGCACAGAACTGTCTTTATCCTCTGATTAACCAAGTTTCTTTTAAAAGAGCAAAGTACTAAAGAGAGGTTGCAACTTCGATCACTCCATCACATTTCTCCCTCTTTATCATCCTCATTATCATATTTCTGTCACAGGCCAATGCCTGGCTAAATCTCACGCCACCTTTGCTCTCTCAGCGGGCCCATGAAAGGAAGATCGCCACATATTCTCTCTTCTCAACTATGTCGCTTCTCGAGGAGTCATAATCTTGGACATGGAGGAAGTTAGTTGAGGATTAGTACACAATAGCTAGAGGCCTATCAGTTACGGGACGGGTTGCAACTTCAGCTTCAACGGCGGGGATCCACTCAAGCCCACAAAGGGACACGAAATCTTCTATGTGTATAGTGGACGCAGCCGCATTATCCAAGCCCTTGGGGCGACAGCGTTGTCAATAGGTCCGTCATGATTCACTCCCGAGAGGAATCCACCCGCTACCACACCTAGGCACTCATACATCATCTAATCATAATGCACCATTCCTCACCTTCATTTATTCAGAATCACAAAGGCAACATCCCTCACGGAACGGACAGTTATAGAGTATGCGGGAGGGGGGGGAAATCCCCATCATTACTACTGGTACAGAAACTATCACTCAATACATAAAAATCTTGACTAGCGGGATTAAACACAAAACCACACAACTCCCAAAACTGCACCAGCCCTTTGACAAAAAGGAGCCCACATCCACGGCAATAGTTATGGACACGTCCACCAGAACACCCCTGAGGCTATTCACAGTCCATTACAAACCCGAACAGGGCAAGTTATTCGAGTTGATCTTTGGCAGACTTAACGTGGTTATAATTCGGATAGTTGATACCCCCAACTTGTTATGTTTCCATCTGTGAAAGTAAGAAAGACATGAAGACCATCACAAAAAAGGAAGGTTTTTTATCCCTTAAGAACATTAACCTTCAATCCACTCTCCTACTCTAAATTCAGGCGCATATAGGCGTGAGTTGACGAAAGCTGGAGTCTTGGACCGAGCAGCACATTAAGGAGGAGACCTTGGAGAAAATACCCGTTATTAGAGCTGGGCAAAGGTGATCGAGGTCATAAAATTAAAAAAAAACAGAGGAGTTAACTCTGAATGCGAAGAGGTCTTCAAGATCCTCTTTACCGAGAGACAAATGGTCAAGAAGGCAAAGGGAAAGAGTTTACTTCTAATGAATGCGAAAATCAGCACTGTCTAAATCAAACGCGAAAAATTTATACCGATCCAATTGTGTTTCCGCCATTATAAATTTGAACAGCAGGCGACAAGGGAATGTCAAGGCCAATTTGAGAGACAGGAAAAGAAAGCATACCCATAAAAAAAATAAAGTGAAGCCTTACCTAAAGAAAAACAAAGAGTGAACTATGAAACATCCTCCTCCCCCTCTTTGGACTCGGACTTGGACAGCTTCGGGAATTAACACCGAAAACTGCGGTGGCACAAAACAAAGAAAAGAACCAAGTGAATAGAGATCTGATACATGTACGACAGCGAGGAACTAGGTCAGGGGGTGCAGAACACAAACCAAACACAATAATATGATGATCTGACCCTCTCAGACGCACTACGAGGAATCAAAACCTAGAAACAGAAATGGACATTCAGGGCTATGAAAAACCAAGCAAAGATACCGATAAGTCTCCTCTATCCAAGAAAGGTGATACTGCATTAAGAATCCTTCAAGACGACCACAACTTCTTATTTTAAGAGAAACAAGAACGGCACGATCAAGACTCACAAGAAGTAGTAGAATATTTTGGAGAACAAATAACACACTAAAACAAATTAAACCCAAATGGTTGGGCAAGTAAATTGATTGCATATGCCAACATATTCAGGAAAGTTGCCCCCGACATCATTATTAACTCTGAACATTTGGTCAACACAGAAAACAGGCTCAAAATCCCAAATAATCACACCCTCTCGAATAATCCATTGCAAAGAAGATACGATTTGACTGCTATTGGTATATGAAGGAATCCAACCGTTAAAAGGTTACAAGAGCTGCACGAGTCTTTCATTTAAATTCCCCCCTCTGTTTGGATGAATCAGCGTTGCAGACGTATACCAGCCCAAGCGCAGACTGTATTTGACAATTATTAATCTTCTCAAACTAACTGAGGAGGGGAGAGTTACTTTCATAGAAGGTGACCTCAACGCCAGGTTCAGGACCTCAGGCTACACCACAACAAATGAGAAGGCTTGGAACTTGGAACTGGTCAATGACAGCATGGTGAAACTACTACATGTACATCCGTTCCTCACTAATATGGTAGAAATTCAAGCTTAAACAAAATCTCTTGAAGCGCCCATACCTGGTCAAAAACTAGCGACCCTGTACACCAACTAGGTGAGAAGACGTGACATAAACACTTAGAGAAACCACGCCGCAGAGTCGCTTTGAAACAACTAAATTTGACAGACCAGATAATTGGCTAAGAGGACATGAGGAAATGTGCAAGCAGAATTAGACCCTTCTCTGGCCCAAAGGCTAGAGATTCCATAAGACAGGAGGGGGAAGGTTCCCAGAAGAAGACTGTTTCCCAGCTCCCAACTCTGATGAGACGAAATGTTGACACCATGGTTCACATGAACACACCGGACACATAATTTCAACACCTCCATTCAGTAAAACACTGATATACCCTACAATAGGTAAAAAATCATCCCTAGTATGAAAGTGAATGAACGAATGAATAAAGAATCAAATGTGGGTTCAAAATAAATAATCATATATATTCATGTATACAAATACAGATTTATATATGCTTCCATAAAAGGGGGGGTTGTAACTTTTTGGAAAAAGAGAGGAGCTCGAATGCAAATCAAAAGGACCCTTAAGATATAAACTAAAAGTAAGCACATAATACTTACGCTCTCCATTTTGAATAACAAGCGTCTTTAACCATTTCATTAGTACTGTTCCATAAATAGCACAAATTCTGAATACCTTATAATGGGCGAAATTTGTGTTTTGGGGCACGTTTTCGCGGTGACCCATCTATGGAGAGCCAATAGAATTCATAAAAATAAGTTTCGTCACACCAGGATGAGCTCAGATTTTGTAGAGTCAGTTCATATACAACGCAGTTGATGACAACACGTGTCTGAGGTGAGTCACGTTATATTATTTCTATATTTTAGGAGTATAAATACTTTATACTTGCAAAATAGTAGTTTTTATTATTTTTTAGTAAGTTCTTCATAGTTTAGGTTATATATCATGAATCCTTTATGAAATTCTTGGTTCATAAATAGATAGAAATATTGTAGTTCCATATGTGTCACATTGTGACATGTAGGATCAGTAGCCTTGACTTTATATGAAGAGGCTTTAGAACCCTTTCAAGAATATAGACTTTTCTTTAATAATTATTTCATCTCTCTAAGACTCGTGCAGCATTAGTCAGACTATGGAATATTTTGTACAGAGATTGTGAGAGCCAATCGTATTGGTAGTCAAATTTTAATTCTATCTCTAAAGGAAGTAGCAAAAGAAAAGAGAGGTTTTATGGAGGTTTGTGTCTCGATGATAGTACGATGTGCCTCGTAATGTGGAACGACAACTCTGTTGTCCAAGTGGTGTCCTCTTCATACGGCTGGGAAAAAACGACTGCAAAGTATCGCGTTGGGATAAGACTACAAAAAAGAAATCTGAGATTCCTTGCTCCAGGCGGGTTTTAGAATACAACAAAAGTATGGGTGGTGTCAATAAACTTGATTTTCTACTATCTTTATATATAATTCACATAAAGTTTAAAAAATGGATGTTACATGTTATCTTTCCTTTCACTTATCTTGCTGTGGTAGCATCCTGGTTTCAGTACAAACGTGATTGCAAAGCATTTGGCATACCAGTAAACATGCAACTGACCCTCCTATCATTCAGATTAGAATTATCTCAATCTCTAATATGCTTTTGTATAAATCCACCTGCTACTCCAAAAGTAGAAAGACCAAGAAGACCACAAGTGAGACAAGTGAATGACTCTTATTTTGATGGGTTTGGTCACTTTCCTCAGTGGACAGAGAATAGAGAACGTGGTAAGATGAATGCATGCTCTGGGAAGTCTTACATAACGTATAAAATGTAAACTCTCGTGTGCTTGACCAAAAACAGAAACTGTTGACTCTCTTATCACTCAAAAGAAATACATTGTATAGCAATTTTTATTTCAATTTAGCTTATCAATTATTTCAGGAATTATTTACTTTTGATATCAGGAATCTTTATATCATTTCAATAAAGAAATATTCAGTTACTAATGGATATATTTATGCCTAAATGTAAACATTTACTATCAGAAAATTGTTTGTCTTCATTGTCCCTTTGTTCCAAATACGGCACCGAGGGAAAATGGAAGACTTGACTTTTCAGTCATAATGTGCTATATTCGTCACATGATCTAACTATCTATATTTTATAGAATTAAGTTAAAATATCTTTAATATGTTTTATATTGTCATAAACAACTAAAAGAACATGTAAAAAATCGTTTATTGGCAAAAAATATAGTTCATGAATGAGAAGGTTAATATTCCTCTCCACTTTCCATTCGTTTGACAATGGAATCTTGAGGCTCTATTTGCAATACCGAACAGCTTTCTTTGCCTATGTGGCTTACGCTATAAACGTTTATGCCATTGGGAATAGACCAACTTCTCTAGATCTGGCTAGACAAAATAGTGAGCAGGATTTATATCAAGAGTACATGGTGCTACCTCTTTATGGGTGATCAGATGTCGTACTGGCTATACATATACATATATAGAAGTTATGAATATACACAGTAAGAGTTTTCGATCTGTAACAAACGTTCACACCACACTTTACCACCGGCTTCATTGGTAGATGCTGTTTTAGGTTTGTCCCTAACTCATTAATCTCAAGTGGTCAAAACATCTCCGCAAATTAAATTTACGTTGAATGAATCATTACACCACGATTTACGAGGGTGAAAGAGGATTTTCCTAGAAAAGAAACCAGAATAGAAACCCTAAATAAATCTGTAAAGTGTTTTTTACAGTGAAAATTTAGGGACTGCTCGATTTCGCTCTTTCATGAAATTGCGCCTCGACTGCAACACTTTCCGACATTCCCGAGTTTCAACGGCGAACCTTTTTTCAATTAAAACATAAATGTTCTTAAATATATTAATGGCTGATGCAAATTTACGTAATTATTTTCAACTTTGACAATCATGGAATGTTACTTGACCTCAAAGTTTTTGATCTTAAAATATTCTTAAGCCATTGTTGAAAATGAGGAAAGATAAATGCAAAAATCCCTCATAATTTTACGTATACTTTTACACATTTAAAGCTTATTCTCTTTCATGAGGATTAAATCATACACGGTTTTTATATATGTTTTTTGAATTCTAATATATTTCGGTTTGCACTTCCAATGCGACATTGTGTAATACCATTTTCCCGAACCCTTATGAAAAGTTCTGACACACTACTTTTTTCCAAATGAATTTGAAGGATTATGAAGGAATTGTGTCCAATGTGAAACACTTTTCTTGTTTGAATATCGATTTATAATCTTATGAGCTTCAAAAAGAACTATAGTTAAAGAGTCTGAACGAAAAATAAATTAAATTCACTAAAATGGTCGTTTCTTAAAAATCTAAGGGGGGTGGAAAAAAAAATCCCCTATTATTTATAGAAGTGTGTTTTGATATTCACCTATTGTTTGGTCTTTATCTTGCACATTTTATAGTTATTACCTATCTACATACATAGGTCTGAGTATGTGTGACATTTTGTATACAGACAGACATACACAGACACACACATATATATATATATATATATATATATATATATATATATATATATATATATATATATATATATATATATATATATATTAGGGTGTTCCAAAGTCATATAAGTGAAAATCAAACTTGGCGGTATCGATACCAGCACACTTCGCCCTTGCTATCATATGTGTAGAAATAATTCAGAGAAAGTTTCATCAAAATCGATCCATATTTTCTTGTAGCAGAAAATGATTGTTTCTTTAGAGAAAACCACGAAAGAGAAAAAGTCAGAAAACGTAAGATAATTTATTCAAAGACTAGGGTCAGATACAAATGATAAGACAAAACATCAACTAATAATTCTCGGATCCCGTAAGTGCCCCTTCACCACCTTTTTGGCTCTCTTAGACATCCTTGACCACCTTGGTCTTTAGCTGCTTCTTTGTCTTTTTCAGCACCACCCGTTTGTGGAGCTGGAATGTCCTCAGGTGAAACTGCGTCTGTTCCTCGCTCTTGGTCCGCTGACCGAGGAATCGCTTTACGAAGTGCGATGCCACGTCGTTGGTCACACGGAGGGTGGTAACCCGCTTCTGGGCTAGCTGCTACAGGGGGTTGGATGACCAGGTGTCCACATTTTCGTCGAGGAAGGTCTGTTCTCCCAGAAGGCCTTTGATGAGGTTTGATGATCGAATCGTTTCCCAGGTGGAAACTGGCTGTGTAGGTTAAGATTTTTCCCATGAAGTCGTCGTGAGCTGTTCTTTAATTCCGGTCGTGTCTTCATGGCCTGGACGATGGCGATCTTCTTCCTCTCGTCCACTATCTCGTCGAAGAGCACCAGCCCGATCAGGTCATCCGACAGGTACCATAAGTGTCGGTAAATGGCACGGTCGGCGACAGCAGCCCTGCTCCGATTCCCGTAGTCCGCAATGTCTTGGATGAAGTCCTTGTCGTTCTTCTGGATGTGGGCAGCAATGGACACTTTGTTCCAGTATTTGATGCACACCATTGCCACGAACAACAATATTTGTATCATTCCCTTCCCTTCACGAAGGGACAGTTGGAGCTGATCGGCAAAGAGCGTGATCTTGATAGCGAAAATCCCTTTCGCTATCTAGCGGGCCATGTGGTAAGAGCCAGGAGCTTTGAAGGACTTTGGCATGTTACCGCTCAGGAACGCGAGACAGAGCTGGATCACCTCTTGATAGTCTTCGCACGAATGAGATCCAGCCTCCAAGAGCTGGCGCAGGAGGTTAGTCATGGACTGCCGTCGGGTAGCCTACTCGCCCAACCATGAGTCGGTGTCCAAGGGCTTGGACTTGCTCTGGTCGATAAATGGGCATCGTGACTGCAAATTCTTGAAGAGGGCAATGCCCGGTTCAGAAGAAGGACCGTCGTAGCATTTGAAGACGTCCTACAGGGAACGGTGAAGCTCTCGCTCGATCCGCGTACACGCCCTTTGCATCAGGCCAGTATTAGACGCTGTGATGTCTTACCCCATGCCGATGATTCAAGTTTTCAGGCCATTCTCCCGGACATGCTTCAAAACTGTCTCGGCCACGGCTCTTCCTCTTCCGTCAGCGGAAACAGGGACGCCTAGGAGTTCCCCTGTGTCCTCCCCAGTGAGCAAGACTGCGATCCCCTCCTCCAGTTATTTGCCGGCCGTGATATTAGGGAGGAGCTTCCCTTCCCAGTGGAGGACCAAGGGTAGTTCCATGCCCCAGGCCATCGAATCCGCGATCTCCTCTCTGTTTTTCAGTCGAGCGCGGTGAACAGAGTAGCGGGTCAGGGTCAGATCATCGATGTTGTGTCCTAGAGCGAAGGTAGTTGCTGCAAATGACCTAGGTGACAGCTCAAACCAACAGGTTGTCCCTATCCAGTACAGGGTCATCTTGTTTATCTTGTTCGCTGGACGGCGGTGATAACGTGTTTTTGCGGGCGAGATACCCAGCAACGTATCAGCATATTTGGTCGACGATGACGACTCCGAAGATGTCTCGAGAGCGACATCTTTCTTCAGCATGGAAGACACAGCTGCGGCATCCCTCTATCGTCGGTCATCCTCTCGCTTTCTCTTCAGCCAAGCCCATTCCTGTTTCTTTACTGAAGTTTGGTTGACCCTAGCCATCGAAGAGCTCGTACTGTCTTCACATTTGGAACTCTGGAACTCCTTGTCCTCTTCTGGTATTCTTGAGGTCAGGGCATCTGCGTAAGTCACGTCGAAGATGTCTTCCAAGGACTCCTTGAAAATCCATCGCTCTGACACCTCCGTCTCTGTCTGTCGTGCGATTCTTCAGCTTCTTGATTGTTTTGAAGTCGCTAAAAAGTTTCATGACTTTCTTCTTAACGTAAGAAGAGTCACAGGTTGAAATGTTGGCCTTCTTCCAGACGTCGAGGATCTTAGTGGTGGTGGACCCAGCGGCTGCCGTGACGAACTCCTTCTTATTAATATGGTGGAACAATAACACGGCCAACACCTCCTTCCGAGAGAGGACAGCCTAATTCCGAGAAAACTATCAGAAGAATACACATGAAAAAGCGTATCTTGTGATCGCCTAGCACGGACCATTGCGTTTCAGCTATCTGAGGAAGAGAAGAAAAAAAACATCATTTCTTAAAGTGGTCAATATCACTTAAAATACACGAAGTAGCCAATTCGTTCTACCAGTAAATATAGCCGAAATTAAATAAAATTTTACAGTATTTACTTTCACACGAGAGGCAACCAGGGCGTCATGTGCTGGAGAGTGTATCACCATCTTGAATTTTCTGGAACACCCATATATATATATATATATATATATATATATATATATATATATATATATATATATATATATATATATATATATATATATATATATATATATATATTTATATATATATATATATATAGATATATATATATATATATTTATATATATATATATATATAGATATATATATATATATATTTATATATATATATATATATATATATATATATATATATATATATATGAAATAAAAAACTCACAAAGTATCACGTGAGGGTGGCAAATGAATGCAATATCCCGCAGGAAAAAATGAAAAGGTGTTTCCAAGTACTTTCGAACTTTATTAAGTTCCTTATTAAGGATAACTACAAGAAATAGTATTATATTAGAGGTATATATACGAAAGAAAAGTATGAAAGACCGCCTCAAAAACAAGAAATTACCAATGAGGAAGAGGGAAGGGGGAAGGTAAAAAAACACATTAAGGATTACAAGAAGCAGGTAGTAAGGTCAAACTAAGTCGAAGGAAAGAGTAACAGATTCAAAGAAATGGAGATAGCCTAACGAGGGAGATTATAAGACACGATGAACAAAAGGGGGAAAAATACAAAGTACAAAACAGAGCAGTGACAATTAAAAAATAAAAATTAATAATAAAAAATTAAAATAAAATGGGGGCCACATAACTAAAGAATGTATATAAAAAAACCACTAGGAACGCAAGACAAAACTAATTTCTTTGAGTATTAATCTTTTAATTATAGCTCTATTTTATATAAACCAGGGCAAAGGTTAAAATTATCACATTGGCTTATAAAAGCACATTCAATGATATTCCTTTTTATAGGGTCATTGGAACGATAAATAAATTTGGCCGAGTTCCAGTTAATTAAATGGTTCTTATCTGACATGGACAAAGAAAGCACTGTTATCTTTCCCTCTTCGGACATTATATTTATGTTGATTTATGCGAACAGAAAGTTGTTCACCTTCACCCTTCCCTCTTCCTCATTGGTGATTTCTTGTTTTTGAGGTAATCTTTCATACTTTTCTTTCGTATATATACCTCTAATATAATACTATTTCTTGTAGTTATCCTTAATAAGGAACTTAATAAAGTTCGAAAGTACTTGGAAACACCTTTTCATTTTTTCCTGCGGGATATTGCATTCATATATATATATATATATATATATATATATATATATATATATATATATATATATATATATATAGAGAGAGAGAGAGAGAGAGAGAGAGAGAGAGAGAGAGAGAGAGAGAGGCCATGTTGTATGCATGATTTGTTAAAGTCGATAGTGATGGCTGCTTGATTAAGTTTACGCTGCAGCTTTTTAACCTTTTCAATGCTCATCTTTTCAGAAAGCGAAAGATGGGAATAAATTCTGGTTAATGGCATTTTTTAACTTTTTCATCTTTCCATTTTCATAAGTGACTATTTCTTGATAGGGAAAATAGATTGAAGAAAATCATCGTAATTTAATATTTATTATTTGCACGAAGTACCTTTCGACTTATAGTCATCTTCTGGGGCTATACAGATGAATATATGGATAAGGATAAAATTATAGGTGAAAGTGTGGAAGAGAGATATAAAAAGGTAGAAAAGATTGTGTAAGTCTGGGATGAGTGGTGTTGATGCTATGAATGAGGAGAGGTTTTGATTGTGATAAGTGATTTTTAATGCAAGCGATGTTGAGATGTGCCAGGTTGCTTGGCTAACGGTTCCGCTTTACATTGTGTTTTGCTTTTTGGTTATTTTACTTTTATTTACAGCATAGAATCCTTTTTTTTCGAGTTATTTTTTTTTCTTGATATTATTTTTCATTTGTTTGTATTAGTTATTTTTTAGTTTAACATTGCAGCCTTTGTTATCATAATGTTCTCTTGTGAGCTTTGTAAATTATTATATTTACTTATGGTTCTGTTTATTGGAACACTCAAGTGGTCTTATGCTTTTTTATTTCCTTATTTGATAGCTTTGATACTTATTTGTATTTTATACATTCTTTTATATTTAATTTTGTATTGTTCTTTATGTCACTTCTTGTTTGAGTCTTAGCTTAGCCGTAAAGTGGTTCTATTTCGTTTTGAACCTTCTTTCTACTGCTTTTGAATTGCTGCTTAAAGTTGAATTTTCGGTATTCTCTTTCCATAAGCTGGATTTCTTTCGAGTAAAGATGTTTATAGGTTTTAAATTTGATTTTTGATACAGAACTCTTGATGGCATTCCTTCCATCCTTTTGGATCGTGGGTCGCTTTGTTTTGGACCCTTTGCATTTGCATAATCTTTGTCTCTACTAAGGTGTGTAGTGGAATAATCGGAAAGGTCATAATTGGGCGTACTTTTGCTAAGTATAAGTTTCTTTTATTATTTTTTGACAAGTTATAGAAACTGTACAGGGATGATAGGACGGTATTTGCAGAGTTCATTTCTTCTTTTACGTCTGATGTGTATCCTCTTCTTGTGATCTTCAAGCCGACGACTTTTCTTTCATTTTAGATTAAAATAAAATTTTAAGTTTAAAATAAAATAATCTTGATAATTCATTACGAAACAAAGAAAACTCGCACCCTTATCATAAGAAATAGCTGCTTTCCGATGACAGGCTACTTGCATGAGTGTAACCTCTTGCACAAATATAAATGCAACGCCAATACCTGTGAGCATTACACTTCCTTATACATTGGTTTGACTTTTACAAACATGTTTCAGCGACTTACAGCACATCCATGACAGAGCCATCAAACAACACACTGCAAAGCATCGGACGACCTTCACCCGACAAATGTTAAATACAAATACAACTGTCATGCTGCGGGAAAGTGATTGACGACGACTGAGTATGGCAGAGGCCGAAACAATATGGAAACAAAAACCTCTAATTAATATTCAGCTCCAGCCAGAAACTGGTTTACCAACCACGCAAAGTCTCAATACCAGCCACATTACTCCATAGCCCACCTTCTGTTTTCCTGTTTTTTATGACATATTTGCGATCAAGATTATTTTATTTTAAACTTAATTTTATTTTAATTTTAAATTTATTTTTTCTATTTAAATATTACATCTAATGTCGCTCCTCTAAACTTGTATAAAGTTTACACAAATTTTTATTTATTAGACTGAATGTTTCTATATATAAGATGACTATTAAGTCGATAGAAGCTCTGAGCACGCTCGCCTCAAGTGCAGAAGACATCCGTGAAGCCTTACACCGACGTCTCACCCGAAATCCTCGTAAGCCAACCACTCTCCCCCTTAAGTAGCTTATTTGAGTTAATTCCCCCCCCCCCCATTTGAATATTCTCCTCCTGTAATACATTAAATTTTAACTTCATAGTCTGATGCATAACTACAATTCCTCCCCCCTTCCTCGTTTAACGATGTAACTTTGCCCATTAATTCTATGATGTAATTTTGCCCAGTAATTCTCTGATGTAATTTTGCCCATCAATTCTCTCCTTTTTATGTAAATAAAATTATATTTTTGTACATGCCTCTTTAAATAACCCTGAGCTTTGCCTTTGCCCATATTTTACCTGACCTCGTTGCACTCTTATCTCGCTATTCCGCCCGTCGAAACCCGTGGTGTTCCGTCCCTTTGTCGGTACGCCTTTAAGTTATTGGTCCCTCCCCCATAGCTATAATATGGTATTGATATAACATAATGTCATACCACGATACATATAAATAGGTGAAATCTGCCAGTTGTCCAATTAAAAACTAATTCTCATTTGTTCCCGAATATTTAGAATATTCTAAAGTAATCCGAGGTTTCTATCGTCATTGTAAAATGCTACTGCGAGCTGCTGGAGCTTGCAATGTTGATAAAAAAATAACACACGAAAAATCAAATGAAAAGGAATGTCGGAAAAAAGAACAGATCTTTCTTACCTCCTCCATTGCACTCGTATAGGTGCCAAATTTACGGCTAATGTTTAGCGCGTTGTCTTCGAGATAGTTCGTCCGTCTATTGTTGAATATAGTTTCGAATACCTTCCCGATAAAAAATAGCAACAATAAGGAGCGATAGATTCCGAGTTAATTTAGGGGTTCTCCGAGCTTGGGAATGAAGATAATTGTTGTAACTTTTATTCACTGGAGACAATCCTGTAGTTAAACAAGGTCTGCTGACCAAAAGTCGCATGCTCTCAGTTATTCTGATTTATGACCTTACGACCTACATAACTTTCATTAATTCCCGGAATAACCTTGACAGGACCTTGGCAATTATATCATTCCAAAGAGAATGTAAAACAACATAAATGTTTCAAATTTCGTTAGAATCAGCGGAATAATTACAATGTTATTAGCAAAACAATAAAACGCAAAACGAGAACCGACCGACATAGTGAGATTATAGTTCAAATTCCATCAGTATGTTCTGGGACGCTTCTAGATAGTTTCTTCTGCTGAATCTTGATATTCCAGGGGATCTTTGTTGAAAGTTTTTGATAGTTTCCCTGGATATATATTTTCCATATCTTCGTTGAGTTCCTGTATAATATGCTATTCGTATTCTATTTTATAATTTTCTTTCTCTTATTTAATTATTTTAAACAAATTTAGCCAGTTTCCTTCAAATTACATCTCTATTTCTGCATTCTCTTCGGTAATATTACCTTTTGCTTTGCTTTACTTTTTTCTATCCTTTAAAAGCTTTGGTTTTAATGTTTCCGTAATTCTAAAATTCATTTACTGATCTGTCTACAACTATTTTCTGTATGTGTTGAATACATTTATTTCTTTATTTGTCACATTTTAGTTCTACTTATTCGTTTCATGACTCCTTAAGTCGTTGAATATTTCCCTCGTTAGTTCTTAATTTCTTATCATTTAGGCCACTTGGTTAATCTCCAGAATTACTTAATAGTTTTGTACGACTTGTGGGTGATGGCCCTCTCATCTCTTTTTGTAATTTCTCCTCTGACTTTATTCAGTTCCACATCGATTTCTTCAAGAATGGATTTACTGAGGTGATTTGCTCCGTACGTCCGAAGTTTATCCCTGTACTCATCCCAATCTGCTCTGTGGTAAGCTTTCCATTTTCTCGCGAGTATCGGTATAAACTGCTTGTTGACATGCCTCAGAGATGCAGGCTGGTCCCTTAAAGGTACTACCACTGGTTTCCTGTAGAAGTGTAATAAATCAAACTACCGGCTTATGTACTTTACAGAATATACATTGTATAATTTGATGTCTAAGTTCAAAGAGCTTCATCAAACAACCAAATTTGCCAAGGAGAATCGGTGAGACAACGCCACGTTCCCAATCTTAGATGCTCAACTACATAAAACTATCGAAGACTTAAACTCTCCGTCTCCAGGACCCCAGTCAACAAAGGAGGCTTTATCCACTACATGTTTGCCTATGATTCTCGGAATAAAATGTGAAGCGTCATTGGGTTCTTCCATAGCGCACGGAGGATACATTGCCCAGAGTTCATCAGACAGGGGAAATAATTAGTATATTCTTTCCAGAAACTGAGGTTCCCTGTTTTCTTCATCAGGAACTCAAGAAGCAAAGCTATCAACGTCGTACAGCATACGTCATTAGAGGAAGTGAGACAAAACAAAAAGTTCATTTCAGCCCCTAACGGCCCTCTTTCTATCGCAGTGCAGAGAAGGCTAGCACCATTAACCAGAGTTGTGTTTTAAGTTGGTGACAAAATCGGAGACCAATGCCGCTCCAGATGCCAGAATGAGCTAAATAAAACTCCATATTGTGCAAGGCACTCTGTATCGAGTGCCTCCTGGCTTACTTTGGCAGGGCATTTACTGGTGTGGAAACCATATTAAGGAGCACAGGCACAGTTTGCGGGTAGGCTAATTCATCTTTATTCTCTAGGAAAATCTGGCAGTAGTTTATCACATTATAGATGGTATACTAAAGGAGGTGACCTGTTCGAATTATAAGTATGTATACCAGGTCAAAAAAGGATAAAAATAACGTAGGATGGAAGATAATCCGATTAAAACCCATTGTGATATTCTTGTAGAACAACATGTTCTCAAAATTAAAAAGAGAGAGTGAGGTATGAAGTAAGTCAGTTTCATATTCCTTATCTAAATAGCTTACTTCATACCTCACTCAAATCGTTGGCACTATTTCTAATTCTCATATTAAAAACAGTTACGACCTTATTGAAAAACTCAACTCCATCCCTTACTCTAATAACTTCTCCCTTGTTAGTTTCAATGTTTTTCTCATTTTACTAAAGTACCCGTAAATGACTTTTCCCTTTCCTTAGTGATAAATTGCGTAACTTTGATATTCCTTTTCAAGATAATATTTTGATTGAACTCATCTCAATGTGCACAAAACACTGTAAGTTTTCTTTTAAAGGTAAATATTACCTTCAAAAGTTTGATTTGGCTATGGAAAATTGCTTATCTCCTGTTCTTTCTAACATACTCGTATATATGGAATTATTTTAAACTACCTTACTCCCCACCATTATCGATTTTCTCCTTGTTTGGTTCCGATATATAGACGATATTATTTGTTTGTGGCCTTCTTCTAAGGATGTTAATAGTTTTCTTACTGAACTTAATTCTCTGGTTCCTTTTATTAAATTTACCCTTAACCTCGAACAAAAAGGTGTCTACCCGTTCTTAGATCTACTTATTCATAAGACTCCATCTGAATTTAAATTTGCCATCTGTCGTAAGCCTACCAACTCCTTATCTAATATTCATTTTTACTCAGGTCATAATGATAAAGTCAAACGGTCTGTATTTATTTCAATGTTTCTCCGGTGGTTGCGGGTCACTAGACCGGAATTCTTGGATCGTGAGATTTCTAAGAACTTTGAAATAGGTGACAATCTTTGCTACTCTCATAAATTTATTGCAAGATGCCAAGATTTGGCAAAAATTCCTTTTATAGAACGGAAATCCCTCCCGCATACAATTTTAAGAACTCCTTTGTTTAACAGGATTCTGAGTCCTTTTCCTTGCTTTCCCGCCTATTGAATAAGTGAAATATTTCTGTTATATTCAAATATAAGTCCACCGTGTATAAAATGTTGATTCATAATAATAACAATAGTAAAGGAGGGGGGATTAATCTGTTGATTATTCAGTTTGCCCTAAGCAATACTTTGGGCAAACCGGTAAATCATTAAGTGTACGTTTGATGCAACATAAATACAATATTAGGAGGGGGGGATAGCAGTAGTGCTTTCTTTGTCCATTTATCTCAAAACAGTCAACCTATTAGTTGGAATTCGACTAAATTTATTTACAAATCTGATGACTTTGTTCAAAGAAATATTTTTTAATGCTCATTCATTAATTCCTTGCCTAATTTTAATATATCCACAGGCCTCTTTAAACTAATCCCTGTTATTAAAAGGCTTATTTATAACTAAATTGTCCATTTTAAATCTTAGCTATTCGATTTATTAATTTAGTTTTGTCTGTCTCGTTTATTTTGTTGTATTCACAATCGGGTATGTATGTACTTTGTTTAGTCACATGAAATATCTACATTCTTTGCGCAGAGGTTGGAATTTTCCGTAAGTTGGCCTTATCTATTTGGATTTAAACTTCACATCCGTCTTCGGTATTATTTTTCTATTTTGGGTCCTTTCGTTGTACATGGGCGGGGCATTGCTCTTCTGTTTCATATATATATATATATATATATATATATATATATATATATATATATATATCACCTTTATCAAACTTTTACGTTACTCCTTGATAATGAACTGAACAAGTTTGTACTTGAAACCCTTCTTTCAGTTTCCTCTGGGATTTTTTGAATATATTAATATATATATATATATATATACTCTTTTAATTCACTCACATAAGTCTATTGATCATTCGATAAGTTACGAAAATGAATCTTGAACAAAGGATATAAAGATGATGGGAAAGATTGAAGTCGATCATTCTCTGTCTTGCTGGCTTCCTTGTCCCAATAAACAGTGTTGTATAATGCTATTGCATTTGTTTTTTTAGGGAAGCCGGTCTGATCCTATTAATTATGCAAGACAACAATACTCCAATATTGGCTGAGTGGACCTTTTAATTACCTTATTGTTGAGAGAGTGTCACAGCGTTTAATCCGTTTCAAGGAGAGAGCCCGTGAAACACGTCAAGGATCCATTGAAACACCAGAATTATCCCAAAATAAACATATATTTTAAATTTATCAATTAACTACAAACAAAAATAGTAAAAATATTTATATTCACCTAATAAGCTTAATGAGGTTACAGAATATATTCTTCACCAAATCAAAATATAGTAGGCTACACGTAAACAAACTATTTGCCAATTAGTTATTTTATAGTGACCCTTTTAGATTAGTTTTATACATCAAATTAAATTTCATTCTTCTACTTGTAAATTTGACGGTGTTCACTAACAATTGTTTATACTTCAATCAATTTGAGTACCGTAATAAACTCCTGCTAAAGCAATACGAATATAAATGGTCATTCTAACTTACATGAAAGAAAGGATCAGGGGTTCCCGGATGTCAATAGATAGCTTTTCTCGCGCTTCAGTGTGTTGGAGCGGCGGATGGTAGATTGTCCTCGAGATGGGATGGATGTAAAGGAATCCGATGTCTAGTTCTTTGGTTTTTAGATCACAATTGGATAATCACTCAAGGGTGACTGGTTCTTCTATTATCTTACTTGCCAAATTCCTGTTTGGCACTAGGAATATTGGTCCTGCTAAGCTTCTTACTAAACTTGTGCAGGATGCTTCGGGATGGCACGGAAATAATCCTACTTCTCTTTCTGCCGAAATTCCTGATTTGGCACTAGGAATGGTAATCCAGTCAGACTTCTTCTAAGTCTCCACTGGATGGTTCGGTCTGGTACCGATAAAAAACGTGATGTTTTAAGTTAATTCGACACTGGGGGAAGGATCGATCTTCTTGAACTGATCCTTTATCGTCTCTCCTCGAATCAATCTTCTGGTTATATCGAAATTGGGCGAAGGACCGATCTTCTCGAATATGTCCTGTATCGTCTCTCACTGAATAATCTTCTCTTTCCTCGCAGAGGGGAGAGCGATGGGTGAGGCCGCATCGGGGAGAGCGAGAAGTGAGGAGGGTGGCACCGCGGTGCCCAAGTTGGCTTGTTAATTAGAGACACCACCAACCGTCACCTTCTTTGGTGTTTCTTTTGACTGGCACCGCTTTTTGGCGATTTAACCACGGGCCTACGTATCACGTAAGTAATTAGGTCTTTTGAGCGCTTTTAAGGGCCTTGGGTGGTCATTTTAGCAACAGTGGCTCGCTCCGACTACCTATGCGGCGTGGAGATCAAACAGGGTAGCCAGTTGGACGGTTATTCCCCGGCTAACCTTCCCACGACTCTCCTCATGTGGCTCGATTCTATTGTTTTCTCCACAAGTGGGGTTATCTTCCACAACACTCTCACAGTGGTTAATCGCAAATCTTCAAGATTCCGCTATTAAACGCCGCAGTGCAAGCCCTGGAAATGTTTACCCTAGAAGAGCTTAATAAGAACACTACAATTTTTTCCATGAGTGTGATCGCAGACGATATATGTATATGGCCGAAGTCGTTCCCATATGCAAAAAAGACCGAAGATAACATCTAATTCCAGCCATAAACCAGCTTGCCCACACACGCACTCTTAATATCAACCGCAATGCCGCATAGCATGCTTACCCTCCGCTTCCCTCCTTTACTAATTCCAATGAAATGAAAAGTATAGGGTGAATGCAGCCTTACTTTAGATAATTAATTATCAATAACGCTCACTAGTATAACTAAAACGAGCCATAAAATGACTAATTCCGCAGCCATTATGAGGAAATAACCATAGTTTATTGCTCTTTTTGAAATGAATATTTCATCTCAGGCTCCTCCTGCTACCGTCACTGGCCTCACCCAACCATTATGTACATAGTCTTAACTCTATCAGACACATGAGAAAAGACATAATTTGAGGCACTGAATGAGACAGGTTTGAGCCCTACTCAGTGTTCATACCAGGCCTATAAGAGTTCCTGGAGGGACCTCGTATCAACTTTCAGTAAATATATCCCTGTAGGCCGAGCTAGAGCCACAGGATGAATAAAATATTATATGTGTAAGTTAAAATCAAATCTGATAACCGAACCCTCGAGGTGGTAAGGTTGTTAATAGGTCCACCGAGAGCGATCTATCTCATCACCATTGGCTGAGCTCGCTCAATAACCATGTGGTTCATGCGAAGAGGAAAACCCCACTTTTAAAACAAACTGTGTGATATTTATTTACTCTAGACTTTGTTTGAATGCAAAGTAAGAAAATGTAAGACAGGGGACAAGGAAGGAAAAAATAAAGCTTTCCTCGACACTCGGAGTAGATGGGCCCATTTATTCCGAGTGGGCCTGGTTGAGGTCTGAGGTCATTCGCCAAACCCATCTCCAATCACTTAAACATGCTTCTTACCCAAACTCCAAAGATCCCATTTCTGCAGCACATTTTGATTAAATGAACCATGTCTACCTGGAGCAAGTACTATAATAGACATCCACCAATAATATCTAAATATAAGATCATCCCATAGGTAATGCGGTTTTTTTCATGTTTATCTTTATTTTATGGATAAAAATATTCGAAAGCAGGATTAATTATCTATTAATATTCGTAATTTAATATTCTTTTTCAATATTAAGGAAAGTTTTAAAAAATACACTCGTTAAGTCATGTAGAAAGAGTGGTAAAAAAGCCCACATGATATGTTAAAAGGAGAAAGTTGTCTCAGGGATGTTGTAAAAGAATGATTAGTGTGAGCCAATGCCAAAGATGGTTTAAAAATTTCCTCTTGGGAACTGCTAGACTCGATGATTATTCCAGTTCTGGACGAGCATTAAAATTTGATTCAAATCGTAGAAAATATAATGGAAGAAAATATGAAAAATATGAGACAGGCAAGGATTCACTATTATGCCAAAGGAATCATTACGACCTGTCAAGACGTACACTTGCAAAAAAAAATCAACATTTGTTCATTCCCACTTTTCTTCGACTACAAATTCAACTATTGTTCATAGGACTGCTAAAGAAGGTGAAAGGTGTCTTGTGTACATTAATTTCAAAGTTTCTAGACAATGGATTGCATTTTTGAGAAAAACAATACCCCAAATCACATAATGAACAAAAAGGTTTAATGTGTTCAAATTGATAGTTTGTATGAAGCACTTGAATAAAAAGGCCAGCATTAACAAATAAAACAAGGCGCACTTCAGAAGAGATAAAATACATATGCCTAAAAATTTGGATTGAGAAACTAATGAGACGGCGTTCTTTCTCCCCCTCATTGCTCCAACAGCATATTATATTTTTAGGAGTCCAGCAAATCAACTTAAGGGAACTAAGATATCAACAAGAGCGAAGTCCCTCTAATGACCTGCAGTGTTTTGTGATAAGATGTTAAATGGTTATTGAATTGATGGTTCCCATGATTCAAATCACTTACAAGTGCCTTGAAATGGCTAAATGAGGTTTCTGACACCAGATGGCGCCACCCAGCGCTCAATCCGATGGCAGATTTGAAATCTCCAGGGTGAATAACCATTGGTACCATAGTCATATGGGTCATTTCATGGCTCTAAATGGGTACAATTGAACTTTATTCCTTTTGAAAATTGAACTTTACTCCTCTTGAGAAAAAAGCGATGCTTAGACCTGGCGCTTCGCCGCGGGTAAAAACAGAAGAGGCAAAAGAAATTTAGAGTACTATATAACACCAAACTACAACGATTTTTACAAATTACTATTCAAAAGATGGTAGAAAGATGTAAACAAATATTAGAAATTGGTCTAAATTTATTACTTATTAAATTAATAAATAACTTTTTAATTATAGAAACTTCAAAAGTTTGCTCGATTTATAGCAAGAAAATAATGATAAATATGAAAACAAGGTCTGATGACGAAAAAGTCGCGTGCCCTCACCTATTCTGATTTATGTCTTTACGACTTTGAAAACTTTTATTAATTCCCCGATTAACTTTGGGAGGACTTTAGCAATCTTATAATTCGAGAGAGAATGTAAACACTTTAATGGTTTTAAATTTCGTTAGAATCGGCCGAGTAGTTAGTATGTTATTTCCAAAAGAATATAATTCCCTGGTTAAACTTGGGAGGACTTTGGCAATTATATCATTCGAAATATAATGTAAAACAACATAAGGGGTTCAAATTTCGTTTGAATGGTCTGAATAGTTATGATGTTATTGCCAAAAGAACATAATCCCCTGGCTAATCTTGGGAGGACTTTGGCAATTATATCATTCGAAACATAATGTAAAACAACATAGGGGTTTCAAATTTCGTTAGAATTGGCTGAATTGTTACAATGTTATTAAAAAAATGCAACACGTGCACCGACCAACCGACCAACAAAGTGATATGTAGAATCGCCCGCGACTAAAAAAACACAACTTTCTAAGATTTTATTAAAAAGCAGAAATAAATTGTATTAAAATATATATTTTTTAATTAAAATGGCGAGCATTAACTTTTTGTCACACCTCATTTATGGAATTGGAAAGGCGAAAAAATGGTCACACCCTAATTGCATAGTGTAGAATAGTATAGCATAGCACATTACGGCATAGTTCAACATAGCATATTATTGCATAGTGGTGCTTATCATATTATAGCATAGTATAGCATAGCATAGTATATTATAGCATAACATAGTATAGCATAGCATAGAAAACATAGTATAGTAAAGTATAATATAGTATAATGCATGTAGTATAGTATCACCTAGCATAGTATAGCCTAGCATAGCATACCATAAACTAGTATAGCCTAGTATTGTCTAAAATTGTATAACATTATATAGCATAGCCTAGTATAGTCTCGAATAGTTGGCTGGCAAAACCTAGCTTCCTGTTGGATAGTCTACCATAGTTTTACTTCAACTAGCATAATAGAGCCTGGCATAGTATAGTCTAGCATATTATTGTCTATCCTAAAATATTATTGCCTAAAATAGCAAAGTATATTTTACCCTTGTACATTATATCTTAGCATAGCCTATTCTACTCTGGCCTAGCAGAGTATAACATATTATAGCCCAGTCTAGTCTGGCAGAGTATCGGGTGAAAATTTATGATGTTATTGCCAAAACAAAATAATTCCCAGGATAACTTGATAGGACTTTGCCAATTATACGAGGGGGGAACAATACGTTTTGCAATTCGGATATAAGGAACCGAGATATGAGGAAAAGTGTTTGAGTATTTTTCAATATAACTACCCTCGACTTCAATGCACTTGCGCTACTTATCCCTGAGGCTTCGAATTCCCGACAACCGGAAATCTCTCGACTGCCGTTGAATCCACTCCTTGACGGCGAGCTGGACATCTTCATTGTCCCCAAACCGGCGTCCAAGCAGTGCAATCTTGAGCTGGCGGAATAAAAAGTAGTCGCTAGCGGCCAGATCTGGACTGTAAGGGGGATGGTTGAGCTCCTCGAATCCGCACTCGCGCAGAGCAGCTTGTGCAACTCTGGCCTTGTGGAGAGGGGCATTGTCGTGTAGCAGCACGACACCGCGTGTCAACTTGCTGTGCCGCTTTTGACGGATGCACTTCTTCAACCTAGCCAGTTCCTTGGCGTAATATTAGCTTGTGATGGTCCTTCCACGAGGCGCATAGTCCACCATCAACACTCCCTCAGAATCCCAGAAGATAATGGCCATGATCTTCCCGGCGGAGGGTTGAGTCCGGAAATTGATGGGGCTTGGAGAGCCCCGGTGCTTCCAGGCCATGCTTTCGAGCTTGCTCTCCGGATCCCAATGATGGACCCACGTTTCATCATCTGTCACTATGCGTGACTCGAATCCCGCCAGGTCTTGGCTGTACAGGAGCACCAGCTTCTCCGAACTTTGACGACGTAGAAGTCGATCATAGGGCGTGAGGTTTCTACGGACCCAACGGGCAGAGACCTTGGTCATGGCCAAATTGTCGTGGATGATGTTGATAACACTTCCATGTGATATTCCAAGTCTCGCTCGATTTCTTCGACCTTCACCCTTCGAATTTCGAGGATCCTCCTCTCCACACGGGCCACATTGTCCTCGTTGGTCACGTCTGACGGGCGTCCTGGACGGGGGTCATCTTCAAGGGACTCACGACCATGGCGGAACTCCCTATTCCAGCGAGCAATGGTTGCATAGGAAGGGGCGGTGTTGGTGTACACTGCAACCATGCGTTCATGGATCTCTTTTGCATTCTGGCCTTCTTTGGTCAAAAATTTAATCACTGCGCGGTGCTCAACCTTCTCCATTGTTGAAAAATTTGTGACTGACGATCTGCGATCACTTACTGCTTCTTAAATATACGAGGTCCTGACTAGTCATAACTTGTCCTAACACCCTCACAAACAGCCATCCCCCTTCATCTGTTTTGCCCTACCGATTCGCAAAATCTATTCACCGCCCTTCGTAGAATTAGAATGTTAAATGACATAAGGCTTTCAAAATTCGTTAGAATCGGCCAAATAGTTATGATTTTATTGCCAAAACAAAGTAATTCCCGGGCCAACCATGTGATGACTTTGATCATTATAGCATTCGAAAGAGTATGTTAAGCAATATATGGGTTTGAAAATTCGTTAGAATCGGCCGAATAGTAATGATGTTATTACAAACCAAAATAAAAAAGCAAAACGGGGACCGACTGACCAACAATAATAGTGAGATGTATAGTCGCTCTCGACTTGACCCACACACAACTAAAGATGACAGATTCCATATCGTATAAACTTATACAAATATTATCATACTTTATTATAAAATAATATACTGATCGATTAACAATTTCCGTTCCCAGTAAGTGTTTTTTTATTAAAAAACAATAGAAAACAGCAATTAATATATTTAAACTTTGTTTTTGTCTTGCATAATGAGATATACAAAATGATTTAAGGGAAGGGATGAAGCTTTAATGCTTCTTGAGCGGCTCTCAATGAAGAGTCTCTACTTATCTGGATTGAATGTAATTCTATTTGCATCCAAAAGAGCAGAAGCATCATTTCGGTACCATAGCCCAGCTTGATAATTGAGAAATCTTGAAAAACCTTTATGACGTTTCAGCTGGCTTGTCACTTGTACATATTCAATCAACAAATCCCACACTTTGAGCTTAGAATTCAAAACATATGACTTTGACAAGCCAAGATTTCTGACAAAGTCATTGAGGTTTCTTTGGTTTGGATAACATGGATTTTTCTCAACAGCCATAGCTCTGACATTGTGGTCTACCTCTTCACTGATCTTTTAGCTTCTGATATTTTGAATTCTTCTGAGGGTGGTTTATTCATTTCTGGAGCGATAGGTACAAGAATAACAGCACTATGTGATACTGGTGCAATGGAGGATTTAAGATCGTGAGAGCAAATCGTAGGTACATTTGTGCCACTTCAAAGTTTTGAAGGTTCCATTATGAAGAAGAAGTGGTTGCTTGGGTGGCCAGTGTATTTATGACATATGCTGGAAAGTCAAACTTTACGGTTCTTCTTTCCCCTCCAAAATATCCTGTAAAAGTAAAAAAAATATACTTTATTACTTTTCTTGACTTAAAAACAAAAACTACTTAAATACTTGTGACATTTAATATTTTGCCATTAAAACAAACAATTTTGTTACATTTCATAGTTTTCTTTAATGGTTACAATCAAAATTACGTGCCCGAGGTCTTTCTTGTTCTCCAACTGACATGCCAAAGTATGCTTTTTAATCATTGCACTTTATCATATATGCTGTCACACTGAACGTTTTGGCTCTTATTTTGACGAACTGTCAACTGATACAACAGAATGAATCTGCATAATGATTGGAGCCATCTCTCCCCTGATGCGTTCACAATGGTATCAAGAGCTGTAATTGTAGCAGATTTGTGTATCCCAGTATATAATGGCATAAATAATATTCCAAAATATTCTAGAAGGTTCCAGAACCTTTCAAGGGTGTGTTTAGGCAATTTCTGGAACATTCTTGAAACTTCATAAAATTCTATTATATTGTACAAATTTCTCATGTAATACAAAATAATTTTGAATGTTTCCTTAAAACAAACATTAATCTACAACATTCCAATGTTTATTTAATAAAATTTACAATTTTCTTTGAATCTTTAAAAAAATGAATGTCTACAGCTTCTATAAATTCTAATTTTCTTTTCCAAAATTTATTATACCCTGTCATTATCTTCTGAATGTGTAAATTTAGAAATTCAGTACCTTACCTACGAAACAAAAGTTTTAGGATCACAATAGGCTTATTCTTATTTACTTTATTCACGAACAAGGGTGGATTGACACATTTAACCAGGTAAAAATGAAATTTAGTTACTACATCGTGTCATCATTACGAAAATCTCATAATTTACAGAGAATCAAATTATTACTATAGTGAAAGTTTAGGCCTCATAATAGTTGACTGAAAGTTTTCTCTTCTATATTGCATACAAAATTTAAGGAATCTATCACTTATTACTCCCATATCCATTTTAAGTGTTCCTACTTCAGTCAGTTTCGTTCCAGTCAGTTTTTTTTTCTTGCAAGTAGAGCGTTACATTTTACGACATTGAATTTCATTTACACCCAATCATTTCTAATGACTAAAATATTTAAACCATTCATTCCTTACCAGAAATGAGGGCAACATATATGATTGTAATATTTTAAATGTGAGTTGATGTTCGAGTACTATGTCACCCTTCAACTTAACAGCGCAATATGAACTTGAATTCACGATACTGGAATAAATTAAGGGGTGTGTTTGTTTGCAACGTATCCACTGCAAAGGAATAAGACTTAGATATGGAAAGGGAAAAAATCCAGGAACGCTGCATCTCTAGTCTTCATTTTTGTATTGTTGGTGTGAAGAGGATTTATTGAATTCCTCCTGGAGTTTTGATGAATACAGAGATACTAATAAATTCAAACTTTACGCTTACTAGTCAAAGAAAATAGAAATAATTTCAGAAACAATAAAAGAACACCCCATATTAACGCATTTTACCACTTGACTTTTGGGCCAAAATTTTTTTTAGTAAAAATACAAACGTACGTCATTCAGTTAAGTTATAGGAAAATAGAACAAATCAGTAAATTGGAGGTAGGAAGGAATTTTGAAAGTAAAATTAATGAAGGTGGGGTGGTAAAATTGTCTAAAAAGCGTGTGTAGCATAATTGTAGAGACGATGCGAGTGAGCAAAAATAGTAGATATTGCTCTAACATTTGAGACAATTTACTGAATTATTTTAAATAAATTTGAAACCTTCAATTGTAGTAATGTACAGTAGTTATATCTTTCAGCTCGATGGTTTAAATGCTCTGTAACAGTTAGTACCGTAGTGGCCAGCCAAATATGAGGTAGCGCCAGTTGAAGTAAGCTGGAAAGCAACATGTGATATTCATTCATTTATTTAAAAAGAAAGATGACGGAGGAATCTCACGTAAAATGATTTGATTTTAAGTCGGAAAGAGAGCGATGGAGTTTGAGGATCTATAAATGTGGGAAAAGTACATAATCCGAATATATAAAAGAAAAGAATACGCGGAGTGCAATGCATGAGGTTCCCGTAGGTCTCCTTTTCTACCATTTCCTCCACACACGGATAAACCAGGAAAACAGGTTTCTTCAAGATATAACTCCTTAAAATGCATACAAGGAGCGTGAAGGATCGATATATCTTGATCTATCTCTCTATTTATCTCTGACCAATTTGTTTGAAACCTTGCTTCAAATTTGGGCAGAATGGCCCTTTTTTCCTGACCTTGAAATGATGGCCTGGATATTCGGGTTCATCCTTCAAAGAAGGTTTATGTCTCATTATCCTTTAGTTCCTAAGTTGAGTAAAGTGTAAAGAAGAAAAGGAAATATGGATTCCAGGAAAAGGCACTTTGAGATTACCAAGGCAGCCAATTTGAAGAAAGGTGAGACAAATATGAGAGGCAAATTGCTTCGCAAGAGATAAATGCGTTTTTGATCTAAGGTGTTCTTTTTCCATTTCTCTAAACTTTTAAACTCTTTTCGCTGGAAAATATGGTCCGATAAGGGACGAAATAAATCTTCAAACTTCGATTGTTCAAAGTTTAAAAGAGAAGAAATTCTCAACATTTTCCTGCGATTTGCGGAAGAATTTCGTATTATGCAGGTTGGAAAAAGATGATTTTAAAGAAGCAGAAATCATCCATCAGATGTAAACATTGGAAAGATAAAAGATAAATTTGTTATCTTTATTTAAAGAGGATGTAAAGTAATCGACTTATTTCTCAATCACCCAAAGAATACGTAAATTTTATATTTGGAAATTTGATAAATGAAATAAATACAAAGAGGAAAGTTAGCAATAATCTGGTTCGAGACTTTTATTTATATTTTATTACAGAAAAAAAACCTAATTAAAAACAATATCTTTATCTCAATCGGCTCTTGACTCACTTCTATATGCAAAAAACGAGTGTAGTCGAATAGTAAAAACAGCTCCACTTTTATAATTAACGACTGTTGGCTAGGTTTTATTTCATTTCATAGGATTAAAATTTAGGAAATAACAAAATGTACGAAGAATTCAAGCTCACCTATGTAAATAAAAGCAACCTGAGAATAAAATTATTTTATACCAAATACTCTATCACTTTTCCAGCTAATGGGGATGACTTAACACACTTCCAGAGATTATTCCATTGCAACTTCTGTATGTAGCGTAGTAACAAGCAAATTCACTCACTTACTTATTTATAAAAGACCAAGATATTGATGTGACACCAGGCTAATTTAAGGTGCCAAGCTCCTATCTGAAAGATCAACGCCTAAACACCTAAAAGAGTAAGATCCAAAGAGATCCCGCGTATTTGGGTCAAGGTTCCATTCATAGTCTGTATTGTGCTACTTAACCCAGATGACCAAAAATGTCATACAGTTTAACGTCACCCCATGCCACTTGCGACAAAGGTATCCTTCATTGGAAAAGCTTCAAATTAAGTTACAGGAAATTATAGGTCTAAAAAGCTGCTAATCTTCTGCACTCTCTACTTAAGATTCATCGTTGCCGGACCCAAAAGTGTATGTCAGTTGACACCTGGAGCTTTGTTTGCTCTTTCGGTCCCAACTTTGACCCACAGATTGACCCATCCCGACCCTAATAGCCTGCAGGATGATACGCCTCTATATATCATCTACACATATTAACTTTTTCTTTTTCACATCTTCCATTTACAAATCCCTTCTTTAAAATTATGCGTGATAGCGCTTCATTTTTATTGTGTTTAAACTCAAAAAACAATCATCTGCTGAATCGACTCAACAAAGTGAGAAAAAGGAAGTAAAACCGATTCACCCCACCACAATTTTTTTCTTTCGGCTTTTTAGTTTTTGTTACAATTTCTTATCTGATTCTAATCTTCAAGACTATTTTACTCGAGAACTTCAATTTATTGTGGATTCAAACTACAGTTAGGTCAAGCAAATGAGAACCACCATAATTTGAACGCAAATCGAAATTCTCATACAGCATCTTACACTACCCAATGGGAATAAACTTTGCTCATATGCATTATCTTTCACTTGTTTAATTTATATCTATCATTTATTGCATATCCAAAATTCTCTCCCGCCTTCTCAATTTATTTTCTAACTTAAAATTGTTCAAAATATTATAAACTTATAACTAATATCAGAAGTAAGAGAATATGATGGCAAAGTATTTGCCATTTGGATTGTCCGAGCAATATGGTCTGAATTATTGTCATGTAAGTTTTCCGTATGGATACAAAGCATTAGAAGAGAATACCTACAGGCGTAGCCAGTCCTATTCTATTTTAAGATACATGAAATTGTGGCTGAAATGAAACTCATATCCTATGGCTGATCATTACAAAAGTAGCTCAACTTTACTCAGCGTAGCCCAAGTTCACGAAGTGTGTTAAATGCCAAATACATTTATATAATCATGGAAACGTACGAGTATAAGAAAAATCTATCTTCAATCCTATTTTTTTTTGTTTTTGCGATTAATATTTTTAATTCCTACCTCAAATAAAATTATTCTAGGTATCAGTGGATACCAATAATTATCTGAGTAACCACTGGTGATCTTGGTGAATAAAGATTGAGTTATTTGCATTTGATTAGTGAGAACTTATGAATAAGACATTTTAGGGAGATATATTGAACTCTCATTAAATTGTATTTGCATAGAAACAGAGTAGAGTGTGGTGTGGCCAAAGGAATGAGACCCAAATGTCTTTCAAGATCACCTCTTAACAACAGTTCAACACAACATAAAAAGCACCTTATCATCGACCTCCAGTGTTTACAACAGAGCTAGAAAAACACCGCTTAGAAAATTGAGAACTTGACCTGGAATCTTCAGTGAATTTAATTCGATGTAGACCCTGTGAGCGATACTTTAAAATCTGTTAGCTAAATATTTGTTTTTAAACTAAGAGAAACTCCTAAAATTGTTAACAAGATAAGGTTGATATCCAGTATACCAGAGCAATTGACAGAAGTCGAGAAGAGAAAGAGCCAATAAACTAAACACTAACTTTAGGTATGGATTAAAATGATTTTTTATTTATTAAACTTTGAATTTTTTTATATATCAATTTTCTTCTCTTTTATACTACTCTATAATCGCCCAATTGGTATTGAGGAGTGATATGATGCATTAAAGCTCATGAACCACAAAATTTACTTTTCTGCCATAAATATTAGCCGTTTTTGTAGTTTAGTTATGCACACAACAGCAACTGTGATATGTCCTTATCTTTGACAAAAAAATGCGTAATAGGAAGAAATATTTAGCAGGAAACTTACTGATTTTCTATTTCAAACATTCTTTTCTTATGTCATATGATGAAAATTAGCAAAAGATGAACCGATGCCGTGTCTCATATCCCAGCCTACATTGCAGACGATGAGTTGCACATGATGGATCCCCTTCTGATCTTGTATTTCTATCAATTGATCTGGTTCAATAAACTCTCATGTAGAATAAGTAATAGCTTATATACATCAATTTTATTCAAATATATCACCACTATTAATAACACTGTACAACAATGAAAAACAACTGAAATGAGAATAACCTTTTCTAGGGCTATTTTTTGTGTAAATCAGGAATATAACATCCGTCTCTTTCTGTGACCTCACAGTTTCTTGTAAACTACCAACTTACTTACGTTAAATACACTGATCGTTCGGTAGGGATTAAATGCAAATATGATTCCCCCGAAACTGACAACTCTAAAAGTTATAAACGGATTTTGATATAATTTTAATGGGGTGTTCCTAAGGTATTTTTCAACCTAAGCTATGAAATTTATGCAGGTATACTCAATATTAGTTTAGTTATATGGGTCAAAATCTATGGAAACTTACGTAACGTTTGATAATATTGTAACTATAATATGAATGCTTCCTATTTTTAATTTTCTATTTGTTGTTGTTACTATTTATATTATTTTTCACCTACTACAGTGTTTTTCCTTATAGCTGAAAGAGCTAAGATGTCTAGAGAAAGCAAAAATTCTAAGAACAGATTCTGTTATATAAGTGGATCAGTTACATTAAGACAAAACAAGAGACAGTTGAGTAAACATGTGAGGAAACTTTATAAGCTGTACTATGATGTAAAGTGGGTGACTAGAACAAAGGCTGGGGACCTCACATATTTTGTATCAGGTGTACAAGTTTCTTTTGTTCCTGGATAAAAGGCAAAGGGTCTGGCCTCATTTTTAGCGTACTAATGGTCTGGAGAGAACCAAAGGACCATTCAAAGGATTATTACTTCAGCCTATCAGATATTAAAGGTGGGTATTCAATGTGTTTTCTTTCCTGGTCTTTAATCTATTTTCAAAAGATATATCAATTACAAAGATAAAAATATATACTATGCTGTACTTCCACTATATCTGCAAGTTACCACATCTAGTATGTCAAAGATAAAGAGAGAGAGACGGATAGAACTGAAAGAACTCACGATTGGCTTCTTTTTTAGGTAACTTTTGTTTGATAACACGCCCTAGAGCGAGCCTAATTGTAACAACGAGAGGTTCCGCAAGATGGTGTGAAGGTCTAAATTCACTCCCGGCGCCTCTATATAGATAAAATAAAATCCACTTCCAGTGCCTCGGTAACTTTTACTTCCAGCAAACTCGCATAAATAGTTAAGTCTTGGCCCGGGTAAGATTAGTATTTTGCTAAAAAGAACGAAAGAATTTTTTCTCTCGGCCTCCCTTAACCCAAGAACTTGAAGACAAGAAAATTAAATAAGAACAACTAGAAACGAGGAACGAGGAGGCTCCCACACTGCTGTGGGAGTCCATGGCGAAATACTTCCTCGATCCCTAGTTTTCAGGTTAGCAGTAGTTGTTAGAAGACAGGGTGTATTCTCCTTCATAACTTTAAGCAAGCCGAGTACTACTCGCTCAAGTGCAAACCAAACCGAGCCGTTGAAAAGCTATCGAGCTCGACGCTCGTACCCCACCCCCTACCCCCAAGTATTCTCTCAGGTACCAAACTTTCGGGCAGCAGATCCATCAGGTCTTGTACGTTTGTGTGTAAGTGCTCACGGCTCCCGTCTGGAGCAGACGTGTGTAAACCTTTTGGCCATTTAGGTTTTTTGTGTATTTCTATGTTGTATCCATTATTTTATTTTTGTTTGTACAGTAGTAAAGATAATTTTATTTTAGCCAGTTTGATATCCAGTACCTTCTAGTTAGTTGATTTAATTTGGCCAAGGAAAATAGTCACTCTTACTCGATTTAGTGCAACCCACGTATAAAGTGAATTATTCACGGCATGGCTAATCAAAGAGTGTCCTGCGGGCTTGCCACGTTCCCTTCCAAGTCAAAGGAAGCAAGCGTAGGTCAGGAAATCTAACCTGACCTACGAATATCCATTTTTAGTCTGATTTTATTTTATTTCACTGCAGGTAGCAACAGAAAAGGTAAGAAATTTTTCATGTATTCAGATCTTCAGTCTGCTATTCGCCCATGTCTTAATTCAAGTGTTATTCCTGTTCACAGCCGCCCTCTGAACTACCAAGAAATGACACGAGCAACTCAGACGATTCAGAATCTCAAGATACACCATATGTGGCACAGCTTGAATCTGACAAGAAACCACATCGCAGCACCCAACCGGAACTCAATGATCTAGTACTTCTAAGCAATAGAGTAAACTCCTGACCTCACGTCTGCAAAATGGAACCTGTTTGATGAACATGCTCGAATTACAGTACTTAGGAAGCGTTCTGCCGATCTACAGCAATTCTTTACTTTTGAAAACAACTTGACTTATCGTAATGATTTGGTCCATAGGTCAGCTCTTTAGATGACCTATGAACCAAATGAGTGGATGTCATTCATAAATGCCTTCTTTTAGAGCATAAAAGAGGTTCTGATGAATATTGGGAACACCTTGCCTTCATTTTCTGTTTCTCACTCAGTCATTTTAAGAGAGACATATGAGAACTTTGCCTTTATTCTAGACCACATAAAGTACAAGGAGCATGAGTAGCTAATTTGTGCAGACTTGAAAGTAGTATCCCTACTTAATGGGCTACAAACTGGATACACCAAGTTTATGTGCTTCCTTAGCACGTTGGACAGTAGCGCCAGATCAGAACATTATGTACGCTCAGAATTGTCACCTCGGAAAACTATGACGCCTGGATGCCATAAAGTAATTCATGAGCCACTAGTCAAAAAATAAAAAATTCATTTTACCACCACTGCTTATAAAACTAGGCTTAATGAAATAATTTACCAAAGCACTGCAACAGTACCTCAGAGCGATCTTCCATAAAAAGGGTGATGCTAAGTTTACGGAAGGCATATTCGTATGCCCTCAGATTCGTCAACTTTAAGCTGATGATGAATTCGAAGCGACAATGGACGAAACCAAGATGGCGGCCTGTCATGCATTCAAAGATGTATGCAAAGAACTTCTGTAAAAGCACCAAGGGGCCCAGCACGAGCGTATAGTGGAGAGCCAATCAAGTGCTATCAAGATCTCGGTTGCAAGATGTCACCGAAGATACACTCTTTTTCATTCTCGTCTGTCCTTCTTCCCAGAGAATGCAGGAGGTTTGAGTGATGAACAGGGAGAGATGTTCCATCAAAATATAGCATCGATGGAAAACACATATAAGGGAAAATGGAGCCCTGCTATGCTGGTTGACTTCTGCTGGAAACTGAAGCATGATACACTTGAGACGTCTCAGGTTAATACATTATATAATGCTCACAAACATACTGACTCATTATGTATATATTCATGAATTAATTACAATCGACAGATTTAATCTGAGTCTGGGAGAGAAATACATTTATGGTTATCGTGGAAATTGGTATCAATTGCGTAATTATTAAATCGGCAATTTACAAGAAAATGTTACGTGATAGGAAATTTTGGTTTTCAAACTCAAATTGAGCATAATCAACAACTTCATAATAAAATGCACATGAGATCTCTGTTTTTTTCTTCACACTGAAATTTGTTGTACAGTGTATTTAGTAGAAAGCCAATTTCAGTTTAAGCGATAATTTGTTAAAATACTTATTCTTTGAATAGCGCTATATTTTACAACATATTGTTTAAAATCCAAAATTCCTGCCGCATCATTGGTGAAAATTGATTAGTTTTGCGGTTTAGTGTGGTAGGCTCAATGCTATATCGTAAACAGGTCTGAAACTGGTTTGATAAAATAAATCTCAAAACGACTTTGCTAAATAATCACTAGTTTACAAAGTACTATGTTTGTTAAAATTACTTCATTAGTTATTAAGATAAATTTTAACATTTATCGGTTACCGGATTGAATTTCTAATCCTTTGTTGGGCTTGTCTTTGATCTGGTTGAATAAAATCTCATGGAAAATAAGTAATGGCTTACTACTTGGCTATATAATAAGAATGTATGGTCGTGCTAAAGAATAAGACTTTTTTTTAGTATACAATAGGTCCACTTTTGAAGTCTTGATTCCTTTAGTTGCTCTAGTGGTTAGCAATAAACATTTGATGTATTTGCTTTCTCGTTTTTTGGTGTTGGCGCCAATTTCTACTATAAAGATCCCCATGTATTTTTCCTTTTCACTTCATAGGCAACGTCTGTTAAATGCGGCCCCGCGACACAAGGGTGTTTTACTGACACAGAGTTTTAAAGTTTATAAAAGCTTCCGTTGGATTCTTAAGCGTGAGCGCAAAAGCATTTTTCGTCTTTTTATCTTTTTCCAATTCACACCAGGAATTCAAGTTGGGCGAAATATATCTCATAATTTGATGAAGGAGTGGTAAAGGATTTTTCTTCGAAATATCGTCTTCAAAGGAGGTTCATGTTCCAGAAGGAGGTAAATTGAATTTGCCACACCCGCAGTCTTTTTATTCTTTTTAAACCATCCCTGCAGTTTAAGATTCCTCCATGCATCATAATAGACTCCAAAAGTAGTTTTCCATGATTGTTTGGCGGCACTACTTTTTCGAAAACCATACATAAAGCAATGGCGATTATTATATTCTTTAAAGTTTTATTTCAACTAACTTAAGTATGAATTGAATATTATGTTCTACTTCGTAAGTTAAGCACTGCAGAATATGCTGCTTTTGTAAATTTAATATTTTCCATTAAGTTAAACAAAATGATTCAGTATCTATATGTATATATATATATATATATATATATATATATATATATATATATAGAAAATACTCTATTTTTAATAAGCCTTTACATAGTAATGATGACTGCAGAAAATTTTTATTTTATAACAATTTCTATCCTAAAAGAATTTATATCGTTAACTTGATTCAAAATAAATCTGCCATTAATCCTCATTTCATCCAATGCAAAAAGTCAACTTTGATTTGAGAGATGCTGCCGCCAAATATGGAAGAAACTAATTAGAACCTCTCAACATATTCCTCATTAGAGGATCATTCTAACCATATCTTGTACCATAACTTGAATGTGAAATATAAAAAAAAATATAGCCCAAACACATTTTATCAATATCTACAGTTAATTGATTCACATTCAATATTTATAATGGTGTCCTTTGTTCTTTAGGGCTGCTTCAATTGATTTTGCCACGGTTGAAACTAAATTTGTGATAATATTTTAACTGATATTGCTTCATTATTTTTCACAGGGCGCAGCAACTGCTCGCAATTTGGTTGCTTCCGTTAACTAAATTCCAGTTTGTTTCTCACCAAAAAGCTCCTTATTGGATTCAAATCTGGCAAATTCCCTGCCCAAGAACCGAAAAGGTCGATTTTATCCAAGAACGTTGTTATAGCTAATGGTTTACGACAAAGTGAGGTGATGGCTAAAAAATGTAGCCAAATTGGTCGTGAACTGTTTTAAAAAGTTGCTAATGAAACAAGTTTTGATACCAATTTGAGCTAAATAGTGTTCGTGGCCAAAAGGTCAGCGCTTTAGTTCCATTACATGAGAAGAAGCCGCAGATATGGAGCTTATCCGGACGCTTCACTTTGAGCATGACACATGACTCGTAAAAGCGTAACCATTTCTCGTTCTAACGAGCATTATTTAGGAGCTTCAAAAGAGCGGGATTGAGCTTCATCACTGTATTCTTTATATCTACCTAAATGTGAAATCTATCAGTAGAGTTCTTGGTAAAATGAAGTTTCTTCGCAACCCTGCTCGAGTTGAGAAAAAGGGGGTCCTTTAAAGAATCATGTGCCTTTCCCACATTGAAGCATTTGGATACTCTCAATGTCTGGGGCTTACTTTTTCTAATGGAACTAGAATGATAACAACTTTGCCCCAAACACTTGCATGAACTTAAAATTGTACCAAAACGTGCTTCATCATCATCATCTTTTTCCTCGAATTTATGATCAATTTGGGGGTGATAACTGTATTTTTATAAGCATTGCACACTTTGACTCATTTTACTCCATTTTGCTCATTAAAGACTAGCAAATGCTAAATGTTTTATGGCTTCACTTTATCAATAGTTACATTATCCCCAACTAATTGAGTATTTATTGCGAATAGTAAACTGGTGGTTAATAAACAGAAGCCATCCCATTGTGAGCAGTTCCCGGTGCTTAAAGTTATCAGTCCAGAAAACATCGCAAATTTGGTCTCCACCACGCCAAAACGATTTAAAGCAGTCGTTAAGAACAAGAATGTAAGAAAATTGTTTGTTGTAAAAAGCAAAATATTAAATGTGACATTATTTATGCTATTATGTAACTTCGTAAGCCAAAAGATAAAGTTTGCTATTCCCAGGATTTGTGTGAAGCCACTAACCAATCAAGCAACTGCTACTTCTGCATAGTGAACCCTTCCAAACGTCTTAGTTACAAAAATGTGCTCGCTACTTACTATCCCAATCTTCCCTCCTCTATTGCACCATACCATACAGTGCTGACCATGCATAACTACCTATCCAGAAAGGAAGAAAAAATCCTTAGAAGAAAGCACTAATTCAGAAGCTAAAAAAATTGAAGATGTAAACTACAGTGTCATAGATATTGCTGTTGAGAGTAATCCATACTGTCCAAACCAAAGAGACTTCAATGACCTTTTCAGAGATCTTGCCTTGTCAAAGTCAAATGCTGAGATTTTGATTTCCAGGCTTAAATAGTGGTTTTTGTGGATGAAAATGTACAATTGGCAAGACAAGTAAACGTCATAAACATTTCTAAAGAGTCTTTGCTTATCAAGCTAGGCTATTTTACTGCAATGAATTACTTGCTCTGTTTGAGGCAATTAAAATTACATGTATTCAAGATGAGTAGAGGTTCTTGATTGAGAGCTCCTGAAGAAGTACTAAAGCTATACTTCTCTTTAATTGGAATAAGCACGTCTCATTTCCTTTCCTTTATTCAGTCTATTATAAGGAGTATGGCTAAGAAGAGATTGGAGACTTGAAAATGCAGGATTTTTGAGTGGTCTCCAGGACTGATTTCCCTAACAGAGGGCATAATTTCAATCATGGAGAATTGATAGACGATCAAAGTTGTTATTTCCTCCATTGCATTTAAAACTCGGTGCCCTGATGCAGTTTGATAAAGACTTGAAGTAGCTTAAAATTTCGTTTCCAAACTCTGAACAAAACAAAAAAGCTGTTGCTTTGTTGGACAACAAATTATGAAAATCAGAGAGTTTTGAGAATTCCTTGAAATGCTTAATAAAAAGGGGCAAAAAGCCTGAAAGAGTATTGTGTATCATGGGTTGTAGGCAACCACAAGGCTCAAATTTATGTGAAATTGGTTAACAACTTAGTAAAAAGCTATGGCCAAATGGCTTGGAGGATGTCCCTGAAGGTATACATGTTTGGTGCCCATTTTGAGAAGTTCATGGAGGATTTGGGAGCATACTCAGGGGAACAAAGGAGCGCTTCCATCAAGATTTATTAAACTGTAAACAAAGATTCCAAGGAGTATACAATGAAAATATGATGAGAGAATACATTTGGGGGCCTGTACGGGAAAGTGATTTACGGAAGTCAAGGAATAGTATTCATTTCAATATTTTACTTGGTTTATATAATTTTGGTAGATGTTTTAATAAAATTGTAGAAAATTTACTCTGTTTAAGTTTTAAGCCATATAATGGCTGAAAATATTTCCTATTTTTACTACAAATTTCTTTATACAAGCCAAAAAAGGAAGGTTTAAACAAATAATGGTTATTTTCTTTGTTTTTGTCATAAAAAGAGTTGGAAAATAACATTTACTAGCTCTGAACAAAAAATTGTGTTATCGCATTCGTTCACTTTCACTCTCTTTTCCTAGGTCCCTACTTCCGTTTAAATCATCCGAACATATAATCTTCGTTAAAAGCTTTGTTTAGTTCTAACTACACCTGATCCCTAAAATATGTTTTAATCTTTGGCTCTTTCATAATGTGGGTTTCTCGTTTTTAAGTCCGCAAAGCTGCGTAATATGATTGAATCTATAAGTGGATCCAAAGTGGAGCCAATCAAACAGTAATGAGGTACTTTTATCTCACATACGCCACATAATCGGATCAAGTCAAGATACGAGAAAAAACTTCTCCTTTTAGATATCACTTTACGAAAAAGGCAGAGCACTCAAAGGGAAAGAAAAGAAAACAGAACCTTGATTCCTAATCAAAAAGGAAGCAAAATTATTAGATATTTTTCTCTATCCTTTGATTTTATGGAGAAGAAGGAGACTATTATTTGTGGATAGGAACAAAACTTAATTCTACACGAACTAACATTGGAGAGTTGTATTTCTTTTGCTTCCGAGCGTTTTAAACTAAATTTTCACTTTTCTTCATCAAAATTTGGCTTTCATTCTTTCGAACCTCTGCTCAACAACGTTGTTTGAGAGTTTATCAATGATTTTCGGTTTATGTTAAAAATAAATATGAAAAAACTCATTTTAACCTATGAGTTTATATCCCAGTCTTACGCTATTTCCAGTGCTGGTCTTTGATATGAGAGCTTCTCAAGTATGGTATGAGAACAGTAGCGGATCCAGGATCAAATTTGGCGGGGGATAACCTGAATTCCTCACTCTGAGTAGGCTGAGCAATTGGAATTGGTGAGTAATAACGGTCATCTTACACAACATCTTACAACCGACTTAAATTTTCAGATGTTTCTTTTAAAGAGGTCAAATGGAGTAAAGAGATAGCTATCTTCAGCTTGATATAATGATTTATTTGACTTTTATACTTAAATATACAGTTTTATTTTACTTTTAAACAGAAATAGGGATACATTTTCTCCAGTTCAATAAATTGAAATAAATATTTAATTTCTATTACTCAGGTTAAATAATATATATATAAATACAATTTTTCAATATGATACACAATTATATATTTATTCAGTGTATGCTATCAATATTCTTTACATTTACTACAACTATTCCTTACAACGATTTCTTCCTTTCTTTGATCACTATATGAATCGAATTGTTCTATAAAAGCTCGATATGATCTACTGATTGTCATCTGCTGAATGAAATAGACACAAAACAATCCGCAAGTGTCTGAAAAGTAACTGTGAACTCTAAATGGGTTAACGACAATAATTTTTTTAATTTTAACAAGTTTTTACAAAAAAATATAAATGGATCTGGAAGCCCAGCCATAGACTATCAGAGTAATACACATTTTCTTTTTTAACATTCAAGCTACCCAATGCGATCTAGGTTGATGGATCCTCTCCAGATTAATGATATAAGCCGCTGGCAGTACTAAAGGTAAACATAGATATTTCTCTCGCAAAACATCCAGGAAAAACTCGTTTTGAAGTTTTATCTCGATACAATAGTTCTTCTATTTCTACTGCATTTATTTTATTAAGAATAAACTAATACGTTCCTAAACTTATCTATCGCAATAATAGACTAAAACTCTGCATATATAACAAGGGAGACTGGTTCTATTAATGGAGATATAAACTGTAACTATACTGATAATGTTCCCTGTGGTATAGGATTGGAGCATACTCCAAGATAAGTACTACTCTTGTCCTGATTTAGGTTAATACAATAAATATTTTTACCTTTTATAAATTGTTCATACGTAAGTCTAATACTCTGCCCACCTCCAATACACCCTATACCGTTATATGACGAGTAAAAATCCTTTGACGCAACTCGATCTGTATCGTCCGAATAGTTTAATTCAAATGGTCTTTCAACTTTATTCCCGTTTATACCGGGTCTCCCAGAAAAAAGTTAACCGTAATTTGAATAAGTATAACTCAAAAGCTTTGGGATATTTTGGGGTCCTAAAAGAGGTATTTTATTTACCAACTATTTATCTGTCGATTCTGAAAATTTCATTAAATGACCTTTTATGATATTGATACACTAATGGGTTTAGTGGAGGCTATCAAAAATACGTTTGCGCAAGGAAGTAAAATAATGAAACAAAGCCTAGGAAGGCTAGGTCACCGTGCACTTTCAAGAGAAGCGTAGGAAGCCTAGGTAGCCTAGGTCACTGTGCGATTCTTCAAGCAAAGCCTAGGCCATTTTAGAGTGGTTTTTCAGCCACGCTGTGCTATGGTCTCTTGATTATTGCTTACTAAACAAATCAAGGCGTTTCTGTGTAAAAGTTTACTTCCATAGAACCTTTTTAATTATGCAGTTAACAAAAGATCAACGCGTATTTGTAGTCACAAACTTTATTAAAACTGGCAGTATTAAACAAGTACAAGATTCATTTAAACAAAGTTTTCCAGGTATGCACCCACCAAGCAAGCCCACAATTTGGAAAAATGTTTGCAAATACCAACATGAAGGAACATGCTTAAATCGAGAACCATAAGAACAACATAAAATATCGAAAATGTTCAGATGACACTTCTTCAAAATCCACATGTATCAGTCAGAAAAAATGGGTTACAATTGTCAAAGTTATCATTTAACCGCATTATTAAACATGACTTAAAATGGCATCCTAATAAGATGCATGCAAGACACCAGCTTCTTGAAACTTATTTTCCTTATCGTAGACAATTTGTCAAATGGCTCCTCCATAAACCTGCTCGATTCTCGGAAAACATTGAGATTGGTGACGAGGCAGCCTTTTTCATGGATGGAAAGATAAATAGTCATAACATTCGGCAATATGCGCCTCTAAACCACTCCCCAGCATTCAACTTTGAAACACGTATTTGTCAGAAGAAAGTGTCTATGTGGATCGGAATATGCAGGAATGGCTATTTTGCCAGCCCATTGTTTTACGAGACTAAATTGAATGGTGCTGCCTACCTGAGCATGATCAACGAAAGAATCTTCCTGGAACTCCGCCATATTTAAGGTAATCAATTCAATAGACTTTGGTGAATTCAGTACGGCGTACCAGCTCTCAGACAGCTTGCTGTAAGAACAAAACTAAGAGAAACGTTTGACAACCGCATTGCCGCGCTAAATCATGCAATTGAATGGCCCCTAAGATCCCCTGACTTAACACCGTGCGATTATTTCTTATGGGGATATCTAAAGAATAAAATGTATTCTATTCCACCACAAAGCATCAATCAGTTAAAAGATAGTATCACACGTAAAGTCAATAGACTTAAGGAAAATCACAAGTTAATCAAAAAGGTTGTTCAATCAATGTGATAAAAGGCGCAACTGTGCTTGGAAAAAAAATGGAGGACATGTGGAAGGAAACGGTGCTTAGAAAATTAAAAATGAACTTGTATTACCCATAGGAAGAGGTGTTTTTGTTAAAAATGAATTTAAATATATTTTTTTATTTTAAACTGCGAAACTTCATTATTTTACTTCCTTGCGCAAACATAATTTCGATAGCTTCTACTAAACCCATTAGTCTATCAAAATCGTGAAAGGAAATTTAATTAAATTTCCAAAATTGACAGATAAATAGTTTTCAAATTTGCTTTGTTTTGCTGGACTCAAAAATCGTTAATATTTTTTGAGTTATACGAATTCAAAGTACGGTTAACTTTTTTCTGGGACACCTTGTATAGATAGTGATGCGATTGACATTATAAGGTTTAAATTCAAAAGGTGGGGCTGTCGTAGAATGACTCCCGACGATACCATATATATACCATTCGTTGAGGGAACTTCCTTAATTATCTTTAGAGGGCGTTATTGTCTGGCGGCCGATATTATATATCTTCGATATGCTTAAGAAGTGGAACTGAGCTCAAGGATAATAATATTGCTATCATTAATAAAATAGAGTTTTATTAATAATAACTATAAACAATACACAAAAACGGAAAATATTGACATAAACACAATGGAAAGGGTCGTGGAGACTCGGGCTAATCCGAGGATTTAAAGGATTAAAAAAAGGTAAAACAAATATAGAGTTAAAGAGATGGGATGGTTCGATAAACAATTTAAAGCACAGGATATAATTGGCAAAAAGGGATCAATACTCAAAAGGTGACGTTTGGCTTACGTAACTTTTCATTAGGGTGCAGTGGAAGGTACTTGAAGGAATATTCGGTCCGCTGGCGAGTTCCAGCCGAAGGGGGGGGATAAAAGGATCCTGACGAGGCGTCTTGGAAAGGAGAACCGTTACTCGACGAACGGCTTGAAGAACAATGGCTGTTCTACTTTGTTCTCTTCTGAACAAAGAGGGGGGGAATGAGAACCGTCTCTTGTCTACGGGCTCAAGAACAATGGCTGTTCTAATGTTGTTCTCCTTGAACAACAGGGGGGGTGAGAACCGTTTCTTGGCGAAGGGCTCAAAACGAACAATGGCTGTTCTAGGTTGTTCTCTTCTGAACAAAGGGGGGGGATGAGAACCGTCTCTTGTCTACGGGCTCAAGAACAATGGCTGTTCTAATGTTGTTCTCCTTGAACAACAGGGGGGGTGAGAACCGTTTCTTGGCGAAGGGCTCAAAACGAACAATGGCTGTTCTAATGCTGTTCTCCTTGAACAACAGGGGGGGATGAGAACCGTTTCTTGGCGAAGGGCTCAAAACGAACAATGGCTGTTCTAATGCTGTTCTCCTTTGAACAACAGGGGGGGAAGCCTTGGGGACTTGACGTCGGAAAGGCTCGAACCTTTGGCACTCAAGGAATATTGTCCTCCTTCTGGACAAGTGATGGTGAATCTCGAGGTCGAGGTCCCTTGGCGCACAAAGGGAGAGAGGGTCGTGGTGATGTTTCGCGACGAAAATCTGGATCTCCAATCTGATCTTAGTGGTAAAGTTTCCTTATAAATAGCCAGGACATCTCCTTGGCGTGGGGGAAAATGGAGTGAAAGCTTGGAGGGAACGCACAGCCGGGCCGGAGAAAAATGCCTTATCTGTTCATAAGCCTAACTCGATCTGGCGAGGTCGGCGTATGGGGGCGAACGGGGGGGACGATAACCTCCTTGTTTAAACATTGGCATCCGGTAGCTGAGATAAGATTCCAAGCCTCGAATCGAAGATGCACGTGGGCAGCATCGTCGTTTTTAATAATATGGGATAGGAGTTGAAATTAACTCGTTCTATCACAGGGGCATTAAAACTACCAGAAAATGCAGAATTATCAACCATTCCTATAAGTATGCGTGTAGGTATTATCCACATTCATCATTGATATTCCACTCACAATTGTAAAATTTCGCATGCGAACTTGTGTGATTGGGTACGAGTACTTAGCGTTTGATGTAAGCAACTTATTTTCTATCTCTAGATAAGCTGATGCTTAAAGACAGACCTTTCTAATGTAAAGAAAACTCTAATAATTCGATTTTAGCTTCTAAACTGGTCTGGCTTCTAAATATTGTAAATGAATGTGGTGCTCTGGATAACTTTATATTTATTGAAACTCCATTAATTAACAGCTTATGATGCGAAAAGAAATCGGCGTGTAGTTTTTTGTAGATATCAGCCAGTTTTTTCCTGGGATCTGCTATATTTCTTTTCTATACTTTCTCTACTAGAGTAATATCCTGCAGTGGAAAGAAAAGTAGATTTTTCTTCTTCAGTATAGTTGTTGCAACAGGGTCTCTTAATATGCCCAAGAGGGGTAATTATTTCCAATCGAATTTAAAGATGTTTCATTTAAATAAATATCAACATTGCTGAACAAAGTGTGAAGAATATTATTTTCAAGAAAAACATGCTCCACATCTAGAAGTTGGCTTACGTTTGACTTCACAATTCTTATTTTAATATAAAGATAAACCTCACTCGGGTCTACATAATACTGTTCGTTACCAGATACATAATATTCAACAGGTGTGAGGTTGGAGTAAATATTGCTGAGGGGAGAGTAAGACTGATAATTGCTTTCAACGATGGGAGTTTGGGTTGGTGGAACAGTAAACAAATCGAGTTCTGTCTTTAAACAGATATCACTTGTTGGATGAAGAGCATTCATTTTATACGTGTATGATTTGTATGATTTACAGCCGTTGATATCTTATGAGAACATCTAGGAAATATCTGCTGGTTTCTATTATGAAAAAAAACATCCCCATCCTCTTTATTATCTATTTTCAACTTTCTTCTATTCTTCAATTTCCTATTCATCCGTTTCCGCTTATTTATTACACCTATTTTTTTCTGGTTTTCTCTCATTATCCTTCCCAAATTTTAACTTTCTTTTAATATACTGTCTAGTATCTTTGGTGATATTATATTTTACCCTTCCCAGCTGGCCTCTTAGAGCTTGCTTCGCACTCTTTCCATGCACAATATCCTGAACAGTATCGAAACCGGCTGAAATAGCCTTCTTCCCTAAATAACGAGTACCTCTCTTTAGATATGGTGTTTCATTTCTGAAAAGGGGAAAGAAGAGGAATCAAAGACCATGTACCCTCTGGGCTCTTAACCCTATAAACACGCGTGGTTCATTCAACATTTTTAATTATCGTTTAATGTTTACTCTTAATGTGTAGTTTTATCATCAAATGACCAACAAAGGTTGGAAATATTTCCCCTTCAACTGTTTTTTTATAAACATAAATTGATTTCAAGTCCTCAGAGCTTAGATTCAGATAGTGTGGATTATCAAAAGTTATATTGAATGAACCATCATTTAAAGGAAGATGAATAATTCTCATCAGCCTCGACTGTGTCCCGCCTACTAACTGATAGTCTACAAAGTTAGAGTAAATGTAAAATGATCTCGGATGAGAGAGAAGACCAATAAAATCTATATTAAACACTATACAATGATTTAATTTGGGGATATCATCTCTGATAGATCTAATAATTATAGTGGAAAATTCTTTTGACAGATGAAATAATAGATTTTCTTTCCTTTTCACATTGAGCAATGAACCTGAAGTGAGCATTAACATAAATTCAGTAAGCATTTTTCGTTGCTTTCTGTCAGATTGAAACATTAAATCTTGAGATGATAATTTCTGTTTCATTTTCAGATTTATTTTTTCTATGAGTGCTTTTTCATTTTTGTAATATCCAGCGTCTATCCATACCTCATCATAACTATAGGCAATCTCTTTTATTTTTGTTACCTTTCCTCTTACCAATATAGTATTTGATACATAGTTGTTTACCTTCGCCATTTTCCGATAGACTGTGAATGCGTGTGTAGCCTTAGTAACATTATAGAAATTCCTTGTAAATTGAAACTCACAAAGACCTACTTGATACTGCCTGTGGTTTGTTATTATGGATTTGTATAACTCGATTCTATAGTCAGACATGGTTTTTTGAGGGTAAACATCCAGGGAGGACGAAGAAGGAAGAGTGATATAAAAACTCTCTGGCTCCATCTTCACAACTGATATAAAACCTTCCATATCTCGTACCTTTATATAATTTTATGAATGTATTTCCTCAATATTTTACTATGATATCACATGCCTTAATATATGAGTTGAACGATTCTGGGTACCCTCGCCATTTTACTGAATATAGCTTATTTTTTCCATGCTCTTTCGCTTTAACTATCCTCTCCACAACATATTTCTTATGGGAGTCAAACTTTACTTTTTGTAGTCCTTCTTCATAATACACACCTTCAGTATGTTCTCCATTTAAATCTTTAATATAATACAGGGCTAATACATTTGAACTTTTATATATCTTGTAGATTTCCGCACTCCACCCTATTTCGTATCTTTTTTGAAATTTACTGGAAACGCGTGAGATTCCAACATAATCACCGATCTTATATAGAAACTTCTTATTTTTACCTTCAGCTCTCTGCTTTGGTATAGCAACATCGTGTATAACTTTGAACGGTGTGTTCCCAATCATTCTATGTCTAGAATTAAAATAAGCCCTTGCAAAATCATCTAATACGTCGATGTATTTCCAGGTATTATTAAAAGTCTCATTAAGCTGGGGCCTAACTGAGTAGAAACATCGATTCAATCCTTGAGAAAAATTAAGTCGCATTGGCCATAGGAATTCAATAGATGGGAGAAGGATTGAGGTAGTCATGCATATTTCCTGCTTTATTAATAAGATAACCAAAAGTACTGTTGATACATTTTAAAATTTTCTTTGTTTAAAGAAGTCTGCCTGCGGATAAAGTTAAAAAATATTTAGGATACTAATAAATATAGAAAGGACAAAAGATAAAATTGACAAAAGCAGCGTGACCTAAAAAAAAGAAAAATTATCAACGTCATCGATGCCTGCCTCCTTTCTTTTATAGTTCTTTGTACACGTTCTACAAGACTAGCTTTGTTTATAGAGTGAACATGTTAAATGCCGATATTAAATTCGCTTAAACTCTCCTTCATCATCAGAACATATATAACCTGGAATCCATCCGGATTCTTCCATGAAATTTCTTGCAGCATTTGACACTACCTGGTCCGTTTTCTGCTTTAACGGAATTAACCAGAGATATCTAGAATATACGTCAATTACAAAGAGTATGTAGCGTACACCATAATTAAAACTTTCATATTTGAACCACACAGTTAAATATAGTTGCCAAATCTCGTTAGAGCCTTGCGCTTTTACGTTTTTGGTCTTGAATCTTTTTCGAACGGGTTTGTGTAATGTATAGCTATCCAAACCTGAGAGAAAGTTTTCCACATCAGATCTTTTAGCGATCTTTTTTACAGATTGTTATAGTCGATTTACCCGACCAAAATATGTGGGTAGACTTAGGGATGTATATAAGCGTAACAATCGAGGGTTTATTTCTAATTGAATATCTGACTACTTTACACTCTTATATAACTATTCAATGAAAAGACATCTTATCTTAAAATCCAATTTTATTTTACATCTAGATTAAAATACATAATTTCAATTAGAATTTCATGGATGTTCGCAACCTTATTACTTTGTATACATTTACTGATTCTCTGGCTTAAAAGAGCTGGATTAATAGAATCGGAAATTCAGTGTTCGATATGTAACGGTTAAAAATTATCAATATTTATTTTTAATCCAACCTTATAATTTTTTAAAATTAATATCAGAAGTTTTTTTTATATTATCCAGTATTTGAATAAACCTATTTGTTAAAGAATTGTGCTCTGATAAAATATTATTTCTATCTTGGGTAAACTTAAACTTTCTCCCTGCAAGTCTTGATGACGCAGAATGATGACACTCTACCCTCTGGACTTTCATGGTGAGACTGGTTGATAGATAGATAGATATTCTATTAAATTTCCTTTACACGTAATGGTGAGGTAGTCGTAAAGATCTCTGAGGACGAATTCTTTGACAAGTTCGATACTGCTCTCCCTCTTGTTGAGAAAACATTGGAACTTATCAAACGAGATATTTTTTATATACTAAACTTCTGTGATGGTAGGTTGAAATTTCTGCCATTCATCAAGTCCCTCGTTGAATGTAAGATAACAGACATCAACCGTATTCTGTAAGCATTTCAGCTGACGTAAACTTTGATGAAACTTGTCTTCAAGTTTTGAAAAAGTGTTGACTTCATATTCATTGTACAGCGCATTTTTAAATCGTGTAGGAATGAACTCTTCATTCCTTTTCCAATAAATACCGAAATGGATACTTGGAAATTGACTGTTAGGGTTGGCCTCCACTACACACTTTAACTGCTTTACACCGTAGTCCTTTACCAAACGATCAACATAAGGGAAACTTTCCAATTTTAAACTGTGTATTGCAATAAACACAAGCTAAAAATCATCCTCACTGAGGAATAGTTTATTGTTATAGCGGGTTCTTCCGCAGGTATTTTCAAAGATCACTCTAACATAACCAAATTTTGTTCTAGTAATCAAAAAAGGCTGAATATATTTATTGTTTATTCTTGTTGTATTGTAGCGACCAGCGTTTACGTCCAAAATAGAACATACGCGAGAGTCGCTCCACACATAAAGTACAGAGAGAGAGAGAAAAGTAAAGTTAGCGCTGTTTACGAGAAGGTCACACGGTAGTAAATAGTGCAGAGTCATCTCGTTAGAGTTGATCGAGGCAAACATTATAAACAAATAGAAACCAGATTGAGAAGCTGTCTTCATATTCAAAAGGCTGAATATATTAATTGATTATTCTTGTTGTATTGTAGCGACCGGCGTGTACGTCCATAATAGGACACACGCGAAAGTCACTACACACATAAAGTACAGAGAGAGAGAAAAGTAAAGTTAGCGACGTTTACGAGAATGTCACACGGTAGTAAACGGAGCAGAGTTATCTCTGTTAGATTTGGTCGAGGCAATCTTAGGCAAACATTAGAAACAAATAGAAACCAGATTAGAAAGCTGTCTCTATGGCAACATGCCACCGCCCACAGAGAATTTTACCCAATAGTCGGAGTGCCTTTCTTATCAATATGTTCGGCAGTAGCCAATCAAAAGTCAAGTTATGTTAATACCGACAAATCAACAGGCCGGTACATAGGAAAGAGGTGTGGCTTAGTGGACGAGGAGCTTGTAGAGCATGGCTTAAATTGGATATATAACTGTGTGAAGACAGAACAAAGAGAATAATTAGATTACTATTTTATATAGCAATATATCGCGTTATATATCCTCCAGTCCGATCTCTCGGATTAGCGTAATTCATCTTTGTATATAGTCGTGTACATAACGCAGACATTAAGGTGTAACTCTTAAAGGCTCTATTTGTTCGGCCTCCTTTAGACTTTGCCTGCACTTGACCTCGAACTTAATTTATGTCATAACTTAGAACATAAAACTTAGTTAAAGAACTTTTGTGAAGAGCAATAAGATCTAGTTCAATAATAATTCTATTTTTGCTTTGGTGACTTTAATATCGTGACATTCCTCAATCTTCCTGCTTTAAGGCCTTATTAATCGGGAAAACAGCCGTTGCACATTCTCTTAGGTAATCGCAATTCCTCGCGATTACATAACTCCCGAAATACCGGTGTTCTACACTGGTGTGGTCTATAACCATCCTCCGGGCTCTTTGACCCCGTCGTTAGAATAAGACCGCACCTCGGCTTAGGGCACCCCATAGCAATCAACAAATTAACTCTCGTGGGAAATAAGGAAGTGCAACGCAAGCCAACCGGGGTATCCGTATCAACCGGAGTCTTTGCCAAAAGATTACGCGATAACTCGGTAATCTATCACGATTACTTGCAACCAGCGTCCCCTTACCGAGGCTCTTGGGTTGTCCTCACGATTACCTTCAAGGTTCCCCCATAATTAGGGACGACCTTCAAGAGCCCCCCATAGTATAATTTGTTTCACGTGGAATCGAGACATTAGCTTTTTACGCGTGAGTATTCGTGTGAATTTGGACAAACAGTGAGACAAAAGACATTAGGATAAAGTTTCTCTGACGCAGTTTGAATTTTCAGGTTTTCTCTCGTATTAATATAGTCTTTTACAATTATTTGAATGGACCGTCCAGTTCTCATTTCCATCAGTGAAATTGAATAACAATTCAACCAGTTCCATATTTTGGGTTGTTGGCGATAGTGACAAGTACAACGTCTGTTTGCGCAAACCCTTGAGTTTGAAGTGGAAGAAGTTAATGCGTGAGTAATATTTTCTAATTCTTTCTGGCGTTGGGAATTTTTTATAATAGATTACCGGAGAATTTGAAGATATTAACTTTGCTCTTACTTCTTCTTAGAAGAGGGTTGGTGGTCTTTTCCACGTTATAGTTAAATCATTAAGGAGGTCGATAATGTTAGATTGTGGGAGTCTTTTACCGTCGATTGTAATCCCCTAATTATTAGCACAACTAAATTCTTCTGTATTTTTCAATGCCTGACAAATTAATCTACTCCTTTCACGAACATTAGGCTCCAGTGTTCCTAGTACTTCATCTGCAGATTCGTTTATTTTATCCCTATCATTCTGGTTAACATTAGCGGGAGATGAGTTTACAACCTTATCATACTGTTTAAAATAAGGTTCCAACGTGTTCTGATAAAGTATAATACGTTTATCTTGTGGTATATGGGAATTATTGAGTATAGTATTCAATTGTCTCTCCAAAGATAAGAGTCTTTCTTGAGATGGTATTAAGTTTGAGGGTAGCTCTCTCTCTTTTTCGGGATAAACAATAATTTTTTTTATCTTAGAAGGTTGGAGAAAAGAGGTGTTAGCACAGAAAATCTGATTAGTAGAAACGATTCTCCACGCTGATTTATTATTTTTTTTCTTTAGACGTATATGAACTGGCTTCCCAGCTAACATACGTATTACCCGTTTCTGTGATGCTGTCATCGGAACATTACCTTTTATTAGATTAAGACACATTCCACATAAACATTTGATAAAATCACTATTTATGCTTCCTATGATTTATATTTTCATCTTTTTAGAAAGTATAGGGAACATATGGAAGAGATACGCGTATATTTTCATTTTATAGTTCATTCTAAATGATATACGGTTTTAATTTCGTTTGAAAATATACCCGTCCGTAAGGTATATTTGTCCAGCAAATATATTTATCTCGGATATGTCTCTCCTCTGGTTAAATAAAACTAGATTGTGACAATTTAAGGCTATATCGTGCATATAAGAATTTTTCTAAAATTGGTTTTGATCTACTAAGAATATGGATATATTCTTATGGTTTGAGGTAATTATAAATATCTCTGATATATTTGCATCTATCTTCTGAATTAAGTCATCTAAAATAAGAAGTCTATGATTTTTTTCCATCTGGTGATGAAACATTATTTTTAATTTGTTTATAATCTTTCTGCCATAGAGTATAACACCAGATGATTCTATTAATACGCTGAGTAAACTTCGTATATCTATTCCGAAGTATACGATATAGGAAGTGGGTTTTTCCGCTAGCCATTGGCCTAATGATCGATGAAGTATTCGGTGATATAAATTTAAATTTGTTCACACTTCCTTCACTCATACTTTTCTGATTTACAATAAATGATACAGCTTCTATCAGATAACTATATACAAAAGCCTCTCTCTAAATAAATAAATTTTTCATACCTCCTTCACGCATGCTTTCGTTTTGTATACTGAATGAGCCAACATCTTTCAGATAACTATATACAATTTTTTTTTCTTTTATAGATCATCAGAAACGATGTTTACTTCCCCTGCAAAAAAGCGAAAGATCCACTAAAAGCATCCTCCCACTCCTCTGTATCCAACCTCTCATCGAGCGAAAGTGTCGTCGGTGTGGAGTCCGAGTACGTATTTGTCACACATGCTTTCCTTCTGCATAATGAATACGTAAAGTACTTTCAGATAAATATATACATCATTTCCCCCTATTTAGATTATCAAAAGAACAGCAAAGAGAAAATCGTTCTTGTGCAAAAATTCCGCCATTAGGAGAAAACAGATATGGAAATCTTCTGATTATTATATATCATGAAATCTTGGAGAATCCAGAAGAAGCTGGTCATGGTAGAGTAGTTCGTGAGCTTTCACGATGTATATTCAATCTCTAATGGGTTCAAGATGGTGATTATCGTGTAAATATAAGTTTTAAAATTGTGGATATATCCGGTGATACAATCTATTTACATATTCCATTCGTTCAACTACGTGAGTCGACACTATTCGGTTATATCATAAGACTATTCGATACAGCATTCCAATCCTCGGACATAATCGAGTTTATTACCTTCAAACTCACAATTCGTGTTTACAGGATTCCTGCAGGGCATGCTCTAATACCATCTAATGTCAGATTTTATCGACATAATATATATAGACGCCATATAAATTCTACAGGCTGCGCATTTGTTTCCTCAGTCCTCGTGAAAAAAATGAAGGAGAATGTTCGCGGTTAAAACTTTTGGCTTCCAACAATAATAAAAGAAACTCAGGAGTTGGCAAGAAAATGTAATCTGATATACGAAGAGTCTGTCACTGTTGATCCATTTTCCTTGATAGAACAAGAGCAGAGGTGCAAAATCCTCATATTTACGGCTACAGGCGATGAAAGTAAATTCAAATTACTCCATCGACCAACATATCCTGAAAAACAGCCCCACTCCTATTCATTGGTCTTAATGGTGAAACTTACTATCCAATTCTAAGCATTAGTAATATATATGTTAAAAACAAGAAACTTCCCTTTAATCACGGGATGTGTTTTTCCTGCTATACGTTCCATGACAACGTAAAAGTCCATCTGAAAGATTGTGAAAGGGTGTGCAGTCAGTGTCTTGGGCATTGTGACAGAGAAATAATTCGAGGTATTTTAGGTAATAAGTGTAATCGCTCATTCTACAGCCAATCATGTTTTAATACGCACTAAAAGCTTCATACTTGTATGAAGATTAGCATGTGTCTTAGATGTAAGCATATAATCATGAAGGGTGCAAACGGCACAAGAGAACACTAGTGTGAGAAGTTGTTCTGTTCTAAATGTTATACATACTATAAAGTGGGTGGAGCAGAGCATACGTGCTGGATGAAGAGATCGAAGAAGTCGATGGTCAAGAAATGGAATGCCGTATATTATGATATTGAAACCCATAAAGAAGTGGGATCATTTATACTTTTTCCCCATATATTGGTTATGCAAGGAACACTGGCCAACAAATTTGAACATTTTTTAATCATCAGAGACCCGATCAAACTTTTTTCAGGGCATTTTTATCGCTAAAATCAAATCTAACTTTAGCGTTTTACTCATATTTCTTTGCCTATGACTTTTAGATCACCACAGATGTACCACTGATGGTCTTGGTAGTTTATGGCTTTAAGAAGAATATCCATATTGTCATATGTCTCCTTAAGGTGGACAGAATGGCCAATAGGAATGAAAGGCTTAACCTTGCCGTTGTGCAAGAGGAAAGCTTTTAGACTTGTCTTAAGAGTATCAATAAAGATACGCCAGTCAGACGCCTCATGTGTTTGTGATAAGGATTTGAACAATACATTTATATCATGGAAGTAACAGAATGGTCCATTAACTGTGAAGAATGAAGTTAAAGCACGATTACGCTTTCTAAAGTAACTAACATGCACAGTTTTCTTGAGTCAAAATTTTTTCTGTAGTCGATATGCTAGAAGATCTGCTTTCTCCTTTGACATTGACAAATCTCTCACAAGATCATTCAAATCTCCAGAGTAAAGAACTTTGCCTTAGAGTTAGCATCCTCATATTCAACATCTGCAACTAATGTGCATACACCTTCAGTACTGCTATCATCCTTGATATCATCAGGTACGAGGTCATCATCAGGTGGAACTGGAATTGAAAAAGATACATCATGTCGAACTGGTCTGCACGCGGCATCCATAGTAGGATAAGAAATTTGGTGCTTGTTCTTTGCAAAAACTCTTTTGTGGTCACACTGCAGAAATAGCAATCTTCGAGATGATCTCTGGGCTCTCTCCATATCATAGGAACAGCGAAGGGCATTGAAGCTTTCTTTATGTTAATTCAATCACGCAATCCATTGGAGCAGAAAGTACAAATTTGGTGTGATGCACATGCTTTATCTTGGTCAACAAGAGGGCAACCGAAGTAGAGTTCTACATTTTCTTTATATCATTTGTGATAGTACGCTGCTGAGATTTTGTTGTAAAATGCCGACATACATAGCAGAATTTATCTAGATGATTTTTGCACTCTCGAGGCATTGTTACTGCTTCGTGAAAATATTTGAAAGCCTTTTATGATCAACTCAAAGGAGCAGCTTAGAAGAGGCACATCACATGAGGAACCTGAAAGCATAAACAGAGTTATAAATAATTGCGCAAATTATGCATGCGGTGTTACTTTTTTTTAGAAGGCTATCTGGCGACTGCCCACTTGGGCATAAGTCGCTGCAATCACACAGCCTAGATCTAGGCTACTTTAAAATAAAAATATGAAAACAAAACAAGGATAAAAAAGGAAGATAGCAATTAGCAAGCAAGCTCCTATGTAGGAGGGAGGTCACCACGGCGCAGGAGCGTGCGACATATAAGGGAAGTAAAACCAAAACCAAAACCAAAACAAAACAAAACAAAACCAAAAAAACTGGTTAAATAAATGGGAAAAGGCCGGCCTCACTCAAAAAGGCTAAAACTCCAACAGGCAAGGTTCATGCACTCGTCCCAAGTACAAGAGACAGGCGGAAGCGACCCTGCCCATCCAGGTACTGGGACAGGTAACGTGCGCAAAGATCATCCAGATTGGAAAATTTAACAAGAATGTGCTGAACAGTCTGGTGGACGACGCAGTCGTCACAATAGGGCACAGGCGAGCGTTACATCAAATGGAGATGCGTCACACGAGTGTGCCCAATTCGGAGACGACAGAAAGCGACGTGAAGCCGTCGAGGCATTGGGGGATAGGTCCATGGGAACAGTCTTGACGCAATGGCACGCAACTTTAAGTTTCCCTGGGCCGTCTCCCATCTTCTTTGCCAAGCAGTCCGAAGGGCTGCCCTTATTCCTGCCATGTAGTCGGTGTGAGAAAGAGCGAAACACTGTCCGATCACCTGGTCCTAGCGGACTCTTTGGCGCACTTATCGGCGCGCTCATTCTCCGCAATTCCTACATGCCCAGGAACCCAGCAGAAGATAATCTCAAACATCCGCCCGGTTTACCAAAACCCTGGCGTCACGGATATCGCGAACCTGTGAATGCGGAGATTTCCATGCCCCGAGAGCACTCAGGGCGCTTTGTGAGACCCTATATATCACAATCCGGTGACTTCAAACAGAGGGAATACGGCGTAGCAGCCGACCGCCTCTTCGGACTTGGAGCCATCCGTATACACTAGCACGGTTCCAGCGTGATACGAGATATGCTCCAAAAATGTCGAACACAGTACTCCCGGCCCTGTACGAGCTTTGGGAGCAGAGGCGTGGTGACAAACAGCCAAATGTGGTACACCCCAGGGTGGCGTCCTGGGCAGAATCAAGGACGCCACCAGCACGAGAGCTATACCTAGCTCTCGAAGGAGTTTCCTGGCCCTAAACCCAAAGTGCTTAGGGTATGATTAGCGTCTATCGGTGACATAAGCACCGTCAAAATCAGCTGAGGATGCAGTGAAAGCTGTTGGCGACTGAGGGAGGCGCCGGGCTCGCGCGTACAGGTGAGTGATGCACTGTACGAGGCATATAACGAGTGGCATCTCTCCAGCATCGACTAGTAGGCGCTCAATGGGGGAAGTGCGTTAGGCCCCGGTCGCCATGTGAAGGCCAGTGTGGTGGATCGAGTCCACCCTCCCCAATAAACGCTCGGCTGCGGATGCATAAAATTTGCATCCGTAGTCGAGCTTTGAACGAACAAAGGATCTATTAAACATTAAGCCAGTAGCCCTATCAGCGCCCAAAGTGCTGAACCTCACGGAACGAAGAATATCCATGGTAAAAGTACAAGAGACCCTAAAGGTGCGAATGTGAACCTCCAAGGTGAGCGTCAGTCAAATATAAGACCAAGAAAACGGTGCAATTCAACCACTTCGAGGCGCACCCCATTAAGAAACAAATATGGGTTAGGGTGGAGCCGTGGATGGCGGCAAAATTGCACCACCTTAGTCTTGGCCAAAGAAAACCAAAACCTGTGCGCTTTGGCATAGTGATACACTCGGTTTAATGCCTGTTGGAGTCGACGCTCAAGAGTTGGCATCTAGGCCGGGCCAAAAGAGATCGAAAGGTTATCCACGTAGAGCGTAGCGAGAACATCTTCCGGCATTAGCGAGGTAATGCTGTTGATGCTCAGAGCAAAGAGTGTGACACTGAAGACACTTTCCTGAGGGACACCCTCTTCCTGCTTCATTGAACCGGAGAGGCCCCCCCCCCCCCCCCACCCATACGCGGAATTGACGATCTCGCAAAAATTTAGAAATAAACATTGGGAGACGTCTTCTCGCCCTCATCGTGTGGAGAGTCTCCACCATATCACGATAGCGTATTGCCATGCGGTATAATAAGCCATCTCCAGATCGAAAACCACCGTGGCATAGTGCTTTCTACGAAGAAAGGCCTCGCAGACGGCATTTTCTATTCGGAGCAGAGCATCTCACGTGGAGTAGAACTTGCGGAAGCCGCACTGTGCAGAAGACAGATGGCCTCCGCTGTCCTGCAAAAAGGCTAATCTAACATTTATCAATTCATCCATCAACTTGCACACGCAAGAGGTTAGAGAGATTGGGCAAAAACCGGCCAGAGTAGAGTGATCTCTCCCACGTTTGCGAAAGGCGAGCAGAGCCCAGTAGCGATTCGCCAGGAATCTTGAAAAAGGCACTTCATCCAGATCCTGTTGAACAAATCTAAAATAAAGGCCATGCCTCGCTCACATAGGTGTCGAAGCATGGCGTACGGGACATCGTCCGGACTATGGGTGGTCTCAGCGCACTAAGCAAGAGAGGAACGCAACTCACTCACAAGAAACCTGTTGTTGAAGGGTTCTCCGCCTCTGGAGGTAAAGTCCAGTTAGGGGCCTTCCGCGACATCACGACGTCCATTGAATCCTGGCAGAGCAGCATCCCGGCTAGAGAATGCAGAAAAAGCGGTTGCGAAGGATTCCGCCACGGACGCGAGACCCGAGATTGTGGGCCCATTCTCCTGGAGAACGGGAGGGGTGTCCTGCGAGAACTTGCCCTGAATCTTTTTGACTCGGTTCCACCCCACTGCTAGAGGGTCCTTGCCATTAAGTGAAGACACATATGCACGCCAAAAAAGAGCGGCGGGCGTGCTTCGTTATATACCGGAACCAAGCCCTAGCACGACGAAATTCACCGCCAGTGAAATTGTTCGGGCAGCGCTTGTAGCGCACGTAGGCATAACGCTTCTATTCGAGGGTCGTCTTACACTCGGCCGACCTTCACGGGAGTAGTCTGCGTGTAAAACAGCCACACGTTCTGGGAATAGTAGTCAGGCCGGCGGCGATGAGGTTACCGACCTAAACTCCTCGACTAAGATAGAGAATTCAGTACTTTCCTGAAATGCAGGCCACCGCGCCAAGCACCAGCAGGCTGGGCTATCGGGCGGCAGCAGCAAAAAAAATTATATTTAAATGGCAAAGTGATCAGTACCATGAATGTCATTGACCACCCTCTAATCAAAATCAGGCTGTGCATCCGAAGAGCACAAAGTAAGATCAAGGGAAGAAAATGAAGTGGTTCTCGGACAGTGATGCGTAAATTCATCCACATTTAGGACACTCATCTCAAGCTCTTCGATCAGATCGGCAAGGACTTGTCCCGAGTGGATTTATTGAGTAATCTCCGAGAGAGGATGTCTGCCATTCAGATCTCCAAGCAAGAGAAAGGGCCTCGGCAACCGTGCCACGACGAGGACGAAGTTCCCCGCGTCGAAATCAGCTGACGGTGGAATGTACGTAGAAATGATAGTATACCTCCTTTCCAGGTGAAGCTGCACAGCCAGTACCTTAAAGGAGGTATCTAAAGTGAAAAGAAGAACGGAGACATCATGCAGGGTGTAAACCGCGCATCCCCCAGCTCGCGCCTAGCATGGTCTCCTGTAGAAAAATAGCTAACGTGGAACGGGACGAGACGAGCCTCCGCAGCTCATCCCAGTTGGCCCGGAGTCCACAGCAATTCCATTGAAGCAATATGCCCTCCAGGCCAAGCTCGGAGGAGACGCGGGGGCCATCTTCGAAGAAAAGACCCTCACGGGTATGGCCGTACGCTTCCCTGAGGAAGAACCTCGGGTGCTGTTGGCCGGACAATGCGATGAAGGAGCTGTCGCCTTCGAGGACTTATTAGGGAGGTTTGGCTCGCCATGGGAGTCTTTTCCTCCCTTTGCCTCGAACCCTTAAGCGGGCGTTGCGGCCTCGGAGGCGGAGGGCCCTGCTTTCGAGGATCCACCGTCCCCAAGCCACTTAGCCCACGATTAAGCGTTGGCCAAGAAGCCGAAGCTCCTTTGTTGCTGTCCTCCTTTCGGGGGACAGCTTTAGGAACCCCAGAAGATGGCCTGGTGACCAACTTCAGGGGTGTTGCCTCCTGTGAGTCTAACGCTTCGGTGGAGTCCCGTAGCCGTTTCGCCTTGCGGGAAACGGTAAAGCTGTGAATAGGGGTTGAGCCCTCTGCCCTGGTTTTTAGCATCACATTGCTTTGAAGAAGCCGGGTGCGGCTCTCCGTAATTGACCCACTTAGCCACACACGAATTGGACTTATCGTTTGCGGCCTTGGAGCAATTTACACATACTTCGGGTTACCCCGACTTTGCACGTCTACATGAGCGATTCGTATGGACAAAGCGGTGACAGTAATAGCACCGCCGCGGCAGTTGCACGAATGCCTTTACGCGGTAGAGGAACCAACCGGCAAGCACCGACTCAGGCAGCTTGTCACCGTCGAACGTGACGAAGAGTTTAGTGGTGGGTCTCGAGGCCCCTCCCTGTTTTCTCATTACACGTTTGACATTGACCTCCCCATGGACGGCCAGCTCTAAGGTGATTTTCTCTATGGAGTAGTCAGCCAGTTCCCTCGCATAAACTACTCCTTCCACAAAGTTTATGGTAGAGGGCGGCGTCACACTCACCGGGGTGCAATGAAGTGTCCGAAGAGCACTTATCTTGGCCGCCTCGAAGGGTATCTGCCACATTTGCCTGAAGGCTCCCGCCCGAGAAACAGGTCACCTTCGGCTCTTTACCAATTACACTAGGTAATGCTCTAATCTGATGGATCATGTTGCCCTAGGCCAACAGGCTGCCATCAGTGCAGCGAATAACGAGGAAGCGTTTGAAGCCAGCGGGCTCAAAAACGCCAGGTAACCTCTGAATAAGGGGCCCCGATGTTATCGAGGCTCTGCCCTGGGATCTTTTCGTTTTCGTCATAGTCAGAGGCTCCGCACGCGGGGATGCAGGGAGGCCAGATGTTCTGATCTTGACTTGGTCGCTTACCTCATTGGTAGCAGACCCATCCGTCCCCGCAGCCCCCGCGGATGGAGAGGAGCCCCGACGAGTCTTCTTAGTCTTTTTCTTATTTTTTTTATTTTTACTTGAAGAGGGCGGTGAAAGAACCCGCTTCTCTCCTCCGCCGGCAGGAGCCAATAGGTCAGATGAACCGGCCTCATCCAGGTCCTTCTTCGAGATGAAGAAGGTCCTGGTAATCGCAGGGGCACCGGTCGGAGGAGATCTCTCCTCTTGTTATACTGACTTGGAAACCCGGGCCGTTTGAGGAGGACCTTGCATAGGGGCGGATTCGGGTTCGGTGCTTGGCGCCTAGCCCGGATTCGCTCCCCTGGAAGGCCCTACCGTCTGAGGCTGGGTTGCCTCAAGGACCATGTCTATCTCAGGGTAGGGCCTCCAGTTGGTCACCCCCCCCCCCTCTCTCTCTTTCTCCAGGACATCGCAGGTCCCAGGGGCAGCGTCAGTAGTCATGTCTGGGGAAGTACAGGCCTTGACCCCGGCAATGTTCAGTATTCTGGCCAGTAGGTCTCTGAGGGAAGCGACCTAAGGGGCCTGTCTTCCCTCTCCCCCCTAAGGGGGTTTGACTTACCGAGCAACTTTAATGGAGAGCGGTAAGCTATGGGCTGCCTGCTGGCTTTCTTGGCAGTCTCCTTGGAAAGAAAAGGGGGGACTGCAGCTGGAAAGAGAAGAGAGTGAAGGGGAGTCCCTTACACCGGTATGCGAAGGAGGGGAGTAAACCTCCTCTCCGGTTAAAGAAATTTGGAGGGTCCCCAGCGCAAGCACAGAAGGGGAACGTCCATCTTTTTATTTGGAGCTGCCCGAGAGCACCTCCGTCGATGAAGAAGGGGAAGTGGAGAGAGATTATGGTTTTGTTAGGTTTACATTCGTGGGCATGGTGACACTATTTTCTCCACGGGAAGCAATCGCTTATCCCCCCTCGCAGTAGCCTGCTCTGCAAAGGGTGCGTATAGGTCTGGCAGTCAGGTGCCGCTATTCAGGACCACCCCTCCCACCTGGTGGTTTCGCAGTCCTTCGGCATTGCGGCTCCACCTTGGAAACGGTGCAAAAACAAAATAGATGGTGAAGTGAGACGGAAAAGAGATGTGAGGAAGGTATGGGTAGGGATGAAACAGATTGTTAAAAATCCACCAATCCAGACCGGAGCTCAGGGGTTAGGGAACGTTGTTCCTTCCTCCCTAAGCCCCGATCAGAGCCTGTGAGCTGAGAAGAAGGTCATCATCTATTTTATAAAATTAGAGGCTGACCAGAGAAAGTTGCAGGAGAGGTTGTATAAAAAGCGAGGAAACCGGGGGGGAAACACAAGTGTTTTGAAGGAAGGAGAAGAGGCTAAGCTGGGGTCGGACAGGGTGCTGAATCCCGTCAGCACGGCGGCCAGAATGGCCAATCGTTGTGCCTCTTACGGGGCATGCGGGTTACAAATGTAAATTAATTTTTATCTATACCCTTTTAACCAGCAAGAACTCACGAAGCATCTAGTTTGCTCATCTTAGCATTACAATACTGATGCATGCAAAAGAGCAATACCAGTAATATACTACATTTTATAATCGCAAGCTGCCATTTTTAATTTTGGGCATATCTTAAAAACGGGATGTGCTAGAGCAAAACCAAAGGCAGATTGGGATTCAACATGGAAAATTCATTTAGAAAAGTATATTAAGGTCTCTGAATAAAAATGTGTGTTGACCAGTGAAATCTGTGAACTCTGTTTTGATAATGATAATGAAAATGAAACATACATATGACAAATGTAGGAACTGGGGCCCATGAACAAAGATTTTTCAAAGAGATGGTGAAAACTTCCCTTGCAAACCCTTTATAAAAGAGTTAATACGAATAAGAGGATCGAGAGAAAATTTAAAAACATATGTGATGGCACATAACAATGCCAAATTTGATGCCCAATTCATCTATGCGAACTGCTACAACATTTTATTCCTAATCTCTTTACTTCGCATCCAATGAAGCAAGGACGAAGGTTTTTAAGATAGAGCTCGTTCAGGACATAATTTTTAAGGACACACTCCTATTCATGCCTTCCTCGCTGAAAAAACTGCCCAAAACAATGGGAATCTCCAGAATGGAAAAAGGTTATTTTCCTTAGGTTTTTTATCAGAGGAAACTTTGAATTATACTGGACCGGTTCCTGAAAATGGGTCTTTTAACTATGAAAAAATGAACAGCAAGCAAAAATTACACTTTAACAGTAATTTTTATCGAATTTCCAGAAAGAAGTATACAATATTCGTACGGAATGTATTAAGTATTGCATTCAAAATGTTTTTATCCTTCACCTGTGTTTTGAGAAGTTTAGCTGTTCGTTCATCAGAAGATTTAACAATGATCCTAGGCAGGTTTGCATCACAATAGCCTCATTGTGTTACAAGGTTTATAAAGATGTCTTCTTACCAGCAAATTCTATTTCTTATAAGGCTATACGTTGGCTTAAGTTTGAAGAATATGTTAGAGCGAAGCCTTTCTGTTTGTGGAAGAATATTTTTCACTGACGGGTTTTCACCATCAGGAGGAGGAAATGTGTTTCTCTTTCATGAATGTTATTGATATGGGTACCAGAAAGAAAACTGCAATCTAAAACACGTTGTTTTCATTGGTAGACGTGGATCGTTGGACAGATATTATCAGACAGTGAAAGTGATCGAATTCTTAATAGTAAATAAGGGGAAATCATTATCTGTGAGGGTGAATTTGAAACTATGATACAAACCATTCCAGGGCGACGTGATACAGTTAATAGAATATCTACCGATGTAATCAATGGTGGCGGATGTAACCTATTTATATTATGCTATCTACCAACCGAATGTGTGAACATCCATGATGTCGATTTTTGCTCCTTATATCCGTACTGTATGAAAGAGAATCCCTATCCCGTAGTATCACCTAGACGTTACGTATCTGTGCGACAAATTCCGTCTATTCAAGAGTTCACTTAAGGTGTGAATGAGGCATACTTCGGTATCGTGAAAGTTGATGTTCTCCCTCTTAATGATCTGTATATTGCAGTTCTCCCTCAATCCGTAGATGGTAAACTTACTTTCACACCCTGCACCGCATGCGCTCAACAAAGCTCACACGAATGCAATCCCTCTGAAAAGCAACGTATAATTTCCGGAGTGTACACAACCCCAAACTGAAACTTGTGCTGGAAAAATGTATAAGATCAAGAAAATCTACGAGTTTGGGAGTTTGAAAAGAGAGATGGTTTGTTCGCAGAATATATAAAATCTTTCTAGAAGAAAAAAATAGAAGCTACTGGCTTCCCACGAGGAGTAATTGGTGAGAATGAAAAAATAAAATACGTGAAGAGGGTCAATCATGTTGAGGGGATAAACATCCAAATAAACAACATCGAAAGGAATCCTGGGAAGCGTTTTAGAGCGAAGCTCTTCCTAAACAGGTAAGGATTTCTTCCTGCGATTAGATTTGTTTTCTCTGTTTATATATTACTTTCAAGATGTGATTTATAATTGTTAAGACATTGTACTGCTAATAGAAAGTCAACAATTTCTAAACTTAAAGTCGATAATACTACTATAATAATAAATTAAAAATTATCCCATTAATCCTGATCATATTTATTTCTTTTAGTCTCTGGAGAAAATTTGCTCTCAGGATTCGCGGAATGAAAACGGTCATATGTGGTTCGGACCGTGATGTAATCGACCTGATCAAAAACGACGATTACATTGTGAACTTTTTGGATGTAGTTGGCAATGCATACATGGCAAAAGTGGAGAATGCTGAATATGCATAAGTTTACTCCCACGTAACGACTCTTCCAAATGCATCTTTCACAACCGCCTATGCTCGAATCAAGCTCTATGGCCTCTTAGACTCGTTGGGTGAAATGTTGTTGTGCTGTGACACTGACAGTGTCATATTCATTGCTAGGAAAGATAATCCACAATTTTTTTTCTTTGTTAAATATAGCGATGTTCACTACTTTCTCCCCATCATTCACAATGTTAGAATGCAATATGCAGAAAATCTATCCACTTATGAATTGTGACGATCGGATAGACCTCCTATAAAGAAAAACTGATCAATAACCTCGTTTTTTGAATATTTCACCGATGATTATATCTTCTTAATCCATAAACTGGAGACTTTCAATCATTTCATTTGAGTTATTATAGTTAAAAGGTGGTTGGACTGACAGACTATAGGGAAATTCAATCCGATCAATTGGGTGGGCATGAATAAAGATGATCGAAGAAATCAACCGTAGATGAATAGTCTGGGCTAAATTTATATTCTGATCCACACACATCTTCAGTTGCAAAATATTTTCTAAGTTTAGGTGTGGTACTGTGTGGATGGAGGATCATCTTAGAACGTGTGACACACAAAGACGTTTAACGACAAATTAATTAAACAGATGGCAACTAGACGGACCAATCAAAGCATTTTAAAAGATTAAATGGCAACTCCACGCTTATGTAAATACGAGAAGAAAAAAAATGATAATGAAAACGCTTTCAAGTATGTGAGTGTGTGTGTGTGTGTGCAGACTCGGAATCCTTAGAAAAATCATACTACTACTATTATTATTATTGGAAGGTTCGGGGGCGGTAGGGTGGGTGGGGGGAGGGGGTAAGGAGACTTGAGTGCGAGTCCATGTGCGTGTGTACGTATCTGGATCCGCTCATAGGAGGCCGAGTCTGTGTGCACTCGACTCTCCACTTATAATATTACTACTTACGTATACCTATACACATATCTACATTTTTGTGGACAACTCATAAACTTTACTGAAATTTTAGGATACAAATAGGGCATATTTATTAAAGAAGCTTCTTGAAACTTAGTCATGCGTTACGAATGTAAACTCAGTCACAGCCCCCACCTCCGAAAGAATTAAAGGTTAGAAATAATAGTTACTTCTCGCATGGAAACTCTGGCTAGTAAGAAAAATGGAATATTTCAAAAGGAAAGTTTCGATGTAATAAAAAAAAACATTCAAACAGGTTTTATCTTTAGGATCATTTTTATCCCTTTATTTTTACCAAATAAAGTTGTTATCTTTGGAGAGATGGTGAATTTTCCTTATGCATAGCGATTGCGAGGTCCTTTGTTAACTTGACAATTATGACTGTGGAGCTAAATCTGATAGATATAATGCGTAAAAAGAATGCATGAAAGACTTTATGGAATTAAAAATAGATTTATTGATAACATTCTTAATTTAGAGCATCCGCACAATCATTAGTTATATCAAACACTATGATATCTACACGTGGTAGCTTACGTCATCCATAGCCAAATAATTCGTGCACTTACTAGAGGAAAACCATTTTGGTATTGATACAATTCTCTCGCTCAGCTGCAATTGTCGATATTCACAACAAAAAAGCTCACCATCCACGCGGGTGTCTATCCTCTCATCTTGAGAAAATCAAGAAGAATTCTAACTGTAAACCTTGTTAATAAAAAGAAATAGTGAGAATGTTTACTTAACCAACCCCTTCATTGCTGACCCAGTGAACAATTTACACTCTCTTAAGCATGCATTAAGAAACAGAATTTTCCACGCAGTCGTTGCTCTTCAATAAGAAGACAACAGCTATCCTCTCTAAGGACACGGCAATTGTTTCGAAGATTAAAGTGCCTCAATATTTGTCGTGAAGTATGCCGAAAGGTTGCACCGTATCTGTGAGCTAGTATTTAAAGCACAAAATATCTCTACCACCAAGACAAAATCACCACTGGTCTTTTCATATCTACAAGCAGAGCTTATGAAAGTACCAGATTTGTTATTAGAGATTCCAGTAGAGCAGAGGACCTAAGATGCTCTTGAGGCCATCATTTCTTGTCACCACGAACCCTCTAGTAAGCAACGATAGCAGAACCTCACCAGCAACATCACCCTGGTGTGGCATAATCCCATAACTCTCCTTCAGCAGCTCTGGTATGGCACTGGTGTCGACTTGCCGATAGCACAGCATATACAAGTCTTCCTTAGTCCTCCCTTAATTCATGTGACACACATCCTGGAGACGGTAAGGAAAGTCCAATCACTCCACACGTTGACGGAAACGGCCGACCGCGTCTTATCTCGAGATGCGTTAGGTGGCCATAAGATAGTCTCTACAGCCACGTATAATAATCTGACCTATCGCGATTTACGCAGCTGTTCTGCTGTCATGGATAGCCCATTGCTATAAGACAAGAAGGGAAAAATCATAGAGGTCGTCTAGAATCCGGCCAAAGAACTAAGGGGTAAAAGCTCGTTTCTAGGTAAGAGTCTTAGCTTTGGCTCACGCTCTTGGTACTCGAGTCGGTATAGCTTTCCCCTCACGGGAAATCGAGGGAGCGTGCTATCTAGCTAATGCTGGTATCATCAGAAGTTCAAAGGTGAGGCCCATTTCTGCCTAGCTCACTGTCTATTTTGAGTTAAAGGAAGCCAACTGGCATCCTACGTCTATCATCTACTATTTGCTGCCAAAACCACCCAAGTGCCTACTGCTAAAGTCTCAAACCCTTCAATAACTAGCACTCTCACCAGTGTACCTCCCCCGGACACTTCACGTAAATTTGCACCATTCAATGTCACTACTCTACACGGGAAATCTACGGAAAATCATAACCTAGTCAGACTTGTCATTCCTCTCTCCACAACTGATCTTTGGTGCCCTCAAGCCACGTCCTTAGCTACACCTCAGAAACACCTTACTTATAAGAACCTCTTTTAGCATGCATGTACCTTTACCGTGTAGGTCATGCAAGGCTCGAATCCCTCCGTATTCATGCCAGATTCAAATACGGACCTCAGCTTGTCGAGCAAAGCACCTCAACGGTCTATATAATTCCAACTTTGCTACAGGAGAGACGTCGACATTCGATGGTCTCCTCCCTACAAACTATCTCAGGTGACCTTATCCAAATCCATTCTTAGAAACTGCTTTCCCTGTTTATCTTTTCCGGACGGTCTCTCTCTCTCTCTCTTCGCTCTTCTTAGTTTCTAACGTCGTTCGCCACATTTTAGGGGCCGGCTTCCTGCAAAAATTCTTGATTGTTCTCACTTAAAATAGCGTGCCCTGACTGACCAAGAGTCCGGAAGCATTATTCGCGGTATTACTATGAACTAAACCCCCCGCGTCAGTTTTACTGCGCTTGCTCAATAACTTGACTTGCCACGATCTACCGGCTTCCTTTCAGCCGTGCATAGAATACAACCAAAAAACACTGCATATAACGAATCCTTCAAAGACCTAAATTCATCCTGGTGCTGTGAACAGCCAGGTAATAACACAAGAAATCATTCACTCTCCGACCACATACATCCGCTCATAGAGTCAAAACGATGATTCCATCTGACACTATTTGACCATAGCTCATTCATACCCTCGATGTCATTTAAAGTATTGCACGATCTTTCAAAGGATCGACTATACCATGGTAACCTTAGACGAATTTAACGGCTCAGTCATCACATGCCTCTTAAACTAGACAACACAGACCTTCATAAATTATCATCCATTTGTCTGATGAACACAGGCCGCAATCTCAATCCGGCACGGCTCCCACCGTCCCTCAACAAAACCCACAATATTTATTCTGAGACGTGGCTCACCATAAAAGTGCATCAGAATTGACATTTTTATGACCAACACAGACTTTCTCACACTGCAACCTCGAGCGACCCCTGAGCGGGCACAACTTTAACGTCTTTAGTAAATGGTATGCTTCATGGCAAGTTTTTAATCTCTGCATTATTTGTAAAACCGAATTAGTTATCAATAATTCTAAAATATTGAAATTTACTCAAGACGCTACGTCACTTTATGTTTTAGAATAACTATACAATAGTTTGCCCAGCACCGCAAAGCAACATACTTCGTTGCTATTTCTCTTCACCTTCTCTGTCTTTTTTCGACTCTTCATTCTGCATGGTAAGCTATTGTACATGTGAATTAATTATTTGTGCTCAATTAATCAGTTAATTTTGGTTGTTTTTTTCGGTGGTTTTAATTTATAAGTTAAACTTTCGTATTTACACGGATAATTCATATACCCTGTTTAAAATTTCCTTTTTCTTTTATAGAACCCAAATATGAGCGTATGGGCGTGTATATCCAGATGCGTTGGAAAATAGGAATCCTGTTTTACTATTATTTACTTTTAACCACGACTTCAAAAGCTGCCTTCTGTGGTCTATAAATTTCTGCACTAAATGGAGAGGCAGCATTATAAACAAAAGAGTTAGCCATGCAGCCTGGCGCAAATCGCCATCACCCTCACTCTAATCATTTATCATAATCATTTCATCTCCTCATCCATATCATTATTGCTACTCATCCCTCACCTACATAATGATTTTTACCTATCCTATCTCTCTCTCACATTCAACTCTTTTAATATCCCGATCCAGAGGCAGTGTATTGGCTGGGCTATCATGCATCGCTCCACTGCAAGCGCTCGCTTTCACATCAACCCCCAAGAAATCTCTCCATTCAAGCAACCTACAAGCTCTATTCCTTGAGCAACAAACAAGAATTACAACTGTATGTCGTTTTAATGAAGATAAGTAGTGGCATCTTTACTTGACCAACCGCTCCACTATGAATTAAATTTCTTTGAATAGAAGTTATTTTAAAAATAAGAGGCGCTACAAACCACACTTAAAATACTATCATACGGACTTAAATCCGTTGATCTGGACGATAGCAGATGAAATCACATTTTGCAGAACCTATTAAATGATTTTATCATTTCGAAACTTTTTGACACTGAGAGCAAAGAATTGGCCTATGATCTGCAGTTTCCATCACACTGCGGTACTTATCCATTTTGATTTTAAGGCTATTGTTGAATTTAGCAGTGTGGTGGAAGAGGTGAATTTAAAGAGTTCTCCATACGTGCCAATTATTTTCAATTGAATTGAAAATAGAAATTCAATATTGCCTGATATTTCTCTTCTCAAAAGATTTGCTGTACTTGAATAGTGACCTCATTCATATTTACTTTCTTTCGTAGAATTTTACTAGTTTTATTTTAGAAGATTAGCCTACAATGATGCTCAGGTTTCTAGTTTTCTCAGACTTGCCAAAAAATAGGATTCTAAGATTTCTAAAATTGCTTCAATTACAGTTGGTCTTTACAAACATCATTTTCTTTGACGATATTGTCTTTTGAAATTTTTATAGCAAACAAAATATGGAATTCTAGTGTGGTGAGTTTTATTGTAATAATGGTTAGGTAAGGGTAATAATAAGAATTCCTTAATCCGATAGAGAATTCTTCTGTAGTTCTTCAACCCTCTTCAGGAGCGTTACATATACGACAAGGCTACCTTTAGTTTCTCTAAAAAAAGAAATTCCAAGAAGCCTTTTGTATGAGCCAACGTTTATTTTCAACAGAAAAAGGCACATTTATTTGTTAAGTAGGTAAGCCCTATGTGTGTCTGGAACAAATTAAATATGATTTTCGCAAGTATAAAGGCATCTAAAGATGGAAAAACAAATACTACTCTTACTTGCCCGCACATCGAGAGAGAGATTTAACACTGAAGAAATAGTTAGTTTGATTGAAAACCCCAGATCGATGGACAAAGGATTGCAACAATGAAGCGATTTATTATAAATGCTGTCGAGCTTCGTAAGATAAAGATGATGATGAAATTGGCAAGACAAATTTATGACTAGGGGGTGCGAGGCCGATTTTACATCGTTAAAGTTTTATTTTCTGAAAGAAATAAGCGTTAAAAATAGTTCAATATGAATGTGATCAGAATAGCCACAAAACTATTAATCCACAAAGGTAATTAAAGAATTAAGGTTTGAAACAGAGAGTGATAAAAACTTGCTTCGTCGTTTATTGAAAATAATAATTATTAAGTTTGGTAAGTTTGGAAATTCGTCAATACTGTAATTTGCCGTGGTAATTATTAATTTCATGTAACTTTATCTATGCATTTTCGTTTCCGAACTAAGGAACTCTTAAGAAGCTTAATTCATCTGAGAGAGGGAACCTGGGCTACGGATCGTACACCCACTAGTCGTTGAATTATAAGAGAGTTCATTGAATGTATCTTTGTATTTTGCTAAATACTAAATAACTTCTGAACTAAGCACATAGATGAATGAGAAATTACTTGATATAATAACCCTGTAGTTCCAATTTTTGGCTCAACATATATTCACGTCGTTTCCTCTATTTACATTTTACATAATTGTTCTGGTGGCAATACATACAGAGTTTTTGTGTAATAGTTTTAAACTGAACGAACTTAAATAAGGTGTTGGTGCGACACGACTCAGCATAAATAAATAACATTAAACTATGTTTAATAGCATAAAATATTAGCAAAACACTAGAAATAAGGAGTATTGATAAAGTAATCTCTAATAAAAAAACCTTCGAAAGCTAGAACACTTTGTTGCTGAAGGATAGATTTGTGTTGGAAAGAAAGCTATAACCACATTGTAGGGAAATCGATATCCCACTATAAAAACAGAATCCCTATTCGGTCACCACAACGTCTTGTGACTGGGCAGCGTAACCCGATTACTTAATCCCCCACTGTTTTCCCTCGCCTCGTGGACCACCAGAAAGCCCTTCCACAACCACGAGATGTACGAATCATCAGAGCTCTGGGCCGGCGAGCATAACATTGGTTAAACCGGCAATATTTTCTCTAAGAGCTGGGATCTAATTTCACTTCATAGACGAAATTAGAAGAGCGGTGACCAAAAGCCAGAAGATGCCTTTAGGGTTAAGTTAAATACGTTCGGAGAAGAGCCGTCAAAGGAGAGAGGCATAATTCCTAAGACCTCATCCTGCCTCCTTCCCCTACCCCCAGTGGGGTGGTGAAGTATATAGGTGGATAACTGTAGAAGAACAGAGGAAGATAGTGTTAGTGATCGACACGACGAAGTTTGGCGCAATGCCCAGCAATCAAAGGAAGGAACAGAGAAGAAGCTCACGCTGAGCCAGTTCCTGGTGGTCACACTGAAATTAGCTTTTGTAATGTGGAGAATCTCAATCATCTCTCGTCAGAGAAACCCCCTATCCCGGTTTACAACAAAAACCAGAGATAGTCCTCGCCATTGAGGAATACCCAAAGTGAACTCCCTTAAACACCCTCCATCCGTCAAAGGATTCACTTGTTTGCTCATCGCTTGTCAGTGCGAACCATTCCAAGATTGACCAAAAGAGTGGAAAGAGCATACCTTCACGGTCTCGTTGTTTAAATCATCTAACTAAAACAACTTGCTTAATGCCATCCGTCGCCCGTACCGAAATCACCTGTTGCTTTTGCGACTGGCCGCAAAACATTCCTGCACCTACATAAAAATTCAAGGCCAAGGTCATTCTCCAGCCGGATTCACGTTTGGTTGTTTTAAAGGTAAAGAAATTCTATTATTTTTTTGAAGGTCAATTAGCGTACAATATTAAAGTGAGCTTTAGGTAGATCCATTAATTTATATTCATTTGTTTAAATTAGTAAGTCTCACATAAACTCGTTTAATTCATAGCTGTATAGTTTTTTTTTTTATTTCAATTTTTTTTATATTGTAATTAAAGATATATTTTTCTTATAAGAATTTAATTCAATCCTTAAAACGCTGCGCTTGGCACTAGAAATCCTCAAAGATTGAAATAACGTAAAATAAAATATAGCACTCTCACAGAAAACGTAATCAAGGAGTTTTTGAAGTACGTAACAAACCAATACGTACATATACCACCACTAGACCCTTACAATACTACGACACACATCTTATATTTTCTTAGCGCAGAATATATCCAAGTATTGTTATTACTACTTCTTCCATACCTAACATATAATTAAATTTATAAAGTTAATGGTACTCAGAAATATTCATTTCAAGCTCTTACTTGCATATATACTTAGCTTTCTTAATTAGTGAAAAAGGAGTTAGATTCTAATTCTAATATTTGTAGCTCACCACGTACTTGAATAATGGCTTGGATATTTGTGCCAATTGGTACTACAAACATTAATGAATTTCCTTTATCACTGGCGATTATTGAAAATAAATAGTAAGCAGGAGCATATTTTAGAAGAGAAACATATCTAGTAGTATACGAAGGATATTAGAAGAGGGGAACAAATACATATATATATATATATATATATATATATATATAAATTACAAAATAAATTAATTCGGGGACGAAGTAAAAACACAATTTTTAAATTACGTTTAGAAGGCTGATAAATTCCCTCCTAGATATTTAAAATCTTGATTTCATCTACATGATCAAAGTAGGAAGCAAAATTCTAGGGAGGGAAGATTTACCAAGTTAGATACATCCTTAAAAGTTTAAATATTACCATAAAATAATCCTTTCTGTGAGATGACCAAACAAGTGTGCAATATTCTAGGCACAACAGAATCAGACAATTAAAAGAATTTATCAGAACATAGAACTATCTAAGAAGAAACATCAATTATCGCCGTTCAATAGTTAGTTTGTGGTTACATCTCGCATCAATTTTTTAAATTAAATGACCACTCAACCTTCAAAAACGGAGCAACTAATATCTTTCGATATTATTTGTAATAATATACAAGAATATACAAATAACATCAACAGCATTTGTAAAAAAATAAATATGAAAAGTATATAAAAGTGAGGTAAAAGTATCCAGTCAGAATATTATGAAACGTATCGTCAATTCGATCCAACATAAATTATCCAAGTAGCTTAGGTATTTATCTACTACAAAATCCACTCAGGGCACTAAAGTTCCATTCAAAAAATAATGCCTCATGATTAATGAGATTAAGAAAAAAGATGTTAGAAATACTATTCTTATTCTAACGGCAATTACTAAAATTACATTCTAACAGCAATCACTAAAATTGTATTCTAATCAGCGGGAGAATTAGGGAGGAGCTGGACATTCGGAAGGATCTTATGGCGAAGGACAGCGTACTGTCGCATATCTGTAGAAAGGAAGTACAAAAATAGCTGTAGAAAGAAGTTTAAAATGTCCAGATCAGGTCAAATTCCTCCTCCTTATCATTCGGGATATGTAAATATCGTCTAAATTCCGTCTTTTGTTCTGTCAATGTGACTTGTTTATATCACGATAAACCTCTAATGGCTAGTGTGGATTATTCCATAGTTTCTGTTTTCATTGTCCCAGGTCCACTTCCCTATGTTAGAAATGGAAAGATGCAGTGGTAAATACTTTACCTACTTCTAATGGTTTCATTTTCTATCTTTCCTTTAAGAGCAACATGGTTCTTTATACATACGAGGGGCGGTCAATAAGTTTTGCGAATCGTTAGGACAAAACAGAAGAAGGGGGATGGCTGTTTGTGGGGGTGTTAAGACAAGTTATGACAAGTCAGGACCTGCAGCTACACGCTTCTGACTCGTCTATTTAACAAGCAGTAGTGATTGCAGATCGTCAGTCACAAATTTTTAAATAATGGAGAAGGTTGAGCACCGCGCAGTGATCAAATTTTTTCCCAAGGAAAGCAAAAATGCAAAATAGATCCCTGAATGCATGGTTGCAGTGTACACCGACACCGCCCCTTCCTTTGCAACCATTGCTCGCTGGAATAGGGAGTTCCGCCATAGTCGTGAGTCCCTTGAAGATGATCCCCGTCCAGGACGCCCGTCAGACGTGACCGACGAGGAAAATGGGGCCCATGTGAAGAAGATGATCCTCGAAAATCGACGGGTGAAGGTCGAGGAAATCTAGCGAGAACTTGGAATATCACATGGAAGTGTTATCACCATCATCCGCGACAATTTAGCTATGACCAATGTCTCACCCGTTAGGTCCCTAGAAACCTCATACCCCATGATTGACTCAAAGTCGTCAAAGTCCACAAGACCAGAGTTGCCCTAGATGCCATGCGCCAGTGCGGATTCAAGGAGCTCAACCATCTCCCCTACAGTCCAGATCTGGCCCCTAGCGACTACTTTTTATTTTGCCAGCTCAAGGCTACACTGCGTGGGTGCCGGTTTGGGGACGATGAAGATGTCCAGCTCGCCATCCAGGAGTGGATTGAACAGCAGTCGGGAATTCAAAGCCTCAGGGACAAATGGCGCAATTGCATTGAAGTCGAGGGTAGCTATATTGAAAAATAATAAAACACTTTTCCTCATGTCTCATTTCCTTATATCCGAATTGCAAAACTTATTAACCGCCCCCTTTTATATACGTATTCTTGTGCCTACTCTAAAATTTCAATTCATTTCTAATTTCTCTCAATTATACAATGCGATAAACTTTTATTTGTGCTTAATAAAAGTTTATTTTAGTGTCAGATTGCTCTGCATATTCCGCACTTAAATGCAGATATGAATTAAATTAAATAAGAAATTAAATTATACAACCAACCTAGCAAAGAATTAACGACGAAAGAATAAATACTGGATCCTTTCATCAATTTCTCTAACATTATTGTTCCAGGTGGCTGACCGATTTAGTGGTAATTATACACACTATTACATGAAGATAAAACGTACATGATTAATCCTTCGTCTCCGTGCCTCTCATCCCTTAGCTTCGTGGCGAAAGGCAAAGAAAATAAAAGTAAAAGGACCATCATAACATTTCCTACCTCCTCCCCTATGGGTCAGTCTCTTCCATTAAACAAACAGATTATTACTACATTTTTTTAATGCATAATTGAGCGATTGCACTAAGAAATATATTTGTTATTTAACTCCTAAAATCCTCACGTCCTATTGCTTGTCTATCTCATACAAATGAGAGTCATCAAAGTAGAGACAATAAAGAGATATATCGTATACATTTGTATAAATCTTTGAGTTAACTTACTTAAAACAATTATACATACAACACTTAATCTAAATTTCTGTTATCGCCAACTTCATTCACACCCCTTTCATTACAAACCTCTCATCGCAAAACTTTTGTTTAAGGAATTCCCGTCAGCTGCAATCTTTTAGAATTAGTAGATAACACGTCTCGTTTTCTCTCCCCCATCCCCCTCTCTCATCTCTCTTTTTTTCACAACATTTTTTAATCACCATTAAGTTTCGGCCTTTGCAATCCCCACTAAAAGTGGGTGATACAGTGCCAAACAAGTTTAATTCACGAAACGAGATTGAACACAGGGGTAATCGTGTTAGGGGGACTTCCATTAGCTATAGAGTGACGTCGTGTAATACAGTGAGAGTAAAACCATGTGAGGTGGTTAAATTAAGTATGCAAATGGATACAGGAGATTGCAACATGGCTTGAGGTGAATATTGGTTGTCGGTGAAATTGGGGGACGCAACGATAAATGAAACGTAGTGTTTTCGGGGGAGAATTGCTCTTAGGTACGACCGGGGATTTGAATTAGCCGAGAAAAGCTTTTAAGGGGAGATAATTCAAAGGTATTTTTATAAGAGCCAAGCCTTGAAATGTACGTGTGAGTAATACGAGGGTGTTTCAAAACGTCCCCTGAAAATTGGACAGAGTAAGTACAAACGGAATATAACTTATTTCTGTACATCTAAACAATCAAGCTAACCACACCTTTGAAAGAGAAGGTCACTTTTGTTCTTTTTTACAACAAGTGGGTGACAGGCGAAATGTGGTTACCATGATTAAACGGACGTCTGGAAGCTAGCGTGCCCTACATGCCTCAATATTTACAAGAGAAGGTCCTTTCACTATTATATTTTTTCTGTAGAGTTGGTTACCAACCTGGCCTCAAAGTTCCTCAGACTAGTCTTTAGATTAACCTGACTCTCAATTCACGGATTCCTACTGCCGTTAATTTCACGAACATCTCGTCAAAACCTCTTATCTTAAATGTGCTCTTTAGTTTCTGATAAAATAAATAATAAAATTAAGTTTACCCCTTTTTAAGTTTCTTTTCCTTCCTCTCATTCACAATTAAGTAAAATTCCCTCGTTGTTCACACTAAATCTCATCCTAGAGAGAATGATGGTTATTAGAATGTGAGGGCGACCGGCAATATTCTAGACAGTGGAAAGCCTTCTATTGCATTAAAAAATGAAGGTAGACAAAGATTCAAATAGGAAACAGATGAGAATGAAGATAAAGGCGAACGAAGAGAAGAGTAACGAAAAGGCGGAGAGAAGACAATCTTTCAAAGCAGAACTAAACCTACCCCTATCATTAGCGGTTTTCATGAACATTTTGAAGTACCTTAATGAACTGATGGTTCAATAGTCTCTTACCCAGACTAAGGCGGCCTTTCTTAATTATCGAGAGGGACTTGGTACTATAAAAACATTGTCACTTGTCCCAACTTCACTACTCACTATATGAACGTCTTTTCAAGAAACTTCCATCGGCGAATCCCTCGACGGTTTTCGTCTCTATTTAATAGGCGGAAAGTTCCTTCCTTAACTCAGCCATGAACCTCCATTCATTGCAAGACCCCAGATCTCCATCATGGTCGAAGGGTCGAGGTCTCAGGTAGCAGTTCTTGTCATCCGTGATCATTCATACCTTCTCCTCTTTCTCCTCAGGCCTCTTTATCTTCACATTCTTGTACATCTTCATTGTTTGTTTTAATAAATGTAAATAAAGGTATCATATCATTTAAAACGGTTGGAATATAATATGCATAGTGTGAACATCGAAAACATTTATATCATTTACTAAAGAAGACGGATAACATTAAATCGTGAGGGGCCGCTATGGAGTGGTAATCCAAGATTAAGTTCGCACAAACGGCACCACATGTTCCCTAAAACATATGTTCTCTCTTTGGGTAACATAGGTGAGAAGTTCCTCTTTAAGGCTGACACAAATAATGATAAGGTTTTATTCTTCAACGCTCTTCAAGGCCTTGAAAAAACAATAATGGATGGGCATGATCACATCACAGCAAACAGTTCATTCCACATTCTCGGGGCAAATATAAAAAAGCACGATCAAATATGCGTCAAAAAACGACCGAAACTAACCTTCGTTGGTGGCAGAGCCAAAGCATACGCTACTGAGGTGCTGGGTTAGGGTTTGTAAGGAGGACGGATAGAGGAGTGCTGCGGGATCTAATATATCATACATATGAGGGGCGGTCAATAACTTTTGCAATTTGGATATAAGGAAACGAGATATGAGGAAAAATATTTTATTATTTTTCAATATAACTACCCACGACTTCAATGCACTTGCGCCACATATCCCATGAGGCTTCGAATTCCCGACAACCATAAATCTTCCGACAGCTATTCAATCCACTACTGGATCGCGAGCTGGACATCTTCATCGTCTCCAAACCAGCGTCCACGCAGTGTAGCCTTGAGCTGGCGAAATAAAAGGTAGTCGCTAGGGGCCAGATCTAGACTGTAGGGGAGATAGTTGAGCTTCTTGAATCTGCAATCGCGCAGGGCAGCTTGTGCAACTCTGGCCTTGTGGACTTTGGCGACCTTGAAGTCGATCATGGGTCGTGAGGTTTCTAGGGAGCCAACGGGCAGAGACCTTGGTCATGGCCAAATTGTCGTGGATGATATTGATAACACTTCAATGTGATATTTCAAGTTCTCGCTCGGTTTCTTCGACATTCATTGGTCGATTTTCAAGGATCATCCTCTCCACACGGGCCCCATTGTCCTCGTTGGTCACGTCTGACTGGCGTCCTGGACGGAGGTCATCTTTACTGGGACTCACGACCATGCCGGAACTCCCTATTCCAGCGAGCAATAGTTGCATAGGAAGGAGCGGTGTAGGTGCACACTGCAACCATGCCTTCATGGATCTCTTCTGCATTCTTGCCCTCCTTGCTCAAAAGATTGATCACTTCGCGGTGCTCAGCCCTCTCCATTGTTGAAAAATTTGTGACTGACGAAATGCGATCAGCTACTTAAATAGACCAGGCAGGAGCGTGTAGCTGCAGGTCCTGACTTGTCCTAACTTGTCCTAACACCCCCACAAACAGCCATCCCCCTTCTTCTGTTATGCTCTACCGATTCGCAAAACCTATTGACCGCCCCTAGTATGTATGTGAAGAGAACATCCTTAAATCATATTCTCTATCGAATGAGGGGTAGCCTATTTAGATCACTTAGTAGGGGAGATGCTAGAGAGCTTTGTTTCTAATTATCTTAGTAAAGAAAACTGTGGAAAATAAGAAATATTTCTGATTTAGATTAACATGTAATTGAATAAATAGACCAAGACGACACACACGAATAATAAAGGGAAGTAAATAAATGCGAACCAGAAGTGGACCATAAACTGACCCTTGCGAAACATCAAAAGTCACGTCTGTTGGCCGGGCTATATCAAACCAGTACGAAGAGATGATGTAATAGATTAAAAAGTAATACGATGGAAAAAAGTTTACGGTATTTCCAGAGAATTCACGGAGGGGGTGGTCAGCAATTTCAAATGATAACGAGAAGTTCAAAATCTCAGAAGGAAAGGCTGACAAGCATCTCCGCTCAGCGTATGCGTTCCAGTAGATGTAAAAGAGATAGTTCAGTGTTGTGCATTGCCTTAAACCAGTCTTAAAAGTTATTTTTGTGTCCAAGTAGACACAAACCTTTCAAAAAAACTTTAGTGGAATATGTGTTGAGAGATTGGACGGTAGTTTGACTTATCTCTATATTAAAAGTTGGATTTCTTTGGATATGGTAAAAGATAGCATGCTTGAAGTCATATCATAATAATCATAAAGACGAGAGTAGGTTACGTAAAATATCAGAGAAGTAGAAAAGAAGAACAGTAGAAGGAATAAGGTAACTCGAAGGAGGTATGTTAATTTCTCAGTGGTAATGGGAAATGAGAGAGAAAGGTACTGGGAAATGAGAGAGAAGGTTGTTCCCGGGTTGGAAAAGAAGGCTAACTTGGTGGAGAGAAATAGGAACGCAGAGTAAGCCAAAAATGATGTGGTATCTCTTGTGAGAGAATTGAGCATGAGGAGATTAGTTTAAGACTTGTAGGAGGTATGCGGCTTGTTTTTGCCTTCTGCAAGGAAAATGGCCGGTGGGAGCCTCCAGACTAGACTTTAGGAGAGTACTGTAGAAGTGAGTAGAAGGGAAATAGGGTATTGTGGCTGTCTCTCTCTCCGAAATGAGTTTCGCCTGAGAAATTCACAAATAGAGAAGTGAATTTAGGTAACTTGTAAAGAGAGGATACATATATTAGTTTTCTTTATGTAACTCAGAGCTTCGAGACCGGGCATAAATGTAACTCTCCCGAACTTTTACCTCGAATGAAAACATATCCACTCTCAAAAGCGGTTTAGGCAATTTAGTATTTTCCATTTCTTCAGTTCTCTTCCATTACCGTGGCACAAGTTTTCAAGAATAACCACTTTTCTATTATAGAAAGGGCTAAAATCTTCGGTAAGAGATCACCTTTTTGCCTTCTAATCGAATTAGCAGTCGAGATTTCCTGTTTATGTTGCCCTTTATTTTGATTAAAAACTGATCTCGCTTTTCTTGCCTTTTCCTCCATAAGCTTTGCATTTCTCAATTAGTGATATCTACAAGAAGGAGGCTTTTCCGTGCATTTAGCGAACCACGAATAGATCATATTATCTTTAATAGGAAACAGCACCATAAAGAAGGTCACTTAGTCAGTTTTGATTTTATCCATAATCGAAGGTGCCTTGAGTCCTTCATAAATCTTTACTTTACTCAAGACGAGTTTTAAAAGTTAATGGCATCCATTTTCGGTTCCTTGATGTAAACTCGTCGTCCAAATAAAGAATAGTTTACAAAGTGGGTCTCATGCTACAAGGGGATTTCATCCGAACCTTTCGTCTAATGGATATTATTGTCCTTAACCATCATTCAAGATTTCTTTTAATTATAACCAGGTACTTAAAGTGGAGACTTCTTGATAGTCTCCATAGGAGCGCAACTTTCCTGAATTCTTACCAACCTTGGCACTAAAGATTACACTGTGTGGTTGTGTCCTTGAAGAGAAACATTGCCTATCCCCAGTTTTACAATGTTTGTTTTATTATTTATATCACTAAAACCCCTACATTTTTCTCTTTATCTCTCTTTGTCTGTCACTTCGAACGCCGTTTCCTACCACCATTTTTCATAGTCTTCAACTTCACCACATTCGTTACAAGCTTCACCTCAAATCTCACAGGAGGAAATAATTTCATTTAATCAACTATCATAAAGGATTAAGAGTATGATTAGCTTAATGTATACACATACATAGGATGAATTTTGGAACGTTTAGAGAGGAAGATTTGATGACTTCAATTATGGAATTTATTAAATGAATTCTTTGAAAAAAGTAAACAAAGAAATATATTTTTACAGAAGTTTAGTTATCATTCGAGATTACAATAAGTTTAGTCATTTATATACGAAAAATTGTAAATGTTGCTCTTCTCCGCCGACCCAGTCGCCATAGATGAAAAAAAAGAACGACGTCAACCATCTTCATGGCGACGCGTTATGATCGAAGGACTGCAACGCGACCTGGCGAAATAACCAATTGAATTATGTCGTTTGATCTCGAGACTCCAAATAACTCCCATAAAGATTCCAATTAGGGCAAAAGTGAAAAAAAAAACTGACCAAAGGTGAGAAGTTAAAAAGCAGAACAGCCATAACAAGGATAAAAACTATAACTACGATAAACTTAAGATAGAGAAGAACTTGAAAAGGAAATAAACAAAAGGCAGAAGAATTAAAGAGGTAATCAAATGTAAAAGTACAATATTTTCTCAATTCAAATCTCTTGAAAAAGAGAAGAAAATGAGAAGAGAAATAGTTGAACAGGAGAATAATTTTTTACTTAAATTTAACTATTTTAGAACTGGAGCGAGAGCCATTCATCCCCCTCCCCACTCTCCCCTCAAGTAATATGGACCCCACTATGGGTTTTCCTTTTTAACGTAGTTAACAGTATAAGGAATTAGGACCAGCATGGTCACATGGTACATTCAAAACCAAGACGATTTATTATAAGTTTAATAATCTTAATGGAGTTTCTACCTGTCCTACACTGCTCGAATCGAAGAGTAACTATGTACACCCTCGGCGTCCTGCATAGGTCCACTGCAATCTTTTGCATATTTACATATACGAAAATCGCTTGGACTCGTGTTTTTAAAACGACGCTTGGACCTTTCTATATTTCCTCTTTTCTATTCCTATTTTGCATTTGAAAAGGCGACGATAACAAAGTCATCGGTTTCGATTCTCAAAAATTACAGGTTTGGGAATTATGCACAATTGGTTACGTTCCCAAATGCAAATTGTGATCTCGATTATGAATCACGGCACATTGATTGATCTATTAAAACCTTTAGGTTTAGAGCGCATCATTTCGTGATTCTTAGTAGAAAATAAAAGATGAAATTCCTTATTTGTACATTTCCATAACTTTTTCATCACTTAAAATTTCATCCCAATTTAAAAGTAATTAGCAGAAGCAAAATAATTAGAATTACAACATTTAAATTCGGGAGTGAGATTAAAGTTCGCGGGAATATTTAGACAGAGTCGAAGGTTTATTTCCACAAATTTGGGAAGGCTGCTTAAATTCGATTTCGCCGTCCAACTGAAGACGTGCAATTAGGCGATGGGGAGACAACTTATCCCTTGGGAGGGATGCTTTTAGGTGACTGCAAATGCGAGGACTGAATTTCGATTGCAAGAGATCTCGATGGTTGATCTGTGTCCCATTCGTAGTTACCCTTAATGGATATGTGGACCAATTCAGAGGGATTTTCTCAGAATTATTTTTTCATCAAACCTTCATTATTATGGTTATTTTCTCATTATCTTAACCAAAGAAGAGAATTAAACATAACTTTCACCGACAAAGGAAGCCAAAGGCTAGCGAGACGATAAAAATAGTGCTGAGTCAACAAATTTGGGGCAGAAGTCGGGTATCCGCTGGAATTACATCGGACGCTGTTTCTTCCTCCTTTCTGATCTTGGCAAAATTGTTCCTCCCGACATCAGTGATCTTCTGACCCTCAAACTAAGGACAACTTTCATTCAAAAAGTTGGAGAAAAGAAGGAAAAATATATTTGCCTGCACAAAATGGGAAGTAGCATTCCCTAACTAAGTTCAAGACTTGGTACGGGGTTTGAGGTCACAGAGATACAAACACGCACCTACACATAAGAGTTGTAGTGTTGGGAGTAGTGGTAGGTCAACCTATCTACGGCATAAAATAAAGATCAGTAAACACCTGAGCACGCTTTCAAGATTAAAATTCAGTAGTAGAATTATTAGCACCAGTAGTAAAAGCTGTAAATAAAGATGAAAAACAATAAAAAAGTGCAAATGGTATGACTCAGGGGGGTATTTTCCCTCAACTACAGTTATTTCTATCCTTTTTTCTCTCTTTCTCACTTTCTTTATATAGGCAGTTTAGGGTGAGGACGGTGCATTGAAAGAAATACTGCAAGGTTAAACACCTTCTTGGGTCGTTTATTAAAGCAATCCGAGAATTTGAAACTTTGGTGAACTTTTTCACACATTTTATGATTTGTTCACCTTTGAAAACCTTTAGTAATTAAGGTGACCTTTGCTCTTTACACTCGTATTCACGGGAGCGATTAGTGGAAAGCCGCTCCAGTAAACTCCTGTATGAGAGATGGAGGTTTCACTATGGTGACAAATTAAAGTAATGATATTAATTAATGATGAAGAAAAGAAAAATGAATCTTATATAATTCAAGAACAGAATAGACACTTAGTAGGGTTAGATGGCGGAAAGGAAATAAAGAAGATTGAGCCACAATTAAATGCACAAGAAACTATTAAATGGTAAAAAAGGATGAATGAAGAGCCTGAAGATGGCCATATAGATATGGTTGGCCAGAAAGTCAGGACACGCTTAGGAAGCGGAAAGGAAACAAATTTTATGGAGCAACACTAGGTTAGTTTAGCATTACTCATTCGACTACACTAAGGTTCGATTATTCTTACTCACTCGACTACATAAGATTAGGTTAGCCTTACTGACTAGACTTAATTAGGTTAGTTTAGCCTTACTCATTCGACTACCAGTCTCTTTACGCTGCCCTTCTTTGTTGCTCCTACGCAGTTTGTTTCTCTTTGTGTAAACCCCAACTGACAGAAATGAATTTGGGAAAAAGTGCAATCAATTTTTTATTAACTCCTGTTATAAGCGAAAACTTTCTACACGAGTTGTGGTGCAGGAAATTTGCGATAATTAAGTAGAAGCCACAGTCAGTCTGGCGAAGGTCTCAAGGTGGTACAGACGTTTCAACTCTGGAGATCTTACCCTTGATGATCAATCACGTTCCATCCGAACATCAACCTGGTATCTAGAGAGATTCAGATGCTAACTGATCGCTAAAAGAAGATCGTAGCGAATGATGGACTTTATTTTGAAGAAAAAATGTTGAGGTTGCTCCATGAAATTCTGTTGTTTTCTTTCTGCTTCCTAAGTGAGTCAAGACTTCCCCGCCAACCTAATTTTATCACCTACCCTGAGTCTATAGCAAGATCACTATTTGTCTACTTTTGTTATGGGAAACTGATATTGTATGAATTCCAAGTACTTTCGAACTTTATGTCGAGTTCTTTATCAAGGAATAACAAAAGTATTGAGAATTGTAATATTTATAAGGATGATAAAGAGGAGAGGGAACGCCCACAAAAAAGCAAGAATACAATTAACAAAATGAATTAATATGAAATGGAAACCTTAGGAGAAGCGAAGATAAATACAAACTAAGATCATTAAATTAAGTAAATTCTAAAGATTAAAGGTTGACAAGAGGATTAAAATGCCGCCTAAGAAATTATAGAGAGAGAAAATCTTAACGAGAGATTAACCTCAGAGGTCAGGATTTAAAAACCAAGGTAGAATAAGTACAAATGTTCTAGAGACTTGACTCAAATGGAAATAAATACAGACATAAACATAAGGCTACATAAATGCACACAAAATAAATAAAAGCTTTTATTAAGATTAATATAAATAATTAGTCTCAATTAAAAGTTTCGACAGTACATTGTGAATATAATTTTAAAAATAACCATTAAGTTTATATAAGCCTAGACCTAAATTAAAATTTGGGAATTTACTATAAAGCTCGATTCAATGATATCTTGTGAAATTGTATCGTTATTATAACAGATGATTTTAGCCGAATTCTAATCAATATTGTGATTAAGATATGACATATGAACATAAAATGAGCTGCTTTTCTCGCCTAATGAATGCTTCAAGTTAGCTTTTAAGTGCCCCCTTTCTCGATTAGACGGATATGAATTTATGTTTGGCTTAGAGTGCCTCTCTAAGCCTACTATGGGACAGGGAAGTAAGTGTGGCCGATATATATATGTATATATACATATATGAATTCAATGTCCAGCAGGAAAAATGAAAAGGTGCTTCTAAGTACTTTCGAACTTTATTCAGTTCATTTTCAAGGATACCTACAAGAGAAAATAATATAATAAGGGTATATATAAAAGCTAGTAAAAGATAAAGGACCGAATCTAAGAGAAGAAATCATCAATGAGGAAGTAGAATAGTAATGGGTAAATTCACATTAAGATATAACAGGTAGCAAGGTCAAACCGAGACGAAAGCAAGAGTCAAGAACAGAGCCAAAAGGGTTAAAACGATTAACGGATAAAGCGATATTCTAAATAGGGAGATTACGAGAGACACGAGAAATAAGTTGAAACAAAGTGGTGAGGGATAAGGAGAGAGGAAAAGAAATAAAATAATGTTAATACAAAATCAATGCAATAATTAAATTGACACATAGGGTTCCCATAAAAATAAAAATTGCCCCTCAAAAAATTAAGAATATATATTAGTCGAACTAATTTCTTTAAGAACGAGTTTTTCTTAACAACATCAACTTTGAAAAGTCCAGAAGAAATGTTAAAGTTATTAATATATTGGCTTATACATGAACATTCAACAAGGTTTCTTTCAATTGAGTCATTTGAGAGAATAATAAACTTTGCTAAATTCCAATTAATCCAGTGGTTATTTTCGGATATTTGCACCAAAAACACACTAATATTTTCAGCTCTCTTATACATTGTATTTATGCTGATTAATACAGACAGATAATTGCTTTCCTGGCCTTTCAAAATATTTGCTTGGACAAACAGAACATTCAACCAAATAGACTTCCCTAATATTATTACAATTATTGTGAACTAGAATGTTTTTTATAGTTGACTCGCATTTGAAAGCAACTGAAATGTTAAAGTTTTTTAAAAGATGGGGAAGGTCAATGAAAAAAACAGAGAAGGGTAAAACCAAAATGTTTTTAACATTAAAAGGAATAGCAGGAGCTGTATTATAAAACGTCTTCTTTTGCAGAAGAAAAACAGTTTAGAAGAAAGGGGTAAGGGTAACATAGTTTATGGCCAATTTCAAAGATATTGGAGAATTCTGAACTTTGAGTATATGGATTCTCCTTTTGGTGTTATATCTTAAATAAAGATATCTAAGATTATGATAAACTATAAAGCTAAAGCAATTTTTATCAGACTGTTTGTTGAGTCTCATATTAAGAAAGGCTCTAGCAATATCTGCTAATTTAACCTACTGCTTTGTCCTAAAATATAATAATAATAAACCTAAAAGGTCATTTAACATGTTAGTTCCTTAATATGCTGCTGCATTTAACGAAGGTGAACCTCCCACCTTTTGGAAAGCATTAACCACTGGGGTATTTTATTATTATATACCAACGAATCTGATCTAATAATGGGTCTGTGAGGAAACCATTTGTGATTCTCCGGGTTGATAGGTTCAGGTATAGATTCAATTATGCCCAATTGCTTCTGTTCCTGAAAAACTTTGAAATATTCTTTATTTAAGTTACTATTTTTATGGGCTACCTTTTGTGCAATAATTTTAGATAGTTCATAATGAGAAGGGACTTTATCCAAAATGTTCCTGTGCCAAAGGATGGCAACTTATTAATGTCCCTCTCTTAGTAAAATCGAGTTCTTAAACTTTTCAATTTCATCTTTATCATAATTTGAAGTTTCTTCTTTTAAACCTTTACTTTCCAGGGAAAACAAATTGTCAAATTTATAGTCTACATTATAGTTTCTAAATACAGCTTCCAAAGGATTAAAATAAGTTTTATCTGGATTTAATACATTGTTTACTGCTCTAGTATATTGCTTTAGAATAAAAACCTCATCATTGTGGACACATTGTACTTTCTTAGGCTTAATTTTAATCTGTTGCTTTCTTTCACTAAGTTTAGTTCTAACAAATATTTTACTTTTATGGGCAGTTTGTTCTACAGAGGACACAAGATAGTAAGTTAGACCAGAGGGAAAGTCGACAGAGAATACCTATCGTGACCCAGTTTCTTAGGTATGTTTATTCAATTCTCAAAAGTTGAAAATTGAATATTCACAGCCACAGAAAAAAATTATTATTAGTCGGCACATTTACATTATAGTTATCCCCAGATATATTAGAGTTATTTAAACCAAGAGCAGCGATAAGTTTATTGGAAATTTCTGCAGTTAGAGACTGGATAGACACTATAGCTACGAGTATGAATCCATTTGAAACTCTCAGCATCTTGCCCCCCATACTTCTCGAAATTCAAACACTTGAAAATGCTGTATGTCGAGGAACGACACAGTGGTGTCACGCTCTATACAGAGTCTGGCCCTTGAGTATTCAACAAGACCGGCAAGTCACGGCTAAGGGCTTGTGCCTAATTTATATTCGAGTGCGTTAATCAAAGGTTGGCCAATAAAAGGGGGGAATCGAGATTATCTTTTCAGCTCAGGAGTTAATGAAAGAAAAACCTCTTACAGAAAATAATCTTTAAAATACAAGTAAATAATAGAATTAGTATTGGTAACGAAAACTAAACAAACTAATATAATAATGAATAAGTGAACAGTGGTTAATACAGCGGGCAAGGGATAAATGGAAAGAGCCCGAGAATTGTAACAATCACTTAAAAGACCGTTATTAAACGTGGGTTAAGATAATATTAATTAAATGCGAGGAACTACGGGGGATTTCGGGGAGTAAAATAAATGGAGGAAAAATCACGGAACTGGCACCTCAGTTTTACCTCTGCGGCGGCGAATTCGATGGCGTTTCCGGTTGAACCCTCGGGGAGACTTCGTAGAGCGGAAGATGAGCGCAGATCAGGATCAAAGTTATCCTCCAAATGGAAATCACGAAGGGGGGGCGGAAGAGAGTCCGCTCCATAGAATGGTGTCGGCACGGCGACCAGATGGGAATCTGCACGGAAGGACTTCTCAGACTTCCTTACTCTTGTCTCACGGTTGAGGTTAAGGGGTACATGGACCTTGTAGAGTAGAGGCAATGAGTGGAGAGTTGTTCCTGGTTAGCTCTCCGAATTGGGGTTAACGAAGAATAGTAATCTGTCTTTGACCAGAGAGATTACGAAGGTAAGATCCGCTCTAGGGATTACAGGCGTCGACACGGGGACCCAACGGGAAACGATCTGACAGACGGACGTTGGAAGAACCTCTCGCTGACAATCAATGGAGTTGCTCGCATAAATAGGGCAGGTTTCTGCTGGGGACAGAGTTAGGGAGAGAGGCGTAGGACACTTGGCGTCCCATGGGAGACTTGGGATATAGCCAAGTCACGTGCGTCTCATAGCGGCTGGGATGGGGGGGTGATAGTTCTTGTTTTCAACAATTCACTGGGGAATGATAATCAAAAACAATGGAGTGGTGAGAGGGGTCGCCAGACAGGCCTTCGAACTGATTAAACATTCTCGGGGTCATCAACTAAGGTGATATGACTAGGCTATGTCTGGAAATGTTTGCAACTTTGACCTCTCTTGGGCTAAGCTCTACACGCCTCCCCTCCTAAGAAAAGATTCTTTTAGGAGCGAAGGGACTGGAAGAATTTTCCCATCTCTCCAGGCAGGGAAAAGGTATTAGAGGGAGGAGGGGGAGAACTGCATATCTCCCGTAACAGGCATTAATAAGTGATTGGCCTTAGTGACAAAAATTCTTTTTTTTTCTTTCTTCTGTTAACATAACACACGTGAGATGTGGAACTCAATATGAAAAGGACAAATATTAATAATCGTACATCAATAAAATGCATCATTAAAGGCAAAGAGAAATTTATAATTGACTGTTATATATACAAAGGCATAAACGCACATTGTCTTTCGGCCGGATCTAGTAATACGCCATACACAGATTGACTTCGGTGATGAATTTGGCGGCCTTGAACATGTGCAAGTTCTGGTCGAGGAATGGAATTGGTTCAGAATTAAAGGCTGTAATGGAATCTAATTTACGGAAGTCAACAGAGAGGCAAAATGACTGGTCGGGTTTCCGAACCATGACAACGGGGGAACAATACTCGGAAATTGAGGGTTCAATTATCCCCATCGTTAACAAATTTTCCACCTCCTTATTAAAGGCGAGGCGTACGTGAACGGGTAAAGGATAGGGTTATGACCTCACAGGCTGTTGAGTTGTCAGTTGGATGTCATGTATAAACTGACGCGCACACCCATATATTTCAGAAAGTAGGCTTGCGAATTTGGCGAGCAGAGAAGAAAGTTGGACCTTTTGTATGGGCTCCAACTAGGGGCTTATATCTACTTCTGGGGTAGCTACGATAAGAGAACCGGGGAGGACGGGAAGTGGAAATTCTGTGTCTTTTTCCACACAGATAGTCTGTATTAGATTAAGAGGCTCCGAAGCATACGACGCGCTCAGTCTCCTCTTCATCAAGAGTGACGATATTATTGTCGCATGCTCGTCGAGGATATTTCCCTGAACACGTTTATGTGATATAATTTATCACGAGAGGGGGTTTTATGAGGTAATCTACCGGACCTCGATCTACTAAAAAGTGGGAAGGCCCTTTCCATTGGGAGAGAAGTTTATTGGAGTAGGTCGGGAGGAAGAGCAAAACCTCATCTCAGGAATGAAGGCGACGATCTTTCGCTTTCATGTTGAAATATGTACGGTACTTTTCATGGTTAACGTCACTATTCTTATGTGCGATCTTAGCGCAGTCCTCGAGCCGATTTCACAAATCAAGGAGATAAGCATAGGACGATTTAACTTCCTCTTCGAGGCTGGGGTTGGAAAGAGATCGTTGAGGATGCTCATAGGAACTCGAATATTTCTCCCATAAAGGAACTCGAATGATGTGAACCCAAGTGTCCTATGAGGAATTTCGCAGCAGGCAAATAATGCAATGGGAGGGTACCGGTGCCCCTCCTGGGCTGAGCGTAGCACAGCTTCTTAAGGACGCTTTTTAGCGTTCTATTTAGCTTCTCACATACCCCGTGTGCAGCAGGGTGAAAGAGGGTCGTAAAAGTGGGTTTGATTAGTAGGAGATTACCTACATACTCCATTAGTTCCAAAGTAAACTGTCTGGCAAGAACAGACAGAATCTCCTTGGGGATGCCCCTCCGGAAATAAATGGTTATGAGCGCCTCAGCACATGTGATACTGTCTATTTTTTGGAGTGGGATAGCCTCGGGGAATCTGGTAGAAAAATACACAAGAATGAGAATATATGAATGACCGGCACTGGGCGGGGGATGTTTCGGGCCAATGAGGTCAATGGCCACTCTAAAAAATCATTTAGAGACAATGGGTAACTTCTGAAGGGAGACCGGGGTGATTTTCCCTTTAGTAGTCGTCTTCTGGAGGAAGTCGCAAGAACGGCAGAAGTGGGCTATTTCTCTGGCATCCCCGGTCCAAAAGAAATATTTTTAAATCTTTGCGCGGTCTTATTGTGGCTGCAGTGGCCAGCCATCATTCCATCGTGCGCGATGTTAAGCACATCGGGTATGCAAACGCGTGGGATGAGCAACGAATATACGTTAGATCCAGCCTCTAACGTGCTTGAGCGGAACAAAAGGTGGTTCCAAACGAGGTATTTTACCTGCCTGAGACCCTTATCCGGCTTGGGCTGCCCCTTTTGGGCATTTTCCCAAAAGGGTTAAGGGAAGGACATTTTCTTTGCTCTTTCGCGAATTTTTCGCTTAGAAGAGAATTAAATTTAGGCGAATAAGGATTTGTCAAGGGTTCAGGGTTGGCAACCTCTTTTCTTGCTTGAGCCCTAGTTACGAGAGGCTGGGCAACCGTATCAGGAAAGATCTGGGGCCTCTTGCCTATTAGTACCGAGCAGAACTTAATATGGGCAGAGACTGCTTCTACCCATCCGGTAACGTACGAGCATTCTAGGAAGCAGCGGATTACAGAGAAACGATTAGCGCCTCCCAAATAATCATGGATCACCGCATATTTCTTACGATCAGAGCCTAGTGGGGGAAGTAATTATTTCAGATACCTCGATACAGGTACATTCGTGTGGGCGTACTAGTGTAGAAACACGACACCCATTTATCGTCCCTTCGTCAAATTCAAGCCCACCAGGGGAGCTTTTGTTAAAGAGGAAGTTTACCTGATATCCCGGGGGTTTATTTTCTGAGACAGAAGCCGGAGAAGCCGGCTTAACAAGAGGCTGGGAGAGAGAGGCATTCATTTGCTGATTTATTGCACCGGAGGAGAGCGAAATTGGCGAATTTGGTGGACAATCTGTTTTTATGTGGCCTGGCAAGCCATAAGTAAAACAGACAATAGGCCTCCTGGGATAATAATTCTGAGGGGGGTTGAAAAGTGGGGGTTTGATATCCCTTCGTTCTTGGTAAAAACTTGGTTTTGAAAGGACAATTGACCTTGACCCACGGGGATTTATTGTGATTAGCAGAATTGGGAGGGATTTTTCCCTTATGCGAATGTGGACTGGACTTTTTAGGGTCCACTGGTACAGCCCATGGCTTGACGCGTATACGTCGGCTTCTTCCAAACATTCTTTAAAGGTATATGGTCGTCTAGTTTTAATGAATGACCGGATTTCCGACGGCAGTGCATATATCAACTGGTCCCGCAGGACAAAGTCCACTAAAGAGTTGTAGTCTCGACTTTTTGGGGCGTATCTAACCAAAACTGTAGGTTTCATTGATAGGTCTGCCGATAGGTCTGGTTAGGTAAGATCCGGGTTTGCCTAATGGTGGCCCGGTAAAAGTATGGGTTCATATTAATAGCTGCTAGTAATTCTGCCTTAAGGGTAGAATAATTAAGGGCTGCCTCACTGGGGAGAGATATGAAAATTTACCGCAAGTGGAAATTTAAAAGTGGGAGAAGGCGGGGAACACCATGTTCCTCAATGTCCCAAGAATTCACCTCGAAGATCTTCAAGAAGTGGGTGAAGTAGGCGTAGAAATTCTGGCCATCCTTATACGCCGGTTGCTTAACCGACGGATTCTGGGAAAGTTTGTTGCGCGAACTTACGGAAAGCGTCTCCAAATGGTTCTGGTTCATCTCCCGTTCATGTACTCTTATTCTTTCTTTTTCTTCACTCTTACTTTTTCTCCCTCTCTTCTTTCTTCCCTTTCGCATCTTTCTTGATCCTGGACGTAAGCTATTAGCTCCTTGTCCGCTAGACCGAGGATTTTTCCTTGGTTTAAAAATATTTCAAAAGAAGACATATTGATGTCGTAACGGATAACGCTCGCACGTACACAAAAGTACTCGATTACCGTGTCGTGGCTCTCACGTAGCTATTCTGACAACAAATAGACCCAATGAGAGTTTACCCAACACAATACACAGACCCACACAGGAAAGCGTAAACCATAGAAAAACCACTACTCTCTTAAAAGACTTAATCTCTTTAGATCGAAAGCCTTATACTATTAAATCCAGCTCGGGATTATTTTACACCACAAATAAATAGCACTAAAAACAATAACAAGAAAAAAATTAATTAGTTCCACTTTTTTAAATAACCCTGAGTGAATTAGGCAAACTTGACAATAACACAATACGGGGGGGAGGGTGGGAGAAATTGAAAGTTTAATGGTACGACTGGTCTCAAAATTCTGACACCAGAATTTTAATTATTAGATTATATATATATATATATATATATATATATATATATATATATATATATATATATATATATATATATATAGATATATATATATATATATATATATATATATATATATATATATAAATATATATAAATATAAATATATATATATAAATTTATATATATATATAAATATATATATATATATATATATATATATATATATATATATATATATATATATATATATATATTTATATATATATATCTGTGTCGAGGAACGACACGGTCGTGTCACGCTCTATACAGAGTCGGGCCCTCGGGTATTCAACAAGGCCGGCAAATCCTGGCTAAGGGCTTGTGCCCAATTTATATTCGAGTGCGTTAATCCAAGGTTGGCCAATAAAGGGGGGAATCGAAATTACCGTTTCAGCTCAGGAGTTATTGAAAGAAAAACCTCTTACAGAAAATAATCTTTAATATACAAGTAAATAATAGAATTAGTATTGGTAACGAAAACTAAACAAACTAATATAATAATGAATAAGTGATCAGTGGTTAATACAGCGGGCAAGGGATAAATGGAAAGAGCCCGAGAATTGTAACAATCACTTGAAAGACCGTTATTAAACGTGGGTTGAGATAATATTAATTAAATGCGAGGAACTACGGGGGATTTCAGGGAGTGAAATAAATGGAGGAAAAATCACGGAACTGGGACCTCAGTTTTACCTCTGCGGCGGCGAATTCGATGGCGTTACCGGTCGAAACCTCGGTGGAAACTTCGTAGAGCGGAAGATGTGCGTAGATCAGGTTCCAAGTTGTCCTCAATTGGGAATCATGAAGGGGGAAGAGTCCGCTCCAGCGACTGGTGTCTGCACAGTGAGCAGATGGGAATCTGCACAGAAGGACTTCTCAGGACTTCTGTGCTCTTGTCTCACGGTTGAGGTTAAGGTACACGGACCTTGTAGAGTGGAGGCAATGAACAGAGATTTTATTCCGGTTAGCCCTCCAAATCGGGAATAACGAAGGAGTCTTATCCGTCTCTGGCCACGGAGATTACGAAGGTATGATTTGTTCAAGGGATCACAGGATTCAACACGGTGACCCAACGTGGAATGATCTGAAGACGGACGTCGGAAGAAACTCTCGCTAACAATCAATGGAGTCGCTCGCATAAATAGGGCAGGTTTCTGCGGGGGACAGGGTTACGGTGAAAGGCGTAGGACACCTGGTGTCCCATGGAAAAGTTGAGATTTGGCCGTGTAAACAGCCCCCAAGTCACGTGCGTATCACAGCGGTTGGGGGGGGGGAGTGATAGTTTTCGTTTTCGACTTTACACTGGGGATGATAACCGAGAACAATGGAGGAGGCGGGGGTCGCTCGACAGGGTTTCGAACTGATAAACGTTCTGGGGTCCATCAACTAAAGTGATGTGGCCAGACTATGTTTAGGAATGTTTAGACCTTTGACCTCTCTTGGGCTAACCTCCATATTGTAAAATATCATTACCTAAAATTCCTGCAATTTTTCCACTATCATTATTATATTTTGGTAGATTCCGACTCATGGGAATGCGCATCTTATGGAGTTTATCCAAACATGATTAAATTCCATTTACAGACACTTCCAATTGGAAAGATTGTACACAAGATAAGGACACTTTAGATATCTCTGAACTTGCAAAAATAATATTGGTATCAAAGGAATATCCACTTACTGATTCATTCAATCCTAAGCTAATCAGGTGTTTCTCGATAGGTGTGTCATTAACTCCATATTATTTTACTGTACTATAATCTAAGATGGAGATTTGAGCTCCACTATCTAGCAAAAATGGTAAAGATACATAAACTGATGGCGTTTTGCAGTTCAATGACAAGAGAGGGTTGGCAATATCTGCTGAAGAGCTAATCGCTAGTCATTTTTTGTATCCTTCTGGTTTTAAGGATTTGGCAGCGGAAAGGGATAGTACCATATCAGGACACATGGGAGTTACATGAGCTGAGGCATGACAGCTCCTACAGGGGAACATTAGCTTGCTTTGAAACCCAGGACAATCCCTTTCAGTTGGTTTAAATGACAGACATCTTCTACATAACTGTAATTCTATGGCTCGTCTTTATCTAGCCTAGTAATTATTATAAGAATGATTTAGAAGATAAAAAAACTTACACCCTGACTGTATTTTTTTGTTACCCTGCAGACTTGCATAAGGTTACCTAAGTTCTTCGTGTTTAGTATCGAACTTTGAGGTAGCATCAACTTCTTTCTTAGACTCTACTTTAGTTGAAGGTACCAGGTTTTGCTTACTGGTCTGAGCCTGAAAATTTTTCCTAGGTTTGAGCAATTTAAAAACTGCGGTGAATTTTCAATAATTAGTTTGACTGAGGTATAACTACTGCAAAGTTTTCGGCACAATTCTTTTGATAAATGTAAGAACAATTTATATATAACTACATTGCTCATTAGCTGCTCTCCGGCAGTATTTGTGAAAATATCCAAAGTAAACTTAATTCGTCCAATTTTGATTTAAGATGGGAAATGAACTCCATAATAGACTTCAAAGAATTCTTCCTCTAACAACCTCCATGCAACCCCAAAATTTTCATCATCTACAGTAAGGTTTTGTATTAAAGCCAAAGCTTTTCCTTGAAAATAAGATTTAAAATACACTAATTTTAAAGAATTTGTGACATCTGGAATAGTATTTAAAGCATTTTCAAAACAGGACTTAAACCTGAAAAAGGCGAAAAATGCTTATTATTATAACAAAATTAGGTTATTTTAACTTCAGGTAGTTTTAGATTAAAGGGAGAACCATTTGATAATTTATCCTGATTAATATATCCCTCAGAAATGGATATTTTAGGGGGTAAATTTCTTTCTCCCAAAATGAATATCAGTGCTGTTACGTCAGAAACCATTCTTTCATTATAGTCGGTGTCTATATTGACTTTTATGGTAAGTTCTTCATCAATGGTACCATGCCCAACACCTTCCATGTTGCAAATAAGGAGGTAATGTCATTTTTGACACTATTTCAAATAGGCAAGGGAAGATTTGAAGTCGTAAATAACTTCTTGTAAATAAGGCACAGTTAATATTGACCTATCATTCTAAAGAGTGTTGTTTACTTTCTTTGAAAGGGATATTTTCAGAACTCTAAAATTCCATTCTGATTTTTTCCAGGGATGACATTTTGTCATTAAAACACAACAGTTTCTCAATAAACACAATATAACGATTTAAATATATGAGAATGTGCCAACCAATATCCTAAGGAAATGCTCTGTGACAAGGGAATGCTTGGAGAAAAACAAGGAAGCCTAATCTCCCAATATCAGGTGAAATAAGTTCCTAGAATGGAATCAAGTTTCGACTTTATTGGCTCCTTAACCAACAGAATTGGAAACAAACGACAACTCTCACCTCCAAGAAAGACATAGTTGTTCCTAGGATAAAACGCTGCCGTGTAAGCTTTGCTTTTGATAGATTATAGGAGACAAAAGTATCAATCTGTAGTTAATTGTTAATTGGTAGCCAGGTATCTTAGTCAGTCTCCGACTGACCTTCGAACAGGTAGCACGTGTTTCATAGAGCTCTCAGTCTGTTGACCTATTTTTCAGATTTTTCTACAGTTTGTTTGTTTTGTTTTTTCTCACCACAATCAGCGAAAGCTAAGTTGCTCTTCTTTTTTTTCTTATTACTACTTAAGTTCTTTCTTTGTTTGAATAAGTGATGGAGTTTGGGGATGAAAGTGAGCATGAGTGTCGGAATGTATGCATTGGTTGTGGTGTATTAGGTGAGGGGTATACATGTGTTGTATGTGGGCTGCGTGAATGCATTGTAGATTTATAGGGGATGAGAAGGCAGGATTTAGACAGGATATGTAGGCTGGAGGGGTTAGTTGCTGGGCTCAGGAGGGAACTTAGTGTTAGGCCTAGAGCTGCAAATAGATTAGGTGGTGAGGTAGGCCAGTTAGATGTTCCAGGTGAAGGTAGAAGGCCGGTGGAGGAGGTAGGATATAATAGTTCTAGTGATAGTAAAGTTAGCCCTCTTAGATTAGTTAAAAATAGGCCTAGTGAGGATGGGGGACAGTGGAGAGTGGTTAGGAAACGTGTAGCTAGGGAGGCTTCTCCTGTTCTTTGTGAGAACAGGGTTGCCTCTGTTGAGGTTGTTAGCCAGGAAGAGAATAGGTGTGTGAGTCAGAGGGACACAGAACCTATTAGCTTGACTAATAGATTCAGTGCCCTAAGAGAGGAAGTAACTGGAAGTGATATGACTGATGGGGGTGGGGGTGGAGTTCGAGTGACTGGTAGTTTGAATGAGAATAGGAGTGGGGATGCAGTAAGGTCTGTGGGGGTTAGGAATAGGAGTCTGACTGAAGTGCTTGTGATGGGTGATTCGCGAGTTAGATATTTAGATAGGAAGTTGAATGCAAGTAGATTGAATGGTTTGAGGGTGTGTTTGCCAGGTGCTGGAGTGAGAGATCTGTCTGATAGGTATGAGGAGCTGGTGTCTGGCTGTGCAAGGGATGCGGTTATAATTACACATGTAGGAGTGAATGATGTGAAGAAAGTGGGTGCATGTGAGTTACGTGAGAAATACAAGAGGTTGATTAAAAAGGTGAAAGGAAGTAGAATGAAAGGTGTTGTGACAGGTGGGCTTCCAAGAATGGATGTTGGGGTAGAATGGATGTCTCGTGCAATTGGGCTGAATGATTATGTGAGGAGGATGTGTGAGATGAAAGGTGTCATGTTTGTGGATGTGTGGGATAGGTTTGTTGGAATGAAAGAGATGTATGCGATGGATGGACTGCATTTGAGTAGGAGGGGGGTAGATGTGTTGTGGGAGGAGTATAATCGTGTTTTTAGGTCTTTGTGGGCGGGAAACTAGATACTAATAGTGGTCAGGGAATTATGAGAGTACATTATAGTACTGAAAGTAGAATGGACTTGGCAGATAACAGAAATAGGTTCCAAGGCGATAGAGGTGAGGTCATTCAAGTTTCAAGAGGTGCTTCAGGGATAGGGGGGTTAAATTGTTTCTATACAAATGCTCGTAGTCTTAGAAACAAGAAGGATGAGCTATTTACTTATATTAGCAATGAGCATATAGATAGATTATGCGTTACTGAATCATGGGTCAATGAAATAGAATTTAGTTACACTATAAGTGAATTTGATTTACAGGGCTATAATATGTACATTAGTCAAAGGACAGGTAGGATTGGTGGAGGAATAATTATCTACATAAAAAACAACATTGTTTCAAGTTTAAATACTTCAATAAAGCAGGATGGAGTTGAGTCACTTTGGATAGATATTAGGTTCAGTAAAAATAGAATAGTGCATTTGGGAGCTTTTTACAGGCCACCTGGGCAGACTGATGATATGGATGAACTAATGATAAGGGAAATAAATAAGGGATGTGAAACAGATGCAGTTATTATTGGGGACTTCAACTTAAACTCTGTGGACTAGGAAAATATGATAGGTAGGGATAGAACAAGTGGCAGGTTCATAGAATGCTTTAAGGATAATTTTTATTTTAATCAATTTGTTAATGAGCCAACGAGATGGGACAATATATTAGATTTAGTACTTTCTAACAGTGATCATTTAGTTCAAGAATTTACTGTTGGGAAAGCATTGGGAAATAGTGACTATCAGATAGTTCGTTTTAACTTGGGAATTGAGAAGGGTAAAATAACCAAGAATGCTGAAAAAGTTCCAAATTTTCATAAGGGAGATTATGTAAAACTTCGAAGCTTGCTAAATTCGGTAGACTGGGATGTAGAATTTCGAGGTAAAAATGCTTATGGGATGTGGGATACTTTCAAGCATATAATAAATGTAGTCCAAGAACAATGTATCCCAATGAAGGCCATTAGGAACAAAAGTAGGAAAACATTATGGTGGAATCAGGAGATAGCTAGAAAAAATTCAGAGAAGAAAAGGACATACAAAAAATTACAGGTACAAAATAATATTCAAAATTTAAGTGATTATAGAATGGCTAGGAATGAGTTAAATAAGATTATAAAGAAGAACAAAAGAGTGTCAGAAATTAAATTAGTTCAGGATAGCCACAAAGATCCTAGAAAGTTCTTTAGTTACTATAAAATTAATAACAAGTCTGGCAGAGTTAAAATAGGACCTATCAAATATGAAGGGGTTGTGAGAGAAACTGATGAGGAAATAGTTGAGGTACTAAATGGTCATTTTGCATCAGTATTTACAAAGGAGAAACTAAATAGTCTTATGTATAGTACTCATGGTTCAGGGAAAGAGGTGTTTAGTAACATTAGTGTGGATCGGAGGATGATAAAAGGACTAATAGGTGAGTTAGATACTACCAAGGCCTCCGGCCCTGATAATATTCATTCTAGGATACTTAAAGAAGGGGTAGAAAGTATCTTAATAGCTCTGGAGAAGTTATATACTAGGTCACTGGAATATGGAGAAATACCCGATGATTGGAAGAGAGCGAATGTGTCCCCATTTTCAAGAAGGGTAGTAAAGAGGATCCAAATAACTTTAGACCGGTTAGCCTAACTCCTGTAGTCTGTAAAATTCTTGAGAAAATAGTTAAAAAGGGGATTTGCCAACATCTAAAGAGGGAGGGGTCAATCAACGATGCTGAGCATGGGTTTAGATTAGGTAGATCATGTTTGACTAACTTACTAGACTTTCTGGAGTTTGTAACAGATCAAGTAGATAAGGTAGAGAATGTAAATATAATTTACTTAGATTTTAGTAAAGCATTTGATAAGGTCCCACATAGGAGACTAGTTCATAAATTAAAAATGATTGGGATATGTGGGGGTGTTTCAAATTGGATAGCTGAGTGGCTGAAAGACAGGAAGCAAAGGGTAGTGCTAAATGGTGTAAAGTCAGAGTGGAGGGATGTTATCAGTGGGGTTCCTCAGGGATCAGTTCACAGTCCATTATTATTTGTCATCTATATAAACGATCTTGGGGAGGCAGTTAATAATAAAGTGTCAATTTTTGCGGATGATACCAAATTAGCAGCTGTAGTTAAAGATATTGATGATAATTTTAAAGTGCAGGGGGATTTAAATAAATTGTTATCCTGGGCACATAAGTGGCAAATGACTTTCAACCTTGATAAGTGCAAAGTTATTAACATGGGAAAAGATAATAGAGAATTTAACTATGAAATGGATGGGCATTGGCTGAGCTCAGTAGAGGATGAGAAAGATCTAGGAGTAGTAATAGATAAGTCATTAAGGTTTTCTAAGCCGTGTATTGAAGCAAGAAATAGGGCAAATAGAGTGCTGGGTTTTATTAGGACAAATGTCAGTTACAAAAGTAAGGAGGTTATTCTCAAACTCTATAACTCTTATGTTAGGCCACATCTAGAGTACTGTATACAGGCATGGTCCCCACATTTTAGACACGATATTAACCTTCTCGAGTCAGTGCAACGGAGGGCAACAAAGATTATTCCTTCCCTGAGGCACCTTGAATATATAGATAGACTGAGAGTATTAAATATGTTCTCGTTCGAAAGGAGGTGTGGGAGAGGGGATATGATTGAGCTCTTTAAAATTTTTTCCGGGATAGATAAATTGGATGTTAGCAAGTTTTTTCAGTCAGATGATGGAAATCGGACTAGAGGTCACCACTTGAAAATTAAAAAGCAAGGGTGTAGGTTGGATTTAAGAAAATATTTTTTTCACTAATAGAGTGGTAGACTTCTGGAACAAATTGCCGCAGAGGGTAGTAGGTAGTCCAAATCTAAATGTATTTAAGAGTAGGTTGGATGAGTTTATGGGAAGGGAAGGTTGTGATTGTTCCTAAGTTTTGTATATATTAATATTGTTTGTATATATCTATAGCTGCATGATTTAGTTCTTAACAAGCCTTGATTGGTGATACCCTTGTTTCTGGATGCAATCCTCTGGATGTAGTTTTCCTGGGAGTTTGGGTGCCTTAAAAAGAGGCCGTTTGACTCGGATGACCTATGATGAGCCCTTGTGGCTTTTGTCATCTGTTATATTATATTGTGGGGGAACTTTGATTTTGTCTTTCCCTGGTGATGGTGCTTTTTGTGGGTGGGTTTTGACGGAGGCGGATGACCTTTGATAGGCCCTTGTGGCTTTTGTCATCCGTGTAATTATGTTATGTTATGTTATGTAGTCAGGGCTTGAGCTACTACTGACTCCAGCGTGTCGCCGGTACTCCTAGTAAAGATCAGAGCGTCGGTATTCTGTATTCTTTGTTTCTTTACTCTCGGTATATAGTACTGAAAATAAATACGAGAGTATAAGGAAAGGAATGACTGAAAAAGAAGAAGAACGAGTTCTAGGTGATATATGAATAATTGATATTATCCACAACATGCTTCATCGGCAGCTTTTCCCAACAATTTAGAAGAAATTTGGGTATTATGTCTGTAATTATCAGTATGAAGGCGCATTTTATTACAAATAAATTAATAACAATTTCTTGACTAAAAATAACATCAAACTTTTGTGACCTAGGTCCGAGAATTTCCCAGAATGGAACGAATAATCATTATGGCCGATAATATAATCAAACTGAAGGTTGATAAACATAAGAGATACAAGTGTAATAATTTTGGGTACTTATTGAAAAAAATGGAGGAATGAATTATTATATTAATTATTAAAGAGAATATGTTGCTTTTCCTCTTCCAAGTTGTCTCCTACTTACTGGTAAGAGAGTAAGCGGAGTCGATATAAAGTCAATTTCAGATTTTTTTTCCCTCTAATTCCCACTCTTTGTCATTGATTCTTTCTTTAATTATTTTCCTAGTTATTAGTGCAGCATTTCCTTCTGACCCTGGTCACAAGGCCCAGGTTAGCAATGGTCATTATCATTTCCTTCCTCTTTACCCCTCTGCCTGAGCTTTTGAAACAGATTTTACACTCCTCTTAGTCTTCAATCCTACTTTTCTCTTTTTCTCCTTTCTTCTTCCTTACACCAATCCATTTTTCACTCAACGACATGATTTAGCATTAACCAGTGACCATCAGACCCTACCCTAAAAAATATTACACTCCACTTGTACCCGTCTATTCCTCCTTAGCATTGAAAACTGGTCTGTAATTTCTAGGGTAGGGTCGTTTAAGACGGCGCCTATCCATCTTTTCGGCCTCAATCACCAATAAGGTCAGCTCAGAAGGTAGGTTAAGAGAAAACAGGTCCGTTGAATAGTACCCGCCACGCGAAAGGTACTTTCTCCCGATGCCTTTTCTCTTGTAACTGATGCCTATTGACACAACTCCATTTCCTGTCCCTTAATAATTCATCAATACAAAGCTACTCATTCATGTATGATTTTTACTCATTAACTTTCATTCCCTCATGATTAATCGAAGATTCATAATACCAACAAAATCATCAATAGTAAAGTTTAAACGATTAATTAGAATATTATTTCCGTGGCTACATTGATGTAAAATAACAAGTGATTTTCATAATTTTCAGTTATTTCACCTTGTCAACGACAAGACCTCTTTTTTCACAATTAATTAAAAGTAATTGTATAAAAGTTTAATCAGTGAGAACAAATGTCCCTTGGCTCGTCAATTGCTGCAAAAATCTCTCGGTTTATTTATTATATATGTAGCATATATTTAAGAGAAATTAAGAGTGTGAACAAATTAATTGGAGCACCTTGATAAATAGTTTTATTATTTGGATCTGGTGACTGCGCTTGGGGGGGGGGGGAGGGGGATCCAAGTTTTCGGCATTAATTTAGTTCTATTTGGACCAGTTTATAACAATTTTGGCTGGGTGAATCAGCGGATTATTTTCCTGGGAGATGTAGCCACAATTTTTAAACAGTGCACCATCAGAAGTAACACTATCATTCAATGATATCACAGGAGCAATTGAATTTCAAGACATACCCACCTCCCGAAAACATCAAGAGTGCCTCTATACTTCATGGCTGTGGTCAAGCTATCTGGATCAAAAGCTTCTTTAGGCGTCTTATATACAGAATTTCGTCTTTGTAGAAGAATACCCCTTTTTTTCCTTCTTCGCAATGCTTAGCACGTTGCAGGAAGTCACGTGGTTAGCCAGGCCCCACGCATCCGAGAGTCCTATGGCGAAGAAAGCCCAGATTGGCCCCAGCCCCATGGTACGATCCAAGTAAAGTGTGGAGAAAATCCCATAGGCTGTCGTAAATTCCTCAGTTTCCCTGCGAAGAAAGAGAGAGGGGATAAAAGAATTGTTTATGGCCGACACTTTGGCGCTTCAGCTGCCTCCTAGGAATTCGACGAGATGGAGTTATTCCCCATCTCCCATATGTGGAGACTCTCCATATTTAAACCCCTTAGCCGCATTGGAACAGCAGTAAGAACAGGCTCGCTCGTTAGAAGACATCTCTCGTCCCAAGTTGGTGTGTACCCAACCGAAGGCTGGACACTCTCTCCACAGTAAGGCATCCACGGTCATTCGGAAGCCTCTCTCCCGCCATCTTCTGAAGCAGCAGCGCCAGGTTACTCCTTCGAGTCCTCGAAGCACCTAGCCCCGTCAAAGTTACCCTGAGGTAGACATACCTCTCCCGAGAATCACAAAGGATTTCAGCTCTCCCCTCAAGCCCAGGCGAATGTTAGAACTTACGCCTTCACAGCCCCGGAAGTAAGGTGCCGACCATACCCTTCCTTTCCTCTTTCTCCTGACAAAGATCCCTCCTTTGAAGACTCTAGAAGATCGTCTCGTCGAGCCCCTACTTTCCCTCAAGCCTACTTGAAGTCACTGTCGCCCTCCAATCCATAAGCTCCCTTTTCTCCCCTTTAATCTTGTGAGCCCATTTGGATCTGAGCAGGTAACTCTAACCTAATTAATAGAAATTAGACTTTCCCATTGGTAACGATAAATTATTATCCAACTTTTAATTTTCCTCTATATCATTTTGATCATTTTTAATTTCTAAATAAAATTTATATTTTCTTATATTTATCTTTAATTAACCTGAATGTCACTCTCGGTCTCGTTATTCAAATCTCGCCAGCCTCGAACTCGACCTGTTTAATTGAGCTTATTGACCCCTTGCCTCAACCTGACCTTTCTAATCCGCACATCAACGTAGTGTTCAGTCGTTGGACAGTTCTCTTCAATACCTTGAGCTCTCCCGTTTCATACTAATAATGATATTATATTATATAGTGGGTTATACCACGACAGCCTTGAACGATGATAAAGCGAGAAAGATTATTTATCAGAGAAGCTACCATTATTTCAATGGTACAGTGTCAAATTATTTTAGTTTTGCATAATTTTAGGTGACCTATAACATTGACGTGGGAAGAAACGGTATATCTATGATAACTTTTCCATATCATCCAGCTTATTACAGTGTGTTAAGCTTTCGAGAAAGTGTTTTATTTGATAATAGATTTTTAGCTCTGGAATCACTTTATTGTGTGTCTCTGTGCTTTATTGAAAAATAGAAAAGAGGGGCTTAGAAGAGAAACATGAAAGGGAATAGGTAGAAGAAATAGAAAAGAAACGTTAAGGAGACTCATTTTCTAGCCAAATTTGGAATTCAGAAAGGACACATATTTTGACGTATCTTCCGCGATCTGTTAAAAAGAAACTTCTTTGATATTGATCAAATACGGGATGGCTGTAGTGCATATGCGTAAGATCTGTGTACTATTGAGATGCTTATTTATTGCAAATGTTGAAAAAATATAGGGTTCGAAATATCACCTGTTTCTATTATTTTGGATAACTTATGCATTTGGTTCTTTGTCTACGTCACTGACTGACTGTAAAAATTAGCTAAAGATAAAACTATGATGTGATTAAGAATTGGGGAATCTGGTCCCAACGGTTCTTACCTCCTGGCGCGTACATTTCTCAGGGAGGACAGAGAGTTTAATATGGATCCCGCTTTAATATAAGATTTGAAAAAACTATAGAGAAAATGACGAAGTTAAGGTAATGTAATATGTGTGAACGTTTCAACTCTGCCATAAATAAACTGCTGAGAGATGGATAGGCTTGATAACAGTGCAACTCCACTTATCTCGTCCCTGGCACAATGAAAACCAAGTCCCTTCGTGAGATTATGACAGTGTTAATTGGTTTTCCGATTAATTAATGAAATGACATAGAAGTAAGGGAAAGGATTGAGGAAAGGTAGAAGAGAATGACTATGCGGAAGAGTAAGAGAAAACCTATCATATGAATCCAAGTGGGGGAAACATGATTTGCTTTCATTAAAAAGCGTCATTTCTACCGTTAGCTCAAGGAAATAATTAAAATACTAAACTCTTACTCAAATAAAAAGTTCCATGCGTTATTATTTGGGTTCGTTAACCGACCTACCCTTAGAAATAAAGGCTTCAAGTTTATTTACAATAGATTTAATAGTGCGATACCACAAAACATTTCTCGCCAATAATTTCTCAGTTTTGGAATAGCATCAATCTTGTAAGTGGACTAAAGCACCTCGGTCAATAAATCTCTTCAAGAATATAATTTTAAATCTTAGATTGAGATATTTAATTACTATAAAATTTAATAATCCGTATAAAATATATAATTTATATTCCATTTCATTTCCTCTTGTATCTTTTCTCCTCAATTATTTTTGTCTTTTGACTGGTCTTCCGGCACTCTAAACTTTAGGTACGTCTGAGGTTTAGTGGCGATCGTCCGTCATCGAGTATGGTGAATAAGTCCAATACGAGGGATGGAAGACTGCAGACATCTTGGCAGTCAGGTTTGCTTCCATATTGAGGTCTCCATTAGTTGCCCCCTCACCTTATCTCTTGGAAAATAACGAGAACTATACGCGGATATTTATCTATATCTGCGTTGCAATTGCATTATATCCATGTCGAATCCCACACTCCCTAGTGCAATGGAATCCCATAGACCAAATTACACGGGTGAGGAGGGTTTGTCCTGAGTCTGGCGAAAGTTTGTTTTCTGCACATACGGGGGCTGGATTTGGATAACTTTTGACGTCCAAACATTTGGTCCCATTGCTATGTCTTACTAGTACTAAAAATGATAGAGAAGTGAAATATGACGCCCACTTTGGCAAAGCTACATATACAATTGGCTCATACTTTCGTTGCAAAGACACCCTTCCTACGTATCCTATATCGGCTCAGTGAACAAAACTCTTTATTCGTGAGTTGAATAGCACGCTAGAAGGTCATGCAGAACAGGTCTCCCGCGGGCCAAACCCAACCACTCTATGATGACTATATGCTCAAACTTTTAATTCTCAGGTATATATCAAGTAATTACACTGGCCAAAAATCAACTTTATTGTCTAAATCATTTTAGCTGATTTAGGACAATTTTGATCTACTGAATAAAAAACTACATTGTTTTTGCTCAATTAGGTCAACGTTTTGATTTATGGCCACATGATTTTTTGGCGTTTTTTACATACACTGATATTTTCTATTCCTAGGATGCCAAACTCTTTATTAATTATTTAAATAAACAAATTTAAAGGTATTTACATGCGTATGTTTTCACTAATTGGTATTATTCTTTTGTAGGTGAAGGAATGGATTCGGCCAGAAGATCTTGCAATTATAAGCCCGATGTATTCTGTTACATCTGCGGCAAATATACTGTTGTTCCTAACAAAAATCCAGGCACCAGTTTCCTAACGATTGCTTATCATATAGCACACATGGTATGCAGGGCATGCAACGAGTAACGGAGTCGATGAACCAAGAGCAAGAAAGGTTGTCTGAATTGTGGAATTTCCAAGGTTTGGAGTGAGCCGACAAACCATGGCACCGACTGCTATTTCTGCGATTTCGATTTGCTTGGGTTCAACAGAAAGCATCGGAGCAGCCTCAAATATCCTGGTCTTCACTCAGCACGTCGTCCTCTAACTCCTTCTGATGAAATTCCAGTCCCTTTCTTTGGAGAACTTCCTGACATTAGTAACGAAGATTACTCCGGTGTAGAATAAAATGAAGAATCAAATAAATTTTTGACGATGATGTTTTATTTTCTTTTTCCCCAAAAGAAGTGAAATCATATAATTCGCGATCTCAGCTTTGCAAAATTCTCTTCCAAACTGTTGGCATCCAGAATAACGCAAAAAACCTTCCATTTAAATGTGCTCGTAACACCTTCTACTGCAACAGACATCAAGAGTACCTCCCTTTTTTACTCTGAAGAGAAGGACTTTACTATAGAGATGTAGCGCAGCTTCCGCACAAGCTTGGCCTGCCACAATACTAACCACAATATTGAAGACTGTTCAGTGACAGCACAAAACGATCGCTGAAATGTGGTCTGTTGCACAACAGCATCAGTTTGTCTCTGTACTCCTTGCTTACTCGACCACAATGAAAGAGACTTATGTAGCAGTGAATTACTTGCTAAGAAAGTTCGTTATGGTCAGCATGAGTAGTTGATATACCTTGACGTGAAGATGGTGAACATTTTGTTGGGACAACAGTCTGGGTTCACCAAGTTCCCGTGCTTTCTGTGCATGTATGATAGTAGGAACCAAGTTCTGCCTCACAGAGAAGGACTGGCCTGTGCTGAAGGAATTGGTTTCTTGCTTACAGGGCAAGGAACGTCATAAACAGCGCTGCTATACTGATACCCATCACGTTCATCAAAGCACTGGAAAAGGATGGTGGCTGCTTCAATCACTTGTGCCACGCTTTCACAGGATTTATGAGGGAATTGAGAGTGTGAAAACTTTAAAGTTCTGGAAAATATGTGGAAGGTAGAAAAGCCGAATAAAGCACTTAGAAGCATGGGGGGATTGAACTCTCTCTATAATTACCACCACTCTGCAATGTAGCTAGGTGGGGGGGAAGGGTAGTAAATGAAATGGTGCTACCAACGAGTGAATTTTCTAAACTTAAATTTCAATCGAAGAACAACGAGGGTATTTCCAGCATTAATTTCTAAGAATATCTATGAAGAAATTGGTGAAGTTAGAGAAAGTGAAAATGTGTGGAAGTTACATATATAGTTGCATCTCTACCTGCAGGTAAGAAAAAGAAAAAAGAAGGTGTGTAGGATGGGGGCAAAAAAGGCCGAAAGAGCACATCTCAATCACAATTACTGAGGCTCAGAGGGAAACATGCTTACTGGAACAAGTTTGTATATGTATACACATAAAATATAATACAACCTTCAAAACACCTTCAGAAAACATGAAAAATAACTATGTAATCTAAGAAGGAACTCGATGTAAACGTCATTGCTGGGGTCAAAAAGATACGTTCTAAAAATTGCGAACTAAACTTCCTTGTCTGCCCATTGCCGATAGCGAGGATCACTTCTACAAGATGACTGTCCTTTTCACTCTATCGGTTTAGAGTGTTCTGCGCCCTCCCGGCCGCCCACCATATAGTTTCCGCCTGTGGGGACTCGAACTGCAGACCTTGCAAACTTTTCAACTTTCTTCAAACCACGTTTCTACCCCCAAAATACTCAATCAGAGATACCCTCGTTTGTTGTACTTTATTATTTGAAGTAACCGAGCGATTTTTAAATATGCATTAGAGACTAGGATGTCGTAAGGTGTAGTTGAACTTGATGAACAAGGGGTGCCATAGAGGATCAAAACAATATGGTTAAGAATGGCATAGGAAATAGTGGCACAAACAATAGAATAATAATGACGATGAACTCCTCTCAATACAGTGTCTTCCAAGATGGCACCGAGATTTCAATGTATCTAACAACGGAAGGAAAAGAAGATAAAATGCAGATGCCAAGAACTTCCAGTATCTCCATTTTAACCCAACGATACAAAAAATTAAAAAGAGATTCCCAAAAGAGGCCATAAATGATGCAAAAGAGATTAGCATAAATACCCCTTGAAAAAGGTAGAATAATTGAAGAAACATTGATACCTAAGTACCATTTGAAGTAGTGCCGTAAAGGAGCTGCCATTGCCTTGCACTATAACTAGTGAGATAAGTAATGAATGGAAGACTAAAAAAAAGTCACATTGAGTAATGGAATAGATATAGAATTTAAGTGCCAAACAATGCCACTTTAATCTTCTATCACTATCAGATAAGAGGTAAACTATTTCCCTTATGGGGGTAGGGGCATATTTTTTTATTATTTTCTTATCTATCAATATCATTCATCATCTTGATTTTGTCTTTATCGTATCTTTTTACTTTCTGAATTTCCTTTTATCTTTAAGTTGGCCCTTCAAACATTGTTTTCCATTTATCTTGGCTTAATATTCTAGTTGGCTGGGTTAGTTCTTGATCTTGGATTTCTTTCTTGATGTATCTTCATATTTCTTCCAATTATCTTGAGTTGATGATTCCTTCTTCATTTCCTTGATCAATTGATGATTTATTCTTGATGCTTCTTGATGATGGGACGAATTCTTCTTACTTCTTGATTACGGGATTAGTTCTTCTTGTTTCTTGATGACGTGATGATTTCTTGATGAATTGAGACGAGTTAGCTCTTGAAGTCGTTTTCTTTCCGTTTTCCTTGACAGCGGTTTTCTTTTGAGTCTATTTCTTGAGTTGCCCTTAAAGCGTTTTTCGTGGTCTCAGTTTTCTTCGAGAAATTTCTTCGTAAAAATTGTGGACTTTAGGGATCGATCACGGGTCTTTTGAATCCAGAGGCTAGCACTCTGCCGTCACGCTACAGCGAAGTCCGTTCTGACTCGGTAATTTAATGGGCTATATTCTCGCTCTTGGAAGGAAGTTTTTCTTTTATACATCTTCGCACCCCTACACCCCCATTACCCGAGTGCCAGGATACAACTAAAACATATGAAATTTCATGGCACTCACCTTGCGCCACTTTTAACAGTTTTATTTACCCCACTTAAACCGCTTTGTTAAGATTGAACTGAAGCTGAATAACAATTTTGATCGCGCCAAGTGCGAAAACAATTGAAATATTTAGCCTCCCAATAGGAATTAAGAATAGAGTCGAGTAATCAATTTTTTGCATCAGACATTAGCTTGTAGCTACTTACTGAGATAAGTGTCTGACGGTGAGAATATAGAGGAAAAACTCATAATAAAATTGCGACGATCCTTTAAACAAATTAGGGGTGACAGAGACGTAGGTTCTAAAGAAATTTGCATAATTAGGGAGTAACGAGTAACGGGGCAGCAGAGATTTGGAGTTGGAGGGTGGGGGGTAATCATGAAGATGGTACCACAACCACGTGGCAGGTTTGATCGAAGAAAATTTATTGCGATTGGTTGGAAAAGTCTTCCTCATCCTCCAGATTCTACGTTCCTTGCAGTCTATGATTAACACTTAATTTTTCCATTGCAACAGCACCAAAATGACAAATTTCGCTCTGATATAAACAACAAAACCGAATGAATGATGCAAGAAAGGAATCCATTGTTTAGTCAAAAGATTGTGAATAAGGAGAGAAAATACTTTGCTAAATAAATGTGTTATTTTCTGTATTCAAATTATTGTAATTTTCTTTTAAAAAGGGACAGTATTTTTTTCCAACCTAGTACAATTAGGCGAGATATAATAAATACTTTGAAGTTAATGAGGAATACTTTCCATTAAGAATCTATTGCATATAAAGTATTATTAAGAGTTGAAAAGGTAAGTCACAGGGTAAAATTCAATCAAGTACCTCATCGAGTAGTGAGAGCAAATAGATAAAAAAAGGAAATAAATTCTAATTTTCTGAGCCAGTAGCATTAAAAGTTCCAATGAAATATTCCATTAGTCGTAAATGAGGAACCTTGATAATGCATTAAATTTCTCCATAGAGTCATTATAACTTAGACACTTAAAAGCGCGAATTTAAATTGGCAACTTAGATCAATGAGATGAACAAAATGGGTCATTTAGAGGGAAAATTACCGAGGCTTTTTTTATGTTGAAGGCAAAAGTTGAAATTCGCATCTATTTAGGTAAGAGGAAAGAGAAATGGAAGAGTATTAGGATTTTTTTAAAGAAGAAAGAACACTACCATCCCCTTAAGTAAATGATTTAACACTAGTATTAAAGCACTAAAATCATTTTTTTATACAGAATTAATAAATAATAGCTTAAAATATAACTTTAAAAAAATAAAAATTCCTTATCCATATCTTCACTTCTTGTCACCTTTCCATCACCTCTTATTTCACGCTTTCGCTTCTCTCTTGAAATCTGGAAATAGTCTAGAGTGTCTCTTTGAAAATTCTCCTCTTTTATGGACAGGTTCTTAATTTGCCACTGTCTAAATATATTACATCGTATCCTAAATATAAATTAATCAGTTAACATGCAACACTGTTTAGAGGAAAATGTAGAGGTGATATTTAATACAGTAAACCTTAAATAATCGGGATAATGAAGGATATCAATCTAGATATTATGTCTGAAACCTTCGCGTTTGAGCTTGTAATAAATAGTAGTAAATAAGTTTTATCGTGATAGATAGGCCACCAAGCCAAAGACAATAGTGCGGTATAATTCTTTTTTAACACTTTCAGTGTTGAATAAGATAAGCGGTAACTATTCTATACGGCCACTTAAATTTTCTGAATAAAGATTTTTCTAACAAATAAACGGTGGATAATACAGGAAATAGAATTCAAGAATGAATAAATGATAACTTCCTGTATCTATGGGTAAAAGAGTCAATGGGAAAATATAACACCTTAGCCTATTTTATGACATTACTATGATCATAATATAATAAAATTCAAGCTAAAAATACTCAAAGATATTTACAAGTTCTTCCATCACATCCCGAATTAGAAATCTTTAAATTATGACCTTTTCACACCTGCTTAAAACATTTTAATTAGAATGAAACCTGGAGCCAGGGATAAAAGGTGAGTTTAAAAGAGCCATAAGGGGACGTTATAGATCGGATTCTTTTCTGATTACCGCCACATTATTATCTTCCTTTCAGTTTTTTTTATAAAACAATATTTTGGTCGATAAGAGAAGAAATTTTAGCATTAAAATATATCCTCTTTTACCGACACTCACCTCAATATAATAAACGATTTGTGCTTTGCAAACACATTTATTACCTGGAGATGGCCTATCGACTAGATACATTTAGGATTAGGTTCAAAGGGATACATCCCTGGCATCGAGGAGGCATAGTCAATAGATAGGGTTAGGTTAATCTAATGAGGGCAGAGCTGCCTTTTAGAATCAAAGGTTCCAGGTTAATAAAGCAATTAATACATTTTATTAATTATTATCTAGAGGATTATAGGAAAAATATCAATATAAATTCGTTCAAAATCCTTGGCTCAATATCCTTTTGCGCAAAGAAATTCGAATATACGAGGGGCGGTCAATAAGATTTGCAATTCGGATATAAGGAAAGGAGATATGAGGAAAAGTGTTTTATTATTTTTTAATATAACTACCCTTGACTTCAATTCACCTGCGTCACTTGTCCCTGAGGCTTCAAATTTCCGACAACCATAAATCTCCGACTGCTGTTCAATCCACTCCTGGACGGTGAGCTGAACATCTTCATCGTCCCAAACCGGCGTCCACGCAGTGCAGCTCTGAGCTTGGGGAATAAAAAGTAGTCGCTAGGGGCCAGATCTGGACCGTAGGGCAGATAGTTGAGCTCCTCGAATCCGCACTCGCGCAGGGCAGATTGTGCAACTCTGGCGTTGTGGACGGGGGCATTGTCGTAGAGGAGCAGGACACCGCGTGTCAACTTTCTGCGCCGATTCTGACGGATGCACTTCTTCAACCCAGCAAGTACCGGGGCGTAATATTGGCCTGTGATGGTCCTTCCACGAGGCGCATAGTCCACTATCAACACTCCCTAGGAATCCCAAAAGATGGTTTCCATGATCTTCCCGACTGAGGATTGGGTCCAGAAATTAATGGGGGTCAGAGAGCCCCTGTGCTTCCAGGCCATGCTTTCGAGTTTGGTCTCGGGATCCCAGTAATGGACCCACGTTTCATCACCTGTCACTATGCGTGACTCGAATCTTGCCGGGTCTTAGTTGTACAGGAGCAGCAGCTCCTCCAAATTTTGACAACGTTGAAGTCGTTTATAGGGCATGAGGTTTCTAGGGACCCAACGAGCAGAGACCTTGGTCATGGCCAAATTGTCGTGGATGATGTTGATAACACTTCCATGTCATATTCCAAGTTGTTGCTTGATTTTTTCGACCTTCAACTGTCGAATTTCGATGATCATCCTTTTCATACGGGCCACATTGTCCTCGTTGGTCACGTCTGACGGGCGTCCTGGACGAAGGTCATCTTTAAGGGACTCAAGACCATGGTGGAACTCCCTATTCCAGCGAGTAATGGTTGCATAGGAAGGGGCGGTGTTGGTGTATAATGCAACCATTCGTTCATGGATCTTTTTTACATTCTTGCCTTCCTTGCTCAGAAATTTGATCACTGCGCGGTGCTCAACCTTCTCCATTGTTGAAAAAATTGTGACTGACGATCTGCGATCAGCTACTGTTTCTTAAACAGACGAGGCAGGAGCGTGCGGCTGCAGGTCCTGACTTGTCATAACTTGTCCTAACACCCTCACAAACAGCCATCTCCCTTCCTATGTTTTACCCTACCGATTCGCAAAACTTAATGACCGACCCTCGTATATATATATATATATTTACTTTTGTTTATTTACTTTTATTCCGCTCTTTATTTTTTCCCCTTTCTCCCTCAGCTTTGAGTATCAATACTATCCCGGAGCATCTGAAGGAAAATTAATGATCTTGAAGCTGAATTATTGAGTAAAATTTCTTAATTTGTTGATAACGCAAAACTTGATATTAGATCATAGTGGCTGTGAAAAGTTGCCAAAAAAAACAACAGAAACTTTGAATGGTCTGAAAGATGGCAGAAGTAATTTAACGTTGATGAAGTAAGATAATGCACACAGCTCATAATAATTTCAGAAAATATTATAATATGGTTGGGTAAAATTTAAACACGGTCAAGATTTCAAAAAAATTCACATAGGCCTTTTAATCTAGAGTGACCTAGAATTTTCGAAGGTAATTAAAGATAAAGGTTTCATACTATAGAAATTAACTGGGTAGCATCGGAGTGTCGCTAAAGCACTTCGTTAAATAGGTTTATGTCGTAGGTTAACCCCACACACCTTAGAGCAGATTAATATAGATGTCGTGGGTTAACCCTACATTCCTTACAATATAAGCAGCGTGCAAATTAACTGAAAGTAGGTTAGCCAATAGTTGACTATCTTAGAGTTCCGGGATAACAGAAAAACGGGTACAAAAATAACTTTACAATTATGCAAATCAATATTATTTTACAAGGTTAAAAGGAGTTTTAACATTAGCTATACACACATTAGATTTATAAGGATCTCAGCGTCTAAAGGGCGAGGGAGACTTGGTGAGGGCGGTCACAGTATGCACAAACAAACTGACAATGTGAACTGAGGGACCTTTGAATGACGATGAGGCTTATACTGAGGGGGAAAGGAGCACTTGCACAGGAGAGTTGCGCGTTGCTGTTACCTCAAAGATTTAGTTCAAGGGAGTAATCCTTGCCTTGACGCAAAATTCAAACAAAGTCTTTGGATTTTAACTATTACGGGGTGAACTTAAATCTTGCTTTCGAGTAACACGAATCGAGATTGAGCGCGCCGCGTTTGAGGAGTGGCGGAAGCGGGTCAGGGTAGACTCACGTGAATTAACGAGAATACTGCGGCTTGAGGGATTTTGCGAGAATTATGCAGAGTCCAACGGGGCGCGAATAGCGGGTACCGACAGGAGCGGACATATGATACTGAGGTGGCAGGGAGGACGGTAGATACTCGGCGGATACTACAAGGCAGGCTCGATCAAGAAAGTGCAGGACACTTTCGTGCAGCAGTCCGAATGTGAAAAAGCCCCCGAAGAGCAGAATTCAGGACTGGGTGGACCACTTCGAGAACTATGGGACAGTGGAGAACCTCAGTGCAGTCACTGAGAACCGTTGGCCATTCAGGACGCCCAAGGAAGGGTACAACTTAGCTGGTCGAGAGCGTGAGAGAGTCAATTCAGCAGAGTCCAAAACGCTCTGTGCGCAAGCATCTCGTGAGACTTGCAGGAGAATGCTAGTAATGGATGTAAAGGCCTACCCATATAGAAAACAGACGAAGCAGGCCCTTACAGCCTCAGACAAGGAGCAGAGAAAGACTATGGCAGTCAAGATACTCGAGAATATTCAGGAGACCCAACTTTCCTTACCCTCTTTTGAACCTCAGATGAAGCTCACTTCTATCTTGAAGGAAAGGTAAATTCGAACACAAATGTCTTCTGGGGAACCTCCAGACCAAATGAGGTAGCCACTAAGCCCCTACACTCCCCTAAGTGCACGATATGGACTGCAATCTTAGCCAGAGGCATAATCGAACCATTCTTCTTCGAGGAATCTGGCGCGACAGTGATAGTCACCAAGGAGCGGTATGTTAAGGTCCTTAAAACCTTCGATATGGAGCTGCAGACACTGTTTCCATCGTCTATTGGAAGGGTCTGGTTCCAGCAAGGTGGAGCAAGCTCTCACACATCAAACCTATCGCAAGGTTGGATGAAAGAGAACTTTGGTGGCCGTGTGATCTGTCTCAAGAGAGATTTTGAGTGGGTACCACAAAGCCTAGAACTTAGCCCCCCCCCAGATTTCTTTCTCTGGGGCTACCTTAAAGACAGTTTGTACGCAGGAAGACCCAGAACCATCACGGAACTCAAGGAAGCCATCAGGGCGAGATCAGAGCCATTAGTCGGTCGGTTTGTAAGAACGTCATGGACAACTTTGTGCTTCACCTCAAGAAATGCACAGAGTTAAATGGAGGTCATCTCGAACACGTGCACTAGAATAAAGAAGAAAAGTCCAAAGATTCATGTTTCGATATTATGTTTTTAAACACAATAAACTAGTTATCACCAAAGTTTCATTCAAACTTTGCAGAAAATTAAGAAATGAGGCCTATCGAAAGATGGGGCTTGTTTAGGGGGGGGTGACCCTGTATTATAAATTTATAAGTAATTAATTATACCTTTATACTATTTAGCAAAAGTGTTACTTAAAATCCTGCGAATTAATAATTATAAGTATATATATAATCGCTAATTTATTTCCACTGCACTGCACTGCACTGCACAGCAACTTTTAGAGAATAAATGGAGTTGCACGCCATTAGAATGCATTACCAAATTATTGACTTGAATTTCCGAATAAGATTATCGTTACGTTTCATATCACAAGCGGGTGTCTTGGAGAGAAGTGAGAAGAAGAGACTTCAAGAAGAGCTATCAAGTCATGAGCGGCAAGCATACATCAGACAGGACCTTCCGCCTGATATGTGCCAGTTCCATAAGTGCCACGGAATTTGAGGGGTCCGCTCTGGCCGGGAATCGAACGAGGTAGCAGATCACCTGGGAGTTATGTTTTAATTGGTTCCCTTAATTATATAATGCTTTAGTTTATGAGATATTCTTGACTTAGTTTAACATTTATAGTATTAATAATATTAATTTGACTTGTTGAATCAATGATTTCGTTAATATATATTTTCGTTTTATTGTAATTTTGTTAAAAATTCTAAGTTATGAATAAATTTAATCTCATACTTTTTTCTGATATATCCCCTCCTTCGTACCTCCCGACCCTTAGGAAGCAAGTCTCTTCATTTTAGACATTTCCTCCTCTTTCTACTGAGATGGAGAGGATAAGAAAGCTGTTTACAGAATTACGAAGCGGATAAGACGCTAAGATACATTTTAGAAGTAGTGGAAGTGAGAGAGAAAGGACACGTAGATGGAAGACTGATAGAGATTGAGTGTAACGAGCTATTTTTGTAAGGTCATATATCAAGGTAATATTAAAGGTTTCTATTCCCCCAAATTTTTAATCTATTACTCTCAATGGCATTTATAATTAAGTAGTTTCCAATTTTTTTAATTTGTAATAAAAGAAATTTTATGCTCTCGCAATTTTGAATCTTTTGTATAGTAGCTGGCAATCACTATTTCTATTAACCGCTAACTTATCCAGCTTAAATACTGATGTGTAATTTATATAACTAAACCCATTTTGTATTTTAAAGAATTCAAAGATATGGCTGGGTATATTCCGATCATCCATTGAAAATTAATTGACTTGCATCTGTCTTTCTTCGTACGAGCAATATCCATGGGTGAGAATTAGCTGCGTTAGTTTACCAGAAGGGTATTAAACGTAGTTTCGTCGTTGTGAAAGGTGAAGTGAGTTGGAGTTAATCCATGAAGCTCTTCGTCGGGGATGGATGTAAAAACTGTTCTGTACATGGAAACTTAAGCAGCTAAAGGACAGGGGGCTTGTGGGAAATATTTGTTAATCCTAACATATCCACCCCCTTTATTCCTTGCAAAACCAATGTTATGTTAAGTGTTGTGTTACTAATATCCTCTTAAATCATTTTAACATGGAGAGGAACCTCCACTCAAAGACCAATACAAAAAAAATAAAGTCGTATACAAGATTATTCACTCTGTGCCATGAAGACGGGTGTTCTTCCGAACCCTTTCTCGTCTTAAATAAACCGAGGCTGGATGCTCTGTCATAGTAACTTTTGATTCTCATAAAACTCATTTCGCCACACCATCCACGATACTCCACGTGCCAGGGTAGAGTAAATTAAATTTTATAGGAACACGGATGAGTATAAAGGGTACACTTGGGATCAAGGGACGTGTTTGCCGAAATAGTATTATCTAGTACTCGTATTAATTAAAAAGCAAACGACCTAAATGTTTTCAAATTCACTGCATGCAGGTTACATTAAGCACCACGTCTTCAGATTCACTTTGGATTATGCTTTTAATCTTATAAAAACACTAACTCACTCCTTAAGAGGAGCACAGCACATAATTCTTGAGCAGTGAGAAAGTGAGAAAAAGAAGAAACAAGTTTAAATGGCGACTACCATGCGATTCCTTAATTTTTCTGACTGAAGGCGGCAAAGGGGGTTCCGAGAAGATATATCAATACATATGGCCCCAGATCGAGCATAATTAACCCTCTTGCTTACACGCCGTATGCTTATCAATGTCCATCTCTCTTATCTTATTTACTTAGACTAGTTCATTATTTTCTCACATCCACTGTAACAACCTCTCAACAGCGAAAACGATCATTCTACAGTGAATATCAGAATAATGAATTAGTTTTCAAAAAAGAATTGTAAATTTTGTTTATATTTACATTATTCTTCATTTTAATTTAAATTGATCAGTAATTATACCATAAAAAAGCTCCAGGCTCCCAAATAAACAACTTGGAAGCGCGGAATTAATATAAGCTCAAATCCTGCTTTTATCGCACCTGTTTTATCCGAACTGCAAAATAGAGCTTCCTTCTTGTTCGGATTTCGCCGTGAACTCTACATAACCATTGGGATATACACTAGGTAGTGCAAAATATGGCAAAGATGAGCAACTAACTCTGGCTACAGGGTGTGCGAAGGGTGGAAAAGCATGGATATGATGGGTTGATTATGCGAATGAGTCCTTGAGAAAAGCAAAGATGATCTCCAACCAAATGGCTGATATTTGGTATCATTGATATGAATGAACGAGGTTTGTGACCGAGTATGCTTGAGGGCTTTATGCCCATGGTTAAACCCTAACTGTACTGGAAATTGAAAGATAAAGAATCTTTTCGCTATGTAGGCCAAATATCCAAGAAAGATAGGATGGGAGGGAAGATGTGTGTGTTGTGCTTTGTACTTCATAAATGGGTGAAAAGCAGATGATACGAGGGGTGGTCAATAAGTTTTGCAAATCGGTGGGGCAAAACAGAGGAAGGGGGATGGCTGTTTGTGGGGGTGTTAAGACAAATTAATAAAAGTCAAGACCTGCAGTCGCACAGTCCTGCCTCGTCTATTTAAGAAGCAGTAGCTGATCGCAGATCGTCAGTCACAAATTTTTCAACAATAGAGAAGGTTGAGCAGCGTGTAGTAATCAAATTTTTGGGCAAGGAAGGCAAGAATGCAAAAGAGGTCCATGAACGCATGGTTGCAGTGTACACCGACACCGCCCCTCCCTATAAAACCATTGCTCGCTAGAATAAGGAGTTCTGCGATGGTCAAGAGTCCCTTCAAGATGAATCCCATCCAGGACGCCCGTCAGACGTGACCAACCAGGTGAATGTGGCCCGTGTGGAGAGGATGATCCTCGAAAATCGACGGGTGAAGGTTGAAGAAATTGAGCGAGAACTTGGAATATCACATGCAAGTGTTATCAACATCATCCACGACAATTTAGCCATACCAAGGTCTCTGCCCGTTGAGTCCCTAGAAACCTCACACCCCATGAGCGACTTCAATGTCGTCAAAGTCCGCAAGGCCAGAGTTGCACAAGCTGCCCTGCGCGAGTGCGAATTCGAGGAGCTCAACCATCCCCCCTACAGTCCAGATCTGGCCCCTATGACTACTTTTTATTCCGCCAGCTCAAGGCTGCACTGCGTGGACGCCGGTTTGGGTGGACGATGAAGATGTCTAGCTCGCCGTCCAGGAGTGGATTGAACAGCAGTTGGGAGATTTCTGGTTGTCGCGAATTCGAAGCCTCAGGGACAAGTGGCGCAAGTGCATTGAAGTCGAGGATAGTTATATTGATAAATAATAAAACACTCTTCCTCATATCTCATTTCCCTATATCCGAATTGCAAAACTCATTCACCGCCCCTTGTACTTCTAAGTAGCATTGATATGCACCGCCCTGCTTTTGTGCGAAAGCCATTTCTGAAGATGATCATGATTTACAAAATACAAACTTTTATTCTGACCTGAAGCAAAAATGGAATGAAAAGCTCAAACAGAGATGAATTTGAAGTTAAATATTCTATGACCTAACCCCTGAACTACGTAAAATAAATTGAAATTTTGACACTAAAATTTTATACTGCTATGTACCTTTAGAATTGACTCGGCTCGATCTGCCAATGCCTCATCCCAAACTTGTTTGAGATTTTCTGCCTGACGAAATTTGAATTATTATTCGGATCATTCCTTTCTTTAATACAAAATAAAAGGCAAATCAACGACATGATCTCCACCGGAGAGTGTGTGAGAGAATCTTTAAGAAATTAAAAAGGAAAAGATGTTTGATAATGTGCATAACCAAAGAAATGAGAAGTCATGGAGATAATACGAATCGGAGAGTGGAACCTTTTGATGGAGAGAAGGTTGTGAAATGGTGCGAAAGATAATTCCCTAAAATTTTAGCCATACCTGGAGAGAGAGTTAACGATGAAAGGAAAAGCAGGATGGGAAACATTCAACGACTAATGATATGAATAAATTGTGAAAAGAGGCAGAGCAGAAGATGCATTGAGTCATTCGAGCTGCTCAATAAAACATGTCATGGAGATAATACGAATCGGAGAGTGGAACCTTTTGATGGAGAGAAGGTTGTGAAATGGTGCGAAAGATAATCCCCTTAAAATTTGAGCCATACCTGGAGAGAGAGTTAACGATGAAAGGAAAAGCAGGATGGGAAACATTCAACGACTAATGATATGAATAAATTGTGAAAAGAGGCAGAGCAGAAGATGCATTGAGTCATTCGAGCTGCTCAATAAAACATGCCACGTCGACTTATTCATGCACAAATGGCCGTCATCTACTTAACTAGAGTGTGTATGAAAGTTATACTTGACACTGCAGTGATCAGTTGGATGAAACAAAATGCCTAAATGGTACATCAAGTAGTCTCGAGGAAGTAACCACATAAATGGCATCAAAGACCATTTTGGACCATCGTTTAAAAGATTCGGGATCTATTTAATGGGAACTTAATAGACCTTCAGATCTTTATTTGATTCTATTTCGTCAATGATCATAATCTTATTAATGTAAATATCGAATGTGCTGCACTTAACCGAAACGCTACACCAATTCCATCTCAAAGTAAAACTAGGACGTAATGAACATGGTTATTATCTTGAATTGGGTTCCGCTGACATGTACAAGGAACCAGTTGGTCTGGTCCCACATTTTAAATCCATACTAAGATATATAACGGGTAGTGTTATCTTTGATTTTTTACAAACTTTACACCCTAAAAGGTTTGGCGAGCGTCGGGGATTTGTGGTTTTAAGGCTGGCATGATCCTATCGTCAAGGTTGTTGGCGGTGATTGGATGGTGGTCATCACAAGAAAACAATATTGAATTTTAGTAAATATACGAATAAAAGCGTTTAATTATCTAGGAGTTCTTAAGATAAAGATAAAAGTTTTTTCACTACACGTTTTCACTAATATTTACACATTAATTAAATATAAATAACAATTAAAAAAGGCCAGTTGCGTGGAATATTTACTCAAAACGTATAGCTAATATCCTGTACACTACCATCGAAAAAGACCAGATTGCCTGTATCTGTTTAACTAAATCTTCCATAACTTTTCTCAGGTAAAAGCAAACCTATTTAGATGAATAAAACGAAAGTTGTCAGAAAATAAGCCATTTACGAGAAAAATTAGTTAAAAAAATTAACAGAACGACAGCGAAAACCATGTTCTTTTGAAATATAATATTGTCGTGGTATAACATTACATTATATCAATACCATATTATATCTATGGGGGAAGGCGAACCGACAGGGGATTGAACGCTACGAGTTTCGACGCGCGTAACAGCGAGAAAGAGTGCAACGAGGTCAGGTAAAATTTCGGCAATGGCAAAGCTCAAGGTTATTTAAAGAGGCATTAACAAAAATATAATTTTATTTACATAAAATAAGAGAATTAATGGGCAAAATTACATTGGTAAACCAGGGGGGAATTGCTGAGTTATGCATCAGACTATAAAGTTAAAAATTAATGTATTAGATAAGGAGACTATTCAAATGGGGAGGATTAACTCAATTGGGTTGCTGAAGGGAGAAAGGAGTTGGTTTACGGAGGATTCCCGGTGAGACGTCAGCGTAAGGATTCACGGATGTCTTCTGCAGGCAATAAAAGTGAGGCGAGGGTGCTCGGAGCTTCTGAGCAGGAAGTTAACGTGATGACGGTTCCCCAAAAGGATGGAGGGCGGTAACGCCGAGCCAGGGGAGAGTATTTTGGCCACGCGAAAACGAGAGGCGAACGAGGAGGCCTTCGACAGGAGTTAAAGAGTGGAGTCGGAAAAAATCGCTTGGTAGCGATCGTCAAATGGAATTACCTCATTGGCTGGGGCTAATTCCAACACACAAATAGTTCAGCCGTCACTTTGCTTTGTTGTTAGCACCGGACTTAGAACTAGGGAAATCTTATTGGTTCCGGGTGAGACTCCTCAACTCTGTGTCTCCTACATGGAAGACGAGCCCTATATATATTCGAGGCTCCCCCCGCGGAGGTGGGGGAAACAGCGCTACTCTCGAATTGCCTCGAATCTTCACGACGAGGCCATTCTAACTCGTGTAAAGGTGGTCCGTGGTGGACATGTTTTGAGGCTACCACTTGTAGATTGAGGGGGGGGAGGCTTACCAATTTAAGCCTAACCAAATTCTAGAATCTTCTCCAGCGCATGGACTTCACTTCAGGGCTGGAAAAGAAATTCCACGTAGAATTCTCCCACAAATATAACAATTATCTTGTCATTGCAAAAAAAATTAAGAAGTTGTAAGTTATAGGTGTATAGTGTGTATGCATTTATTCTTGATGATGTATGATCGCCTGCCACAAGAAGAACCTCTATTGAGACTCTTGCTGAGTAATCTTGCTCCATTCATCTTGAAGTATTTCTCAGATTTCTTGAAATGCTCTCAAATGTCTCGTTTTAAATCTCTCTCGGACTGCCTTCCAAATATTTCCACTGGAATTTATGTACAAAGTTTATGCAAGCCACTTCATAAGAGTGCTGAGATCATCAACCAGGAATGCCTTCAGTGAAGTGGCCGTGAAGCAGGGGACGTTATCCATAAGGGAATTTTTAGTTTGGTTTTCGGAGGCTAGTAAATGGGGTAATTAATGCTGTTGCAGCAATTCTTTATACACCTTCATAATCATTCTGTTTTGTAAGCGCACAGGTGGCATGGTGCTTCCCAGAAAATAACACACCAGACCATGATACTTCATCGGAAATACTTCCCATTCTTTTTTTGGTGCAAATCTAAAGGAAGGAATCTTTGACGTAATTAAAATATATATATTAAACCCTGCGAAGTTAAGAAGCTAGAAAAGAGTATCGCAGCAATTGATATTTCGACACTGGCATGCTTACTGCAGGATATGGGTGATCAAAGGCCTGTCCAAAAGAAATACCTACCTATGTTGAATTTCATGTAAAATCTGGAAGAAACCAGCCTGCGAAGTTAGCAAAGGACAGTATTGCAAGTCATAGCCACTCCAGATGCATTTTTGAGAGCACGTCGGGTAAAACCCTCAAACTTGTTGATTGACAGAACGATAGCCCAGAGGGTAGACCCGGACTTCCCGACTTAAGTCACGAACCAAGCATCTAAGGGCAAGTTCATTTAGAATTTGAATATCGTCACTGGAACTGCTTTCCCTACAAACTATGAAGTTCTAACCATAACCATTTTGAAACCCCGATTCAAATATTACTTACAAATAAATGAACTACGCCGAATCGGCCATGGCAAAATATAAACCAGAATTCATTAACTACCAAGCTCCAACTCTATCAAATAAAGAAAGTGATGAAATCTAATTAGAATTAAACAAAATAATTGAACAAACTGACGATAAATATGACCTTGGGGACATGTATGAACCAATTCCTAGAGTCAAACAGACACTTCTGATGAAATGCATTGCAACGAGACTAGGAAAAATAAATAATATATTCAAAAGTCTGGGCCATAATGAAGTATGTATATGATCAAATGAAGAGAAATTACAAAGGAAATTGAATCAAATTCTGAGGAATTAATCGGAAAAACTTCATAAGTTCTCATAGCCAATTTGAACCAAATTATGCAACCTAAATCATTATGAAACGAAATCAAGAAGCAGAGATTAAAGAATCTTCAGAGAAAAAAACTTGAGACTTAAGAAAGGAGACGGACAGACATTTAGAAAACTAAAAAGAACAAGTCACGATCTCACCTAAAGCAGATATGTAGTCATATCTAAGTGAAAAAACATAAATAAATAAATATATATATATATATATATATATATATATATATATATATATATATATATATATATATATATATATATATATATAAAACTCTTAGTTAAGAAAATATGAAAATATAAAAAATAAATAAGTAAATAAAACGAAAATTAATAAATTCAAGGAGAAAACTAGCTATGAAAAGATAGCATCACCAGTCTCTCTATGCTATTCAAACTCTTTATCAACATTCTACACTTTAGAACTTTATAAACGTAGTTAAACCTTAAATTTTTTTAAATCTTTGAACACCTGAAGGATGCTTATTAATGCTCCGGAACTAGTTCTCTACTCGTACCACTAAACATGTCGCTTGCTACAATAGAGCTTTTACTTGCACTTAACTATCGACGCGAATTTGTACATGAGGGCTTACTTACCCTATCAATAATTACCTACAAGCATTAGACAATAACTCAGGTCCGGGCCCCATCCGAGGTAAAATCCTACTCCATGTAGCTTAACTACTAGTATACAAACAATTATTATAAACCAATAGATATGGGAACTTCACCTGAAATATTAAAGCATTGCGAGAATCATAAACAGCCTTTGAGTACAACACACGTATAAGAACTCTCCCCTCAAATATTCCGGATTTTAGTATTTTCTTTAATCAGAATATAATTCAGCCATAGATTACTTAGCTTGAAAATCTCTGTCAAAGTAGTTATTTTCGTTTACATATTAAAGAGAAATGTTTATTTTGATTCAATATAGAAATAAATTAATTTTGCTTTGTGTTAAGGAGAGTATGACGATTAATTTTTCAACACATATCAGATTAACTACATCAGGGTAGATTTGATGAGAAACTCATGTTAATTGACGTGTTAAAAGGTATCCTCATACAAATCGATATATAATCCCTGTATTCCTGCTGCCGGGCAGAAACTGCCTCACGGACGCCCCGATGCAAGAAATCCAGGTGGTTCAGAGCCTACTACTCTTCCCTGACACAAAGAATTAGCCAAATTTGTTTTTGTGAGGGTCTCCGGCATTCACATCAAATCTTGACCATGTTACCCTTAAAGCGCATGGATTCCACAGCCAAATAGCCGCAAGATCAATAAGAAATCCACGAACCGCTGTGAAATTTCGGCACAAACGCGTATCTTATTTGCCTTGATCTAAACCGCCAGCAATGAAACTATAATTTTTCTTGCGCGATGATCCTAACAAAGTACGGGCTACTCAGCAGGTAGACATCATTTAGTGAACATTAAACCAATGTGGATCGATGATATAAAGTGTCATTGAGACGCTACACTCATCTATTATTACAGTGCATTGTAGGGACTCGCCCTAGAGTCCTTGACATATAATCTATCTTACATTAATTCATCGAATTCGTCTCTTCCATCAAAGAAACTCGAAGCTTGCAAATTCTGGACTAAATTTAAAGTTTAGCACTTCTTTCTAACGCGAAGTGAAAAATAGGAATTACCCGTGATTCCACTCTTGAAATACTAGCCTAATTCAATCAGAACAAATATTATTCTGATGGTAATTGGTGTTCCAGATGTACTTTTAGCCAACAGCTTGGAACTTTTTTTAATAGTTATTTTTGTGTTAAATCTTTACTCACTAATAATACCGGAGAGGTTTCATAATTTACTTTGTCACAAATAAATAATTCAGAACATTTCGCCTTTAACTGCACCCCGACTGACACAGCATTGGTAAATTCGATTCACGCCTATATAACTCGCAAGCCAGAGGTCGGCTTGACACCACTCGACTTGGAGTCCTACTTTCTCTTCGGCATAATCCTGCCTAATTTTATCCTATAATACGGTGGTATCAGATCCTGTGGTAGGAATCACAACAATTAGTGTGCAAATTACTTCGGTCCTTGATTGAGAGTTGTCCGTCAATCTTTACGATTAGATAATAAATTCATGAACTGCTTCATTTACAAAATAGAAATTACGTCAATTGAGCACAAAATTGACCATTATCCTTGTATCAAGAATGCGGAGTAAAACTCTAAAATACGACACTGTGAAATTCTTTTCAAGCCAAATAAGGTCACATGCGATGAGATAAAGTACGCGTAATTAGTCTCTTCTAATCATCCTAGACTGCAAGGAAGATGCTGACGCCATAATATCATTAACTCCCTAGGGAAAATACAGGGAAATTATAAGTGCTTTGATGGAGCACAACATCAATTCCTTCTACAGCAACTGCGTAAGCTCTTGGTACAGGAAGAACTGTGGAATATGAATCTCTGAGAGGTGCTTTAAGTTATGGATCCCCCACCATCTTCTCGGATGATTCGGTTGACAAGGCACTGTCTAAAAAAGGTGTTTTTACAGCAGTTTCCAATATAGCTCAACAAGTTATTGCGGCAATATAACCACGAACCCCATTGGAGAAGATAACGTAAGCCGTGGATCTCTACGGGAATTTTACGTCCATGTTTTAGCCACAATCAACTCATCTCCACCGCAAAAGGAACTGGTTGCCTTTAAACGAGACAATAAGAGGCTTTCAACGAGTAGGTTTGATGATATAGTCCTGCCGGTCCCTCATGATGCCAGCCACGTTACAAAGCGACGAAGCAACGTGCATACCCAGCTGGTCCAATGCCGAGCCCAATCCACAGCAATTGGCGTATGAGTGTATGTTCGTACCACCAGATGTTAACGAGAACCGCTAGTGTATATAAGATAAATTAACTTCACCTCACCCCCTCTTTCTTACTGATGAACCTTGCTTTAAATGTCCTTTTCCTTGTCGACTCTAACACTATAAAACAAAATCATACATTCTAAATACAACCGAAATATTTCACCTAAGGAGGACACTTAACAGATTACCAAGTGCTCGCCAAGTGCCACATTGGCTAGAAATACCTGTCCCTTATCCTGAGGCTTCACCATTCCCGCTCGTGTATCTTTATTGTGTCTCATATTTCCAACGTTATTCAGAGTCGGATTTCTTGACCCAATTCTACATAATCAAGGACCTAACACGTTGGGGATTAATAAACAGGAGAACGATAAGGTCCTCTAACTAAAACCAGGTGCAAGTTCCACCTAACGTGCGCAAAGTTTCAGTCCTTATTGTCCCCCTGGTTTGCGAAACTCTTCAGCGATATGGTAAGACCACTCTCGAATAGCAAACATACGAAACACGGTGTTGTTACTCGAGTTTAAAGAGAGTCAAATTTGTGTTCGTATTTTGGACTACATTTTTGTCGCAAGTGCGACTGTTGACGAGAACTCACGCCTTACAAGACACTTCGATCACTTGGAGTAGGCCAAACTTCACAATAATCCGTCCAACAGCAAGGGCATCTCCTCCACAACAAAGAGATAGTTGAGGCCATCGTACGTTGGGCCCAACAAATTACCTTCATTGAAAACTGCGTTTTGGTGCTAAAGTAATCAACGCGAATTTATATATATTTGTCCGCAACTCTCCAACTCTCCGAATTCTCTCCTGAGAATTCAGAAGTATCCCTCAAAACAGATGCTAATAAAGAGGGCATAGCTTGCGGGGTTAAACGACGAAGCCAGCTGAGAAGAAATCGAACACCTATGGCTGTGAGATTCTCGCCACTAAATTCTCAGGAAAGAATTTACCAACTGAACAGAAGCAATTTCTTAATTACTTCAGAGTACAATCGTGACTTTCTGCAATCTAGAGAACATTTTTTCGGCATTCATTACACGTGTGTGGTCAGCTGGATTTCATCTCATAATTCAGGCAGTGGAAAAAATCGATCTCCAAGCAGCAGGGTTTGAATACAACGTGATTGCACACACGCAGGAGGCCGACCCTACCATAGCAAGGTTCTTTTAATGCACGGAACGAATTAATTTCACACAGGTCGCATACTACTAGGAAACTTTCTTCATGCATTGCGACATATCCACAAGAAATGTGAGCCTCATATTTCTGCCAATTTAACGGAAAGCGACTACACATTTCCGCTGAATAATGCAAGCGTTATCTATGTTTGAGTTTATCAGGCCTAAAATGAATACTGACATCTGGTACAAGCCCGCACCGCCATTGGAACCACTGCTTCCAGCTCGTCCAGTATACCATCACCCGCGTACAGCTATGTACTAAAACAGCGTTTCAGGTTTTCGAGTGCATTAACCTCGATATCTTGAAAACACTGCTCGTTGTAAAGGTTACAGATACCTAATTAGATTGGTCGACTGTTTTTCCGCTAGGCAAAGGCGACCCAAAAGGCATGCATTGTAGCACGCACCTTTTCCGAAACCCTCGTTTCCATATGGAGGGGGCACCGTTTGGGCTTTTCTGCACAGGTACCACTGACGAGAGCCTAAAACACTTAGTTCCAAGTAAATACGGAAGGCTGCATTAGAGCCAGCAGGAAAAGTCCTTGTGGAACGCTTTCAGCGGCATTTAAAACGGGCCATGAGAGTGTCAGAATAAACTCTGTGTGATTCTTGGCCTTAGGAATGTCTAGAAGAAATAACTCGACACGTTCTCCCACATGTTATATCCTGGAACACTAAGAGGGATGCCAGGTTAGGTCATTACCGGAGGTACTTCTTCACTTTCCACAACGCTATTCGTAACCTACATCCGAAACATCAAAGGCAAATCTGAAAAACAGTAGCTATAAAAGGAGAAGAAGGCATAATTTTCGTTCCAGGGACTTGAGCACGGCAGTGTTACTCTTTTATATGTTGCCAGCGCGAAAAAGCAGCTAAAGCTGGACTATTATAGCTTTTTGTCGTCGTCAGGCGTGCAAATAATTACTTTTTTGCATATATGGATTTGGAACGCTGTCATAGTTGATTGCTGAAGCCCGCGCATATCAAACCCACGATTTTGCCTAGAAAAGATTTTTCATTCACTAGACTGGGTAGACAGCATGCAAGCTGTCACGCCTACAAGTTTGCTTTCCCACGTAAATCGTTTTCCTTCCTCTTTTCGGGAACCTCACTGTTTGAGGGAATATATTGAGGAGGAGGAGGGGGGATCTATGACACTCACATCGACTATTAAGGATTCGACCAAGAAAAATATTGGTTCTTTAACCAAATGGCTTAAAGAACGAAAGCCACTTCACGAGCTGCACGAGAATTTTAAAATTATCGCTCAATTGTGTTTTCTTGAGCTAAAAAACATTCTTTCTTGCAGTCTGGTCACACAGATTCTTCATCATCTCCTTCCTTGGGAGGATATTGCTAGCATACTCCCTAAATGGATAAAAGGGTCAATGCAACAATACATACTTGCATTAATCAATCAATTATCATAAAATATAGAGCTACAAACTAGCTCAATCGCATCAGTCATTTTCCTCGAATCCCCGCCTCCCAAATCCGATTCAAGTATTCTTTCTTATCTCTTAAATAAACTCTAAGCAGGTAAAATACTACACTAAATTTAAAGTGTCGTTATCCTGTCCTGGGCGGAGTGGAGTGTGTAAATTACAGGCAATTGCAAATCTCAATTCTGAGGCTCATTTAACACCACAATGAATATAGTAATGTAGGGCTCAAATAAAATTTAAACCAAACATAACTTTTCAGACTTATTTATTCCACATGGTGTAAGAGTATATGTAGGTAGGGGGTAGAGAAAGGGTGTGTGGACAGACAGCGGAAAGTAGACCAATGTTGAAAAGAGAAAGAAGTGTGGAAGGGTGCAAAGTGATGCTAGACCTGGTGATCAGGCCTATTGCTCTAAAAAAAAAATTTGTTTTGTAGTTCTTTTGTTGTCTTTGAGTTTGTTTATATATATACATATATAATATGGCGTTCAAGCCATTTGTCTTCAAATCAATTAATGTCTCTGGATATGATGTGCGCACTTGCTGTTATGGTGATAATTGCATTATTAATTACTTTAATGTTTGCTTAGTGTCTTTGATTTTTTCGCATATTTTGTAATGTGTGTTGTTTGTGTTTTGTTTCTTCGTTGATGTCTTGTTCGGTAAGTTTCGGTCTTCATCTGTAGATTTGAGTCTTCATCGGTAGGTTTGTATCTTCATCGCTGAGTTTGTAGAAATTGGTGAGGTTTAACAATTAAGTTAACTATTTCTTGGTTTGGGGTAAAAAAGTTTCTATCATCATGCGTAGAACGGCATTTCTGCTCCGCCATCTAAAGCCCCGGTGGAGCTTGGAAATCTGGCGCGACTTATTGCTCTTCTATTCTGGTCAATTATTTGGACAATTTTATCGTCTAATTCACGATTAACCTTTTCCAGCATATTCCTTGTCCGTTCTTCTATGACAATGTTAATGGGACTTAACCCCGCCTCCCGGTGCAGCTCTTTTTGTCGTATTCTTTCTATTCTGCGTGTACCTGTAATTAAGTACGTGCATTAATTCTGCACCAATTGTAGTGCCCTCTTCTGTGTCTTCAAAACACACAAGAGGGCGGAAGCGGGGTATAGTAGCGTCGATCTTACAAGTGCATTGTAGATCTTTTTGTTGTTGCTTTGACGAAGATTTCTGAACCTATATATAGTCTTGACAGGAGCAGTGGCCTTGGTAATTCGTTCTTGGACGTGCTTCTTGCACCCGGATGAGGTAATCTTTATTCCTAGTAAATTGCACTCCGTGGTGTAGGGATATCGTCTATCCCCCACCCTGACGTCATAAAGTAGTTTCCTGCTAATGGGGACTACTTTGAATTTTTCCTGGTTGGTACGGATTTTCCACTGGACCTCGTAGGTGTTAAGTTTTTCAATTTCTGCTGCTGTCATTCGAGCATACCAAGGCGCATTCCTTCGTGGACAAGTGATTATCTGGGTGAAATCATCGGCGAATTGAATGTTGAGGCAAGTGGTGCTTAGGGGCTGGGACATCCTTGGTGTAAATCAAGTAGAGAGTGAGGGAGAGGTACCGCCCTGTGGGAGAGCCGCAGTGAGCAGAAACTTTGGTTCGTCCGTGCACCCTAAACTGATGTACGCCGCTCTCTCCATGACATAGTCACAGAGAGTTTTTTCTAAGTTTTCACTTAGGCCACGTTGTAATATCTTGTACTGCATTCCCCGTTGCCACACCTTATCAATGGCCTTGGATACATCTCGACAAACAATGTCCACGTAACTCTTTTCACGTTTTGCTTGGGCTAGCTTTTCCGAATTCGTGTGGGTTGTAGAGTGAGTTCTCCTCCAGGTGAGACACCAGTCTTTTGTTGAGGATCTTCTCTAAGAACTTCACGCCAAATTCTAAAAGTGAAATTGGCCGATAGCTCTCTTTCAACCTTGGGTTCTTTTGGTGCTTAGGCAAGAAAATCATCTTAGCCGTTTTATAAGCATCTGGAAAGTATACCGTGATCAGACAGGCGTTATATATTCTTCTCATCCCTTCAATGGCATTGGCTGGTGCATTTTCAAAGTTAAGCTTTGTAGGCCCCGATTGTCCTGGGGCTTTTTGTTAGAATCAGCGGAGCGCTCCAGGTTGTTCTTCTTCTGCAATATCGGCGTCTCCGTCGCTCTGTCTATCCACCTGGTTGTGAGGGTGCGTCTTGTGTATTTGTTCGTTAAGCTCTTCGATGATGTTGCTTTCAAACTCTAGGTCATAGTCTTCGTTTTCCTCTTCAGTTATACTGAAGATCTTTTCCCAATAACTTCGGAATATCTCTTCAATTTTTCCTTCTTCTGTTTCGATGTTTCCATCTTCCTTCTGTAGCTCGATCTTATGCTTCTTCTTCCCAGTCGATCCTTTGAGATTACTGATCTTTCTCCAAAATTCTCTGGGAGTCGTTTCGTGAACGAGGCTATCGATCAGGTCCTCCCATCTTCTATTCTGCTGTTCGAGGATCAACTAGTTTAATTATTCTTTGCCTTCTTTACTTCACTGCATTGAGTGAACTGATGCATTCACGATGTTGAGTTCATACAATAACTTCAGCTCACGGTATAATTCCTTCATATATTCGGTCCACTTGTAGGTAGAGATGATCCTATACTCGGATTTAGCGATACAAGCCCTATCTGCGTGGATTAGATGGTTATTGAGGTCGTCGAGTGCCTCGTCAATCTCCTCGAGAATTGCCTTGTTAGGCGGATCGTAGGCCTCGAGAAGGCGCGCGTACAGTGTCCAGTATGCTCTTTTGTAGTTCTTTCTGACTACAGCTGAAACGTTTATAGGGTTCCTTTTGATAGTGAGTAGGATCCCTATATTATCACTACTTGTTACCTGGACTGGTTCCATGTAGTAATTGAACGGCAGCTGACGGTTCGCCTGACAAATGTCTGGTTTTGTGGCACCTCGTGCTCTGACATAGGTTGGGAAGTCGGAATCTATTCGCTGGGCAATATTTCTGTCCAGCAACAGGTCCAGCCTTCTTCCTATACCGCTGTAGTTCCTGTAACCGGATTCTCGGCACCTGGCGTTCAAATCCCCCATTAATATAGTGGGGGCTCTTCTGCCGAATAGGCCATTGAGAGTGTGAATTGGTAACACATCTCTCCTTGGCGGTTGATATCCGGTAGCAATTACCAACTATCCCAAGTCGAGTTCGACCTCAATCGCGAGGTAGAATTCTTCTAGGTTTCGTATCTGCTTGTATTTAATCCCTTTCTTTATTGCAATAGCAGCTCCGTTGTACCGCTCTTGCGAATAATTTGTAATCAACACATCGTAGTTCCAGATTTTCATTTCTGTTCTATGCGTGTCGATCCCGTGTTCTAAAATCAATATGATGTCCTCATCAATTTCTCTGAATACATTTCCGTAAAGAATTCCGTTCGTCGTCCAGCCTTTTGTGTTAGTTTCCATTATCTTCAGTGTGTTCCGTAACATGGTGAGTTGTTTTTACCAATGTTTCTTCTTGTTCTTGTTCTTCTTGGGGTCTGACTGGGCGGTTTTATTCGGCCCAGAGTTTTCCTTTTTCGGAGAGGGACTCGGGATTTTGGACCTGCTCTTCGTAGCTCTTGTACGAGTGCAGGGGCCATCTTCGTTGTCAGAAGAGGGGGATCCCTCCTCCCTTTAACCCTTTTCCTCTTCGTCTTCTTCCTCGGATTATCCGATGAGGGAGCTTCAATAATCTCCTCCAGTCCAGACTTGACGCTATTTTTCTTTATGACTGAGTCCTCGAATGCCTTGGAACATTCGGGGTCTTCAGGCATAATTACTGAAGGTAGATTGTTCGCCTTCAGGAGAGCGTTAAGTACTTGATTTTAGCAGCCGGTCTTTACTGCATTGTCCACATTTGCGTGGGTTATGCAAATTAAGATTTTTGGACTCAAATCTCTGATGATACTGATTTATACAAGTGCCGATGCAGGCTTTACCTCTGCATTCTTCTTGGTGGCGTTTGTATATGTAATTTTTGTTCCTTTTCTCTCTTCTTCTTCCTTTCTTTTGATAATTTCGCGGCGCTTTGGGCAGTTCAAGGCCATGGTCCTATGTTCCCCTTTGCAATTTAAGCATCTTATCATGGTGCTTTCACATTTGTCGAATGTGAACACACTGCACCACAGTCGATGTCGATGTCGATGTCGTGTGCTTTTCGAGTTTATAGCATACAAAGAAAATTTGTATGCTATTGAATTTCTCTTGTGGGATGTTTTCGCTTGGTATTCTCATATTGAATACCAGTATTCCATTTTGTGTCGCTTTCCTTGCCATGTCTTTCGTAGAGAAAGTTATTATAAAGACGTGGGTGTGTTCGCGAAATTTTATTATTTCGCGAACTTGGGCCCATGGGTTACTCTTGGTTTATGTTTACCCACCGAGCTCTCCACTTTGGTGGGGGGCTTCATTCCGGGGATGGTCCTTAGGGAGTCCCTTTTAGTGAGGGCCTCCATAGTCTTCGATGTTCTCTTGTGATGTCTTCTTTTCCTGAAACAAAAGTGTAGTTATTGTTTTTTTGGAGTGAAAAAGAAAGTTAGGAAGTGGTAAAGGAGGTAAAGGATTGTTGAAGTAGGCTTGGGTACGAGTCCAATAAATGGTGAGAAACGCCCCCATGCATTTTCTTGTTGTTCTCTCGCTCGTTTGCTGCCAAAATGATGGGTGATTGTTTGATGGGGTGAGTCTCTAGTGGGGACCTTAGATGGTTGAACTTGGTGGACTTTATGCATAGCGGCCGAATCAACGAGCGGTAAGTTTTTGCCACCCTCTCACTGATACATAGGCCATAACTGCATCCAACTACTTAGAGACGGGTGAACTTTCCAATGTGATTCTGGTCGGGTCCCCAGGGCGATGAGGATTTCTCCTCCGTCCGGGACTCGCAGTTATGCCCCAGTATCGTGAAAATTTCTGACTTACGCTTCCGCTATGGGCTAGGCCTCAAACCAGTTTTCAGATAAGCCCTTAATTATGTCAGTCCAAGTGGCCGGCATAGTTAAAACGAAATCAATGATTGGCAGACACCCGAGCAGGTTCGCACGCAGAGCGATGGACGGGAGCAGTGAGGTGCTTAAGCCTTCATTGAATTATGAGTCTTCTAAGAAAAAATAAATAGCTCTCTTTTCGACGGTTGAAGCGGAATTCACCGTAAAATTTCCAGAATAGGCGTTCGTCTATGTAAGCAATGCTCAAAATCCGTCACTAAGCAAGTAAAAATGCTTTATCCGTAGGTTGTCAGCAGAGCGTAATAGTCGAATATTCCTATTTTTTTCTTTTTAAATAAATAAAAATAGAGTTACATAAGTTATTTTATTTATGAAAGATATGGAAAGAAATTGTGAAAAAATCATATGCATATATAAGATTAGGAAATATCAAAATAATACGAAATACAATAAAGGTAGGTAACACTTCACATTCGGGGTGCACGGTAGATGGCCCTGTTAGTCGGCTACAATTTTAGGCTATAATATATCTCTTATGACGTCAGACGGTAGCGTCAGATGTGGACTTTCACGGCGTTATATATTTTTTGTATATGAGTATATAATGGGGGGCTGCGCCCCCCAGACCCCCCCAATTGATTGAAACTCAGGATCATCGCAGGGTGGACCTCCCACAGTGATATCTTCCCCACGAGCAGTCCCTTTGAATTTCCTGGGGGGTTTCCGCCCCCCCCCCCAACAGCTTTTTACTGGCAGAAAAACCTAACCTAATAACAAACAATTCTTACTTTTATAGGTTTCTTGATTAGTTTATTTTCAAAACGGGTCCTATTTATAAGCTACGACGTTGGCAGTACGAAGCTGTTATCGTTCGCAGCAAACAAAAAATACGAAAACAAAAAAAAAACAATAAAAGAAACCTTACCTAACTTAGAAAAAACTATAAACGAGCAGAGGCGCAGATATTTAGTAAATGATACAGACTAAAAGTTACAAATCCCCGTGCGCCCCGAATCTGAAGTATTACTGCTTTTAATTTCAAATGATAACCGTATCTGAAAGTTGGCAGCATTTCGTCGCTGTCGACGTAAGCCGGCTTCACATGTGGGAGGAAAACGGTTTCAGGTTTGCCCTCTTTGTCACTAGTTATATTCTTTTCTCGTCGGGAAAGAACCTTGAATAAGCCAGTGTAAGGAGGGACCAATGGTTTGCTAACAGTACCATTTCAGATAAAGACGCTTTCCGAGCTCTGTAATTCCTTGAAAACAAATTGTTTTGGCTAGACTACGTTGCGACTGGCAGCAGGCTGAATAAAAGACATGGGGTTCCGAAGTTAGATGACGAATGATGCACGATCGGGTGAGGAAACTGAAATTGGTTGAAGAAGGTAACGAGGTAAACGAAGAGAACCACCGTATACGCATATCTCCTTTCAAGGATGAGCGAAGACCTAGCATGACGAGAGGCAAATTGTCGTCCACTGAAGGACATCCTCGTAAGACATAAGAGCAGTCTTTTACGCTCGAAAGAGGCGCTCAACAAAGCCATTTGCTTGAGAGTGCTACGCTAGTACGCCGTTGTGCGAATGCGAGTGGAGCCAAAGGTGTTGGCGAAAAGCGAAATAAACTGACTTCGATCTTACGTCCTCTACCCAACGCAATGGTTGACGGGAGTCCGAATCGGGAAACTCATCAGTTGATAAAAGTGTTAGTGAGTATTGGCCAAGAATGCCTTCATCGGAAGGGCTCCGGACCACTTGGCAAAGTGTTCAACACAGTTTAGGATGTAACTGCCGTTATCAGAAGTACACAGTGGCCAGACAATGTCCATGTGGAAATGGTCATATCGAGCACCAGGGGGTCAAAAGTTATACCGGTGGCAAATGGACGTGTAGTCAAACCTTGCACTTCTGACATTGAAGACAACAGCAAGTCCACTGACGGTTTGTCTTTTTCATCAACACGGCCAAATGTGAGACCGAGAGACCATTCCGAGGCCGTGAAAATTAGCAAAATCATTACAACGGAGAGCGGGAAGTACATAAATTCGAATACTGTTGGCCACAACATCACACCACAAGAAAACACTGAACTAGTGAGAATTCACAAGTTTAAGGGAAAGAGAATGCTGAGACGGGTCCTTAATGAGTGAACTCATTTCTGTGTCACTGACTTATTCTTTTCTGAAGAAGCTTCTGGTCGAGGTGAGGACGGTCAACGGAGACAAGCACCACTAGGGAAAGGGAATCGGCTGCTACGTTATCGGTGTCGTGCATGTGGAAAATGTCAGAAATAAACTGAGATATGAATTTTATCTTGCCAAGAGCACGAGAGAATACTTGGTGGAATTCGAGCAGAACATAAATTTCCAAGGATTATGATCTTTCAGGATATTAAATTCCCTTCCTTCGACGAAGTGACCTAATTGGCGAATGCTGAGATAAATGGCAAATAGTTCTCTGTCAAAGGCACTCTATCAAGTCTCAGCTGGTTCAAGTTTCTGCGAGAAAAAAGAAATAGGCATCCATTTCTCGACGAGACTCTGCTGCAAGCCTGCGCCACCCTACAAATCTGATGCATCTGTCATTATACAAGTTTCAGCATCGAGAACAGGATAATGAAGACAGGCAGCCTCCAAACAAGGCCATTTTTGCTTTTTCGAAGACGAGAGTTGCCAAATCACTCCACTTGAAGAGATTTGAAACCTTTATTCGTTCGCTGTTCGTAGGAGGTTGTTGAGGAGCTTTTGGAATAGCAGCAAAGTCCTTGATAAACTAATAGCAAAAGTTGACCATACCAAGGAATTGACAGAGCCTGCGTTGATAGTCAGGGCGTGGAAAAGCATTAAATCCTTCTGTCTTCTCTTCAGTAAGACTAGCACCACTCACTCTAATGAGGTGTACAAGGAAGTCAAGTTGCGGGACACTAAACAGGCATTTGTCTGAACAAATGTCAAAGCCATATTGTTGAAAGCGGGAAAGCACAGTTTCAACATGAAGCTGGTGTTTGTCAGTCGAAGAGCTGGCAATCGGAAGATCATCTATATACGTAAAATAGAATAGTAATCGACTAATGATTTCGTCAATGAAGCGATGAAAGTTTTGGCTAGCATTGAGGGGGGGGGGCTAAAAGCATGTTCAACTACTCGAGTAGCACGAATGTGGTAATGGTGGCAGTTTTGCAAACGTCGGTTGGCTCGACAGGAATCTGGTGAAAAGTTTTCACTATGTCAATCTTTGAGAAGATTGTGCACCAAGGTTAATTGGCCGTAAAATCCAGTATGAGATGGACGGATACCTTTCGAGAATGGTAATGGCATTGATGGCGCGAAAGTCACCGCATGGGCGCCACTCTCCAGTCTTCTTGGTTACCTTTGAAACGCTCAAGACCATTGTACTTATAAAGTCTGATAATCGCTAGATCCAACATGTGATGGATTTCCTCCTTTGCTTTTTAACCGTTCCGGTGGAATTTTTCAAAATATTGCATACATAAGTTGTCCAGTGTTGGTGATTGCATGAGTTACGCTATGTTTGACCTCAGTTGGCTGGTCAGCGGAGTAAGAATTGCAAGTAATTTTTCCAAGAGGCTCTTGAACGAAGTCGACGGCATGACGACGTAGATGGTGGTAGATTCCTCTGAGCTTATGCAAGCACGATAATGAAGTTAGGTTTCCTGATCTATCATGGAGTTCTTTTTAAGACCGAAAGAAAGCTTGAAGTCCTGGAGAAAATCAGAGCCTAAGTTATGGATGTGAACAACAGGTATGAGGAGGACCCACCTAAAAAATCGACGAGACCAGGAAAAGTATCTTCAGCTGTGTTCCGTAAGCCGGGATCTTGGTTTCATTTGCTGCAAAAAGGTACTGGATAGGAGAAGTCTTCTGCACGCTAGAAGGAAGTAGACTGACTTAATCACCAGTATCGATGAGGAAAGTGAGTTTCATCAAAGGTTCTTTGATCCGTGGCAGCTTGGAGTCCAAGTGCCAGGCGGGTGGCGGTATGAGCAACTGACAGCTCGGTTTTCCGATTTTTGATGACAGGGGAAACGCATTTGCCAGCGTTTTCCCGAGCTTTGCATGGTAAAAACACAGGGAAGTGGTTGTTCGTTGATTCAAACGTGATTTCGACCGAGATAGAGACTAAGGCCTTTTCAGGATACTCTTGACGAGGCGCGTTAGCTCCTCAATTTCTGCCTCCAAACGTGTGATTCATTCATCTGAATAGCTAGTTTTTCCACGCGTGTTGTTGAACCCACAGTAGTGATGATGCTTTGCGTGGAGAGAGGGAGCTTCGGTAGGATTAGCTGGCGGAAGAGAAGCTTCTCGAGATGGCAGTCGCTTATCTGCCGAGAAGCTGCTGAATGTGACTGAGTAACTGGGATGTCTTCTGATCCACGATATCTTCTTCAAAGACGAGGTATCTCATGCGCTTGTTTTCCGATGCAGCCATTCTTGAGATTAGGGTGGTTTTCTAGTCCTCATATCGCAACGAACTGGAAACTGACGAAACCACGACATCCCTGACCTCACTAATAATGAACGACGGTAGCGAACTGACGATGTAGTTCCACTTTGTCTTGCTGATTAAAGTTTTTGCTATATTGAATTATGATCCAGCCAGAATGAACCACAGTGCAACGCCTGAAGACCAAAAGGCAGGCAGTTTGATGCCGACGTGGGTGACGTGTGTATTAACCTCAGCAACTGTTTTGGTACTGGCCTGGGGATCACCAAGCCTAGGTGACAGAGAGCGAACGAGCCTTATTAGGACTAGCCTTCTAATATTTTTTGTTATAAAAGATTTAGTTGGTAATAATACAACCTAATTTCTTAATTTACTTTCTATGAAGTACATATTCTAACCTTTTAATTTTCCTTACTTCAATCCTCATAGGACACTATTCCCAAATTCCTTTCATGCTTAGAAACTTCGAATCGTGAATTAAGCTGACTCTACTCAATTCGGAGCCTACTCTTCGAGGGTAAAATCTGTTTCTGAAAGTTTTTCGAAAAAATTAGTTGATGTTTAATAATTTAGTGAAGTTTTGCGAAAAAAAACTTGACAATTCAGTTCAAGTCTCATAAAAAATAACCCCAAATTCAAGTTTTGTTTAAAAGATTTGAGGTAATTGCAGTTGCTGATAATCCCTATCCCATATCTCTCCCTTTATTTTCTTTCTTCTCACACTTCCTATACCCTATTAGGAGATGTTTTCAGCATATGTTATATTTCTATGTTGCTATAATTATAGAGAAATTACTGCTGATTATGCATTAAAATAGTTTTATTGGGTATTATAATTTGAACGCAAATGTCCTAATCACCAATACTGTCTCAACACATTAATAAGCAACTTTGCTGGCTTCATCAATCTACTCATGTATATATTTTGATATAGAAAATTTTAATAATATATGTTTATTGCTGGTGTCCTTGAGTGTCTTACTGGTTTGGTCCTTTGCCTTGTTTTTCTTGATTCCTTTGCCCCTGTTCCTTTCCTTGCCGTCATCCTCTTTACTCCTCCCCTTCCTTTCCCTTTGTTCTGACTCATTTCCCATTTTCCATGCTTTTTCATATTTCTCCCTGTGATAGAACGAGTTCAGAGCTGCATTCATTTCAACTTCTATCACATTTTACTTAAAACCATGAGGCTACCCACGTGCATCTTCGATTCGAGGCTTGGAGTCTTATCAACAGCTACCGGACGCCAATGTTTAAACAAGGAGGTTATCGTCCCCCCCCCGTTCGCCCCCATACGCCGACCTCGCCAGATCGAGTTAGGCTTATGGACAGATAAGGCATTTTTCTCCGGCCCAGCTGTGCGTTCCCTCGAAGCTTCCACCCCATTCTCCCCCACGCCAAGGAGATGTCCTGGCTATTTATATGGAAACTTTACCACTAAGATCAGATTGGAGATCCAGATTTTCGTCGCGAAACATCACCACGACCCTCTCTCCCTTTGTGCACCAAGGGACCTCGGCCTCGAGATTCACCATCACTTGTCCAGGAGGACAATATTCCTTGAGTGCCAAAGGTTCGAGCCTTTAGTGACGTCAAGTCCCCAAGGCATTCCCCCCTGCTGTTCAAGGAGAACAGCATTAGAACAGCCATTGTTCGTTTTGAGCCCTTCGCCAAGAAACGGTTCTCATCCCCCCCCCTGTTGTTCAAGGAGAACAACATTAGAACAGCCATTGTTCGTTTTGAGCCCTTCGCCAAGAAACGGTTCTTCCCCCCCCTCCTGTTGTTCAAGGGAGAACAACATTAGAACAGCCATTGTTCGTTTTGAGCCCTTCGCCAAGAAACGGTTCTCACCCCCCCCCCCTTTTGTTCAAAGGAGAACAACATTAGAACAGCCATTGTTCTTGAGCCTGTAGACAAGAGACGGTTCTCATCCCCCCTTTGTTCAGAAGAGAACAACCTAGAACAGCCATTGTTCTTCCAGCCGTTCGTCGAGAAACGGTTCTCCTTCCCAAGACGCCACGTCAGGATCATCTTTTCCCCCCCCCCCTTTGGCTGGAACTCGCCAGCGGACCGAATATTCCTTCAAGTACCTTCCACTGCACCCTAATGAAGTTACGTAAGCCAAGCGTCACCTTTTGAGTATTGATCCCTTATTTGTCAATTCTATCCTGTGCTTTAAATGGTTTATCGAACCATCCCATCTCTTTAACTCCATATTTGTTTTACCTTTTTTGATCCCTTAAATCCTTGGATTAGCCCGAGTCTCCACGACCCTTTCCATTCTGTTTGTCAATATTTTCCGTTTTTGTGTTTTGTTTATAGTTATTATTAATAAAACTCTATTTTATTAATGATAGCAATATTATTATCCTTGAGCTCAGTTCCACTTCTTAAGCATTTTGAAGATACATAATACCGGCCGCCAGACAGTAAAACGCACTCTAAAGATAATTAAGGAAGTTCCCTCAACGAATAGTGTAATATATGGTATCGTCGGGAGTCATTCTACGACACTCCCTTATAACCCTACTTCTTTTCTTCTTTATCTTCCCCTTTTTTTCTTCCTTGCTCCCTTTCCTACTTTTTACTCTTACTCCTTCTCTTTCTTCGATCAATTTTTCTTTCCTCATTTTGCTCCTTCCCCTCCTCTCCTTGCCTCCCTCTCCTTGCCTCCCTCCCCTTCGCCTCTTTCGTTAGCCAACTTCCCTTCTCTTTCTCCTCCCGGTGGATGGTACAAAATTACATCTTTTGTTTGATTTATTATTAGGCCATTATAATTTTCTTTTTAGATTCTTCAGTGATGTCCAGAAAGCGGATGTACAAAGAAGGATTTCTTGACATTGGGTTTACGTTTCTCATCAGTCAGGGTTTACGTTTCTCATCAGTCACGGCATCGAAGAACCTCAGTGTGTTATATGTGGTGAAGTGCTCAGATAGCTTAAAGAAAACCGGCTCAAACGGCATCTACAAGGAAAACACCCCCTACGCTGCCAGGGAAGGACCGCCAGTGTTTCAAGAGAAAAGAAGAACATCTTAATCTTCAGCAGTTAGATACTGCTGTGAACACAGGAATGTATCCTATTCGACAAGCAACAATTGCATCTTATCTTGTTGCAAAAATAATTGCTAAGTGCAAAGTGGGTGAAACCAGCAGTCTCAAAATTTGGGGGATGGTAAAAACCTTCCAACTAGAGTGGAATATCATTAAGGTTGTCTCTTTGAATTGGAATACGTTTGCCAAGTTCATCTCAAGGGGTATTTGAAAGATAAACACATCTACAAAAATAAACTTTAATATAAATAATAATAATAACAAGGGCGCAGATAAATATGGAAATCTAAATAATAATTAATACGACCAAAGAATATTATGACGGGCAAAAATTGAGGAAACTACGTCCGGGAAAATATATATAAGTGATATAATAAGTTGGATTGAAGGAAAGACTTAGCAAGTCTATTGGCGTTACACAAAATGGGGGAATTCTTCTTGGGACTGTTAATGGAGAGGTGTGACTTACGAGGAAAGGACTCCTGACTACCTCTGGTGGATGAACTGGGGAGGTGGAAGACCAATGGCCAGGTCTTCGTAGATGGGGTCCCGATGCGAAGGCGTCCAGAGAGACTCCAAAGAGGGTTTAGATTACCTCGGCCCCCAGGGAGAAGTAATCATAAATCGAGATTCTTCTGCGGGGCGACAGGAAGTCTCAACCAATGTAATGAGACGAGAGTAACCTAGGACAATCTTCCGAGGCGTTAACGAGTTTCCGTAATCTTTCTCTAATCAGGGCGGATTACGCGAAGACGACTTGCTGACGAGATCACAAGGGCGAGGGGACCACTTCGCAGGAAACAGATACTAGGGTCTGGACGGCAAGACGCTCGGGTTCACTATATCTTCTAAGGCTTTGCAGATATCAGCTTAAATAGGAGCCACAGCCATGGTCGTCAGACGGCTGTGCGCAGCAAAGCGTTCCAAGAGATATCGGATGAGGCTTAAGCAAACATGGACCTTGATAATTTTGGAGCATCGACGAGGCAAAAGGGAAATAAGCGAGATTCCCTTCTACCCTAAAAAGGGAGAAGATGAACACGGCTGCTGAGTCTCAGAGCAGGACGGCGTTATCAAACTGGGGAAGACAGTAATAAAGCACCCAGAATTAAATACAGCTGCGCTGATCTGTCATACCAGAAAAAATATGTGTGATAATGTCGTATTGAGATTCATGCTCCCACAATTATTTAAGAGTAGCACTGTATACGATTGAGCTACAAATAGACAAACTTACCAGGAAAATACAGCCCCAAGGTTCCCATTAAAAACAGTTATCAGTTGATAAGAAACAGCTTTATCTTTAGCTTGCCTTAGTGGAATATAAGACAAAGATTTTTCTGAGGAAAATGTTCATAGTAAAGTAAATTAAATTCAATCATGTTGATTTTGTCTCTTCTTTTTCAGCCTTACAGCACTTATAAGAAAATTATACTTGTTTATTATATAGTTATATACACTGCATAAAGCCAGTGGGGTCTTGGTTATGGCTGGATGAGCCTGATTGGGGTCACTTGCTAAAAAGATTGGGAACCAGTGTTGTACACGGATTGACAAATGCCTGTAAGAGATTACCAATCAGCTAGGTTACTTATTTACCGTTTCTCTGCACTATTTCCATTTATTTTCATTTACATAATCGGATTGTGATAAAACGCTGCGTTCCCGATTTAACATGAATCACGAAATGTTCAAATATGGTACACAGATTTTTCGAATAATTTAATTTTTATTCTACTGAGAATTTGAAACTTGAGCCGTAAATCATCATAGGTGAAGCTTGCTACATTTAGTACAAGATTAGGTAACCTATCCTTGTTAAGTAATGCTAGTATATCCGTTAACAAAAAATGATCAAAGCCAGGTAATGCCGCTGTAGTCAAGATAGTTGCCTTCCGTCCGGCAGTTTCCACTTGAAATAATATGAGCAGAGCCTTTTATTAAAGTTACTATTAATTATCAGTGTTCTTAGAGGAAATGTATGGTTCGAAAAGGAAGGTGAAAGACTATATGAGTTCCTATGAATTATAAAAGCTTGAAAGTTGCGTAATGAAGATATTTTCTGGTGTGTATTAAACTAATCAATCACCTCTTCCTCTATGACGTCATTTCACCTTGCTCTTAATTTGCCCGAATGTTTCCGGTGAACTATTCCGTTCTTGGGTTTCGGTTCATCGCATAGAAGAAACAGGAAAATTGAGAGGCCGATGGGAAGGAAATTTAGAATAAGACAAAGGATAAAAAATTAAATAATTAGATATTTACTTTGGTAGTGTTTTTCTTCTTCCTGAATTTTGATCATATTATAATAGAAGCAGAATTAAAGAAAAATATTACTAATTTTTACACAATAAAGAAGCTTCTCCAAAAATTTACCAAGCTAACATTAACCCTACTAAATTTGACTATATAAAAAGGAGCACTAAAAAGTTTGACCAAGCAATTCAGCAAAGTAAGCATGAGCATTACCTACAAATTTACTACGATAAGCTTCCAAAATTAGACCAAGGGAAGATAAGCCCTTTACATTCCTGTCCTATGAGGATAACCAAACTAAGATGAAACTATTATTCAAATACTAAAAAAAAATCCTCTTCTTAAATTATATAGTTAGTGATATGATGATGATTAATTATGAACAACAACCACTAGTAAAAATGAGCACAACCAAAATTGTCTTTACTTTAACCCCCAAAATTATCTTCGTAAGAAATTAAGTAAAGAGGCAGCCCATGGCTCGCATCATTTTCGCTCCCTATCAAGTTGTAATGTAGCCTGACAAGAGAACTCAAACTGGCGTCTGCTGCGATATTTTTTTAGTACTAGTGCAATACAATTCAATCTAATTTTACGAGAATATTTACAAAATGGAGAAAATATCATCCTTCTCTGTAAGGACAGATTATCTTTACTTACTCATTTTCATGATTGATCATTGTACGGGAATCGACCCTCCTCTCCCAGTTGAAACACCGTACGTTGACTGCAAAACATCCGGGCCAGGCACCTTGGGTCAATCGCGTAACCACAGCCCCTCGTCCCTATGAAAAGTAGAACGGTCTAAACTGCAAGATCTCCCCTATGAGTGTGTATTCAATTCCACATCAAGTACGAAATTGGAGACTCGTTTCTCTCAAGCTCGAAGGGACAGCTGGAACAAAGGTAAGACTTGCTCAGGGAAACCGTTGAAGTAAGAACCCAGCTGCGGCCCGTCCACAAGCCACCACCCCTCCTACCCCTACCCAGTGGGGTGACGAGGTATAAATACCAAACACTTGGGAAAAACGGGGTAGAATACGTGAGTCAACTAGGCTATGAAATTCCCTGCAAGAGAGGCAGGGCTACCAAGAGAAGGGAGTAAGAAGCAACTCATCATTGAACTAGTCTCTGGTTATCAAACCGAACTTTAAGTTAAATTGTTCAAGTTCAACTTAGTGATAGTCCTCGCCCTTAAGAAATTCCGAAAGGAAGAAGAAAAAGCTCCTCCTCGAGCCCGTTCCCCGGTGGTCACACCAAAATCTAAGTTAACTTTGTTTAAGAACCAAGTTCAATTTACTCTCATCAGAAAGACCCCTCCTATTCTGGTGCATCCTAAAGCACAGGGATAGTTCTCGCCCTTGAAGAAGATCCCCCGAGTACACTCCTCGCCCTTGAAGAATACCCCCCCGTCGAGTACACTCCCTCCAGTACTCCCCTGAGTAAAATTCCGAAACAAAGAAGAAAAAGCTCCTTCTCGAGCCCGTTACCCAGTGGTCACACCGAACTCTAAGTTAACTTGGTTTAAGAACCAAGCTCAACTTACTATCGTCAGAGAGACCCCGCCTATCCTGGTACATCCTAAAGCACCGGGAAAATCCTCGCCGTTGAAGAAGACCCCTCCCCCGGAGTACCGTGTGGCTCCCCATCTCCCATACTCGCCAAAGTCCCTTGTGACTGTCAAGTTATTCCGTTCGCCATCAACCATCTGGCCGAGGCACGGGTCAAAGAACCCACCAGATTCTGAGATGTCTGGCTCATTGAGATCAAGGTCAGACTCAAACCCGTCGCCGGAGGGACCAAGGTATTTAAACTCTAGTAGAGACAGTTAGTATATTTTTATATTGAAGTAAGTGGTGGGTTAACCATCGCTATAATGTCGAATAGGTCAAGTTAAAAAGCTTTACTTAAAAACTTATTGAATTCCGTATTGTGTATTTAGTTCTAATATTTCTGTGGTTCATGTTTATTTGGTTTTTGTGTTTTAATTAAAGTTTTAGCTTGTTTTAACAATTATTTTTATTCTATCTTCGAATTGCTACGTTGCACAGGGAACTTTTTAAGTTTAAAGAAGTCAAGACCCTACATAATAATAATCAAAAACATATAAATCACTCTTAGAGAGATATAACGTTTTTCAAGGAGTCTTTTATTTGTAATACGTAAACAAGCCATACGTACCAATCCTTCCATCACTCGGTCCTTCCTATACAACGACAATCATCTTTGGGGAGTTAATAAAGTTTGGAGCGATAAGGTAAAGTTGTATTAGTATAATGCCTCTATTGGAGGTTATGACATTAGCAAACCTTTCAAAGGGAATGGGATTGACATAGTTAACATTTTCATGGAAATTTTCCATACCATTTTAACTAGAATCCCATTAAACACGAATAGCAAGTTAAACATGTGCTAATTTGATTAGGCTTGTTTTAGCATAAACAAGAACATTAGTGTGGTCAATCAACCCATACTCCTTATCGGTATTCGGAATTGTTCAATCTTTTCAGTATCAGTTTTGGGTTATATGAAGATTGTCAACTAATATAATTTTAATTATTTCAACGGATGATTTTTCGAAGTTTGCGAGATTTTTAACGGGAAAACGTTATATATTAAGATCGTATTTAATGATTTGATTGCAATTTTGAAGGCCTATTTCGAGTGTCTCCTCTATCGTCATTCAGGTAGTGATTCTATTGAGTCTTTCTAATATTTCATAATCTTTTGAGACTTAACACCATGTTTTAATTTCACAGGACGGTAGTTGAAGATATAAAAGCCTGAACAGCCCAATAGTAGATGTAAAAGGGAAACTTTTATGTAAAACCAATTTGGGGTGAATAAGAGCTTTGATTTATTAAACACGAATCATCTACATATATCGGGACCTTAGTGCATGTTCTCTGGGGACCGAAAGTTCACAAATATAAACACTTTTCGTTTCACACGGGTTGACCCGAATGTTGAGGCACGAATGATTGGTTTGTTAACGTAGAATCGGTTGCAATGTCGATTTGAATTGGTTAGGGAAGTTACATTTAGTATCTAAAATTAATAGAATTTCTCCGTAATATTGCCGTACTTTTAGTTGCCGTGGTAGGAAGGGAATATATGTTTCCTATTGGCATTTCTAGAGTGCCTCAATTGTCATTAGCCAATTGAGACTTTAAATTTTACTTGATTAGATGTCATTCCTGCAAATAAGTCGGTGCCACTGTCATTGGAATGGCACTCACCTCTAACTCATTCATCCCGTCTTTGATTAAATATGTCCGCACACCACTTTTGCCCCTCCATGAGCACCTGCAATTTTGTATTTGTTCTTAAGAAAAGTAGAAAACAAATGAGGACATTTTCCTCAGAAACATTTATGTAATTTGATCGTAAAGAAATTAAAGTTGGTATCGGGGAGATACGTCCGGGAACAAAGCCCGGGAAGCAAAGAAGGAACCTCTCGCTTGCACTCTAGGCTGTAATAGTGGCAAGGAGTCCCCTTACCTAGTGCCACTCCGCAACTAGTCCCTTTACAAGTTACGAGTAGAAAGGTAGGTAAGGGAAGAATTTGAGTAATAAGTAATCTTCTGGCTTTAAAAAGTTTATTTTTGGTAGCTAAGGCCTCGTGAAAGAGCAACATACACAAGTGTTCTTCCTAACTTCGTTTCCATAAGCGAGTGGGGCACGAGTGCAGCGGAGCAACTCACCGTATACTACTTTCTTATATGTTTTCAGGTTCTCTACGGGTTTTACCCATAACGCTATATTTTAAGAACGGGATTTTTCGAACTGGTTAAAGAATAATAGATTCTTTTTCATCCTAGTTCGGGTATAACCAAGATATATTTTAAGTTTTAATTCAAGATCATTTTAATAGTGGCTTTAGAGTTTGAAAAAACAAAATGATGAAGTTCAGAAATAAAATATGGGTAGCAGAGAGAGAGAGAGGTCGACTGTTTTCAATCCACGCTAACGAGGCGCCAAATCGCGAAGGCCATGATTGACTGGAGGCACGAATTCGTGGAAGCCTGAGATGTGCTGAAGAGCACAGAGGGGTAGCCGGGGATTATCCTGCGACAGCAAGAATAGGGCAAAGTCTATCTCGCCCGGCAAAGCGTCTGTCCACTAGAACCACCCCCCTTCTGGCACGAGAAAAAGCCCCTCCGTCTCACCCCTATAAAACGTCCGACGTCGGACTTGGACAGCAGTATGTGACAGCCTGTCTCCTGAGTATCCGCGAGTACCTGCCATCTTCCTCTCCCCGTTAGTTCCGCGCGAACCCTTGCAGAACCCGTCGAGTTTCGTGTAATCTCCAAGAACTAGCGAGAGTCAACCCCGTACTAAAGTTGTTTCCCGTTACCCGAACCCGACGCTTCAAATTGTCGATATGGTATTCTAAACCCGAAGTCAAGTTGTGAGTTCATCTCGCGTAATAGTCATTTGTCAAGAGGCTATTATTCTGAACTTTACACCGTCTCTAACAATGCAGAACTACTCCCTTGGACAAAATCTTCGAGGTAACCACAACGCGCAACTCTCCACTGCAAACTCTCCTCCCCCTTCCCTTTTAAACCTTCGTCATTTAGCTTCTCGTGCGCTCAAGGTCATTTAAGAGTCCCATCTGTTATTGTCGGTTTGTGTGTACGGCAGTTGACTCCGCCCAGGTAGCTCTTTGAAGCCGAGACTCGTGTACATCTCTCATGTTTATATACCTTAATTAAAACCCATTTAATTTTGTAAATATATTATCTGCATAGTAGTAAAGTATATTTGTTTACTCCGTTTCTATTATTTCAGAACCTTTTAAGATAGTTAAGCATTGGCCAACCAAATCTGCACTCTGAAACTTAATTGCACTCTTATTTCACTAACTCAATAATTTAAGAAGGGGATTTTCTTTGAGTATTTGAATAATAATTTCATCTTAGTTTAGTCATGACCTGTGTTTTTTTTACTAAAGTTATTTCTAATAATTCTTATATAATATCAAAAGACAAAATAGTGAAGTTCAGAAATAAATATAAATATCGAAATTTTGTTAATTTTTATAAACCCTAAAAATTAGAAATGGTGAAGCTCAGAAAATTTAATTTTGTATATCTGAAGGACGGACGTCGGAAGAAACTCTCGCTGACAATCAATGGAGTCACTCGCATACATATGGCGGGTTTCTGCGGGGGCGGGGTTAGGGAGAGAGGCGTAGGACACCCGGTGTCCCATGGGAGACTTGGGATGTAGCCGTGTAAACAGCCCCAATTCACGGGCCTCTCACAGCAGCTGGGGGGGGGGGGTATAATTCTCGTTTTCGATTTTCCACTAGGGGATGATAACCGAGAACAATGAGGGAAGAGGAGGGGCGCGCTCGACAGGGCTTCGAACTAATCAAGCATTCTGAGGGCCATCAACTAAGGTGATATAGCCAGACTATGCCTGAAAATGTTTGCACATTTGACCTCTCTTGGACTAACCTCCGCACTGTATATTTTAGCAACGTGATATTTTGAAAGGTGGGAAATTTAGTTCAGTTCCTTTTTAAAATTATTATAATTGACGAAGTTCAGAAAATTCATAAAAATTTAACCATGGCTGCTTTTTTTTAGGTTTAAATTTTAATCTTAGTAGCGAAGCAATTGTCTAACGTATTTATAATTTTACTCACTCCCATAATGCACTAATCCTCTCTCCCTCGGGCTGAGGAATTTTGAAAAGGGTTGGGTTCTAGCATCAGCCTACGACGATAGGTATCCAATGTTTTGGAATATTTTAAAACCAAAATAATTAGAAATGCTTAAGTTCACAAAATTGATTAAAATATAGCCATGGTAGATATATTTTCATATATTGGAACGTTTTTTAGAGGTTTGTCTAAAACAGATTTGCAATTTTATGTTTATCAGGATAAAATAGCTACTGGCCTCGAAAACCGAGTAAAGCAAAATGAAATTATTCAAGCAAATTTAAATGGAGAAAAAAAGAATCGTGAGGATTGTTTTTTCCGTATTTTAAAAACGTCCGATGAAACTTTTTTTTCACCTTTAGTCCTAGAAAATATTTATCCATTTTAAAAATAAATAGATATAGAATAATTTATTTGAAAAATGGTTAGACCGATAGGTTGTTGCCGGAGTGGGACAGGAGGTTGGTCGCAGACCGAAGGTCTACTTTCGAAGCGCAAGCTCCTCCTGGTAGGACGTGGACTTTTCTTTTTTCTTTTTTCCTTTCTTATAAAAAAGGTTGTAGAGCTGCATATTTATTATTAAGTAGGCTTCTTTCGTAATGAGCTGTTGTCTAAGTATGGGTACCGGTACCAGACCTACTCATATCATCTCTATCATATTACTTGGGCTATTAGTCTTAAATTTACATGTTGTTAAGAGTTATTGTCTAGGAGTTCCCTGTGGTTTCTATTCTCTCCTTTCTGGGTCAAATACTGAATTTCGTAAATAAAAAGTACGTTGGGTTTCACGAACGTGATCTTGTTATATTTTCGTTCCCTGGCTTGTCGAAGTACGACTGACGAGAGAATTTAAAGCAAATTTTAGAGCAGTGATGCCTCGGAAGAGTAAAGTAAATATTGCATTTTTCACATTAACTCAATTTTCTTTAAGCCGAAGTTTAGCTCATCTCAGACCCAGCTAAACCCTAAATTTGTGCTTAGAATAAATTTAAATTTTGATCTAAGCCGTTCTTACAAAGATTTCCCCACACTCCCTTCACCTGAACAATTCGTAAGGAGGTATTTGCAATTGAAGAAATATTAACTCAAGAAAGAAACGAAGGCAAAAAATCAAACACGAAATTTCTCCACTTGCATCGCATATAAAAGATTCCACAGCGTTATTCCCTCTTACATTTTGCAGAGGCAGCGCACATAATTACACTAGCCTAAAGATGTAACACCCCTTCCCATACGACAATATATTTTAAGTATAAGAAGAAACGAGTCAAAAAGTTGCAAATTATATAAATTGTTTTGAGGTAGTGGTAGGCCTTGAATTTTAGAGATGAACCCTACGTCGCAGTGCTGAATCTTCAGGAAAAAAGATGAAATAATTCGAAAATTCTTGAGATGAATTTCAAGCCAGGAATGGAATCGTATTTGTAAATTTGCTTCCACACTTGAGGAAGGAGAGAATGTGGGTGAAGTATGTTGTTCGTAGAGTCTAGAGATCATTAACCTCTCTTCTCAAAGTTAAGGGGTGGATGCGATGTAGAGGCCTGTAGAATGTGAGCAGGAATATAATGAATTCTTGAATTTCCGGCGCGATGTGGATTGGTGCACCTAAGAGGGCAAAAAGGTTTTTTCTTAATAAAAACTATTTTATTAGTAATTAGCGCATTCCCAGAAAGAAGTCACTGAGTTCATTAAATGGGTTAATAAAGTATAAGGTCAAATGTTTTGAGTAACTTGGATCATTGGGTGAGGTACATCATGGTATATTTCAGCCTCTGCGGTTTTCGAAAAATATGACCCGATTTTCCATTTCACTATTTATGGTTTATCAAGGATAATAAGGTTATTAATGCTCTTTACTCACCATTGAGCCTTCATATTGATAGTATGATCCTTCGCATAGACCATCCATCTACAACTATCGTAAACAATATCATTCACTTTTCTTCTGTCAGTCCTCTTTCTCTGTAACTCTTGCATAATGACCTAGGCAAGGGGGGATTTTGGTGAATTTGGAAAACTTTAGTTGTCGCCAATTTCGTACAGCTATGGGTCCTACCCGTTGCCAGACCTCCGGGTGGGCCTGGTAGTAGTGTATATTTTTCCATTTACCTTTGGTGTATTTTTATTTTATTACATTTTGGGTCATATGAGATACGATATATTTTCCGGTATAACTGAGGTGTTATTCGTCTCGTTCCTCCCTTGGCTGCAGTGTTGCCAATTTAGCGCGAAACGCACTAGATTTGGCGCGTGTTAGCATTGCTTAGCGCGAATTATGTTTGTTTGACGCTACCGCGCTATTTTAGCGACTCGCAATTCATTTTAGCACGTTTTTGTAGTTTTAGATTAAATTCATTTGATAATCCATTTTTCATCGAGGCCAAATCGTTGTCATGGCTGCCAAAGTTTCTACGTTCGTACAAAATTGCTACTATTTACCTGCTAGCCCTTGTACGCTTATGCAGGGCATCTATGCACTCTTAAAAACAGAAGTTCCTCATTAAACTTTGATCAAATGCATTTGTCATTCTCTTCAACTTGCAGTGTCTCACGCTGCAGCCGAATGCTTACCTAGGCATTTAAACTTCATGATTAAGGAAACATATAACTGGTTTTCGCATTCCTCTGTCCGTCAAGCAAAATATAAGGTGCTATTTGCCCTAATAAACGACGGTATTTTACCGTTAAAGCTTTTCTCGCCTGGTCAGACCAGATGGATCCCAATAGAGGTTGCTGTTTCAAGAATTTTGTAACAGTGGGTTGAATTGCGTTGCCATTTCAGTACAGCCAGGGATAAAGAAAGTTGCTTGGTAAATATGTAGATTAGCGGCCCAGCCGAAAAAAAAAATTGTGTGTAAATATTATCGTTCACTCGTGTCGGAATATCCATGCGCGTTTGAGTCCTTTTCGAATTATTATTCTATAAACAATTAGGATATATACTGGGGGGCTGTGCCCTCCAGACCCCCCCCCCCCATTTAATAAAACTCAGGATCATTGTAGTGTAGTCTCCCCATTGTGTTTACCCCCACACGAGCCGTCAACTTAAATGTACTCCAAAAACGTGAAACATTTTGGAACACGGACGAAATAGTACGTCCCATCGTTCGCGCCGATAATCTACATATTTACCCAAATAGATCCTCAAGTTAAAAGAGTTAATAAATTTTTGAGGCACAAATACAAGATCTGACAAAATTATTGAATGATCCTCAATTTCTGATCAATTCTATTACTTCATTGATTTTAATACCAGGAAAAAGAACTTCAGCAAGATGAGTGTCTTCGGGATTTTATAGACTCGAAACCCTATTTCTGTTATCAGTTTGAAAATGAAATCTCGCAATGCAACTTTCCTCAATAAGCAGAAAACGAAATATGTGAAAGATGCATTAAATTCGTCATTGAGTTTATGCAGTAAATTAAGCAGCGACTACCGGGTAATGTAAAAGTTCTATAATTCATGAAAGATTTTAGTACGACTGAGTGCCTTAAGCCCATCAAACCTCCAATTGTAGACCCTGCGAAACATTTTTAGGAAAATGATGAGACCATAACTAAAATAGATTTTCAATGGAACCAGCTGGGTTGAAGTTTCGAACACCATTTCATTCTGGATTTAAGTTTCTTTGTATAGGGTTTCTGTGGTGGAAACTCCGTTCAAAGAAATCTCTGATTTACCAGTAAGACTACTTATTTTGCCGCATTCCAATGCCGATGTGGAAAGACTCTTTAGTTTCATGAACTTTGTTCATTCAAAATTGCGCAACCGCATGAATTTAAAAACATTGAGAGAAGTTTGATCCGTAAAATATGGTCTAGAGCGTAGTGATAAATTCTGCTTCAAAGATAAATTGCCAAATGAAATCTTGCGGAAAATTGGAACGATGAATGCATATAAAGGGTCCGCCGTAAAGGATTTATCTCTTGTAGTTTCGTAGGATGGGTTATGTGATTAAACGCTTTCTCATGGGATGAAGGAAAATATATATATATAGCTGGTTTCTTTATTGTTAGGACATCGATGGCGTGAACCTTTCCCAACGAGGTCTTACAAGGAGAATAACAGAAGCTCCCAAGCAGCATAGACTAAACAATGTCGCTCTTTGTGACCCACACGATTTATGCTCTAAAATGTCCATGACATTTCTCTTTCCCTTACTACCCGACACAAGAGGCACCGGTTTCGGAAGGCCCCTTCACCGACCGAGTACACTGAGATTTTCGTTCCTTTATTTACAAGATATAGTACTGCATACTGGAGAGTTTAACTTTCCATTTACAAAGAAGAGAATACTAAGCGGGAATTCCATCTTCCTATTTAAGAAAAGATTAATACAAAGAGAAAAGTCTATCTTCCCATTTACGAAAGAGAAATAATACAAAGCGGGAAGTTTATCTTCCTATTTACGAAAGAGAAATAATACAAAGCGGGAAGTTTGTCTTCCCAATTAAAAGGTTCAATGTGTGAACCGTTAAAATTTTTCAAACGAATGTTTACTTGGTTCGACCCCCACACATATGACCCCTAGACCTCAGAAGAAAAGGTTGACAAAGGCTATGGATTTGGAAGAGAGCAGTGGTTTAGAAATCTTGGATTCAGAGTATATTAAAGGTAAATTGATTTACATTTATTCGTTTAAAATTGACTCTAGGTTTTAACGTATTGCTTTAACTTTCGTATTTTAGCGCGTCTTAACACAGGTTTGGTGCCTTTTAGCGCGTTTCGGACCAAGATCTAGCGCGTTTAACCTTTGGAACATTTGGCAACACTGCTTCTCTGGCCTCGATTTCGCCGCTTGGACAACTAACAGATCGCTCTCATTAAGCTGGGCAAAGCAAACGCCCGATACTTATTCTCTGTTTACCAAACGAAGATATTTCACACACTGAAACGCGGAAGGAATAGTACGGCAACTATATTCCCGTACAATCTTTATCCCTTAAATTTGGAAGAAAATAAACAACAGTTCGCCCACTCAAGATAATCTAAAGAAAGAAGACTCTCAACACCTCAATTTCATCATTTCTTTTTATTTTCATCTAGAGTCTCCTAGTCTCCTCCACCTGTTCCTCTCTCTCACCCCAAATCCTTCCTTTCGGGAGGTTCCTAAAAAGAGATAAATACGTTATCTTTCCCAGTTAGTCAATCCAGCATGACTGGCTAATTTACCCCCTCCCCGCTGATGGAAGCTGTCACCTCAACCACGTCTCCCCTATACAAAGCAGTAGCAATTGTATAATTGGGAGTACGGGAAGAGGGAGGTTAGAAGACTAGCCCACTGCCATATACCCGTACCAAAGAGCCCCTGGACAATGGGCAAGGTTGCAACTTATGCAGGGGAGTCTAACCACTCCACGTATAGGGGGCCCCTGAGACCACTCAGGAACACACAACGGTCTCAGTGTATGGAAAGAAGCAACTGCGTTTTTTTAATTCCCTCGAGACGACGGCAACTCCGGATAGCGACGGTTAATTCCGCGCTAGCCAACAAAAAGTTCGTCACATTTCCCCCTCGATATGAGCTCACATGGGTCCATCCACTCACTTATCATCAGCCACATCCTTGACATCCAAATTAGCGGGGATCGGGCCAGCGGGTCGGGAGGATCCAGACAGGGTAAATATGTAGACGAGTGGCCCGGCCGATAAGATGTACTATTTCGTCCGTGTTCCGAAATGTTTCACGTTTTGGAGGGGGTTGACACGATGCGTGGACCGCACTACGATGATCCTGAGTTTCATTAAATTGATGGGGTCTGGAGGGCACAGCCCCCGAGTATATAATCCTAATTTTTATAATGTTCTGACGTTTACAGAGGTGAATGCTTTAACTACATCATGTCAGTGCCTTTAATCGTTTTGCAAATTATAATAGGGGTTGTAGGTAGGGTATGACGTCAGAAATGACACGGGTGAACGATAATATTCACACCAAATAATTTTTTCCGGCCGGGCCACTCGTCTACATGTTTACCCCAGACAGCATACATACATACTAATTATGAAGTATCGATGATTCCGTTAAGAGCCGAGCCCTGGAAGCCAAAACCCGAGAGAGTCGTTTTGATTAGAGCTTGGTACACAGAGCTTTGTACAAAGCTAATCGATGTACCGAACGGGTATATAGCATTATGCCATAAACAAGAAGATTTAGAACGGCTAGTAGCACCTGAAGGCACTAGAATTCTAGGGAACATCGGACTAGCACTAAAACTACCACCACAACTGATGGCAAATTGATCATTCATATGCAGAAAAATAGACCTGTACGTGGGGTCGCGGACGAAAGAAGAATTCAAAATGGAACGTGAAAGAGAAAAACCTCACTCAAACATAACGGAAATAATGAAATTCGGCCACCACAATCACGTCTTCAAAGTAGTGTGTTCATCAACAGATATGGCAAGAGGGTGTTTCAGAACTGCCTTCTGGGATTCGGAATGAGAATCCCACCGGAGAACATAACTATTTCAAAATTCACAAACGTACAGACATGTTTCTAGTGCTATGCACTAGATCAACATGTGACCAAAAATAGTCCCTATAAAAATGTATTCCGAATGCGGGAAAGATAGCCACTACTTCCGAGAAATGACGGAAAAAAACAATAAGTGCCTAACTGCCAGGGTCCACAAAGGAGTCTGGCCGTCAATTGCCCCAAAGGAATATAAATAATAATAAAAAAGAATCAAGAATAGAGGCAAGAATATGTGATGAAGACGAATCAAGCTTACGCAAGTTTTGCTGAGGCAGTAGAAAAGGAACTCAAACAAACATAAGAACAAAAAATAAATATAAATGTCAATGAAGGAACCGACCTGGACATCTTGGCGTATATAATGTTTGCACATGTACACAACATAGCGCAGCCAGGAACATTCGCAGACACCCTGAGCCTGCTCCCCGAAAAGAACGGGATAAGGAAAATGTCGTTTCCGCCCAGCCCCTCATCGGCACTGATGTACGGAGTCACGGCCGGCAAAACCCTCCAGAAAAAGAAAGAAAAGGAAGACCCCCAAAAAGGCAAATAAAAGACAAAACGAAGAAGAAATTATCGATTCAGAAACATCATCAGAAGCAGAAAACAAAGAGGGTTGCAGAAACGAAGCTAAAGGTTTTAAATTACGTATCTTTGTACATAAGCAAAGGACTAAAAAAGGGCACATGCAAATGGAACTACGTAAACTAACACGAAGAAAGCTCAATTAAAAAAACAGATATAGAAGAACAGCATCAGGTTATATCCCAATGATATCAAATTATCAAAAAAAGAAACTTTCGAAAAATTGTTAACGGTAGATTTAAAAACACAAAGGAAAAAGTTAACTAGCGAGCAATGGTTCTATAAGAAGGGACGGCGTCGGTGTACACTGCAACCATGCATTCATGGATCTCTTTTGCATTCTTGCCTTCCTTGGTCTAAAGTTTGATCACTGCGCGGTGCTCAACCTTCTCCATTGTTGAAAAATTTGTGACTGACGATCTGCGACCAGCTACTGTTTCTTAAATAGATGAGGCAGGAGCGTGCGGCTGCACGCTCCTGCCTTGTCATAACTTCTCCTTACATCCCCACAAACAGCCATCCCCCTTTCTCTGTTTTGCCCTACCGATTCGCAATACTTATTGACTGCCCCTCGTACCTGCACAAGCTAAGTTATTAGAAAATTACAGTGATGATGAAATACATCATCACGTCCAAGAGATGAATAGAAAACGACCTTCATTCAAGAGGTCACGTAGGAAACGCCTAGAATTACTGTTCACTCGTACGGGTGCTGGTCCTTCCACCTTAACTGAGAGTAGAGCTGCAGATCCTGGAATGGCAAGTGCTCTAGAGGACTGTTCACTTTCATTGAGTGAAGAAAAGGAATTGAACCTGATGGTCAAATTTATCAGAAACAATTACGTTGCAAAAATTGCTATGCCTGGTCAACTACTGCAGCAACCAGATAGTCTATCAGAACCACCTCGCGTAAAATTTTGCCACCCATCACAAAGGGCCCTGGTTTGCCATAATGGACATTTGCATCATCACCTAGCAAATATTTTGAGTTTCTGTTTGATAACAACATGATTGGCGAAAAAGTAAGACCTACTCTAATGAAATAATGGCACTCATTGGGATCCTCATTATGTGATGGTTGTAAAAAGACCACGTGTCCTAACAAAAGGAGATGTTCTTCAAAAGTATTGGACCTCTATTTTACGGAGCTGCATTGGCTGAACGTTGCTTCTGTTTGTTTTACAAGCTTTACACTTTGACAATATGGACACACGAGAAGGAAGGAAAGAGACAGATAGATTTGCCCTGATTAAAGAAATTTGGGACAGATTAATCAGCAACTGCACAGCTCCATATTCCTCTGGCCAAAACATAAAAACTGTTGAGCAGTTGCTCGGGTTTAGAGAAAAAGTTCCCTTAAGGATGTATATTGCCACAAAAACTGCCAAATATGGCATAAAGTTGATTATAGTTAGTGATTAACAGACTCAATATATGTTAAACGTGGTGCTATATCTGGGCAAGTACACCTAGCCACCACATGTCTTATGATTAGGACAGAAAGTCTCCACAGATCCTATAACCCTCTATTCCAACCACAAAGGAAATATCACAGGTGACAATTGGTTTACATCTGTTCCACTTGTAAATGACATTCTCGAGACCTACTGTCTGACATATGTAGGAACAGCCTTTAGCTCTTGTTATAAATGACATGTACACCAAGTTTTAGCTTGATTGGATCAAAAGGTATTTTAATGGAATATTTGGTAAAAAAATGCCATTTTTCACTTCTTGTTTAAAATTATCTCCTCCCTTATTTATTAATGAGTTTAAAAAAAACTTAATACCAGAAGAAATGTTTGGGACAACTAATAGATAGGGCAACTGGAAATTTTGATAAATTATTTAGGGTATTTTTTGAAAATTTCAAAATATTGGCCAAAAACCCTCCCAAAATTGTATAATAAATATTAAAAAAAAACTTGAAAGTAAAACATAAACAAAAATTCAATTGTTCGATCTATTCTCCCAAAATCGCCTCTCAAATTGCTTTTTAATTTTTTTAAATCGGTTCATAAATAAGAAAGGAGATATATTTTGAATGTAAAAAACTTAAGTTTTCAGAAAAACACAGTTAAATTTTTTTAAACCTTTTTTTCTACATTACGATGATTATAAAGCTTCCTGAATAAGCCTGAATGGCACCTGGTTCCCTCTTTCTTATAAAAGATACTATCTCTTTAAATAAAAACTCAAAATACTAAATTATTAATTTGGGGGGTTTCATGGAGCACCACTCAACTAATTGTCGCCAGGTTTATCTGCTAATATCCTTCTGGTGACACCTGGCGTTGAGCGTCAGCTGACTTTGTATGTGATTTCCTTTCTAAATACTTTCTAATATTGTAAGAGGCTGATATTTTTCGCTTATGAAACCTCCTCCTCGGCATTGTTGGATATTAAAATGTACAAAAGTAAGTAAAAAAAGCCCGATATATGACGAAATCGTTAGACCTCAGTAAATCACGTGAATACACGCAAACTTTCTAATCCCGACGGCTACTGGAACCTTGGAGGCCAGATATCTATATATATATACATATGTAGGTGAGTGAAGAAGGGGTGATAGATGAATAGCATGAGAGGTGTTTGTTTTATTTTGTTTGTTTTTTAATAACAATAATAATAATAAGAATTGGGTAGTGGGACGGAGAGTAGTTGTGTGTGAGATCGTAAATTGCCAGGATACTGGCTGTTCTTGTCTCTTTCTTAAATTTCTTTGTTTGTTTATTCTTTCTAAGTTTGATGTGTTGTTACTTCTATTCATTATTCCTGAAAATTATACCCTTTCGGGTAGTGTTTCTTCTAATTAATTAATATTGAGTATGTATATATCTATTTATTTAAGGAAGTCATGCCTTTTTTCTTTTATGTATGCTTGGGTTATTCTTTGTTCCTCTTGGTTATTCTTTGTAGCAGTATCTGCTACTCGGGAATTTTTTCCAAAGTCAGTTTCTTTGTGGTATCGTTAATTCTTCGCTCGTATCTTCGAGCTTTTTTTTTCGATCTTTATCCATATATTTTTTGGCCGCTTTTCCAGGGTTTTATTTATTTGATCGATATTGGCTGTTTCTATTATTTATCGGCTTCTTTTTCTATCTCTTCTTCTTCTATCCGGGATCAAATAAGCCGCCTTGTTTTGAATTCGTTGTAGCTTCTCTTCCCAAGATTACAAGGACGTGTGCAATGGTATCGGTGGATATACCAGGACAGATTCAACAAATGCTTTGTATAGTGTCCTTTGTCTTTTTCGACTTAAATTCTTAAGGTTGTCAATCAGTCTTAGGCTTAATTTTGCCTTGTCTCTCCTGGCTTTTATATGGTTATGGTATCCTCATTTACCTATGTGTAGGCCTAACACATTCTCTTCGGTTGAGTATTGGTACTCGATTTCGTCGACGTTAATTTGATCATTTTTCCTTCTTAGAATTGGAATAATCTTGAACTTTTTGACATTGGTCTAAATCTTCCATTTTTTTTCAAGTCGTTTATATTTTTTATTTCTCGTTCGTGGAGCGTTCTGAGATCACCTGGCTGATATCATCTGCGTATTGAATATTCATACAGTCTGGTGAAATTGGATGCGCAAGGTATGCTGTAAAGATGGAGTACATGGTGGGGCTAAGCACCCTCGTGTGGGACCCCCATTTGGAGATTAAACAAGGTGCCAATCAGCCAGGAGTCTTTCCATCCTAAAGGAGTTTATATTTTAGTCCTTCGACCCATACCTTGTCAAAGGCCTTCTCGACATCGCGGAGGACCACGTCCACGTGAGCCTTTTCGGCAGTGGCCTGTGCCAACTTTTCTGTAATGACTGCTAGATCAATGGTAGAGTCTTTCTTTATTATATTTATCTGTTACTTCGAGAAAAGTGTGCAGTCTCCCGTTCACGATCTTTTCGAAAACCTTCTCCAGGAAGTTTAGCAGGGAAATTGGCCTATAGCTCGAGACCAGATTTGATGGCTTACTTGGTTTTGGCACAAAAACCATCTTCGCTAATTTAAATTTCTCAGAGAAGGCTCCTATATTTAGATAGGCATTGAATAGGTCATTATACAATTAAGTATGTTTCCGGGGGCCTTCTCGTAATTGTACTCGGTTAGGCCTGTTGACCCGGATGCTTTTTGTTTGAAGGTGTTAATGGCTCTTTTAATTTCCTCCGTCGCTATGCTAGCTCCTAGTCCTAGGTGTTCTTCTAAAGTGTTATCTATTCCTTCTTCTTGTAAAAGTTTGTGAATATTGGTTCTAATGAATTCGGTAACTCTACTCTCTGTCTCTCTATCGAATATTTCATTATTTGCCTATTCTATTGAGTAAGTTTGCACCAGTTGTCTCTTCATTTTCTTTCTATTTCTTCATTACTCATCAGATATTCGTTATTATTATCGGTGATTTTAATTGGTTTCCTCGGTGGTCTGCCTTTGATTATCTTTATTACCCTCCCCGCCTCATTTGCATCTCTATTTGTTTCCGTTTTCCTTACCATTTCTTTCCACATTTCTTCTTATTGTTCTTCAATTAGAAAAACCATTTCACCCTTTATTTGTCTGAGTTCTTTACTTCTCTGCCGATTTGTGCCATAGTCATTTATTTCTTGGTATTTCTCTATGATTTTCTTCGCCTTCTTTTTCATTTCCGTTATCCACTTTAGGTAGGGCAAGGTTTTGAATTTTGTTTTCAGTACGGCCTGTTCGTCGGCCTCTTTTAATTTTCTGATCAGACTGTCTGTCATATCGTCTAGTTCTTCCCTGTTTTTTTCCGTGCGGGTTCGGTTGGGAGTATCCTTCCAATATCAATGCGTATTTTGACCAGTC